>CAVNZK010000094.1:1220468-2440936 GCA_963693345.1 Pieris melete | reverse complement strand
TCAGAAATCTGAGACCAAGACCTGAAGAGGTTGTAGCGCCACGGTTTCTTTTTTCTTTTATACACAATAAAGTACACTAACCCACACACTAGGTTTCCCTGTGTTGTGGGCAGCCAGTCTCTTTCTTTTGACATGTTACTCGTAACTGTACTAAACTATTTAAGTACCTTCACTGTTTTGCTTTGTTAAGTAGATTAAGTGTCACCATAAAGGAAAGAGCGTTCATCCCTAACACAGGTTCTTGAACTTAAAAGGGACGTACTAAAATATAGATTTAAGACTATTTACTTAATAAAGAAATTTTTGTTTGTTTTGTTTTTTGTACTTTACTTTTTTATTTCTACATAACATAAATTTATAATTAAACAATTTTTGCATAATAAATATATTTTCCATATCAGAATAGGACAGGTTGACAAGATGTTGTTTGATTTTTAGTGAATTTATGTAATGTGAGTTTTAATGTTAGTGAAATTTTGGTTTTTATCAGCAGGTTTACAGACTAAACAGATATGCAGAGACGGATGTATGTAGTTGCTCGCTGGCTGAATTCACAAGAATTGCATTATTTATAATTAGGTATAAAATGGTTTAGGTTTTAAGTTTTTACTTGTTTTGTTTATATTATGTTTTAGTTTAGTTTTCTATTGTATTAGTATTAAGTTACTGTGTTACATATCCATTGCACTCCCTTTGCCCCACATAACCAATACCTGTACCCCTCTTACGCAACACCGTTATAAAAGGAAATGGACAATAGAGATCAGAAGCTTTTGATCGGATACCTCATATCGGACCGGTCAATTCTCAACTAGTTAAGTTTATAATATAGATTATTTGTCGTGCACCCAATATCGGGCCGATTAAATAGTTATATCGGGTGTTTTTTTTAGAGGTATAGAACTTTAAATTGCAATAAAACAACGATTGATTATTGAACTGACGTGATTTTTTTTTTATTTGAAAGATAATCTTATGGCAATACATTTTAAATATGATTTCTGGCATACAACTGCCACGGCTGGCTCGGATATAGTCCAATCTGGACGTCCAATTTTCGATGACTATTTTCAACATTTGTGGCCGTATATCGGCAATAACACGGCGAATGTTGTCTTCCAAATGGCCAAGCGTTTGTGGCTTATCCACATAGACCAATGACTTTACATAGCCCCACAGAAAATAATCTAGCGGTGTTTAATCACAAGATCTTGGAGGCCAATTCACAGGTCAAAAACGTGAAATTAAGCGGTGTCTTTCAGTAAATCGATTGTGGCACGAGCTGTGTGACATGTTGCGCTGTCTTGTTAAAACCACAGCTCTTGGACATCATGATTGTTCAATTCAGGAATAAAAAGTTAGTAATCATGTCTCTATACCTATCACCATTGACTTTAACATTCTGGCCATTATCGTTTTTGAAGAAGTATGGACCAATGCTGCCACCAGCCCATAAAGCGCACCAAACAGTCAGTTTTTCTGGATGTAACGGTGTTTCGACATACACTTGAGGATTAGCTTCACTCCAAATGCGGCAGTTTTGTTTGTTGATGTAGCCATTTAACCAGAAGTGTGCTTATGAAAATCGGGAACAACGGACGGGAAAATTGGACGTCCAGATTGGACTATATCCGAGCCAGCCGTGGCAGTCATATGCCAAAAATCATATTTAAAATGTATTGCCACAAGATTATCTTTCAAATAAAAAAAAATCATGTCAGTCCCATAATCCATCGTTGTTTTATTGCACTTTAAAGTTCTATACCTCTAAAAAAAACACCCGATATTTAGTTAAGTCTTAATTATTGTAAGTGATTAATTAAAGTAATTTCAACACATTTTGTTTTTTTTTTGGGATTCACCGCTGGCCCTAACTTAATTACTGTAAAAATAGGAAATAAGGAAAATAAATAAATATTGCGTGTATTGTCAAATGTCTGATAGTGTTTCGAAAGAGTTGCGATTTATTATTTGTATGTAATGTAATTAAACTGCTATTATTGCTTTCTGCTATAATATTTTCGCGAGTACTTTTGAAAAAGTATGCTATGGCGAAGTCGTTTTAAAACCTGATATTTCCTATATTGATATTCATTGAATACAAATGATGTATTGTAAGTCTACAAATATAAATGTTGTTCAAAATCAATACAAACAATTCCGTCATTCATTTGTTTTTGTTACGTTATCGGCTTACTCAGCGCACGCAAAGCTATACAAGAAATATTGTTTCCCGTTTTTGGAGCATATTTTTGTTTTTATTGATGCTCTATTCCTTTAGTTCACAGCCTAAAAGTATTCGCTTAATACACTAAAGTATTTAAACAAATGGCTATAATGTTATTAACGGTCTTATGTATTTTCCCTTTAAGAAAACAAAGTGCACTCGAAACATAGTGCGTTATACATAAGTGTTAGAGTCCACAGCAATTCTCTGATTGAATACGTGCTTCACAATACAAAGGGATACTTAGGGCTTACAAGAAATGGTACGCATGGACCCTTACTTTAAGTTTGATTTAGTCTTGCTTATAAATTCCACTTTGTTCTAAATCTTTCTAAACTTCTCCTTTTTTTATTAATCATTTATTGACAAGTGTTGTTTGTACTGGTCTACCTTAATTTTTGATTTCAAATAATAACTACCGATATCCCGACCCGAACAAGTAGGTTTTTTCGCCGGGAATCAAGTTCAGGACCTCTTATGTCATGATGATATGAAATTATGATTAATATAAAAAAGATAATAATTTAAATGATTATCTGTAACCTCCTAGTAACATACCTCCTTAAAACGTCGTAATAACTCGACTTTGAGTAATGATACTATAATAGACAATACAACACAACAATACAACGAAATATATCTCTTTTATAATGCCAGAAATTGTGCCTTCATCTATATAGAATAGATACTGTTATTCAGCCCAAAAGTTGTTTCCATAACAATACATTTCATCCATTGCATTTTAACACACATTTATTATTCCGTAAATCAACATTTCAAAATAAAATGAAGCAACGAGAAGAATTAAAAATTTAAAACATTCTGCAAATTCTCGTGCAAATGAATTTGCGAATGACGGAAATGTTATTATGGTTTCATTACGCCGCACTGGTAACTCATCCGGTGCAAGGCTAACTGTGGTTATCACAATTATCATTAAAATGATTGTTGTGTGTCTGTGTTTCTTTTATTATGACACATTTTTATTGGACACATACTTTAATTTGGAATTATTTATTAAACATGTGGTGTTAGAGACGGATGCTTAGGATTCCCTGGACAGCTAGAGAAACAATCGTGTCAATACTAAGACGGTTACAAGTAAAAAATCGTCTTTCGACACTGTTACCTACGGATCCTGAGGTTTTTTGTATGTAACACGCAGAGATCCAGAAATATTAGAAATCGTTTAGTGTGACGGCAGAGTGGAGGGCACCAGACCTCTCTAGGCTGACCCCCTACTCGCTGGACCCCCTATCTCCTACCCAGGCGCAGAGGCTTGCAGAAGACAGGGGAGAGTGGAGGGAGTTTTACGAAGCCACATTACCTTCAAAAATGAAGAGCGCTACGATTGATGAACAAAATATAACGTTTTAAATATTTTATTTCCATTTACTAAGCGTATTGTTATTTGTAATTATTAATTCAATATTATTTCAATTGTTAATTAATAAAGTTAATTTTATTAAGTCTCAGCTTTACACTTCAAACTTAAAAATACTATTTATGAAAAATTTTACACTTTTTAATATAAGAGTCAGGTTATTTCCCACGAGATTATGACATGAAAATCAATGTAGCAATAGTGAAATTAACAATAGGTCATACTAAGGACTTTCTACTGTGGACATATCCGATAATCCAGACAATAAATTGTCTTAGCAATTAGTTGAATAATTATTATTTAATAATAATTATTAATAAATATTTTTAACCGTCTCAAATAAACCGAAGGTTTATTCGATGTGTATTTTTTTAAAACCATCTGCTTAGTGTAGTTCATAATCCATATAGTATGTAATATGGGATGTGAAGTGAAAAATATTAAGAAATATACATCATACAATGCTAAAGATGTTCTTGTATAAGAAGATAATTTATTAATTGAAACACATACTAAAAGAAGAAAGAAATTCATGACCATTTAACATCACTAAATTTTCTTTGTTTCAAAAATATTTACCATTTATTTCGACCGCTTTATGAATGTATTGTTTCACAGCTAAGGAACCGTGAATCTTTATAAGAGCAATATTTATCCCCAGTCCACCCCGTCCCACTTTGTGCTCAATGATATTGTTTGTGACTCGCCGCTCGCAATATTTTTGTTAGCAAGTGTTTTATGGGCCTATTATATTCAACTAGGTACTGTTTATAGACATGGGTTGGTTTTCTTTGTTTTTCTTTCATCACAAAGGCTTTATATATATATATATATTTTATATATCGGTTAAATTTTCCAATTATAGTTGGCAAATAAAAATATTATGTTCGAGAGCCTTAGCGAAGTTAAAAGGAAGTCAATTTATTTATAACCTTATATCAGAAATACAAAATATATACATTATAACTATTATTTTTCTTAATCTACGATAACCGATTGTCTACGGGCAAAGGCCTCCCCCATTGTCTATTTTTCCTTATTGTGTACCAATCCCGTCCAGGTCTTAGTATGTCCAGTCATTTCCATGATTTCGGCCCAACTTTTAAATTGCCTACCTCTGTTTCTTTTGTGGCCTCTTGGTTGCACTAGTGTTACAATTTTGCGCCATTTATCTGCTCCTGTTATGGTGTAGGAAGTCTAATTATTAGTGGTTAAATTGTTTTTAATTATAAGGAAATATAATATGTAATTATTGTCAGGAATTTAGACCTAATCTATGCTATTATGTTCAAAAGATAATTTTACTAGGTTCATTGTACTATTAGTATTTTAACTTTTGTGTATTAAATAAGTATTTTTGTCAAAAACAACATTTTTAACTAACTTTGTTTAACCGAAGTTTTAAAATTCAATTGGTTTTGAAGTTTCTTTTAATATTAAATTTAAAGTCATAATTGTGTCAAAACTCTTAGTTAAATTTAACTGCTCTAGTTTCGTTTGCCTCCATCTCATTTATATTTTCGTATCCGAATGTTACGTAGTCCACAAACCATGCTACGGGCTACGGTGTAGCCCTGTAGCTCCGTAGCACCGTAGCTCCGCATATAAAATTCAAGGCTTGTTTTATTCAACACCGTTTGTAGTCTCGGTTTGTTACGTTGCTAGCACGTGCGTGCATAAATTGTGACCTTTAGTCTAGTAATACATTTGCTAGCAGCTGCCCTTACCCTTTAATATAAACAATATTGGCTCCTCCAATGGTATTTGTATATGTTAATTAGTTAAAGGACAAATAATAAAGAATATTTGGTATATACCTCCGTAGCTGGTTTATTGTAAAACCCCAATGTTCTGAAACCCCAGATTAAATTCTGCGTATATTTCACGGATTTTCCGTTCCACACTATGAAGATAACTCTGTGATTTTAATCTTTTAATATTCATTATAATTTTAATATTTTATAATTTATAGCTGTATAAAAACCTTGTTTCAGAATGTTTTTTTTATTATTATAGATAATAACAACGTAGAAAAAAGGACGGCTGATGGCGACGTGTATCTCGTTCGAATATATTAAGTTTCTCATGTAAATAAAAATATATTTTTTTAATGAGAAATAAAGTTCTTTAAACATAAACATAATAACAACATATACAACTATTTATAGACAAATAACAATTACTATAGATACATTCAATCAAATATACGTTTAAATAATTTAACTACGCTTTTCAGTTTTCACGCAAGTTATGTAAATAAATTCATACACAAACATGTTATTGTCACACAAACTACAAGCGGAACTGATTGTTTCCAAAACTTTGGATGGATTAATCCCGTGATAAATATAGATATTGATTTAAGACGAGACAATAAGGTCTACTCTATAGGAGAAAATTACGCCCACATCTTGTGTATTTCTATTAAGGAGATCCATTAGACAACAAAAAACTTGAGGTTATTGAGAAGTACTTGAAAATACTGTATGAGAAATAATTTTGTAATGAGAAATAAAGTTCTTTAAACATTAAACATTATACTGACTGATGAAAACTGCGACTCGAAAGATTTGTGAATGTATGACATACGCGAATTAGCTAGATAATGTTATCACGTTTATTATTAATGTTATCATGGAAATCTTTTGGATGAGTATTGCTTAATATATTTAATAAAAAAAAGTTGTGTTATAGTTTATTCTATAAATATTTTCGCGTTCTTGCTTGACTATAACTTTACGTATTTGATAAGAGCAAGTTACAAAGGGCTTTAAGCAAAGTTTTTGAATGAGATTATGTGCTTGGATTTTATGTACAAACCAAAGCTTGCGTATAACTTTTATACGGTCGATTTTTGTTGGTTTCAATCAAAATGTCCCGTTTTAATGTTTTTATGTATTAATATATTACTTCTAAATAGGCCGTTAATTTATTTTACAGTTACTAAACATGGGAAAATTGGATTGAAATTTATATTAATGTCAATTAACGATTTCTATAAAAGTTTCGATTCTAGAAAATGTAAGTAATAATTTAAGAACTTAAAGCAAACAAAATTTCACGTAATATGTGGTCATAAGTATCAATAATAACCTTACCCCGGAGCCAGCTGCTATACACACAAAAATGTCATTCATTTTTACAAAGAAACCAATCAACGCATCCCACTGCTGACAAATCTAATCTTGTGAACGTATTGAATCAGCCCCTGTGAACACGCCTTTAGGCTTAATCTTGCAAACTCTGCCATTAAAGATTGCTTTTCAAAGTAATAGAAAAGTGGAAACTTCGGAAAGTTACTTTTTTGGAAAGTAATTTCATAAGTGAATTTTTCTTTTCCTTAATTTGTACAATCCAGTATTAATGCTAAACACTGGTTAAAAAAACAATTTTAAGACAAGCTGATCGCATTGAGATTTTTATTAAATTACTAGCTGACCCGGCAAACGTTTGTATTGCCATGTATATTATTTGAAGGACACATTTTTTTAGTTCAATAAAAATAACTATCTACAATAATAAAAAATAGGGGTTGATCGTAGAGGGGTGACAATTAGGGGTTGTATTTATAAAAAAATTAAAACTAAAAAAAAACAAAGCCGATTCTAAGACTTACTGAATATGCATAAAAAAATTTAAAAGAATCCGTCGAGCCGTTTCGGAGGAGTATGGGAACGAACATTGTGACACTACTATTTTATATATATATATATATATATAGATATGTAGTTCTGAACACCGGATTGGACCAAGGTTTAATCTGTGTTATCTACACGGGGATTTTATTGTACATAAGTGCACTCTCCAACATCTTACATAAACCGTAATCCTAATTGGACATATGTGGCCGCAGAATCGCATCATCCAGGTATGATCTTTCCCACTGTAGACTATCCATACTGAAAACACCGTTTCAGTTTTTCGCAAGCATTCAAAAACGTTTATAAAGAACATAATCACATAAGCTACGGATTCCTAATTGAGCAAAATTCTGGACATTTAATCCTCATGTCCGACGTCGGAGCTAACAAATTGGTTTGAAATATTCTGGGGAAAGCGAGCTGCAGAAGTGTTTAATTTTAATCCTCGCTGACTCCAGACCGCGCTCGTGATAAAGAGCTTACAATATATGTATTAATTTAATTTATTACCTGCGTTTTAAATTATGTCAGTGGTTCGCAAATTAATTAAGAGAACTATTTTAATACGCTGACTGATTTAGATATTTTTTATTATTAACGTGTGACTCTCATCCCTGATTTCGTAGGTTCTATCCCCGGCTGTGCACCAATGGACCTTCTTTACATGTGCGCATTTAACAATTGCTCTAACGGTGAAAGAAAACATCGTGAGGCCGACTAGCCAAAAAGTTAACGCCTTGTGTGTTAAGCACAGGAGGCTGATCACCTACTTCCCTAACAAACTAACTAACTGATAAATGATCATGAAACAGATACAAAAATAACAGCCCAGAACTAAAAAGCTTGTAGCGCCACTGATTTATTTATTTTAAACAGGTGATAGTGTCAAGAGCTCGTGACCTTTAAGGGATAAATGACCCCCAAGTTTGAGTTCTTGAATTTTTTACTGTGTAACGTTATTTTCTTAAACACAACGCTACACTTTTATAGGTGGTATAACATGTAAGGTTCTCGAGTATAACGAGTATAACTCAAGTCGACTTTTAAAAAAATATAAATGCCTTTTGTATGGTGAATATAAAAATATTTTTAATATTCATTTTTAGCCGAAATATTTATACAGCTTTCCATTTTAAAAACTTTTTTGAAGCATAAGTAAATGAAAACGAATTTTTGTTAGTGACCTGTATTTAAAGTAACCCGTAGTGGTCCAGGTATAAACTTGTACAATAGTGCAGCTGGAGCGAACTTAATGTGACCTAGTTGTTGTTTAAGCTCTGAGTTACGACCGCGATTTACTCACGCGGAATTTACCGTCTCGTGATAATTTGTTTAACATTTTCTTCCTCGTATATAATCAGTGTAATCTTTATCTTTAACAAAATCAGATAAGTAATATGCTTACATTAAAAACACTGTTAAAAAAAATGGTGCGTGTACTTCGGTACGCGCGTAAGAAGTTATACTTCTTTGGCATTATTAAAAATAGTTTTCGATTGTATGCAAATAATTAATTACAATTAAATAATCAAAGACTGGAAAAGGAGTCATTATAGTCAATAAAGTTCAGTTTATATTTGAAAAATTATATAAATAAATATTTATTATTATTCTCTTACATTAAGTGTAACATAAATTCTATTATTATTCGAATGTTGTTTTTTAAATTATGTCCAATGCCGTAGCATCTTCCATGGGCAACTTCATTCTGTTAATTTTGTGTCATGGTGCGCGCGCACCGTAAAATTTCTCTCATCAATTTTTCATAACGCGCCTAAAGAAGTATAACTTTAAAAATGGTTAAAATATGCTATGTAGTATATATATATAATATACATGAGTAGGTAGGTCTGGTTTATAATATGAGCGTAAATAGATGTTACGAGTATAATAGAATCTTGGACGCTAACAGAGACTATGTGCAAAAAACTGGAAGCGTTCGAGATCTGGGTTTATCGACATGTGTTTAAAATATCTTGGATGGCAAACGAAATACAACCGTGCTGGACAGACTGCAGAAGAACAAAGAAGTGCTTATGACGGTTAAGAAAAGAAAAATTTAGTTTTTCGGACACGTTTTAAGTAACACCAAAAAATATGAGCTGCTTCAACTAATCACGCACGTCTTGGTTGAAAAACCTTAGACAATGGTTTGGTCAAAGCACCAAGTCATTGTTTAGAAGTGCGGCATCAATAATTAAACTAGCTATGTTGATCGCCAATCTACGCAAGGAGATGGTAACGAAGAGTAAATAAACAAATGTTTAATAATATGAGTCAATATAACTCTTAAAAGAGCACTGAAACTATGATATCCTAAGTAATGTAGTCGTTCTTAAAGGGAACATATTAGTTTGTCGAAGACTCGCCTTTTTACCGCAATCACCCCACGCTCCGCAGATTACGTGATATCGCCCAAGATTGAACTTATATGAGCATTTACGGGAGCCATCGGAAATAGGTTCGCTCTTTCGTTTTATATTAGTGAATAGTTCTTTATGACGCTAGTTACACATATATAATATGAAATGGCTATATGTATGAATAAATTAAAGCTTTCGTTGGATAGTAATCAAGCGCTTGTTTCAAAGCCTTTAATTCCCAGCCAAATGTAGTTGTTTCTTATTGGCAGAGAATGCTGGAAACTTACAAGATTGTAATGCCCGTGGTACAAAAAATTATATACATAAGTCGGAATACAGATTATTATATTACGATTGCGGATGTGATACCAGTATTAGGAATTTAAGAGAAAATACATATTTGTGGGAGTGAAATACTATCAGCCGCATTTGTTTACTATGTCATAAAGTTCATAAATTAACATGTCGTCAATGTCGTGTTTTGTTAATATTCAAGTTTTGTTGATAACATTACATTTACAGTTTAGTAATCCAAATTCAATTTCGGCAATATAATATATCAATGAAAGAGAAAAATGTCCCCACATCTCTACTTTGCCCCGGGCATCCTTAGTCCGAGCTTCGAACCCTTTTATGTATCCATTTTGAGGATTATGTAAATTCGTTTGTCACTGACACTGTCGGAAAACAAAAGTGAAGGAAATCCCTATAATGGAAATGACAGGGACATTTTACCATGAATATATAGTACGAATACTGAACAATAAAAATGAGGGTTAATTATTCATTGTTAAAAATTAAGTCAAATGAACAACAATCTCAGCTTATGCTCAAAACTGAGATTTATAGAAATGCATATATTTACTAGCGGACCCCACAGACGTTGTCCTGCATGATATTTCAACCGATTAAGATATTAAACAAAGTGTGAAAGTACCAACTGCAGCGCCATCTGTCGGGCTGATTTGTGAATCTAAACCATTCCCAGATCCCCTTGAACACACACAAAAAATTTCATCAAAATCGGTCCAGTCGTTTGAGAGAAGTTCAGTGACATACACACTCACAGAAGAATTATATATATAAAGATAGTATGAGATTTATAGACACAATGGCAGAGAGTAATTATTATTTAATATATACTCTCTACACCCCTGTCATCTTATCTTTTCTTTCTTATCTTCTCTTGCGTACGTATATAAATATACGTATATATATTTGCGTAGAGAAGAGAAGAAAGAAAAGATAAGATCCAAGTTTCATACACTTAATATATAAAAGAGGAGTCTAATTACATTAATAAGTTAAGGTTGCTAATCGTTTGTCTCGCTAAAACTCGAGTTGCTAATTATCATAATTATATGATATTGTTTTTTGTGGAAGTTTAGAAAATATTAAATCCGTGGGAAACATAGATAATTTTAAAAAAACTTAAAACGACAAAATAATTTTCTAATAATTAATGTCTTTTGTCTTTTGAAACAAAAAAAATTATAACTTGGTTGTCATCTATTTATAGATTATAAAGTTGTTAAGATTAAAATAGTTGTATTAAGTTTCGATACAAATATATCTAGGTGATACGATGTTCACCGGGTTATTAAGTAATAAATATGTTGCTCATGAACGAATCATACGAAAATCCTAGTACCTACATAAGTCGCGTAGAACTCTCAAAGAATTAATTATCTATATCTGGAGTTGTCTCCTAATGAATACAATAACTTCATCCATTTATTCTTATGTAATAAAGGGAAATCAGATAAGTCAAACGGTATAATTTATTATTCTGTCCTAGCTACAATATTCTTTCTTTCTTGATGAAATTAATAATTTTGATAAGTACGACTCAAAATTGATTAAATATTATAAATGTGACAGCGTTTAAATTAAACATGGGAATCTCTTTCGCGTATTATTTATACTTATATTGTAACGAGGAATAAGGTTTGTACATTATAAAATATTCCTAACTAAAAAGAAATATTCAGCCAAACTTAATCTATTAATAATACTGTAACTAAACTAGACATAGACATAACATTTATTACTAACAAAAAAACACACAAAATAACAATAATCAAAGAAAACAATAAAATAAAAAATATAATGGGAGATATAAAAAATTTAAAAAAAAATCCCTTTTCCCATTCGGTTCGTTTCAAGTGTGTCATGCCTGTGTGCTGTGGTTATAATTGGCCATGGCTCAGCATTATGCTTAGGAGCCGAATGTTCCACAGCGCTGGTCATTCTGCCAGAGACCACAGCAGCTAGTTTGCGCCTCAGTCGCAAAAAATAAAGAAAAGGAATGTAATAATACTTAGTAGAAAAATAATAGTAAAAGTTAGCAGTCTTAGTAATGAAGTCTTGTGTAAAGGTGTATTAATTAAATTAAATTAAAAGTAAAAAAAACTATTCGCTTCTATATATTTACTGCAGTTATTATTATATTACTTGTGTACATCGCCTCGTACAAAGCAAAGAACTTAACTCACAAAATAAATAATTTAAGCGTGTTTCGTAACAATACGTTTTCCTTACCAACAATATTTTACCCCTGAGAAATGGGCCTATACACAAATTTACTTTGTTATTTATTGCTGCCTCATTGTATGGTGCATAAGAAAGGCCTGTGAATTCGCGTTTTAATAATTTAATAGATATAAAAGTTCTTTCTTGTATGCTAGAGCAGCAGCCATTCAAGTCAAATTAGTTAAACCATTATATAGTTTATTTGATTTACCAATATTAATAAATCTACAGATTAACAGACTTTTTGATAGTCTGTAGTAATCAGTTGATCTATAAATTAATGTCTATTCAGTGGTCGATAATAATAATGACTCCATGGTCATTATTAATAAATCATATAATGGTTTTTAACTAATTTGACTTTGATGTTATTTAATTTATAATGAAAATGGCAGCTGATACCAGCGCCATTACTCCGACATATAAGTTAGCTGTTGTTTTTTTAAATTTATATTCCAACAAGTTCAGCTAGATGTTAATGATGTTAATCGGGCATTATAAATTTTAAAGAAAATACATTTCACCTAATGATTGTACGTATTTACCTAGTCCAGCCATAAGTTCTGTTACAAATGAAAATGCAATTTTTTAAATGAATTAATGTAATATTATTCTGGCTTTAACAGCCTTCGTAGTTCTAACGGACCGATTTTTTTTGGTCTACAACAGACAAAGTGTTGTTGTATCTGTTGTTAGTACGACATACGGCTGATATCAAGATTTTGAAGTGTCTGGAATATGACCGACGGCTCTATACCCACTTTGTGCAAGGCGATCACTGCAATTCTATTTTCTTTAATATCCTAACACGTAAAAATATGTGAAATGGCGTAAAATCGAAAGAAGTTTTTAATATAATATAGGTTTACCAAATTCAAAATATTTAAAAAGTTTCAAAAAATGCATTTTCATTCATACTAGTTATATTTTGTACTTTTGGAAAAAATTTAATATGACTTAATGTAATAATATATTTGAATGATGTGATGATATATTGATATAAGAATATAGTGATGATATGATTAATAATGTAATATGTAACTACTATGTAAAATTCTATCTTTTAAGGCAAATTTGCACGCCATGTGTGGCAGAATATCCGAAGTTTAGATAGTATCACCATAATATTTTTGTATGATTTTTTTGATATTAAAATATAAACTAAATTGCAAATTAAGTCCGTAATGCAAAGTCCTATAGCCATAATGAAAACTGACTCAACATTTATTTCATCCATTAGGGCCATTACGACACACTCTTCGACATAATTTCAAAAGCATTACATTCTGAGTCATCTCCAAGAATAGGCTATCAGCATAATACTGCAATTAACTTGACGTCAATTAAGTTACGTTTCATTCTGTGTTAATTTGAGTGATGTAAATAATTATTTTCACAGCAGTCGGGGTTATTATTATGATTCAACGAAAAACGGTTCAAATCGTGCGAAATGTGAAACCTTTCCGAGCGGCTCGATTCCTTGGCGTTGCATAGAGATGTGGGGGGGGTCTCTGCATCGTCCACTGAATTTACTACAGAGTGTTCAGAGGAGTTGTTTGGATTAATGACTGTTGCTGAGTTGCATCATCGGACGTGGCAGAATACAAAATTCCACCCATATCGAGTTGCCCACTGAAGTATTTCTGAACCAATTCGAATACCAATCATTTTAACCAGCCTTTTAAAAATAGTTAAATACCATTTTTTCAAAGGCTGGCAGCTCACTCGCTAGCCCTCTGGCATTGAGTGTCCATTGGCGGCGTTATCACTTAGCATCAGATGAACCTTCTGCTGGTTTGTATTCCCAGGTTCTATAAAAAATTGTTATTAAAACTATTTTTACCAATTTTTTTAGTTAAAAACGGTAGTTTGATTGGGTACCTACTTAAAAATTCAGCACACGCGAAAGTTCAGGTGTGAACGCATTCACAAGTGGCGAAGTAATGAACGCGTAATAATTATTTATGCCACGGCACGTAGCCGCTTACTTTAAAAACACACAAAGCACAAAAAAGCACACTCGTTGCATATTTTGCTATTTAAACATACTGGTATGTATTTCACAAAAAATAATAATAATAACCTATTAGCACTACAACTTAATAGTCTTAAAGCATCCATAGATAATCTTTCTGCTTCTAATACATATCGTAATTTTCGGTCTAAGAAATGCCGGTTCCTTCACGATTATTCCTTTCAGCGTAGAAGTAAATGGAATGGTACATCCATAGGTGCTTGTCATGAACAAGAAACGTTTAGCATATGACTCGGAGACAGACACTGTGTATTCGGTAGCTCAACAGATTACGTTCTATTAACGCAATGAACTTACTCGTGGTAACATTAAATTCGACAACGTGGGACACAGATAACTGATCATATATTTGTTAATAATGTATTGATAAAACTGTTTTTTCTATTTCCATTATTGTGATGCTTATGGCATGTGATGCTTATGCTATATATCTTAATATATATACTAGCAGACCGGCCAAGCGTTGCTGTGACTAAGGTTTTTGTTATATTACATAGTAGCAAACTATTCAAGGGAAACGGTGGGAGAACACCAGTCATGAGGACCACCATGTTTTTTTGGTGGTAATGCCATTAAATTGCAGCTTATTTGAATCGTTGGTACTTTCAACACAGCGCACTCTGTTAGAATTGTGACTATCAAATAATACACAAATATTTTACAATAAAATAATATTTCGGGTAAAAATTGAGATGTAGGCTATCCTATCTTTTAACTTAGATCAAACCGCATACGGTGTGCAAATTTGATTGAAATCTGTTCGGTAGTTTAGGTGTCCATCGCGGACAAACAACGTTACACGTAATTTATATATATTAAGATTTATAAAGATTAACAAAGTTTAGGCTCATACATACTAAACTATATTAAGTCTTGCAGATAAAAGAAATTAATATTAGTATATTTATTTGTTTTCTATATTCCTTGCTATTGTAATATCATTCCCAGCATTCTAAGATTCTTAATATTTAGTTAATATCAATGTAAGATTGTGGAGAAAAATAAAGATTTTTCATTTTTCATAAGATAACTTCACAAAAATACCAGAATTCGAATGATCTGACTTCGGTCCCTTTACGAGACCTACTAACACACAAAGCCAACAGGCGTTATTTAATATTCTGACCCAGCGAGTTCGCGTTTCGTAGTTTACAGCTTTACGAGCCCCAAGGGATCCCATATGTTCCCACTTACGTGCCGATAGCTTTGTAATAAACTCCAATATCTAATACTATTCTAACGTAAAACATTGGTACATTCTACCTATAGAATTTTCTTTTCTTAAATGAATGATAAATCCGACCTATTTAGATCAATAATCACGTTAGAATCTCGTCGTAAGTAGTTTCGATTGAATATGATGTCACGGCAGTGCGCCAAGAGAGAAAAAAAGAGTGTGTGTAGGTACTATTATGTACACGCGTTAGAAGTTATACTTCTTTGGCGTATGGAAAAAAAATAACTGAAATGCAGTAGTGATTAACGATAAATATTAAAATTAATCATTAAAATTATTATTAGTAAATACTATCACCGTCGTATATGAAATTGATTTAATAAAAACACCAAAATAATATTTATTTATTCACACTGTTTAATTGTACTGTTACGAAACACTAAATACATATAAAAATACTAGAATATACAACTTGAACATAGTTATTATCGATTTTCATGCCACCTAGAGCTAACTTCATTCTGTTAATTTTGTGTAACGGTGTGCGCGCATCGTAAAGTTTCTCCCTCATCAATTTTTCATAACGCGCCTAAAGAAGTATAACTTCAAAAGCGGTACGCCCGTACCATCCTTTTGTCGCAGCAGTTCAGGCCATTTTTGACCCCCTATAACATCGTGGTCCACAACAAAATTAGAAGCCTGAATTTTCAGTCACCAAGCAGAGACAAGCACACGGTATATTTCAATCAATTTGAACCAGTAATTCAACCAAGTGGCAAGTAGCCATGTCAAAAGATTATAAAAAAAGAAGATATAAAAGATTTGTAATATTGATATGGTCACTATAAGATGTTGTTAGGTTAACTAATTACGTAATAACTTAAGTAGGAACTGAATAAATTAACGGCTGACATGTCTCTGTGACATTTTACGGTAGAACTACGTTGCGTTTTATTTACTTGTTATGTTTTTGATGGCTTATTGATAAAAAATATAATATATTAACTAGCTGTTCCCGCGAACTTCGTTTCTCCTTTGTGATTTTACTTAGGCTATCATTTTATTACATACCAACATGGAACATTTTGGTATGCTACCCCAGAGACTCTCTCTATGCTCGGTTTTCTGGAATGAAAACTTTTTAGGTTTTTCTGTGAATTTTTCTTTTTACAAACCTCCGAGTTCAAGTCATAAGATTTTAATTAACAAATAAAAAATAAAGGTTGATCGTAGAGGGGTGAAAATCAAGAGTTGTATGTATTTTTGTATGCTGTATCATAAAAAAATAAATATGACAAAAAAATAACAAAAATATTTTTGTCATGGACACCCCTTATCCCCTAGGGGTTTGAAAGATAGATAGTAGCTGATTCTCAGACTTACTGAATAATGAATATGCATAAAAAAATTCAAAAGAATCGGTCGAGCCGTTTCGGAGGAGTATGGGACCGAACATTGTGACACTATAATTTTATATATTAGAATAATCAAAATCTGACACCAGTATTGCAAAGATCATGTGATCAGCAGACGTTGGTAAAGGCAGATGCAGCTGTCTATGTGGCTGCTGTAGACTTTACGTATTCAGTACAAAACAAAAGGCACGACGTAGGCGAGTTTGTGGCTAGACGGCCGAGTCTCTTTGCTTAAAGTTTGAACAATTACACGCAACGCGTCCTCTTACGTTAACATTTCTGTCATATACTCTTGTATTAAAGTGCCTTGTGTTTATTGACTAATAAAACACCAGTGTGTATTTATTTTTCCTAAAAGATAAAGTGTTAATAATATTACAATTAGCCTCTCAGAAGTAGTGATATTTTTTATTATAGATTTGGATTTATGTAAGGGCTTGTAGATAAAAAAAATCTGATGACTCCGATGGGCGAGACTTCAATACACGGGAGTGTAAAATCGTATATCAGGTAGCACAAAGAGCGTACCAATTCTTGAAAGGCCGGCAACGCACTTGCGAGCCTTCTGGCATTGTGAGTGTCCATGGGCGGCGGTATCACTTAACATCAGGTGAGCCTCCTGCCCGTTTGCCTCCTATTACATAAAAAAAAGCACACTAGCTACAGCGCGCTTTAAGCGCACTAGCTCTAAACATATAAAACAAAGGTCTAGTTTCTTTAATACATTATATGGTTACTGTAGCGTATAAAACAACGCTGCAAAGTTTCACGATCTTCATTAAAAATTACATGTGTTTTGTTGTTTTAATGATGATATTTTTAGCTCCATTCTCATTATTTATAATGAGTTGCTAACCAACAAAGGGTTTACATTTCAGATAAGTGAGACTATAAATAGCAAGAGTTCCTACCATTTGTACTTTCTGGTTTCATAGTAGTTCTGAATTGATAAGTTTTAATCAACGAAATAAATCTGGCAAAATAAATATTAAATTAACGTAAGAAATATACGCATATTGAAATATCAGTGAACTTGGTAACGGATAACTTGGAACTGGTCCTAATACTATAGCGTGCTAGAACAGGTATTGTCAAAATATTATCGTATTATCGGTCTAATTACACTCTTAACTAGTGACGACATGGCCATGCGTCGTGCTCGTGAACGGGTGCTACAAAGGTGCGAAGTCTTTTTGTTATGACGTTTTAAGTGTTAATACATACTATTAAGTCAATTTGTATTTGATTTAATGTAATGTCCTCAGCTTTCTTAACTGTTTTTTACTCCTTTTACTTTTAAACTTTGCTTTTGTATCCCGTGTAATTTTATCTGAATATAACTGTTTTGTGATTAGTGACGTTTCCTTTTTTACTTGCCGCTTAGCCCTTCAAAGTTATTATTATGTGCTCACCCCATGCACAACAATATAAATAAATTTGTATAGACAACTTATAAGAATATATCTATTAGACCAGGAGCTAGGCGGGCTTAGCCAGGACTTAACGCACCAAATAGCGTCTAAGTGCGAAAACTTAGAACACACTACACTCATACGTACCCATTAGACCGTTACGTCAATTACATCACCATGCACGGAGCCTTGCCTTCGTGCATGGCACGTTGTAACATCGTGCCCATGCAGAAGGCAAAACACTGCGCTCACATATAGAGCGTTTTAGGTACAGATAATATATATTTCTTCTAAACTACGTACCATCTACGCTACGCTTGAATAGCTTTAGAGCCCTTCTAGTTAGTATAGTATTGTTTTATGGATGATTCCGTTGACACATTCATAGCACGCTCATTTCACGCTGTGATATAATAGGAAAGCACCTTAAAGCTTTAGATTTCAGGTGCGATTTCCAGTAAAACAATTATTGTTGACTTGGAAAGCACTGTCAACTCCTTTATTTACTTATTAGCCCTAAGAATATTTTGTCCCATTCGTTTAATTTAAAGTGACACGAGATTACACAAAGCCTTTTTTTAGGTTTACATGTATTATTGTAATTGGTTAAATTTGGTTATTTTTTTGGTCTGTATAACGAACAATCTCTATAATGATAAAAATTACCGGTCCCTTGAAATTGGTTACACTGTATGTTAGGACTTATAGAATAGATATATAATAATTAAGGGATATAAATAAAACGATAGTCATCGGATCCATCAGGATATATTTATTTCGACATGTCATGTAAAAAATCCGTGCCTATTTGTAATATTTCAATACCGCAACCATGTTAAGATGACTTTACAGATTTTATTTATAAATTTTTCAGGCTTAAATAAAATAACAAAAGATTGTATTTAAATATGTCAGAAACTATATAGATGTCTCAGGGTTAATTAAAGCACAAACTTTTTGATTGGCATACAATAAACTTATAATTGCAATATCAACATATTGTTATACAGAAACATCAACGTGTTCTATAGAAAAAAAGCAACAGCAATAGTTTTATTTGTACCAAAGGCGCTACAACCTTTTAGGTCTGGGACTCAGATTTCTGACACAACCCGTAGACTTTTGGGTCTACGTCGGTTTCCGCACGATGTTTTTCTTCACCGTATTGCATGCATATGCGCATTGATAAATGCGCACACAGACATAGTCCATCGGCGCACAGCCGGGGATCGAACCTACAACCCCAGGGATAAGAGTCGAAGGCCAACACTGCAGACATATTAGTATACTATAATCAATATTATAGCCATAATATAATTACAAATCTACCTTTAAAATCTTAAAAAGAGCCGCCTTAACATGGAATAGTATATCTCTCTTTCTCTATCTTATATAAGTAGCTTATTTACAATTGTATAGGACAATATTTGGGCTTTTTGCATAAGGTTTATACTAAAAATATACTATAAGAAAAATCTACCGTAGATTAAACAAAATCGGGCGTCAAACCATGATTTTGTATTCCTTACTTCTTATCATGACAAAATAGATATACATTGATTTAGATATTTCTGAGACACGATATCAATTACCCGTATAGAAAAATAAATCTGATACTATCAACTGTTCATCTATAAAGTAATTAACCAATATTCATACATTTTAAATATGAGAACTCCCAAAGCGGCGGTGATTCGATCACAAGTCTGCCAGATCCTTCGAAACTTACTTATTCATTTTTTGATTTTTACGTATGTAAATATCGCGTATAGTTTTAGTTGGATTTGAATTTTAAACAAGTTATATACAGCGGCGTACAACTTTCCATAACTACCTGTAATTAAGTTGAAAATCGGGCTCTCAAACACCAATCTGAATTATCGTAGATTTTTCTATATTTATGCGTGCATTCTCTTCATTGAAAAACCAACTTCCAATAGCGACAATGTTTTTGCTACTTGTACTTTTTTATATTCATGACCAGTCACCAGTCAACATTTTTGGACAAACTATGATCATAAGAGGTACATCAACATATATTATACTAGCTTTCTTCCGAGCCTACGTATACTTTTACGGCATTCGAAATTTCGTAGTTACAAAAACAAGCAAGCACCGAAAAAATTACATAATTTCGCTAAATGATTTATTATAGACCAAAATCAAATCTGTTTCCAAATACTAATATAGTTTAAGCACAAAAGTCTTAAATACTCTATACGTAGACTCGGTTTTAAAAGCATAACTTATAATGATTTAACAATAGTCATATGCTGTTCATACAAATCCAACGCAAAGCAAAATCGCCTTAATTTATTAGGTTTGGAGAAGATTCTAGAATGTAATAACTTTGACCCTTCCTTACTACTGTATGTACTAAATAATTGATTTACCAATTGCATTAAATCATATCACCGAACTGTCTTGATTGCGACGAAAAGTAATTTTAGTGATTTAGGTTTTTATATTAAGATTTTTTATGCTATTGCATAGATTTTATCGCGGGCTTTGAGCGCGGCCACCGAATCAAGAAATTCCGTAACGAAAAAACCTAACACACGATGACGTAATATCTCTCTGACGAGATCGGTGCAGCCGGTGTGCGTTAGAGTGAGACGGACTTATAGGCGAGTTAGTCTGAGTCTGGTATAGTGGTAGATTGAATTAATATCTAAGAAAAAAAAATACTGCATAATTAAATAATTATAATTGCATAAGTTGAAAAAAAATTATGCAATAGCTTTACCGCGGCAGTCCCCGAGTGCCACACGTTTTTTTACTCATTAGTGTTGATCAGAGAACCTAGGTTGGCCTAGTAGCTTCAGCGTGCAACTCTAATCCCCAAGGTCGTAGGTTCAAACCCCGTTTATAAACCAATAGACTTTCTATATAATCATAACACTCACTCGTACGCTGAAGAAAACATCGTGAGGAAACCGACGTCCGACTTAGACACAAAAGTCTACGGGTTGTCTCAGGCACAGAAGACTAATAAGTGATAACATGTCTATTAAGAAATAATGTCCACGAAAAGGTACAGAAATCTGTGGGCATACCGAGTCTTTCAAAAAGTCAAGAATAAAGACGATTTTGCTTTGCGAATATTTCAATATAAAATCTACAATCCAGACCATTATAATTCTATACAATTTACTATTAAATTACGCAGTCGATTTCATAAACGCGACTTTATCGTAGTTTAACTACATTGAGGAAAGCACCCTCTATCGATGAAATTTAACTACATGGAATTGGTATAAAATGTTTATATACATTAGTGAAAAAGTACAAGCAATTTTTTAAATTATAAGAGAGGATTACCGCAAAAATTATGCAAAATAAAAACTATAAAAAACGTAACACTATTTTCGTATTCTAATAACACAATATTATTATTTATTCTGCAAAATTTAACGGCAACAATAAATCATGGAATAGGTAAATATAAAAAGGTATTGTAGCAACCCAAGACGTATTTAAGGACACAATAGAGGTGACAACACTGGTCCACCACAAACATTGACTAAAAGTTGGGCATATTTATTCCATGTTATCTCTGTATGAAAAATCACAAAATCTATCTTTAACAGGAGAAAAGAACAAAGAACAAGAAAGAAATTGATTTCAATTGAATAAATGTGGTTAGCCTATAATGTCAACACACATTGAAGTTCTCTTGTCTATTGAAATAGAAACAATGGTCTTGACGTTTAAATATGTACTTTGTTTCCTATATAAATAACATTTTACCCCAAATATTAAGTCCCAGAATATGAGGTGTTTAGACTAGGATACTCCATAGTTACACATTTCAATGTAATAAGAAAAATTAAAACAAAACACATTGGTGTACAATTTACTGAGTATTATTAAGGACAAAATATTGAGCGAACAAATCAACGTTAACTATGTATAATAAATAGATAACTAACGGTTAACAAGTACTTAACTATGTACAGTAAGTAATTGACCTCTAGTTTCTTAGCAATTAAAAAAAATATCCATTGATTTGACATAATTGATTAAAAATTTATTCCTTCATTAAAAAAACAGTCTTATTTCACTCTGAACTAAAGTACTCTTACGTCTCATTCTAACAAATTGTTTACGATTTGATGAAAAGAGATGACTACTTTAAAACGCTGCTGGGCTGATTTATTATGAATACCGGATTTAATCTAGACAAATAATCAAACTATTGTCGTATTATATTTTTGTAGGTTTTCCATTAAATTACTTTAGGGAGCGTTCAAGTATTACGTAACGTATTTTTTCCTTTTGTGAAACGTTACGATGTGGGGCGGGGATTAAATTACGCGTTATTGTTAATATTTTTTTCGACTTACACCACATAATAGTAACTAAAGAGTCACTAGGTGGTCACGAAACGTTTTACTATACTTGGGTACAGTACTGTACTTGGGTACTGAAAAACGTTACGGCGAGTTACAGGGGGGGGGGGGGCGTTACGTTAAATCGAATAGGATTGTTTCATTAATAAAAGATCTTTATCTTTTCAAAAAATACAGATAATCACTTCCTAGAAAATTAATCACTACAATACAATCTCACTAATCCGGCACTTCGATAGATCGGCACGTCCAATAATCCGGCACCCTCCGCCCACGCCTCCCTCACCCCTCTATACCTGTGTGTGGTGTGCGTCGTCGACTAGCAGTCTAACCTCAAAACTTATCACGTGCACGTGCTAACGTATTTGTTTTTTTCAAGTGAGAATAGTTTATAGTTAAAAATGACAAATAAACGCAAACACAAGACACTAGATTTGAATAGGAGATTTAAGAAAGTTAGATACTGGACAAAACATGTGCAAATTGGCAAAAGAATATGGTGTTGGGCGTGCTACTATACACATTTATTCTCTCTATGAAATGCTTTATTTAATTTATTACCTATATATTATGATTTTTTTCAGTATAATCCAGTAATCCGAACATTCCAATAATCCGGCACCCTCCGGTTTTTAATAGTGCCGGATTAGTGAGATTGTACTGTATTTAGTATCTTTTAGTTATAAGCGATTCCACATAACAACACTGTTATGTCATTATAATTTCACAGCCTTAATACTTAATAACAATGAAAACAAATTTTATCTAATGAAAAACACACAATTAAAATAACCGCCATGCCTGTTCTCTTAAGGCACAGACTATCTAAAAAATAACAAATCACGACAGTTTCTTGCCCTTTCTTCTTATCCACTCTATAGAACATTGACATTATGTTATGTAATGTTCTTATTATATGACATTGTGCGGCTATTTGCAGTTGGTCGATATAATTGTAGCACTACATTGGCAAATAAACGATTTATTATTATTATATAAATGTATAGTATGTACTACATCTTTATCAACGTTTTTAAGTATAGATTACATTATCTATATGAATGAATAAATTGTATTATAACTTTCCTAATGAACTGTAAACTGTATACGAAGCCTGCCCATATAAGACCTAAGCTAATCGTGGTAAGTGTAAATCATTTCCGCCCAAACCCAATAATCAACCCACAATCTCAGATTGTTTTCAATTTACTGAGTATTATACTTTACTGGGTTATCAGACCGTGTTAGTCGATCGATCTCCTATCTGCATCCCAATAGCCAAACCCTACGAAGACAATCCATTTTTGGCGACAGATAAAATGCTCTTTGTCTTTCCTTTTTACTGAGTTTTCACTCATATTTGATAATCAATGAAAACCAAATAAAGTAAATAAAACCATACAAATAACATTAAAATATACATGTGTATGTTTAAAACATAACAAACAGTTTTAAATCTGTTAAAATAATTAACTGTTGAAATGGAGCTTTCGTCAACTGTCATTTTCATACAAAGGTCTATTTACAGACACCGATACGACCTGCCATGGATAGCTTGTATCTACAGATGGCTATTACAATCCGTCGATTGGTTATTGGATCTCTTGTTACAACATTTGGATTAATATTACTATCTCAGATGGTGGATTATGGATTGATATAGGTTATTGGGTTAGGGCATTAGTTGTGTTAAATTCGATCAAATATACGATCGGTATTATAGGACCGTCCCTTTTCATCACAGCGTTAACATAATTTGACAGAAAGAGGCGAAAGAATATTGTTCAGATTGATTTAGTTTATATTAATGAAGTAGGTACTAGAGGTCAAAATAAAACTAGTCTGACTTGATGACTAAGTAACAGGGAGAAACAAAACTTCTTAACATAAAGCTTATGTCAACTCGTTGAATTGTGCCAGGGCGGTTTTGACTCTGAAAATAATATTGATCCTTTAATAAAATACCTAATGACAGTGGTTTATGCGAGTAATACCTATTTAAAAAACGTTTTAATGATTATAAACTGGATAAAATACAAGTATTTTAGTTGCAAGCTTATTTAAGTATTAATTATCGACAATATCCAGTATTGGTCCTTCGAGACGGATTAATAATTGCGTAAGCAATAGTAAACGTAAGCAATAATCTACTGCCGTGGGGTTCTCCAATACTTACTTATCATGCAGATGTGCGGCATCCGGCCTTTGTCGCAGGAGTTTAAGCGCCCGAAGAACGCCCAACTCCGCGAGCCTCGCTTGCCTCGCCGCACACCCGGCTTCGCCTTTCCAGACCAAATTGCCGGCAACGAACAAGGCCGCTTCTTGGAGTTTGCTCTCTGGATGCGCCTGCGTAACGCACGCATATATTAGGCCCTTACCTATGAAATTATGGTTTTATGTAGAACCAAAATTTGTCTAAGTAGTTTTCCATTTTGGTATACTAATGAAGCGTTCTTAGTAAAAATAAATATCGGTTGTTGACGTAAGGGATCAAACAATATCGTTGCTTGTTAGATGCTTAGAATCGGTTCGGTTAGCGCCCTAATATATAAATAACAAAAAAAATACAATAAATATGTGGCAGAGAAGTACTGCTAAATTTACTTAATTTTGCAATGTCGCACGCTAGTGATAATGTGGATTTTACTTATTACCACAAAAATTAATTAAAAATTTTATAACAAATATTGCAGTGATAGTGTGCATATATGTATAACGAAACTTTCTTTGATAATAAAGTATGTATATTTGTTATAAATGCAGTTTTTTTTTTAATTTCAAGTCCGTGTGGACCCTTGACTTTTACATGTAAACTTACGAAAAAATATGTCTCGACTTACGTCGTTTCGATTTACGTCGCGTATTTCGAGAACCTAACGTGCCGTAAGTATAAGGACTGCCTGTATCTGTGGTTTAGATTGTAAGTCGGTAGTTAGGAGAAATAATAATAGTTGACAGGGAGGACAGAGTTTTGTAGAGTGCATTTTATTAAAATTTTATAAGGAAACCTGTTAATGTAAAAGTGAACAAGTATGTGAAAAAAATTAACAAATTCGTAAATATATAACATTTCTTGTCTATCCTCTAATATCACTCCGTATTTGTAATAAAATTCGATGAATATAATTTTTTGTAAAAAAACAAAAGTTTTAATTTCTATCGATTACTAGCATTATTAATACTTACCAAATAATCCACCAACTTTCTGAGAACATCTTCATTCGCCATAATGAAATCCTTTGCTTTCTCTCCATCTCCGATATTTCCGAGTATGCATAACGCTTGTTCCTTCACTTCCGCCGGATATGAGCCTTCTAACACGACTATCACAGCCTGAAATAAATTTTCCTCTTTAGCTTAGACATCACTTGGTTCATACAAAATTAAGTGTCGTGTATCGTCCAAAACACTCAGCAACAATACCTATACAAAAACTATATTTTTAAAAATTCGTATAAACTTAGTTAAGTATATGAGTCGGTTAGATTTTGATGAAAGCTTAAAAATATACGCGCTTTTTGGAATATATTTGACAGACATTTGTACTTGGTTTTTTTTTGAAGTTATACTTCTTTAGGCGCGTTATGAAAAATTGATGAGAGTGAAATTTTACGATACGCGCGCACCGTTACCCAAAATTAACAGAATGAAGTTAGTGGCGCATGTTGGCACGCACGCCGCCTCTGTCCACTGTGTATTTATATTTATAATATTTATCCACATGCTTTGAGTTTCTACATTTAAAACACGTGTTTTCATTTTGTTTTCATTATACAAGTGCGAATTTTATATGTGCGTCTGAAGTATAATCAGAAGTAATTCAACTTGAATATTTAAATCAATACTAATTAATATTAGAAAATAATAATAAATATAATATTAATAAATATTTACCTATTTATTTAATTTTTCAAATGTAAACTGAACTTTATTGACCATAATGACTCCTTTTCCAGTCTTTGATTATTTAATTGTAATTAATTATTTGCATGCAATCCAAGCTATTTTTAATAACGCCAAAGAAGTACAACATCTTACGCGCGGACATAAGTACACGCACCCTTTTTTTTATTTGAATATATATGTGTTTATCTCATTTTTGGTCATACATTTCCTTGTTCATTGATAATTTTTATGCCAAACAGTCAACTGTTTCTGCCGAATTACTATTATTTCTCTGAACTACCGTCTTACAATCAAAACCACAGATATATTACTCAGGGTGTAATGGAACAAACTTCACAAATAAATAAATATATTACCTGCATGACCTGCGAAGAAAATTCGCTCATAATAGCATCAATATGTTGCCTCGTCGACAGTAAGTTGCGTAATAAGCCTAAAGTCTTCATAATAACCCGTGTATCACTATCACCTAAGAGACGGAACATTTGCTCTGTTCCCAGACAGCTTAATATTCGTTGCTTCACCTTTTGTTCCGCCTATACAGAAAAATATATAAATAAACTAGCAGACCGGCCAAGCGTTGCTGTGGCTAAGGTTTTTGTTATTTTACATAGTAGTAAACTATTCAAGGGAAACGGTAGGATAACACCAGTACTTTTACAGTACAGTACAGTACGCAGTAGTAGTAGTTTACCTTATGTGAAACGTCGGTACTTTCAACACAGCGCCATCTATTAGAATTGTGACTATTAAATAATAAACAAATATTTTGCAATAAAATTGAGATGTAAGCTATCCTATCTTTTAAGTTAGATCAAACTGCACACGGTGTGCAAATTAGATTCATATCGGTTCGGTAGTTTACGAGTCTATAGCGGACAAACAACGTGACACGTAATTTATATATATTAAGATAAATGGAGTTCCCAAAAACCTTTTGTTTTATAAAGATTTGATTTATAACGGAACTCTAAAACCACAGAATCGATTATAGTAATACTCTAACAAAGAACAGACTATATATAGTGGCGTATACGCCACGGTGGGAAATATTTATTAACCAATCGCATAGAACAAACAATACGCAACATCGAGTAGTTAACGTAATAGAATAGTAAAGTCGGTCCTATTTGGTGCTAAGTGTTCTTCTGTCGCAATCTAGTTTTGAGGGTTGTTAAAAATTGGTTCATTTTGGAACAAGCAGTTTTTAAAGATAATTTTGACAAATCAATCAATGTATTTAATGTAAGTAATGTATAGGACATACAACACAAAAATAAAAACTAAACAAGTAGCATGCCAGAATGCAATGGAAAGAAGCGTATTAAAAATAAAAAGACACAAAGTAAAAAGCGAAAAAATAAGACAAGAAACAAGTTATAGATGCCTTACATTATATTTATGTCCTAAAAGCACAGGCATATAGCAAGAAAAAGAAGATATAGAAGCGTTAGCAGGAAGCGAATGGAGAAAGAAAGCCATGTATTTTTAGAACAAGATAGAGTAGGTAAAAGTATGTAAAGTACCTAAAGTACAAACTCACCTGAAAAGCCATATTCATAAGTGCCCATATTCCGTTTAGGCGAAGCGCCGCTTCCGGCCTCTTCGTTAGATTACAAAGCATCTCTACGACGCCTGGAAAATGTGTTTGATTAGAAACTTTTTAAAATATCTATCACCGATATAGGTACATATTCACACTTTAGCATTGATATACAAAAAACCCAAGATGCACAGTCTCGAATAAAAGTAACGCTCGAAAGTGTACCGAAACACTATTTCTGTCTCTTTCTATAACAGTATGTCTATAACAGTATATGTTACAAGCATATATTATTGCAAAATCAACCTTACGCGAATTGATTAAAGTTGTTATTACAACGCAGTGTATACGTACTTAAAGCAATAAAATTTTACGACCGACCGTGGTCGGTAGGACAAGGTATTGAGTGGAGTCGAACATGACTTTTTTATTTATAACTATTTAACATAATTTTAAATTTATCCGACTTTTCGGGTGCTTTACAGCGTGCGTGGTCACGGTGACTGAAGACAAAAGGTGTTGGATGTTAAATAGTTGTAAATTTATAATAATACATAACTTTAATCCGGTTAAAAAGTTTTTTCTTTAAATTAAAAAAAATGTTAAATTGGCTACCTCCTGACCTACACTTTATATAGCGTAAATATATTTGTCAAAAACTACACACAAAAAGTTCAAAAGTACATAAATTTATTTATAAAAAAAACACAAATAAATAACATCGACTCCACTTATTAGACGCGAGACTATTTGAAATGAGCGCACAATTTAGAATGTTGCGCTCGTTTTTTGAGGACGTTTTTTAGACGTTGATTGTGCATCTTGGGTTTTTTGTATATCAATGCACTTTAGGCACAGACTACAGACTGTGGAAGATATTAGACAATATTTTAAACTCAAAAGTCACACGAAAGTCTAAACTTAACTAAAGCAACTTTTTTGTCTCTTTCTTCCAAATTGTGTTTACGCTGTGATAAAAAGAGACAGATAAGTAATTTATTTAAGACCGTTATTATGTTTTTAGTAATATTTAGGGGGCACGACTTTATGAATGAGATTCGTGTCTCTGGTACAATTCTCTTAAGTTGAGTTATTTGTAAAGCATTTCATAGATTATAGAACTGAATATTTCTAATAGAATTTATTAATCATTTATATTTTAATTAAAACATTTATTAAAGCTCCACCTCCTTCAGCTTCAATAGAAATTACAAAATACATGTTTAACATGTCAATTAACATTTATAAAGCAATTAAATTAAGTAAACAAGCCCGAAAATTCGTATTATTTTAGTATAAACCTTGATCTAACATGGGCTCCTTGGCGGGTGAGAATTCCAGAAGTAGATTGCAGAGAGTCGAAGAGCCAACTGTAAGGAGTTCGGTGCCTGGAGACTCACTTAACAGCACCATCAGGGGTCGCCAGACAGAGTGATCCTATAACATTCAGAATTGTATTTATTTATTAACACTTTGTTGCATATACATAAATATACAAGTAGTACAATTGACATAATTAAATAAAAAGGAGAGCAAGTGCCTGGAAGAGACAACCACTGTGAGAAAAGAAAAGAAAAAAATGTGTGCGTGTACTAGGTGTACACACGTAAGAAGTGAAACTTCTTTATGACCTTATTTTTAGAAAAATGATCTAATATATGCAACTTAACGAAATTGGTTAAATAAAGTTGAACAAAAGGCTTTTATTATCACAGACATGAATACAAATACAATTATTTCATTTTACCTTATTATTAAGATTATTACAGAATTTCATTAATTGTAATAGAATTATTACTATCATTGTTATCGTTATTATATATTTTTGTTATTAATGGCTTTGAATCTCTTCAGATCAACCGTGGTAGGGCCAAGAAAAAGATGGTGTGTAACCGAAAAACATGACGATTTGCTACAAAATTTCTCCCATACGTCGATAAAGAACTTTCATTGCAACGCTGATAAAGAAGTTTGACTTCAAAAAGCAACATGGCGCGTAACGGAAAAATGTGACGCGTAACGAAAAAAATGTTACACTAAATTTTTTTCCAACCCCGATAAAGAAGTTTCACTTCAAAATAAAGCATCAAATTACATAAGTTAATGCTAAAATACATGTATTACATATAGTTGTTGAGAAAAAGAAACTAAACAGGAACAAAAAAACAAACTAATAAAGCACACATGAAAAAAAAAAAAAACCTAATAATAAAAAGTGAACATGAATCATTATAATTTAATTTAAGATCAGTCTCACGTCAGTTAGTGGATATTATTAAAGTTAGGGTTACGATGTGGACAGGTAATGTTTGTACAGAAGAAATTTAAAGGAAGAATGTATTAAAAATCTTAATAAATAAGGCTGGTTTGTTCGAACACTTAAAACTCGAGAACGGCTGGACCGATTTTCACGGTTTTTGATTTGTTATATAATATGTCTTTGTTCTGCAGAATAACTATTTAACATTGGGAAATGGACGAAAAAACTCCTATACTATGAGTTTCGTAACTGTCAAACATCTGTTCACTTCATCGATACGTAAAAGCTCCCCTCAAATTAAATAACGTATTTACGAAGGTTTCGAATGTACAAGATATATATACAATATTCTGATAATGGCATATTTTAGATTTAAAAATTAAATGGAAAAGGATCGGCAAATAAATTGGCTGTTAAATATTTATGCATTCGTTCAGAAATTAATTTTACATAAACTAAGGAAAATATATTAAGCTACTTAAATATACAACAAATCAAAGCACATTGTAAAACGTTACTCAACGGAGTATGGCGATTCGGTAGTAGTAGTCTGAATATTTTTTTTTTTTTTTTTTTTTTTTTTTTATGTAATAGGAGGCAAACGGGCAGGAGGCTCACCTGATGTTAAGTGATACCGCCGCCCATGGACACTCACAATGCCAGAAGGCTCGCAAGTGCGTTGCCGGCCTTTCAGGAATTGGTACGCTCTTTTCTTGAAGGACCCTAAGTCGAATTGGTTCGGAAATACTTCTGTGGGCAGCTGGTCCCACATAGTGGTGGTGCGCGGCAAAAACTGCCTTAGAAAACGCTCTGTTGTGGAACGACGAACGTCGAGGTGATACGGATGGTATTTTGTATTTTGCCTTGACGTCCGATGATGAAACTCAGCTGCAGGTATTAGACCGAACAACTCCTCTGAACACTCTCCATGGTAAATGCGGTAGAAGATGCAGAGAGATCCCACATCTCTACGCAACGCCAAGGGATCAAGCCGCACTGAAAGTGACTGGTCGTCGACGATTCGAACCGCTCTTCGTTGAATACGGTCAAGTGGAAGGAGCTGGTACTGGGGAGCTCCCGCCCAGAGGTGAGAGCAGTACTCCATATGGGGCCGAATTTGCGCTTTATATAGTTGTAAGCGGTGGCCCGGAGTGAAGTACCGTCTCGCCTTGCTGAGCACACCAAGCTTTTTGGAGGCTAATTTAGCCTTTCCTTCCAGATGACCGCGAAACTGAACGTTATTCGATATGTCAACGCCCAGTATTCCGATGCTAGCCGAGGCTTTAAGGAGAGTGTCTTCAAAGAGGTGAGTAGCGACAAAGGGAGTTTTTTTAGCGGAAAACGCGCATACTTGTGTCTTCTTGGGGTTAAATTGGACTAGATTTAGTCTACCCCAGACAGAGACTCCACGTAGAAGAGTTTCGACTTCAGACACAAGTTTGTTCCGGTACTCATCGACAACAGCCCGAGAAATACCTGCCCGGCCAGTGTAAAAAGTATCCCCAGTGCTGTCGTCCGCATAGCAATGAATGTTGCTAAGCTGCAACATATCATTGATATGCAGAATAAACAGGGTCGGAGATAGGACACAGCCTTGTGGGACACCAGCATTCACAGGTTTCAGGTCGGAGCATGCTCCGTCGATGACGACTTTGATGCTACGATCAGCGAGAAAGCTGGAAATCCAGTTGCATAATTTCTCAGGGAGCCCGTAGGCTGGAAGCTTCAAGAGCAGCGCTCTGTGCCACACCCGATCGAAGGCTTTCGCTATGTCCAAACTTACCGCCAGCGCCTCCCCCTTGGACTCAATTGCCTCTGCCCACCTATGTGTAAGGTATACAAGGAGGTCACCAGCTGAGCGACCACGACGAAAGCCGTACTGAGAATCGCTAATCAGCTGGTGGCCCTCTAGATACCTCAGAAGCTGGCTGTTAATAATGGTTTCCATTATTTTGGAGAACAAGGAGGTTATAGCTATTGGGCGATAGTTGGACGGATCAGAGCGATCGCCTTTTATAGGGATCGGATGTATCGAAGCGATCTTCCAGCACTTCGGAACAGTGCCGAGCGTGTAAAGGTACCGGAAAAGGCGCGTTAGGACCGGAGCCAACTCAGGAGCACAAGTACGCAGCACAATTGGAGGGATGCCATCGGGTCCGCTCGACTTATGGATGTCCAAGGAAGACAAAGCTTTACGGATAGCACGTTGCCGGAATATAACTTCGGGCATCGTAGTATCACACCGCAATAATGTCGGTGGTTCCTTCCCTTGATCATCAAAAGTGGAGTTCGACGCAAAGAGACAGCCTAGAAGATCGGCCTTCTCTTTCGCGGTATGGGCCAGTGAGTCATCCTCCCTATGCAGTGGTGGAATTGAGGGCAGACAGAAATTCCCTTGGACAGCTTTGGCAAGAGACCAGAAGGCTCGAGTTCCCGAAGGGGGGTGGGCCAATTTCTCACCAAATCTGGCAATGTGCTCTGACTTTGCTTTAGCGATTTCTCGCTTGAAGGACCTGGAGGCTGAATTGTATGCTTTTTTACGTTCGCCGATAGTCACATCACAGGATGTCACCGCTTCTGCCCAGGCTTTAAAGCATTCACGCTTACGGCGCAAAGCCGCTTTGCAAGAACGCCTAAACCAAGGCTGGGACTTGCCACCGACCGGCACCGCAGAGAATGGAATAAAGAGTTCCATACTCTGCAGGACCACCTCGGCGACAGAGTCAGCGACGGCGTCTGGAGTACTCGACGAAAAGCAAATTGGCCCCCAAGGGTAGGACGCAAAAAAAGACCGCATCCCATCCCAATCTGCTGACTTATAGTGCCACACGCGGCGACAGCCAGTGAAGCTAGGCCGAACAGGGCGCGTGAACGGCACAATGCTCCGGACCACACAATGATCGGATGAACCCAATGGCGGTTCAACAGAGACTTGGTAGTTCTCCGGATGTGAAGTCAGCAGAAGGTCCAACAAAGAGGGTTTATGACCAGCCACATCCGGTATTCGCGTAATCGCAGGGACCATTTGCGTCAAGTCGTAAGCCAAAGCAAAGTCGTGAAAGGATCTTCCCGCATGATCGGTGGTTTCTGAGCCGAGCCAATCGGCATGGTGGGCGTTAAAATCGCCAAGTATCACGATTTCAGCGGTAGGAACCCTTTCGAGCCTTTTCGAATCTGTAGCCATTTGGATGTGCTCAATGAGTCGGTCAGTTTCGGTATTTCCGCTATGGGACCTATACAGGCATGCGTAGAATCGCGGATGGTCATCGCAGTCTACGCGCAGCCAGAGGTTAGATAGGTCCCTTCCTTCAAGCGTCCCGAGGTGACGAGAACAGATATCCTCTCTGACGTACACGCAAACTCCCGCCCGCGGCACAAATGAATGTTCCAATTTGTACCCCGGGTAGGAGAGGTAGGAAGTATCAGCCGGGGGGGATATCTGAGTCTCGGTAAGAAAGAGCAAGGCCGGCTTCGCAGTCTCTAAGTGGTAGTGGACAGCGTTGATGTTGGAATTGAGCCCCCTAACATTTGTGAAGTCCACGGCGAGTGTGGACGGGGGTGCCTTTGTTAAGTTGCTCCGTTTGCCCCGAGAACGATTAATGTTTTTACCGAGCGCAGAATTGCCCCCCCCCAGAATACGAAGGGCAGCCTGTGCGTCCACCACCGGGCGCAGAGTGTCCCGGTGTTGGACGCCCAGAGGGGGATTCTCCACCGCGAGCGCGTGTGGTACCCCCCTGGGGTAGATTCTCTTTTTTCTGCATCTTCATATTTCATGGGGGGGGGGGGGGGAATGGGCTCCGGGAGTCTCTCTCACCGCACGAAACGCGAGTACAATAAGGTGAACTTATTGCATCACTTCACGCCGGTTTTCTGAGAGACAGTGGTACTGCCCCGGTCGTGCCTGCCCATTTGGCTGAAGCCCGAAGGCAACAGCATGGCACTCCCACTAGGAAGGGGTTGACTGATTGCGCTGATGAAATAACCTCTGTCACAGGTTATTTCACCAGTGGGCGATGGGGTCGTCACATCCCGACGCCAAAAATATTAATTTAATTTTTTATTTTGTATTCATTGCATTACTTTAATAAAATCATAAATTAAGTTCAGCCAATCTGTAACACGACATTAATTGACTGTTAGGCGATTCAGCTTGTCATAAAAATGGCGCTATAACTCTATATTGGTCATGGTATTAAAAATAATCTACTTAATAAATTGTAAATTTTTGTTTTTTTAAACGACTTTTAATTCCGTAGAATTCTGCCATTTCACAAGTGTTGCTACTAAAAAAGTTCTGCGCCGAATAAAGGACAAATATGAGGGCAATAAAAAAATGCTACGTATTTTTTATTTTTTAAATCACAATAAGGGTAAATCTAAATATGTATTTACTTACTCAAGTGACCTAATATGTACAAAAATAACAAATATTTCAATATCACGAACAATATATCGAAATAACTCTAATTACTTTATTTTATTATTTAGCTGGCATCACTGCCTACGAATTCCAGGTTTAGTAAACCTTTAAAAAAAATGTTATGTTTACTTGTGCGTTTTTTACTGTTTGTGACGAAAAGGCACGTAATTACCACTCGCCGTTAAACCACTTTTAATGTGGAGCACCGCACTTAATAAAATGGTTAGTTAATTAATAATAAAATGTATGTATATACTCAGATGTTCAGACTCGTATTGAAATAATTGAAAATGTGCCCGGCCAAAAAGGTTTGCCATCACTGACATGTCAAAAAATGATAGCTGTCAAAATTCTATGGAATTAAAAATAATTGTTGAAATTTCATAAAATGTATGTACGATCCACATTCCAAGCACGTGCTAAATTTGTATGCGATCACAAATTTGTCGAAAACTAAAAATGGTACCTTGCAACTTTTCTTTTAAATATATTATATAACAAAGCAAACGGGCAGGAAGCTCACCTAATGTTAAGTGATATGATAAGCACCCATAAACATTCACATTGCCAGAGGGCTGGGAAGTGCGTAGCCGGCCCTTTTTGTATTGCACATACACAGTTAAAAATTTAATAATATCGGTTCAGTTGTTTACGAGACATCCGCACATTTCTGGTAGGGTCATTTATAATATCGATATGTTTCGGCCAAGATAAGTCGACTTAAATTACTATTATTAATTAATACTTACACAGACTATCGATATTTCAAACATTCATGAAAATAATAATAATGAAAAAATAAATAACATACCTGAAATGTAGTTCTCAACTGTTGGACTGATCTCGATAGAGAATGGAGACATCGGACCGCCGCTAACCTTACCTAACGAAATAAATTATTTGTTTAGCAATTTATTATTAAATTTTCCCTACTTAAAATTTCTTTAAAATTCATCCCGATATTTAACACGTCATTCGTGTTAAATATCGGGTAAATAACTCTGTTCTGAAAGTTATAACTTTATGTGGGTAGTGACAACTATGTACCCATCTGTGTATGAAATTTTTTTTATTTTTCGGTAGGTACTTTAAAATATTTTTTTTAAATACAGCAGTCGACGAATGATTAATTTGAATTAATACGAAGCCTTTAATAATGCAGTTAAAACAGTATAATACATTTTCAATTATTATGAATTGCATAATTACAGTCGACTATCGATAATTTGAATTCAAGGGACTAGAGATAAATTTCAAATTACCCTTCAATATTCAAGTAAATAAGAGTTTGATCAAAATTCGTGATTTATTATTTATATATTATTATTATGTATTAACAATTAAATCCGATTAACAAATTTTTATTTCGAAAAGAAATCCGTCAACTATTTTTGAGTGAGCGTCTTCATATGAGCCAGTCTATCATTGTCATAATGTCATCAAACATTAACATGACTTATTAACGTTTGAAAATTTGATTTTATTTAATTTATCAAGAATTTTTCAAGGGATCGGAAAAAAAATAAATTAACGAGTGTCAAATTATCGAGAGTGAGTGGGTATTATGATTTACAAATAGTTAAAACATTTTTTAAATTAAATCAAAACTATACTCACCGATGGTTCGGGATTATTCATTCCGGTAACAATATGAACCATTAAACCATGCGTTTCGATTATTCTTTTCCTTATATCTTCTGCGTTTGCGCCGAGCGAGGCGAAACATTTGAAAGCGCCCTGCTTCGCGGCTGGCGACGGACAATTTACTATGTCCGCCAGCGAGCTCATGAGGTGATTTGATATCGCAGCTAGTCTTTGGAGTGATGTGTCTACCTGTGGTGAAGAGTTAAAATTAGGGCACATAGACAATTGGTTATTATAAAACATAGACTATATTTTTATTATTTAAAGCTTGCCAAGCTCCAACGCACTGCACACTGATACATTGGAACATAAAGAAAAGAAAAAAAATGGTGCGTGTACTTATGTGCGCGCGTAAGAAGTTATACTTCTTTGGCTTTCTTTATTTTTTTTAAATATTAAATAATTAATAATCAATATTAAGCGTTAATAATTTAACAATATTTAATATTTAGTATATTATTCAATTATTAACTAATATTAATAATAATAATTATTATATTATATTATTAATTCAATTTAATAACTAGGTATGTTTCATAACCTTTTAACTAAGTATAAATATCTATTTAATGCAATGCTTTTTCACAAAGACCTATCTAGGTCTTTGTGAAAAAGCATTGCTAAATTTCTTTAAAAAAATAATTAAAACTGCTTTATTTGTTTAAAAGGTACTACAAGTAGATTGTCTTATTCCCATCTCGCTCGCGCACGCTCGGCGCCCATACTGAATTTTGTGTCACGGTGCGCGCGCATCGTAAAATTTCACTCTCATAAATTTTTCATAAAGCGCCTAAAGAAGTATAACTTCAGTAAAATACAGTCAAAATCTGTTATAACGACATCGAAGGGACTACTCATATTTGGTCGTAACAGCCGATGATGTTCTACTTAATACTTATTATAGAATGTGTTAAAATCTAAAATCTAACATTAAAAAATAAATAAATAAAATTTAACCAATTTCTTTGAGGTGACTTTACTGCTGTGACCTTGAATATTTGATAGAACTTACTTCAGCCAAATACGCCAGCGTTTCAGCTGCAGTTGCTCTAATGTCTTCGGGCATGTCTTTGGTACAAAGTCGAGCAAGGCAGGGCAGGGCTCCAAATACCACTCTGTAATTAAATAATTAAATATTAGATGTGCAGTCTACAATAGGGACTGTAATTAGAGTCAAATTACAATTGATGAAAATCAGTGATAGGTCTTTTTTTGCAATAAATGTGTTTCGTCTTTTGCCTCCTAAAACTAAATAACAAAAAAAAATATAGTCAGAACTACTATTTTACATATTACCTATATATAATAGCTCAGGTAGAAGACTTGATGAAATAATTTTACTTTTGCATGTTACCTCATCAAGGTAAAACTACTTGAATACAAGGCTATCGTAACTTTGGGTCAATGCCAATTAGATTTGATATAAACTGTATTTAATTGATAACATATAACAACTTAGCGATGATTGAAACAGTATAAGCTCATCAAAAATTCATTACAAACCCACTAAACAAAATAAATTGAATCATTAGGTGACAAATAATAAAAGAAATGTAAATATTACTGGTTGTAACTAAAACTAATTATTTTTATCTTATTTGTTTTAACAGAGAAAAATAAATTAAATAAATACAGGTGAGTTAAATACCAGTTTATAAGATGGGCCAACTACAAAGACCAAATTAAACGAAAACACAAAAATATTATTATTACAACATCAGTATTCTTAAAACGTAACAAGAACGGTCTTAAAATTGTCAAAGTGTTTGTTACCTGCTATCATCAGCTGTTATTGCTCCCGCTCTATGTATAAATGTGAGACAACGGGCAGCACCCATCGCTACAGGCAAAGGTTTATCTCTTGACACTAGGAGAGTCAAAAGTTCAGGAATTGTTTTGTCTCCATACCTGGAATTTTTTTTTTTCTCTGATAAAAATGTGTAAGCCGATAAACAATCAATATTTTCCGTATTTTCTGTTGATGTGTTCAAAAGTCACCTACATTCATATAAAGTATCTAAGACTCAATGTTAAGAATTGCTACTGATACTATTCCAATATTATCTTAATATATATAAATTACGTGTCACGTTGTTTGTCCGCTATGGACTCCTAAACTACCGAACCGATATCAATAAAATTTCCACACCGTGTGCAGTTTGAACTTAAAAGATAGGATAGTTTACATCTCAATTAATAATTTTTATTGCAAATTATTTGTTAATTATTTGATAGTCACAATTCTAACAGATGGCTCTGTGTAGAAAGTACCAACGTTTCACCTAAGCTACAATTTAATGGCACTACCACCAAAACAGCATGGTGGTCCCCATGACTGATATTCTCCTACCGTTTCCCTTGAATAGGTTACTACTATGTAATATAACTAAAACCTTAACCACAGCAATGCTTGGCCGGTCTGCTAGTTATAGTATAAAGATCTCACCTAGTATTCAATGCAACTTGAGAAACATTAGCATTTTCAAAGCACATTGCAGCTAACAAATCCAATGCTGGCAAGGCCCTTGCTATGGGTGGTGGTGATGTGCCTTTAGGTGCCAACAGTGCTGCTATTGCATTACAAGCACCTGCAGCACATAATGCTTCCTGTTCTATAGGACCTCCACACCATATTGATAGTATACGGACTACACAAGCACGCGCAGTAGGTGAACCCTCTCTTGCTATTTCTGTAACAAATTTCTTGACTGTGGAATACAAAAACACTAGGCTGTATTAATATTTATTTAAGTTGAATTGTTGCAGATTCTACAATGCAGTAATGTTTAGAAGTCTGAGTTATGAAGATAGTAAGTTAAGTTAACATATATAATCTTAAGATGCCCGTATACTTATTTCACAAAAGTTAAATAGCTCAACCTTGTTTAAACAGGCAATATATTCCATTAACTTTATGTATATAAGTTTAAATTTTACACATTTTAGTAGGACAATTTTTAATGTTGTACCCAATTATAATACAGAACTTACGAGTCAACCGTGACAGAAGTCTCATCTCAGATGGCAAGGCAGATATTGGTGCAGGAGGATTAAGGAATATACTCCTCAAAGCACAAAGGCTAGCTTCAGCCAATTTTGTTCCTATTGGCACATCTTTCAATATCTCCACAAGAGCCACTGCTGCACCTTGTTCAACTAATGCAGTAACATTATCTGATGTGCCTTTTGCTAAGGAACCTGTATTCAAAGTATATCAATGTCTTATAGTGCTTTCTATAAAATAGAGAATTTTATGATATAATATACTGATTTTATACTCTCTATGTAGAAAACAGATAAACATGAAATGTATGGAGTGTTAACAGAAAGTGTAATATGCATATAAATTTTTAAATGTAGTCCTAACTTAACAAAAGTATTAATGAATTAATCAAAAAACTATTTTGTAAGTCAGGCTACACTATATCTATGTAACTGTTAAATAATACTCAATCTAATGTCAAACTAACTCACACATCAAAATTACTCAGCTTTTGTAGTTTTACCTAAACATCCATAGAATGCAACATTTTTTTTTATTTTGATATAAGAACAACTTTTTAAAACTTTGCATAATGCACAGCCCCTTAAGATTGCTATATAGTTTTCTTAACTTTATATTAAATTGGTCCCACAGTTTAAGAATAAAGTAGCAACAAACCCAACTTTGTATTTACCATATTAATTAAAATATATTCTCAATTAATGTAAACAAAGTTGTTTTGTAAATGTAATTTAGCAATAAAATTATCAGTGCTAATCTATTTTGTGATGACATTGAGCAACACTTGATTTATAAACATGAGACATAATTACCAATAGTAATAGTGGCCTCTAATCTAATATTAGGATCCCAGTTCTGCTCAGACATTAACTGGAGCAGCCTTGGTACTATGCCTTGTTGAATAACCGAAGACTTCTGTCTGTTACTGCCTATAACTGAATTCTTCAACGCAATTAGAGCCTCTAAAATTTTCGTCTCGTCCGCAGAATATAATTCGTCGATATACGAGCGAGAACTTTCAATATCCTTTTGAAAAACAAACGAGGTTAATACTTAATAGAAGCAAAAGTTATAAACATGCAGAACATTGCTTACCATGAAAATTGTTAGCTGCTGCATGATTTGAATTTTCTCCGCGGTAGAGCGTTTATAAATTAACTCTGAATAAATGAAAACTACTGTAACGTCTTACAGAATGCAACTTTTTGCTGTCTGCAGTCAATTACTAAACACTAATTTCTAACCTTCGAGTTTCAACTTTCGTCCTTCTTCAAAAACGAAACTTCAATTAATTTCAATTTTCTGTCTTCAAAGCCAGGTGCCAAAGTCAAACAATGATTATTTACATTTTGCATCAGCGCATTATCGACTGGCTACTACTTTGGTAATCTGTGTCATCATTTTTGACTTATTTTGAAAAAAGCTAAAAAACACGATAACACAAAAATGTATACAGGGTTTAAAATTATAAATAAATAGCATAGCAAATACATCGCATTAGCAATAACCCTACATATATGTACATTATTCTATCAAACAATAAGTGATTATAATGCCCGTGTAGCGTTTGTGTAGTACTTTCTTTCATATTTTGATGTATGTGGCAACACAAATACCGGCGGTTAATAAAAAGAAGAAAACGAATGTCACTCAAGACAGACTTCAGAGGAGTGAGATATGATAATTTTTCCATGGGCTTTTATATAAGAATATAAATTAATTACTCTTGTTTTGTGAATAAACCAATGAACAAAGTTAATTATGGGTTGTGATTTATTATAAGATAAAACATCCCATAATTGGTGACCCCGACGTGATGTGAATTTTCCGACGTGATGTGAATTTTCCGAAGTGACGTGACCACTTTTTTTTTGGACTCGCACTCCCTGTTGAGCACGAGCGACGAGGGCGCAACGACGAGGTGCGGCCCCCAATCGTGTCGCTCCAGGGCCAGGTGCGCCAGCAGCGCGATCGTCTGGATGGTTTTTCCTTTCACGAGTCATTTGTCGCATTTACAAAACGCTTCAACTATATTATTGTGCATATATTGTTAATTGTTATATTTATATCTATTTGATATGACAACTTATATGTTTACAGTTTAGCTTACCTGTATACTAACCGTGTGATCTGCCACTGCACCTCTCTCACAGCTACAATTTTTTTTTATTATTTCATCTTGCTTGGTCGTGTGGTATAATGGCTGATAGGGAATTAGAACAGCGATTACAACAGCTGACACTGGAGAATGCAGCTCTTCAGCAGAAACTGACTGATATTGGATCTACATCAGAATCAACACTCAAGTCTGAAGAGCAAGCGGTGTGCAAGGTAGCTGTCAAGTTACCACCTTTCTGGCCTGACAAACCAGCAGTATGGTTTGGGCAGGTAGAAGCTCAGTTTGATATAGCGGGTATTGTTGGTGATAATACCAAATATAATTATGTAATAAGTAGATTAGACGAAAAGTTAGCTGGGGAGATTGAGGATGTCATTACCAGACCCCCACCCATAGGCCAACGGTATAAAAAGGTAAAAGATGAGTTAGTACGGCGTCTTTCAATGTCAGAGGAAATGTCAAAGACTCAGGTTTGTTCTTTTTCTGCCAAGAAAGATCCTTTTGTCGTGTCTCCTCAATTTGAAGGCGCTCTCCTTAGTTCGTCACACAGCCTCAGTATCCTTGGGGTTGGCATCTCGAAAGAAGTCCAATTTCGCAGTCATCTGGAAGAAAAAGCCAAACTGGCTTCCAAAAAGCTGGGTGTTTTGGGTAGGGCTAAGCAGTATTTCACTGAGGTGCAACGTATGCAGCTCTACAAAGCTCAAGTACGACCTCATATGGAATACTGCTCGCATCTCTGGGCCGGTGCTCCCAAATACCAGCTTCTTCCTTTTGACCAAATTCAGCGAAGGGCTTGTCGAATTGTCAATCTCCAATGTCTTACTGATCGGCTTGATTCTCTATCGCTACGCAGAGACATTGCGTCTCTTTGCGTTTTTTACAAAATTTATTACGGAGAGTGTTCGGAAGAATTGTTTGGGTTGATCCCTCCTGCCTCTTTCCAACACCGTACGAGCCGAATGACCTCCAAATTTCACCAGCATCATCTTGATGGTTGGAGGTCTTCCACGGTCCGCTTCACAAGGCATTTTCTTTTGCGAACTAGCGAACTGTGGAATCGGCTCCCGGGGGGGGTCTTCCCTCAGAGATACGACCTCCAAATGTTTAAGAAGAGAGCCTACTCCTCCCTCAAAGGCCGGCAACGCACCCACTAATAATGGGTGTCTATGGGCTGCGTAGACTGCCCTTTTTGGTCGTCCCGCAGCTCGTTTGTGCCCCCCTATTTTAAAAAAGAGGAACAGCGGGTACGCCAGCTTATTAGTGTAGAGGAGCTTGGAGACAGGCGACCATCGCAGTTTCTGCGTCATCTGCGTTCGTTAGCGGGTAACACCCTTACAGATGAAAATATTTTGCGCCAGCTTTGGATGCGCCGTCTTCCTCAAAATATTCAGGCTATTTTAGCTTCGCAAACTGAACTGAGTCTGGACAAAATAGCAGACCTCGCAGACAAGATCACCGAGATATCAGGACCCAGCCACCAGGTGTACTCCTGTGTGATGCCAGCGCCTGCACCATCGGTACTGGATTCTTTAGTAAAGACAGTGGAAGATTTAAGCAAGCAAGTTGCATCTCTTACCAACTCGCATCCTCGCGGTCGCTCACGCAGCAAATCAATATCTAGACAACGTTCTCGCGGTGCCTCACCTAGAAATCCAGATATGTGTTGGTACCATAGAAGGTTCAATAGCAGGGCAACCAAATGTACCAAACCCTGTAACTGGCAACCCGACACCTCGCCGTTGGAAAACGGGAAACACAGTCAGTAGACGCGGCGACTGATTGTTTTCATCAAAGCCGCCGTATTTTTGTTACAGATAAACATTCGAAACTCCAGTAACTAGTGGATACTGGCTCGGATCTCTGTTGTTTTCCTAAGCGTCTTGCAAAAAAACCGTCGTGCTTCTGCAGATTTTGATCTAAGCGCTGCGAATGGGAGTTCTATTAAAACCTATGGCAACATATCTTTGCATCTTAACCTAGGTTTACGCAGGGATTTCCACTGGAATTTTGTTATTGCGGATGTTGACACACCGATTATCGGCTCCGATTTTTTAAGTCATTATTTAATTTATTACCGGACTGCCGAAGCAAATGTCTCTTAGATGGTAGCACTGGGTTATCTATCCCCACTTCCATTGCATCCTCCAGTCAATCCAGTGTCAAGACCGTTATTTCTAATAACTCTAGTTTAACACACATACTTACTGAGTTTCCTGATGTCACGCGTCCACCTGGTCTACCTAGAATCATCAAGCACAGCACCGTGCATTATATTAAAACTATTGATGGTCCTCCTGTGTCGTGTCGTCCCCGTCGCCTGGCACCTCAAAAACTTACTGCTGCCAAAAAAGAATTTGAAGACATGGTTCAATGCGGCACAGCAAGACCCTCTAAAAGCGCTTGGTCGTCACCATTGCACATGACACCCAAAAAGACAACACATGGCGTCCTTGTGGCGATTATCGCGCATTAAACGCTAGGACCATACCAGATAGATACCCCGTTCGTCATATCAATGATTTCGCCTGCAGCCTCGCTGGAGCTACTATTTTCAGCACTATTGACTTAGTGAAAGCGTACCATCAAATTCCCGTTTTTGAAGAAGATATCGCGAAGACCGCCATCGTTACCCCGTTTGGCCTCTTCGAGTTTCCTTTCATGACCTTTGGGCTGCGCATTGCTGGCCAAACCTTCCAGCGTTTTATCGACGAAGTCACGCGGGGTCTCGATTTCTGCTTTCCTTATATCGATGACGTGCTTGATTTTTCAGTGGACGAGAGCAGCCACAGAGAGCATCTGCGCGTCCTTTTTAAGCGCCTACAAGATTACGGGGTGGTGATCAATCCATCTAAGTGCATTCTTGGTGCCAGCGAGGTTGTATTTCTCGGATATCTCATTAACGCTAATAGTACGCGGCCTCCTCTGGACCGCGTTCAAAAGCTATTAGATTTTCCCCCTCCTGACACTGTGCAAGGCGTGAGGCGTTTTCTCGGTATGATTAATTTTTATCGCCGTTTCATCCCTCATGCCGCCAAGTTTCAAGCGCAGTTAGTAGACGCTTTAGTCGAGATCAATGGCAAAGGCTCCAAACCGTATCCATGGACGCCCGAGCTGTTGAGAGTTTTCGAAGACTGCAAGAAAAGTTTATCAGACGCCACGCTACTTACACATCCAGTAAAAGATGTACCTTTGGGTCTTTTTACAGATGCTTCTAGCATGCACATCGGCGCCTGTTTACAGCAGTTGATCAATGGACAATGGTGCCCTCTGTCATTTTTCAGCAAGAAACTGACTCCCAAACAGTCGCAGTGGCCTGCCTACCATCGCGAACTTCTGGCGGTGTACGAAAGTGTACAGCATTTCCGTCACATTCTCGAGGTGCAACATGCAACCATTTTTACAGACCACAAACCATTGCTGTACGCTTTCGTACAGCGTCGAGAGAAATTGGCTCCCGCACAGCTCAACCAGCTTTCATTCATTTCGCAATTTACGACCGATATCAAACACGTAATTGGTAAAGAAAATGTGGTAGCTGACGCTATGTCGCGAATAGAGGCAATTTCAATGGAACAAGATTTTGAAGCTCTTTTAAAGTCCCAAGAGTCTGATCCAGAGCTCTCTACCATCTTAGGTTCAACTGACTCAGGTCTTCAACTTTCTAAGGTTAATATTCCTGGAACAGCTATTTCTATTATTTGTGACGTCTCAACTGGAAAAACGCGTCCCTATTTAACACCTTTTCGCCGTGCGGTTTTTGACAAGTTTCACCATTTGAGTCATGCCGGCGTTAGAGCAACGACTAGGCTAGTTACCGATCGTTACGTATGGCCATCAGTTAGAAAGGACTGCAGAGAGTGGACTCGTTCATGTCTGGCTTGTCAGCGCAGTAAAATTACGCGACACGTATCGGCGCCGACAGGAGAGTTTAAGTTGCCATCAGGACGATTTTTACATGTTCATATTGACATCGTTGGCCCTCTCCCATTCAGTAACGGGTACCGTTACCTCCTCACAGCTATAGATAGAGTGACCAGGTGGCCTGAAGCTTGGCCTATGCAATCTATCACCGCTGAGGAAGTAGCTGAAACGTTCACCCGTGAATGGATTCCACGCTTTGGGGTCCCAGCTGTTCTGACAACCGACCAGGGCACGCAGTTCGAGTCAGATCTTTTCCATCGTCTGATGCTTAGGTTTGCCACAAGGCGTAAAAGAACTACTGCTTACCATCCCTGCGCAAACGGCATGATTGAGCGAGTTCACCGGCAACTTAAAGCCGCCCTAACATGCCACGATGATACGTGGACTAGAGCGTTGCCCTTGGTATTGCTGGGTATGCGGTCAGCCCTAAAGGAAGACCTGAACTGCTCAGTTGCAGAAATGATATATGGAGAGCCATTACGTCTACCAGGACAACTACTCGTACTAGATGACAAGCCAACTCCAGCAATGGAAAACCCAGCTGATTTCGTTGTACGACTTCGACGGAAAATGGCTGAAGTACAACCGACACCGGCATCGCGACATGGCACCAAACGGCCCTTCGTATTTAAAGAGCTACCTGGGGCGACGCACATATTTTTGCGTGACGATACCGTCAGACGTCCTCTGCAGCCACCATACACGGGTCCATATAAAGTTTTAAAGCACGCCATTGATGGTAAAACCCTGAACATCGATTTAAAGGGGAAGGACGTAACTGTTAGTGTGGATCGCGTTAAACCAGCGTTCGTCGAGCAGTTTGTTTTTCCTTCAGCTCGCACACCTAGCTTTGTACCCGCTGGTCCTGCTTTGCCGTCATTACTCTCGCCTACTGTGGAAAATATTCCTCCAGTTTCTGCCCCTAATCCTGTTGTTACCAGGTCAGGCAGAACGGTTAGATTTAAGACTAGGTTAGATTTGTAAATATTAAGTTTTCTTTGTAATGTCAAATATTTTAAGTTTTTTTTATTTTATTGTTATATACTTTAATTTTTCGCCTTAGTTTTTCTGTCTCCGTAGGGGGGTGGTGTAGCGTTTGTGTAGTACTTTCTTTCATATTTTGATGTATGTGGCAACACAAATACCGGCGGTTAATAAAAAGAAGAAAACGAATGTCACTCAAGACAGACTTCAGAGGAGTGAGATATGATAATTTTTCCATGGGCTGTTATATAAGAATATAAATTAATTACTCTTGTTTTGTGAATAAACCAATGAACAAAGTTAATTATGGGTTGTGATTTATTATAAGATAAAACATCCCATACCCGCCTTCCACTGCAAAAGTTTTGAGCGAGAAATAGTTGACCGACGGAACAGAGTTTGAAATGATAATAGTTTTGGCCTTCTTTTGAAAGAGTTTTTAAAAGAATTTATTTCGCATTCCACTGACAACGAGCTCAACTAGGCGGAGCGGGAAGCGGGAAAGAAAATAAACGACTACTCCTTTCATTTTGTGGTTCTCGCTCCATCCAGCGAGGTTGTGCGTCCTTTTGCGAGCGGGGAGCTGAGCAGTGAGCACCAGTATTCTTGGGCAGCCCTTAGTAGCATCAATACGATTTTGTGAATTTCACTATGTCGGATTCTTCTAGTGAAGATGATTATATTAATATGGAAAATAAAATCTTACTAATGTATCACTATAGAAAGAAACATATCCGGCGCAAATCAAGATTTTGGATCAATCATAGACGGTTTTAATCTGCCACCTCTCGACATCGTCTGATTCTTTATAAGCTCAAACTATTAGGGATATTCGATATACAACGATGTTTACTATGCGAGACATCGAATAGATCCGATGCTTTGGTAAGATATTGATTAGGGATGTGAAAAAATAATCGATTATGGAAATACTGGATCAAAATCGATTTTTGTTCGCGACTTTAATATTATAAATAATCGATTCTTTTTATAATTGAAAATCAATCATACTCGATTTTCATTACATCATCTGCCACCTCTCGACATTAAGTATGTCTGGTCTTTTAGGCTGAATTTAGTGTCACGCCGACCGCACGCGCACCGTCCTCGCTGATATATGAACTTCGAGAAAGCGTTTTTGAATGACGTGTAGCTTTAAGCGCGCACGGTGGTCAGCGCTGATGGCTACGCGGCCGTACGCGTTGCGTAGCTGTCAGCGCTGACGATCGCTTGAGCCGTGTGCGCCTCTGCTTTCAGAGAGCGTTGTAGTGTCGAACGGAGCGGACGTCGTCAGCGTGTACAGTCCTGGCAAATCGCGAAGTGGATACAGGTCGAGTTATCGACGAGGTACGCCTGAGGAAGAAATTGTGGGATGCATCTGATCCACTCTACAAAAATATCTTGTTGACATTCGAAAGTAATTAAAGAATTTACTTTCGTCAGCCCTCAATGTGCGAAATAACCAGACAAAGTCTCCTGCATCGGCTCTCTGCTCCATCAATGGATGAACAAGGAGTTTTCGTCGTCGCCGGTTTTTATTTTTTTGAGATAGGTAGTACAAAGCAGCAATAACTAATACACTCTGCATTTTGGTCTTCGTCTGTACAGTAAGGCGGTCAGTACGATATTAAAACGAACCACGCTGAGCGTCAGCGCCGAGTGCCGACGGTGAGCGTGAGACTAAATTCAGCCTTATAACCCGGACCCCGTACTATTAGGGATATTCGATATACATCGATGTTTACAATGCGATACATTGAATAGATCCGTTGCTTTGAAGATGTATTAATATACCTACTCGATGCATTGATGTTTTTTTTATAAAACATGAAAAGGATGATAAAATTAATTTAAAAGTAAAATTAATTTATTCAGCAGCACAAGGTTACATACAATAAAAAAGACAGAAAAAAAACTGTTATGGGCTACTAAAAAGGCATATACTCATCTATCAAATTTCACCAAAATCTATTAAAACGAGATTAGGTTAATTTCGATTTTGGTTAATCTAAAACTTTAATTTGTGTTTATAATTTCTATTTTTTTTTTAATGAAGAAAACCATGATAAATATGTAACGTGTTTATTTTGAATGAATTCAAAAATTAGGAAAAAATCTATTATTTTTTATGCAGAATGTCACAACCCTATGTGTAATATTTTTAGAGTTTCCGATTCCGAAGAGATTCCGATTTCCGAATGTGTTCCTAATATTTCGAATATTCTAATTTCTAAATATTTTTCTTCGGCAAAAGAAAAATTGATTACAGAAATATTCATCAGTGTAATTTTAAAATTTTGGTACCGCTCAAAATGGTATTTAAATGCCAAGAAGATAGCTTTTTAAAAGAGGTAAGCTGAAAGTTACCTAAGTTATTGTTTGAATTTTACATCCATAATTGATATCTCACTAATAATATAAAAAACTATTTTGGTTCATTGGCAGTTTACTTCTAAAGTGGTTAAATGTGAGTCAACTACGGAGCCAATAGTAGAATATGGCAAATCAACAAAATTCCAGGGTTACCAAATAACAGTTGAGAACACAATTCTTTTCCCAGCTGGAGGTGGTCAAGTAAGTAATCTTTTGTGTTACATGTTATTACAGACTAATAAACAGTAGAATGGTTAACAATAGTTTCCATTATTTCAAAGTCATGCCAATCAATTTGGGTGTTCAAATATCATGCTAAGTAGGTTCTACCACTTGTTGAAATTTTACCCTAATTATTTTCAGAATACTCTTACCTAAATTATTAGTACTTTTGAAATGTTGACCCTAATCTTGTTTTTAAGCCACATGATTTGGGGTGGCTAAATGAAGTAAAAGTCTTGCAAGTTCTTCGAAAGGGTGAGGAAGCTCTTCACTTCACCAAGGAGCCAATTGAAGTAGGAACTAATGTGACTCTAAAAATAAATTGGGATAGGAGATTTGACCACATGCAACAACATTCAGGTAATAAATGTCTAATTGATAATGTCCATTTCATTAAGGTATAGTACTATAGGTTATTTACATTAAGTTATAGTTAAGTTAATAATAACTAAACTATACTATAAGTTTAACAGTTTAGACATATTATTCTATTCTTACAGGACAACACCTGCTGTCAGCTATATTAGAGAAAGAGCATGATTTACCAACAACAAGCTGGTGGCTTGGTTCTGATGATAGTTACATTGAAATAGATATACCAAGTGTTGATCCCAAAATATTACTAAACGTAGAACAAAGATGTAATTCATTAATACAATCAGCATTACCTGTTAAAGTTAAGTTATGTAAAGCAAATGACCCTAATTTAGATAAGGTAAGGATAAAATTTTTACCATATTACTTTAATATAACCATCTTTTTAGGTTAAGAACTACATAATAAGGAAAAATTCAGACAAAGGCGCCCTTACACTGAGCAGGGTGTTTTTATATCTGAAAATTATAATTATTAATCCCATATATATTATTATATTCATTTATTTATGTTGCATAACAGGCACATTTACGGGGCTTGCCTAACGACTGTATGGACACAATCAGAATTATATGTATTGGAGATGTTGATGAAAATATGTGCTGTGGTACGCATGTGTCAAATTTAAGGTAACTGCTTAGATATATTCAAAACAAAGTATAGTGTCTCCATTTTGCTACAGTAACTGTCCTTGAGAAATAAGTGGCAAGATATTTTTTTACTTGATCAGTGCCAAAATAGGTAATAATAAACATTTTCTGTATAATATCACCACTTGAATTGTACTTTATTATATTTATTTCAGTCAATTACAAGTTATTAAACTGTTAGGTGCAGAACCAGGCAAGAAAGGAAAGACTAATTTGAGATTTTTGGTTGGAAATCGTGTAACAAACATTTTCCAAAATATGTTGGACAAGGAGAAAGCTTTAACCGGCATATTGAAGTATGTATTTTCTTTAAAAATAATGTTGAGATCTAGTTTAAAGATTTGTGATAGATTTCATACTCATTTTGATAAATTCTATTTCAGAAACGATCCTACAAGACATGAAGAACTTATTCAAAAATTGCAGAAAAATTTTAAAACAGTTAACAAAAACCTACAAAATGTCCTTACTGAATTGGCTCAGTATGAAATTGAGAGGGTTATAAACAATCAACCAAAGCCTAAATATGTGTTCATGTTTAAAAAAGAAGCAACACCAGAATTTAATAGGACCATATGTAAAGGATTGGAAAAGGAGGGGCTGTTTATATTTTGTGCTTCTGAGGATCCTGATAAACCTAAAGAAGGACAAATTATTATTCAAGGACCAGAGGAACATTGTAATGTATTAGGAGCACAGTAAGTATTTTTCAAAAAAAAATCCTTAATTGCTATAGAGGTTGAGTTGTTGTTGCTATGGAGGCATAGCATGTTTACCCGATGTTACGGAAGTTTGGAGTTGGATTTTCAAGCATAGAATAATTTTTTCCTGATGGTAGGTAGATATATGGTGGAAATTGGGGACAAGAGTGCGTGTTTAATAGAAAACTATTATACCTAGCTATTACAATTATATGTGGGATTTTATTAAATAGAATCTTTTATATAGTTTAAAAATAATAAATAAGTTTTTTTTCAAATAAATAAGTTAAATATAATAATTAAGTAGTAAATAAGTTTAATAATCAATAAAAAATTTAAAACTAATATAGCTAAGCAAATTGAGCTTAGTGTGACCGCAAATTTTAAATAAATCATAAATTTTTGTTTATTTTTTAGGATAACAGAGATTTTAAAAGGAAAAGGTGCATTTAAACATGGGAAGTTTCAAGGAAAGGCGTCTGACTTAAGTGGTATCAATAAATGTAAGAAACTAATAGAAGATTATTTTAATGACCTCAACTAAGTATTTATTGTAATAAATATACTTTGTTAAATAATCACTTTTTATTGTACACATACAATTTTAAAGAAAATATCTATACTTGAATAAATAAGGAAGTAAATATAATTTTAGTCATAAGTTTTGTCTACTTGACATAAATGCATTTATCATATCTATTTCATACATTGCATCAATATATAGAAACAACAAAATATCAACCCTACATTTTACACTATACTTTTAACCAGGTATTAATATTATTTTATTAGTATTCCAATAACCCTGTGTCCATGCAGTTGGCCATGAACAAAATTTAGTTAATAAGAAACTTTTCTTAAAGACTAATTGCAAAAGTAGTGTAGTGGAAAGAATGCATATAAGTAAACTTTTGACTAACACAATTATGTTGTTAAGCCTCAAATTTTTCTGTAACCTTCTGAACCACCTTTTCAATACCAACATTGCTCCAATCTTGTGACATATCATCTAGATAATTGTCAAAGTCAACCAAATCCTTAGACGCTTCCCACTGGAGTAAATGTGACACTAAATCTAAAACTTCAGATTGTTGTAGAGGGGGAGCTGTAAAAATTATATGTATTTTTATTTATAATTTCACAAATTTTCAACATAATAACTAGCTAAAAGAAATATACAATATAAGTGCAGATCTGAGATCTCTACAAATATCTTTATATATTATCTCTATAAATAGCTTAATAGTGGCTTAAGACGAACTTGTAACTTATGTTACTAAAATGAGCAGGGAATTTGAACAAATTATGGTTTTACTTTTGAATTCTGATAAATTAATCTAATACTCACGGAACAATAGTTTACTAGTTTCTTGAAGTTTCCACTTTCCATCATTAAATCGATGAATTTTTAAGGCTGGTGATGTCATATTTCTGGCTAACTTTTTATTTTCAATCTATAAAATATATAAAGCACTTTTATATATACTTATAAAATTTCCCATATTATTTTATTTAAAAGGACAAATTTTTCTTAAAATAATTAAGTAGGTAGATAGGTGCAATAATTATAAAATATATTTACCACAGCAAAAACTGCAGATGGGAAGAATTCCGCTATTTTCTCAGCAATTTTTGTACTTGGACACTTCTCTACACTGCTGTCATTATAGTTTTCACAAGCAGCATAATATCCTACTATTATACGATTATCTGTCTGAGCCATGTTATCTATCTGAAATCAATAACATTCTATCTTAACACAACAACTTTAAATTATTAAAGATCTATTATGTTTTAAAACAACCAAGTTATAATTATTATTAAATTAGTTAAGCCACTTAAAAACCACATACCTGTGTTAGAGCAACTTCAGCCATTGGTGTTAGATTATGACTATGGTGGAATAAAGGCATAGCGTCCACAATATCAAGGTCTGGGTTTTTAGCATCATCTTTAACTTTACTACTATCCGCGAGGAGAATGCCGTTAATAGCACAATGCGGATATTTGGCTGCGTGAAGAATCATTTTTGCATAAGCACTAGTTGTAAACGTTACTTCACCCATAGTTCCCCTTTTTATTATATGACACAACAGTAAGTATATAAATACTTCTAAAAAAATATCAATTCAGTATATTAATGATAAAAATATATAATTAATAAAATAACAAATTAAACTTATTAAGCTACACACAGGCGTTAGGTACACAATTACACAAGTTCAAAGTGTCACAATAATAAGTAAAACAGAACTACCTAATGCCAATTGCCATTTGCCAGTACATTCAGCATTATCTTATTTATGACAACAAAAATATCTTGCATTTGACAATTAGAAGTCACTCGAATGTCAGCTGTTCAATTTAGTTCCTACTTCCTTACAGTTTAGTTACATGATTGAGAATTTTCTTTTGTAAACAATAATTGAATTCGCTATTTATTAAATAATCAGTTTAAATGATATTCAGTGGTATAGTATAGATAAAAATGGATAAAAACGATAATTCTCAACTCACAGAGTTTCCGCGCTTTGAATCTGAATCTAATCAGAGCGGCGTAACAATGTTTTTTAATAAACTATGGAAATTACCCTTATTTTCTCCAAATGAAAGTGACGATCACCCGGAAGATAAAATGTCGAGTGATGATAAATATACTCAGCTCGAGGATCCTAGTAAGAAAGAAGTTGATTTAAAAAATGATCCTTCATGCAGCCAGACAACTGAAAGTGGGCGCAATGTTATGAGAAAAATTAGTGTTTTCAGTTCTGGAGTAAGAACAGTTATGGCTTTGTAAATATGGTTTTATTTTGTGACTATATATTTATCATCTTATTTTACTATCATCTTAATTCTTAGAGTGGCACTCGATATGCTGACACAGATCTAGCAAGATATTGGATGCCAGATGATATATCACGGGAATGTTATGAATGTGCAGCACGTTTTGGAGCATTACGCCGTAGACATCATTGTAGAGTATGTGGACAGATATTTTGTTCAAGATGTTGCAGTCAACGTGTGCCAGGTATTAATTAATATATAGTCTGTTCCCCTCTTAATAAATCTAAGCTAATTGAATGCTAAAATGTTCATATCTTGTAAAAGTAAAGATTAAAAATCCCTTTCTTGTAGGCCAAATTTTTGGGTGTGCTGGTGATTTGCGTGTTTGTACATATTGTTGTAATGTAGTACTGGGCTATCTACGTGAAAATGACATCACTGGTGAAATATATCCTGACTTGCGAATGTTACAGGAAAACCTTCAGGTATTTCTGATAAATTCAATGAAATATTAAAGATTACTGAATAGAATAAATAGACATACTATAATTATAATGCCAATATTTTTTCCTTTCAGACGAAATTTCCAGAAAAGAAATCAAACTCAACGGGTAATCGAGACTTTATGTTTGCCCGGGAGCAAGAGAACTGTGAAGTGCAAAGTTCCACCAAAGATATACATGATATCTACAGACAGCTGTCATTTTCATTGCCAACTCAACATCATAGGTGTGTGATTTTACTTCTCACTCTAATCTAAATCCATATGAAGAAAGCTTGTGATACTCAACGGTGAAATATTTGCAAATAGAACTTTTATTATTATTTATTAGCAGTGTTAGCCTACTGACTTAAATTATAATCCCTGAGGTTGTAGAATCTGTTTACCAATGGACTATCTATGTGCGCATCTAATCACTGGGTAGTATGGTGAAAGAAAGTATCCAAAAATTAACTACATGTATCAGATCCTACTTATCTATCAAATAAAAAAGATTAAAGAAATGGATGCAATCTGAGGCCAAATACCATATAGTACTCCCACTGGATTATTATAATTAGAGCTTTTTTATTTAAAAATAAGTGTTAATTTTTTAATTTTTGTTTGTAATAAATGTTATGTCTATGTCTATGTCTAATTTGTTCATTCTGACAGTAGCTATACTATAGGTAGACTTTTTGAAAACAAAAAAAATAATTTGCTCAGATGGTTCAGTTTATAATCATCCACCGTACGTATAGGTGAACTATTTTTCCTTTCAGATACCGTTTAGTGAGATATAGCAACGTATGGCGAGGATGTGACGTCATACAATGGGTTATGGAAAACACCCCAAATAAAACCAGGTAGGTAAATTTTAATAATTTAAATATTGTTTTGCCGTTTTTAATTCAATGCAAATAAATACTCTATGACGCTAACTTTACCTTTTTATTCTGTGCTTATTAGATCAGACGCGCTTAATAATAGATAATGAGTAGGTACGCGTTAACATCTAACCATATGGTACACTTATCATTTTAACTGAGAGAGTTTAAAATTTGTCCCCTACATTATACCGCGCGAGTAGGAAATGGCTAAATATTAAAAACAAATAAAGAGTCGTAATAATACATCTCTGTTTCATCTAGGTCATAATAATTCCGCGAAAAGAGTGGTATTTAATTAATACTATTTATTATTACGTTCTAGACAGTCGTTAAAATTACCGTCGTAATGTGCGATTACTGTGTCGTTCGTAATTATGTTTAAACAGTGAAATAATCGTAAAACGCTTTTGCCCCTGATTAGATAAATTACTTTAATAATAACTGTAATAAAATTAAAATAGTTAAAAATACATTTTGTTATTTTTTAACTATTTATTTATACCTACGTACACTAATACATAACAATGTTTAATTCGTCGAATACAAAAAGATTGCTTTAATTAAATATATATTTGTATATGAAATGTATCCTAGTAATAATAGCATTACGTTCTTTTATTTTTCTGAAAAAAAAAATATAGATTTTGCTTTTACGACTAGGGCAACCGACATTTACTTTTTAAAAATTAGTTATAAAATTGATGGAACATACATTAATTTTACCTGTTTTCGCGACCTGCTTTATAATAAAATACTTTAAAATAAGTATTTAACTTTCTTTCTTTATAAAACTCACATGAATATTATTGTTTAAACACTTCTTACGTAACACTACTTCTGTCCATATTTTATAATGGATAAAGACAAAACTTTTTATCCAGGGCCCAGGCGTCAATGTTCTGTCAGAGTCTCTTGCAACAAGGCTATATGGAGCAGGTGACCGATCCACCACATTTCGCTGATTATGGCCTCTACCGGCCTCTGAATTTGGTCTGCACCGAACCTGACGTCTCAAGTAATATATACGACATCTTTAGCGCTGTCAAATATGTCAAACTTTATACAGATTTACGCCCGAACCTAATAACCTATCTCAATCCATAATCCACCATCTGATTAAGTAATATTAATCGAAATGTTGTAACAAGTGTGCCAATAACCAATCGACGGATTGTAAAAGTCATCTGTGGATAGACCTTTGTATGAAAAGGACAGTTGACGAAAGCTCGATTTCAACAGCTAATTATTTTAACAGATTTTAACTTACACCAGTTTTTTTTAAATAATTATAAAAACTGTTTGTTATGTTTTAAACATACACATGTATTTTTTAATGTTATTTGTACGGTTTTATTTCCTTTATTTGGTATACTCATATTTTATACATCAGTTTTCACTCATAAAATATGAAGAACATTTTGTGCGTCGTCAAAAATGGATTGTCTTCGTAGGGTTTGGTTATTGGGAGGCAGATAGGAGATCGATCGACAATTGAAAACACTCTGAGATTAAGGATTAATTATTGGGTTCGGGCGTTTATGGTTTGGCAGCTTTTGAAAGTACATTTAAGTTTGATTGTTTTTATTGGTTCTTTCAGCTGATGAGAACAATGAAGAAGCCGAAACGACCAGATTGGTTGAGAGTGTGTCTTCTTATTGTCTAGATTTGAATCTAGGCGATAGTTCAGCGCGACTTAGAAAGTCTACTAAAAGAGGTGAAGTATAGGAATATTGTGTCCGTTACAATAGTGACATTAATGTCGTACGTTGTCGTACAGTTGAATATTTTGTCGTTATCCCAATTATCCCAATATTTTAAATTTGGTTTTATTTCAGAACCAGCAGTTGAGACACCAGAAGAGGAACCATTGGTTATAGAAAACGATGATAGTGAGTATTTTTTGTCCAATTTATTATTTAGCCAAAGCAAAAAAAATGTGTAGTAGCAGAATACATTAAATTGTGCATGTAAAATTCACCTTTATGCAAAGCGTTAAAAATGCAATTCATTAAATAATATTTTCATGATTTTATTTCAACACTGAACAAAAAAAATTACTTCAAATTCTTTCTATTTATGTATTAAATTTCTTAGAAATTTCTAAAAACATTCAAACTACATAACGCACTGCACTCTTAAATTTGCGTTTTAAAGGACAGATAAATATGCTATGTTATTAAATAGTACTAAAAAAAACAATGTCTTAAGGTAGCGAAGTGCGGCCTATATGTAAAGCGATAGAGGAATCAGGAGTGGAACATATAAAGCTGCTACTACGGCAATGTCTCGCGCGACAAGCTCTTTGTTCTAGCTGGGCTGACGTGTTGTATCCGCTCTGCGTACACGCCGCTAATATTACAGCACCAGGTAAATACAATTTTGATAGCTTTTCAGATATTTAAATTTAAGTCTGGTAATATAAAACTTATACTGTACTCAGACATTCCTGCTACAAACAAAAAATGAACCATTTTTTGTTTGTACTGTACAATTCATTACAATAACTTGTCAGGACATACTATGTTAGTATTGGATTAAATAAACCGACTAAATAAAGAAGTAGTTTGACCTAAATGTGTATGATATTGGGGGAGTTATATATTTGAATATAATCTATTCTCTATAGATGCAAAATCGGATAAATGTTATCAATAATAAGCAATCGTAAACTAACTAATTTTGTAAACTAACTAACTTCGTAAACGCACTAACTAACTAACTAACTATCTTTGTAAAGTAACTGACTTTGTAAACTAACTTCGTAAACTCACTAACTAACTTTGTAAACTAACTGACTTTGTAAACTAACTAACTTCGTAAACTAATTCATAGCGAGATGATCCTTTTGATTTTGTATAGTTTGTTAAGAAATGTGTATTCCAACTTTGAAATCGCTATAAAGTTTTCGAGTTATAATCACGAATGTATGGAAATATAGCCTATTAAATTATATTATTAGGTAATTGAATCTTAATTTTTGTAACAGACCTAATGGGCGCTGACATAGATGTACGAAACTACGTCCAAGTAAAGAAAGTCCCCGGTGGGGAGAAACGAGACAGTGTGGTTGTACCTGGCGTTGTTATATCCAAGAATGTTGTGCATAGGTATGTATTTATTTCAAAACTATTCAATAAAATATCCCATTGTGACTTGGCTTCTTAGAGTTTTGAGAGCTTTCTGTGCCTGACACATTTTTCTTTTGTTATTTTGGTACCTTCACCGTACGAGCATTTGTTAATTGCACATATAAAGGAATATCCTTTAGTCTTGATTTGAACGAATCTTAGGGTCTAAGAATCTTTTTTAAATTTAAATGGTTCCCAATATAGAAGACACTGCATATAGATGCCCCTTCCAAAAGGTAGTTTCATATCCAGAAGAATGGGCAAGAAACTCATGCAAACCTACTCTTTTAATGTTAAGTGATACCTCGCACATTGACACTCTCAATGCCAGATGCCTTGTAAGAATTGGCACGCTCTTTTGAAGGATCCTAAGTTGAAGACTCCACTTCATGCATAACACCTTAAAAGTTCGTTGTATAAAGCTATTTTAAGTTAATATTGTTTAACAGAGGAATGCCTCGGCAGATAACAAACCCCACTGTATTACTCCTCGATTGTTCAATCGCGTACCAACGGGTTGAGGGGAAACTTACCTCGTTGGAGCCTGTCCTAATGCAGGTAATGTTGATCTGTGCACATAAGCACTATAGGGGGGAGGTCTTTGAATTTCTTATTTGGTGATTACATCAACAGTAATTATTTACTTTTTTACACATATTACCCACACATTGTCTATGCTTGAAAACGAAATGCATTTTCGAGGATTCCTACAACAAATTAATACGTTTATGTACTATTCTTTTTGAGAGCTTTGCTTACTTTTGCTGACAAGAGGAGGTGGGGGAGATAAATTGCAGTAAATCTGCTAGCGTAATACTTGGGAGCTAAGTAGGTACTGTAATCATCATTTATTTGAGCAAAGTAACATATTAAAACGTATTGGTAATAAATGCAGCATTTAGCGTTCGATTATTTTGTGTATTAATAAAATTGGTAAAATAAATTAACTAAATACTAAATTTTCTCCAGCTATCGTGGTTTTTTTGGTATTATTCTGCTAATTACAGGAACAAGAATATTTAGTACGATGTGCCGCGCGCATATCAGCGCTGCGCCCGCGCGTAGTGCTCGTGAAGGGGGGCGTCGCACGCGGCGTACAGGATGCGTTGAGGGAACAGGGTGAGATATATTATGGCTTTATTAATATAATTAATATCGCAACAGTTATTCTAAAGTAGTTGATGTTTTTTCATTGATTTACAATTTTAAATACCTAAAATAATTTTAAAAATAGTAATTCGTAGGCGAATAAAGAGTTTCAATTAGGGGAGAGATATGAATATTTTTATTCATTCAATTTATTAACTCCTGTTGAATGAATTGTTTTGAAGTAACGAGTTTCAAATCAGGTTCGGTATCTGAGAACCGGCTCGTTTATTTTGCGGTATTGGCAGGAATTATTTGGTCACAAAAATGGTTAGGTTTTGGTGATGGATTTGGTATACCTAGTGGTTAAGAAGCGAGTCAAGAAAATTATTTGTTTCGACAAATAAATATTTAACAAATATTCTATAATCTAGTAAGTTACCTTAATTATGGTTAAAGAAGATTACAGTAGAATTAAAAACCTAGTATGAATATAGTTCCTATTATTTTAGGTGTGGCTCTGGCAATAGGAGTGCGCGATAGAACGTTACGTCGGGTGTCGCGATGCGCACGCGCGGATCTTGTCGCGTCTATTGACGCACGCATCGGCATGCCCAAACTTGGTACTTGCAAGAATTTTAGTATTAAAAATTGTAAGTATTATTCATTTTTATTTAGAATAGTTATCTTCGGTCTCTAGTTGTCCTAAATAAAGTAAAGTGAATATTGCACGTTTCGTTATGACTGATTAAGATTATAATAAAAAAATAATATACATTGAAATAAATAACCAAACTTAACATAAACTAAAATATATTATTAAAAAGAGTCCCTTTAGGCAAGGTTCCGAAGATACTGGCAGCGTTCCCCCTTTGAATCGCTTCTTTGTCTGAGGTAGCTGCCAGATCTTCGGTCTCCAGTGATGTCGACTAACCTTTTTGAAATTTCTTTAAAAAGCCTTAAAGCGCTAGGACCCCACGGACCAAGGGTCTCGACACCGAATGGGACAAAATCATATTCTGAGCCTAGACCAGGGGTCTATTTGCATGCTTTATTTTTTTCAGCCGCTTCACAAGCCGCAACAGCTCTGTAGTTGGTTCCATGTAATATATATATAAATAGGTACAATGTTTCAGCTTAAAAGACAGAGAACTAAAGTTATTAATAAAAATGATATCTGCGTTCTTTTATTATACCAGATTATATTAGAGGGTTATGATATTTTATTGCAATCCATTACAGATTCTAGTAAAACCTTAATGGTTCTAGAAGGCTGCGCCGAACCTAATTTGGGATGCTGTATTTTACTACGAGGTGGCACTCAACAAGAACTAACACGTGTAAAAAAAGTAGCGAAATTCATCCTTCTTGCATGCTATAACTGGAAATTGGAAAAGGCCTTCTTAGGGGACATTGAAGCTGTGTTGCCAGAACCAGGCATGAGTTTTATAGAAGAGCCAATCGAAACCAAAACTGTTGAAAAAGACATCGAAGTTGGTGAAGCTGTTTTAGAAAGGATTAAGACAAATGGATCTGATGATAGTGATATTTTTGATGGGAAAATTAATTACGATATCAAAGTTGAAGAAAGTAAAGTGGATAGTGATTTAAAAGATGAAGAAAATGATCAAACAAATGAATCTGAAACAAAAATTGAAGTTAAAGAAATTGAGGATCCGCTGAAGAAACAATATCGTAAAATGGATAGTGATAAAAACCTCAGTTGTGGAGTTCCGATTAAGGATTTCAGTGATCCATTGAGGTCTACTGTGTCGATGGAAGATGATGTCTTTCTACCAGTCGAAGCTGAGTTAAAGGCTGATACGAAAGCTGAAAGGTGAGTTGAATGGAAGCAGTAATTCTGTAATTCTCAATAGACTTTAAATAAATTTAGCATAGTTTGATAACAAAATGTTGAATTACTTCTTTTTATTATTCATTGTTGTCGTTTCTTTGTATTGTTTTGTCTTGTTTTCCTTTGTGTGTTGTAATTTGTAATTGCGGTATTTTTATCTAGTAAGTCTTCTGTTTCTTGTCTGCTATTGTACTTTTTTACTATTGTAATATACAATTAATTAATACGCGTAATTTATTATTGAATTTGTATATTTTCTCATGTTGTTCTGTTCTTAATCAGAAATTAATATCTTAAAATAAATGTTGTTTGTAAAGTCTGATTATGGACGATAGATACGGCGCAAGCGTACAATGAGCGTAACGGGACAATGAGCGAAACGGGACAATGAGTCATGCTGTTTCGTGCGTGCAGTCGGCGTTCATCGATTTATTAGACGTTGTCACGTCAAAACTTTGTAACATAGCCTAACCAATATTTGAAATACAGATTAAACACCGAAATGTGTCAATAAATAGCGTAATTTGCATAAGAAATTTATAATTTCAGTCATAATAAATTATAAGTTCATCGCAAAATTTCAAGTTAAAGCAACATTTTTTAGATGGTGTACCGATGACGTGGTGCTATCGATGTCGCCTAACATCGTGATTCCTGCCCCGCCTAGGCCCATCCGGCCCCAACCCCCCCATACCCCACGGGAATTGAGGCACCAGGTGGATTCTAAGCCGGTGGAAACACAGCTCAAGGTAAGCTTCTAGCAGTAGGTATCTTCGTCAAGATTTGGTACATTTGTTGGGACTTCGTTACACAAACAGAAGCTAACTCAATTATTGAACTATTTTTTTTTTAAAGTTACGTTAATAATAAACGTGGGTATCACCCGCAAGTTGACTCGGAGGCGCAGGTTCCCATGGGCGGCCGTGAGCACTTTCTTCAAATTGACTTGCCTGCTCGTTTACCTTCCGTTCCTTAAATTAACTTATAGGTTTTATTATTTATTTTCTTTAATACTTTTCTTCTTAATAAGACAACTTATGTTTATATTATAGTTTTGATCTACACCTTTTTATACTTTCTAAATTTATTTATTTTGCTTTTTTATTTATCTCGGAAATGGGCATATTAGTCATTGTAGGGCAACCTACAATTGATCATAATACAGATACAGAAATGTGATGCCCAGACCAAAATTATTTATTTTATTATTTCAAATACCATGAATTATGTGCAATAAGGTGTAATAATTAACAATTTGTTGAATGGATTAAAATTAATAATTAACACGTACATAATAGGGTAATAAAATCTGTGATTTTGATTAAGGAGCCCCACCCTTTCGTGAAGCAAGCGATAACAGCACCGGCCGATGATTTGTCCATAAAACGAATGCTCGCTAACTTCAGAGCGACTGGTTGCCGGCTTGTTGCTGATAAACATAAACGTAAGAAAAGATCAATACTAATCGTATAAGTCAATACAGTTTAAAGAACTTATAAAAAAACTTGTCACAGCTTTTGTGTGCTTATCCGTGGCGGCTGTCCGAATACCGTCAACTTCCGAAGTTTTATTTTTTGGAATTCAAACTCAGGTCTACTTCTTCAGTAGAGTATGCTGACTACTAGACAAATAAGCCAGTAAATGGCCATCTTAGAATGTTAAAGTTGATATAGAAAAATATATTTTCAGCGGAATGTCCCAAATACAGTCCATCGGTTGTTAAGTCGGTACTGAGTGAGGTAGAGACAAACAAAAAGAAGGAATCAGAGTCCTTGGACCCGTTGGACCCGGAAAACCATCAGAGACTGAGTTTATTGTTGTATAGTTATTGCAATAAATCTCCCAATGTTCCAGACTTTTGTGTAAATCCCTGGTAAGTTAACCTAATTATACCTGGTTTATTTGACTTATGATCACGTATTAGACATACTATTGATATTTTTAAAAAATTTATTGATGTTTTATTATTGATATTTTTTAAATTGTTACTGATATTTTTTAAATTGTTACTGATTTTTTCAAATTATAATTGATGTTTTTTAAATTTTTATTCATATTCGTATGCGTACACCTAACCCTCTTAAACGTGGTATGGAGGTACCGTTGGGTTTGTGGGAAGTCGCGCCTATAGTCTATGCATAACCGATGAAAGAAAAAAATATCATCTCTTGGTCTTGGCACTGGCAATTCTGAGCACCACAATTCAGAGTCAACATTTACCTAGGTACTCCCGTATGTCTCGAAATTAACTCTTATAGATATGAAGCTTTCTTCAATATGTTTTCCTTAACCAAAACAAGTTAATTGCATATAAGAAAAAAACTACGGGTTGCATTCTAAGAGTGCCGGAAGAAGTTAAAACTTGAATATTAAAGTTGTGCATTTTTGATATTTTGGAACGGTTAGGGAATAATTTTGCACAAATTGCTTTAATTATCAGTATAAAAGTACTATCATTTATGTATAGAATACAATATTTATTTATTGCGCTATCGTACACAAACATGACAATTTATATTACAATTAATACGCCGCGCCAGCTGTCTACTCTCCATCCGTCTTACGAATTTTCGATCAGGTCACGTGTCCTGACGCGAGTTTCACTTCAAAAATCCCCCATAAATTACATCCGGTATTCAAACTCAAGGTTAAGGGCGCACATCTAGCTACTACGCTATAATGTTAAATTCCTAATAGAAGTAAACGGAAAATGTCGTAATTTTTTAAGATTTCCTGGATTTAGGAAGAAATTATTTGGATTATCAAATGGTTTCAATTCTAGGATAGTGACGATGGAGATGTACGGTCGTCACGATATATCTTTGGGTGCGTTTTTAGAGAAGTACTGCTTCAACCCAGACCACAAATGTCCATCACCCAACTGTCATGTGCCTATGAACCAGCATATACGCAGGTATTTAACATAGTTATATATGAAGGAAATGTGTATTGCGACTGTGTTTGCTAGCTTGTCGTGTTTAAGTTGAAAGAAAAAATCTGTAGTCAAAAGTTAGGAAAAGCATTTTAATTCGTTTTTGTACGAAAAACAATAATATAATATTTATGTTTCTGTAAATTGCTTTTTATAGATATGTATTACAATATAATACAATACGCATATAGAGACATAGGATTCCTTTTACTAGTGCTTAAGTCAGACAATTGAAAAACCTCCGTACTCAGCAAGCTATCAATGTTTTAACCTTTACAGATTTTTTGTAGCTTTAATTCTACTCTATTATATTCTAGCCCATTTATACTCTTATGTAAAATACTGTTTGTCCTTCATTTATTTTAAAGTTCACACGTAGTGTCTGAACACTAGTTCACACGTAGTGTCTAACACTTTTAAATATACGTTAAATGCTAACGTAATTTAACGTATATTTAAAAACAAACTAAAATTTCGACATATATTTTAGTTTAGGTAAAGTTATATTACGTATTTCAGATTTGTCCACGGTGATGTGTGTATAACGATTACATGCAACACGATTGGACACAGCAATGTGGACAAAACTAAGGAGGATCAAAATAAGCAGGTATACATTTATTGTTAGCTGAGTTTAATCATCGGATGTCCACCACCATACAGTTGGTTCCAAATAGTGGTACCAGCTGTTTACTGAAATATTTCCGAATCAATTCACACACAGAAAACATCGTACTAGTTAAAAAAGGCCGGTAACGCACTTGCAAGCCTTCTGGCAATGTGAGTGTCCATGGGCGGCTGTATCACTTAACATCAGATGAACCTCCTACCCGTTTGACAAATTAGACCCTATTTCTATAAAATAAGGTTCATTATAGTTCGCGCAGTGATTATAGGCGATATTCAGCTGCTAAATCTTATGCGACTTATTGTTTTGATTAATTCTGATACGGCAGTCTTTAATAAATGATCGGTGATTAACTTTGAATAATGATTTTAATTAATATTTCTCTTTATATATCAATTTTTATATTATTTACTGACTGATAATTATGCATGGATAAAATTAAATTTAACCTCATAATTGTTTAATCTGACACCGGTGTTTTCAATAATTGAGAACGAATGTATTGATTATATCAAGAATATTTCATGAGCAGAAATTGTCGGTGCGTTGAGATTCTACTAGTGCTACTAGCCTAATACCGTAATATATACTGTAATATATCGGTTTCTGATTTAGGTAATGTTCTGGTCCCGTTGCGAAGCGTGCGGGATAATATCCCGTGGCGTGCCACTGTCCCGGTCGGCGTTAGGGCTGTCTTTGGCCCAGTACGTCCGACAGCGCGTCGCGGCACCGCGCTACGGACGCAAGTTGTGCGCGCACCCGCTGAACAAACATTCGCACGCGTTCGTTACTCGTCTCACTACTGCTTGTTTCAGGTGAGCTCCTTCTGTGTCTTATATGTAGGGAAATTTATTCTACGTATTGTGTACTCTTTTCCAGTAGAATATTCGCCTTATTAATTAAAGTGTCTAAGTGAGCTTTTATTGAAATAGTATGTTGTCTCTTTCTGTCAAATGGTGTGTACACTGGGATGATAAGAGACAAATGAGTGTTTTAATCAAATTGGTTTAATTTTTATTTTCGATCTTACTATTTCGATCGAATGAAACATGTTTATCATGAAAATTACATTAGTATTTGTATATAATGCATGTTCGTGTTTTACGTTTAGTTCCAAATACGCCTAATGACCGCTCACTAAGTTTTTTTTACTATGTTATTTTTCTATTTTATTATACGTATTAGTCTTGGCTCTGGTCTATTAACTTCACTAAACCATATATTTAATGCGTGTAAATAAAAGTCTAGTTAGTTTAAGCGTTTATGTGACTATTACAAAATAAACAAATATAATTATTAGGATTGTTAATATTCTATTGTTTACCTGTATTTTTTTTCTTGGTCGTTTTAAATTTCTGTTTTAATATAATTGATTTGTATGTGTGTATATGTAAAATATTGTATAATATGCGTTAATGATATTCTCATAACCTAAGGTGTTTGAAAACCTTTTGATATTTTTGTCGCGACAACTTGTAAATTGATGAACGCTGATGAACGATATAGCATGACCCATTGTCCCGTTACGCTCGTTGTCACGTTACTCTCGCTGTCCCATTACGTTCATGTACGCTTTCGCCGCATCTATCTATCTTCCACTCGAAGACTTAAGTATGCAATCATTTCATCGATGTTTTGTTAGGATGTAGTCACGTTAAACTATCGTCCGTAAACCGACTTCACAGATAACCATTTTTTTAGGTACAATAAGATAAAAACATACGATATCCAGCTGCCCCCAGACGTGATTTCGATCGACTATGACACAAAACTGATGCGGGACTCGCTGATAGCGCATTTAAACGAACTTATGCTTAAAGGTAAGATTATTTTAATATTCATTTTGTACTGATTCAAATTTTTCACACGTTTGTCGTGGTTATTTTATTATTTAATCTTCTGTGCCTGAAATGCAGACATATTGGGTCTAAGGAACGCCGTTTTCTTCATAATCAATTCACTGTACGAAGGATATGCACACGTAGCCGAAAGTCCAGCAGCTGGGACTCGCACCTACCTTCTTGGTCACGAATTTGTTAGATTCTACTTTGAATTAAGAATTTCTGAAGAAAAAAATTATTTTTGAATAAAACTACGTAAGCTGCATAGCAAAGTCAGTTAAAATACAGTTCCATTATTTGGTTAACAGAAAAAAAATGTACTGGGGGCTTAGTCAAGGTAGTGTAGTCGACAGTAGTGTATGTAGAAACTCGAAAACGAAATTTGTATGAAAATTACAGTTCGTGTCGAAAAATTTTCATACTGGTAGCACTCGCAAAAATTGGCTTGCAAAATTAGCCGCTGATAAATACGCATGATTAAATAAATTAATGGTAACACTATTCTCCTTTTCAGGCCATGAAACATTAAGCGTTGGTGATGGCGACGCAGAGCGTGAATACAGCGTGTTCAAACAACACATGGAACAAATCCACTTAGCGCTTACTGCGCCTGCGCATTCTAACACATCTCTCACTGGTAAATATAAAAACTAATACGTATTCTTCACGGTCCCAGGTTTGATGTATAAAAATAAGTTAGTGGAAACGTTTTTTTTTTTCAGAAGTGGTCCGACGTCTGTGGAATGTGTATGATAACATAATAACTGGAGAGAAGATGTTACGAGATGCACAGGACAAATTATCGCCCAATACTAAGAACAAAGTGATCATGGAGTCTAATGGTAAGGGACCGTTCAAGTATATAGTAACGAATTTTGGGAGAGGGGGGGGGGGTCCTTTTGTAAAACGTTATGATGCGGGGCGGAGATTGAATGACGCGTTATTGTTAATATTATTTTCGACTTTGCAGTACTTTACACCACATAATGGTATCTTTTAGGTATACAGAGTCACTGGGTGGTCACGAAACGTTTTACTATACATGGGTACAGAAATACGTTACGGCGCGTTAAATGGGGGGGGGGGGTCAATAATCTCCAAAAATTGCGTGACGTGATACTTGAAGGCTTCCTATGTTATACAAGGTCCTATACAACATATTACATATAGTTTGTTTAAAGACCAGCAACGCGAGCCATCTGCGTTGAGTGTGTCCATTGGCGTTTTTTTCATGTAATAGGAGGCAAACTGGCAGGATGCTCACTTTATGCTAGGTGATACCGCCGCCTATAGACACAGACACTCACATTGTCAGAGGACTACTAAGTGCGTTACCGGCCTTTCAAGAATTGGTACGTTCTTGTCTTGAAGGACCCTACGTCAAATTGGTTCGGAAATACTTCCTTGGGCAGCTTATTCAAAATAGCGGTGGTGAGCGGCAAAAACTGCCTTAGAAAACGCTCAGATGTACCCCCCTCTTCGCCCCTCCTTCTGTCCAATTCTCCCCTCCTGTCCCCCTCTTGTTGTATCACCTCACTAAACACTCCAAAATCTTGCTTAGTACACGTTTATTGTATTTTTATCTACTTGAGTATAGATAAATGGTTGTACCCATTTAATATTATTTTTTAATTTATTTATACCACGACTTAAAGGGTTTTTAATTAGTTTAATGCACCGTCGAAGCTTAAGTTATATTTATAAGTAAAACACGTTGTCGCATGATAACGAATAATAATTTGATGGACAAAATTAACGAAAGGACACTTGTCATAGACCGTTAGTTTATATAATTATTGACAGATATATCTATGTATTCTTTGCAACAATATTTATTTTGATTTTCAGTGGAAGACAGAACTGATTCGGAGGATTCTGCCGGCGACTCGTCGAATGAAATCAATTTGGATGTAAATTTAGAAAAGGAACATATTGGTAAGATTATCATGTGCATATTATAAGCCCGAAAGTTTCAAGTTCGATTTCCTGCGAAACAATAATTGCTTTGGTAAGTATAAGCTCTTTATCATGAAAGGTCAACATTTCTCTGCATATGTGGTGATTAGAGAACATAGAAATTTTCATGGTAAACATTTGCAACAGTCGATCAACATTGTTGATGAGCGGCAAGAAAGTTGCTAGAAGCTTTGTTTAAATCAATATATTTTGCCCAAACGCCAGTCTGCGTTTAAATGTTGCCCAAGGAAGGACTGTTGTGTTCTCTGTATCTGATATATAGAATGCTTTGATTGTAACAGTTATATTAATTGCATTATTTAATCATTGCTCCACACTACTGCCCTGTTTATAAACGGTCGCAACGGCGAGAATTCGTCAACATGCCGTTGTAAATTTTGCAACACGTAGTTTTGCCAGCAACATGATGACAGCAACATAATGACTGCAACATGATGACAGCAACATGATGACAGCAACATAATGACTGCAACATGATGACAGCAACATGATGACAGCAACATAATGACAGCAAGTCCGCAACACGTTGTAAACTAATGTTAGACAAATGTTTACCATGAATACGAGGCTTTTAAATACGCACATAGATAGAAACACTGCTCTATTAACCTATATATATTATTTGACTTAGAGTTTCCTGGAAAATATCGTTTAGGAGCGGGAAAGCCCTTGCTCTAATTTCTAATGTATGTGACAGTTTTCAGTCAGGCATAGAAGGCTGATCATCTACTTACCTATATAAAAATATCTGAGGCCCAGACCTAAAACGGTTGTAGCCACTTGTTTTTTTTGTACATAAGTAAATACTGATTATTAGGTACAGAAGAAGAGGAAGAAAGAGGTGATAAAAAGACAGTTAAACAGATATTGTCTCAGCTCCTCACTAATAATCAACCCTCGAATCAGGTAATACATTGTTTTTATTTTTCTAAAATTTAAAATGATTTATATTTCTATAAAATTCATAAATTTAAATATGCAACTTCATAAATTAAAAAAAAATAGTCTTGATTCATCGATCTCTATATCAAATTTCTACCAAATCGGTTCTACCAGAAAATTTATCCATTCCCACAATTCCTACTAATGTTATGATTTTCGTATTATATCACGTACCACGATAAAAAATATTACACAAGACTTAAGTAGGGTTTCAACCAATTTTTTTTGCATTGGTTACTTTAACAAAAAAAACATAGTATCAAAGTAAAGTACAATTTATTTTTATTATTATATTTTTTATTGCTTTTTGCAGCTTGTAATAAGTTAGTATCTTGAACAATTGCACAACATCTTTACAATCTATATTTAAACATCAATACAGCGCCTTTAAATTCCGTTTAAAAAAAATATTTACAACTAAAGAAATTATCACGCGAAATAAAGTATTTTTGAATACTTTATTGTTCACATAAAGTATAGAGTACAATTACCTGGAATAACGTATAATACTTTATTATAACGTAAGGGTGGCAACCCTATCCTTATAGAGATTGTAAATAGTTAGTTTTATTAATAAATCCTGTTAATACAGAACAAATGTGGCAACTGCTTAAATCTTCTATTATTAAGACCAGCAACGAAATATTGGTGACAGCTCCACGATTAAAAAAGACCAAATGGATTACCAATGAAATCTTAGACTTGATGGAAAAAAGACGTGAAAACAAAAGAGATAAAGAAAAATACCATGCGCTGAAGATCCTCATACGAAAAAAGATAAGACAGGCAAAGGAATCTTGGTTATGTTATGTAGTTATGTTCAGAAATTGAATAGTTAGATAGGAAGTATGACAGCTTTGGTATGCATAAGAAGATAAAAGAACTCATAACACCTAAATATCAAGGACGCAGCGAAAAGACACTTCTTAAAAACGATGGCAAATATACAACCTGCACTGATGACATGCTTAACACTTGGGAAGACTATATTAGTGAACTTTTCTGTGACTCACGACCAGAAAATATTATCCTCAAGTGTAGTGATGTTGGTCCATCTATTACAAAGCGTGAAATATACTGTGCCATAACAAAAGTAAAAACTCGGAAAGCTGTCGGAGCTGATAATATACCAACAGAGATTATAAAGGAAATTGAGGAATGTAACTTAGATTATATCACAACCCTTTTTAATGGTATATACGACTCAGGAACCATTCCTTCTGACTGGCTTAAGTCAACATTTATCACTATTCCGAAAACAAAGAATCCCAAAAAATGCAACGACTATCGGACTATCTCACTTATGAGCCATGTTCTGAAACTCTTTCTGAAAATGATACATAATAGGATATATTCTAAATGTGAATGAACACTATCCTGCACCCAATTTGGATTTCGAAGCGGTTTAGGAACGAGAGACGCTCTCTTTGGCTATCAAGTGTTGATACAGAGATGCTTGGACATGAACAGGGATCTTTTCGTCTGTTTTGTCGATTATGAGAAGGCTTTTGATAATGTACGACATGGTAAAATGATGGAAATACTCCAGAGAATTGGCTTAGATTATAAGGATTGCTGTTTCATTAAAAACCTATATTGGAAGCAAAGTGCTAATATAAGGGTAAACAGCAAACATTCTTCATATATCGAGATTCAGAGAGGTGTGCGTCAAGGTTGCATTTTATCACCTTTGCTATTTAACTTGTATGCCGATGCAATATTTTCAGAAGCCCTAGATAACTGTCAACATGGCATAGCAATTAATGGCAAACTGCTGAATAACTTGAGATACGCTGATGACACGATCTTAATCGCAGAGAGCCTCGATGGTCTACAAAATTTAGTCAATTCAGTTGCCGCCGTGAGTTCTGAATTTGGTATTAGCATCAATGCGAAAAAGTCAAAATATATGACAATAAGCCGAACACCGGAGCTTTTCACGCAACATATATACCTCAACAATCAGACCTTGGAACGTGTCTCGAAAATACGATATCTAGGCACAGTGATTGATGAAAAGGGTGACCACAGCATCGAAATCCGCTGCAGAATTGAACAAGCTCGGAACGCCTTTTCAAAACTAAAAAAAGTACTTTGTGACAAGCGCCTAAATTTACAGCTTAGAACTCGCATTGCGCGATGTTACGTCTTCTCTGTGCTGCTCTACGGCGTAGAATCTTGGACGCTGACAGAGACTATGTCCAAAAAACTGGAAGCGTTTGAGATGTGGGTTTTATCGACGTATGCTTAAAATATCTTGGACAGACCGCATACGAAATACAACCGTGCTGGACAGAATGCAGAAGAACAAAGAAGTGCTTATGACGGTTAAGAAAAGGAAACTTGAGTATTTCGGACACGTTTTACGCAACTCCAAAAAATATGAGCTCCTTCAACTAATCATACAAGGCAAAGTGGCAGGTAGAAGGAGACCTGGCCGCAGACGCACGTCCTGGTTGAAAAACTTGAGACAATGGTTTGGTCAAAGCACCAAGTCATTGTTTAGAAGCGCGGCATCCAAAATTAAAATAGCCATGATGATCGCCAACCTTCACAAGGAGATGGCAATATAAGAAGAAGAATAAATTACATTAGACTTAAATTACTGATTAGTCTTAACTAAGATCGTAATGTTAAACTGTGTCTTTGTGCAGAGTTATTTAAAAAATATCACTAATTAGGGAATGAAAAATGTATTAATTTTCAGACGGGGATGATAATATCGAGCGGAGTGTTGCCAGTGCTGGTGAAAGCGGGAGAAATTGGATCAGTGATTGCGGCAACACTGGCGTCTGTGACGTACCAGCTTAGCTTGCAGCAACACAAACAGAGACATAGGTATCTAAAGTCCATATATGTTAATATAAGTTATCATATAGTAAGTATCTCTTTGTATACTAAAATGCTTTATCGAGAAAAACACGCTAATTCTTTTTTTCGCTATAATCTGACAAATTTGTTGCCCATGCGCATGCGGCGTTTTTAGGTTTTCTCCCACCACAAAATTTGGTCAGCTTAGTATATTTTTATTTACTTATTGTTTTATTTGGGTTTTTTTACTGGCAATACCCCGCGTTATTTAAGAACCGTGCGCATATTGAAAGCCCGAGTTGTACTTAGTTATTTTATTGTGTATGTTTGACAGTACTCAGTCGGAGTTAGAAGATGATTTAACATCAAGTAAAGACAAAGTTGATGGGGACAAAGCTAAAGCGAAATCTAATGACCATATCGAAGTGTTGTTGAAGGTAAGAATTTTTTATGAAATAATAGTGTAACATTTAGTAGAGTACCATAGACAACATAGACTAAATTAAAGTCTGTGCAAACAGAACCGTCATTTTGACATCGCTGGGACATTTAGTCGTTCGAGAGTAGTTAGTTCTGGTTTTCTCAGATTTTTACGTTTATTGGTTTTCAATTTGGGCAACTTTTAAGTCGTACGATGTTTTTTAAACATTTTATCACGTTTTAGGATGGTCTAATATGTCGCGTGTACTACGCAGTACAATTTCACAAATTACGACATATGCTATTAGCTAATATAAGCGGGGAAAGAGCGGAGTCAGGAGATGAAAATAAGTGCTGTGACCCGCTTAGAAGAGAAGAGAAGGAAAGTGAGTATATTATTAATAACTAACTACATAATTTATTTTTTTAACATGATTTTAAAACATTAGGTAGGTGATTAGGTTTTATAGCGTGACCGAATATTTAGAACATAAGTTTGACAATTACTTTTAAATGACTTAGTTTCATATTATGACATTTGCATGCCTATTATGGCTGATTATGCGGATTTTTCTTGTTGTTCGATTTTTTTATTTTTTACCACAATCTTGGCAAATAAAGGATTTATTTATAAAATGGATACCTACAACCCATGGCTACCAACAATGCCAGAAGGCTCGCGAGTGCGTTGCCGGCCTTTTAATTATTGGTACGCGTTTGTAAATACATAAACGCGTAGCTGGTTCCACGTAGTGGTTTGCGACAAAAAGTGCCTTAAAAAGTCATTTGTATTTACGACTTGTGGAGTTTTATAGCAGACGTATTTTTTATTAAATATGTATTGTTTATGTGATATTTTAGCCAAAGGTGTGTGTGAGATAGAGGAGGGCTTCATCAGGTCCCTGGCTCATTGCGTGCCCTGGGCCACCAGGGGAGGAAAGTCGGGTTCTACTTTCTGCAAAACTAAAGGTATAATAGTTGTTGGATTTCGCTAGTATAATAATTATGTGTATCTTGCAAAAAATAATTATTAAGTTAAAGTTACGTTTTTTCTACCCTTCTTTGGAAGTTTACTCGGTCCAACCTTTCTACACCACAATGCTCCACTGAATACTCAATCAGTACTTTCCGCGTTCCCTGAACGCACTGTCCAAAGTCAAGATGGCGCCTCGACCCCACTCGAGACATTTGCTCTGCTCTGATTGGTCGTAACAATATCCGTACTTTTATTCGTTTCTTTGATTCCAAACAATGAAATCAATAATAACAAAACAAATCTAATTAAATTAATTTATGATTCTTGAAAGTAATAGACGAAATTATGATTAGCCAAAGCAACAATAAAAATCAGCGGTCAATTGACTCGATCATAACATTTGCTGATAATTCGAGGATTCCTTGACATAGATATAACTCTTGATTTATTTAATAAATTATCACCTTGAATAGCCAGCCTTTTTTTTATAAAAGGCTTGCCAACGCTCGGCTCACTGAAAGATACAAACACAAAATACAATTTTGAATGTGACAAGCATTTAAAGGCAAACATGACATATATGTAGAGATCCTACAAATATCAATCAAAACAAACATACATATATAAAAAAAAGACCTTCAGTTACTATATCTTTCACTTTTGCTATGATAACTACAGTTAAAGTTATCCTAGCGAAGGCCAATCTTCCATCAAATCCGCTTTTCAACGCTTATTACCGCTTATAAGCACATGACTTTGTATAATTTTTTTTTTAATTTCAGACGACAGATACGTACTAAAAGAGATGACGAAACCAGAATGGCAGCAATTCTTAGAGTTCGCGCCGCATTACTTCAATTACGTCACTAGTTGTCGGGCCAATGGATCGTCTAGTTTGCTTGGTGAGTTGAATTTACGCCTCAATTATAAATATTGATTCAGAACGTTAGGTGTATAATCTATACTCCGATTTTTAATTCCATAGAATTCTGACAACTATCATTATTTGACATGTCAGTGATGGCAAACCTTTTTGGCCGGGCACATTTTTCAATTTCAATACGAGGGTGAACATCTGAGCCTATAGTCTATACATACATCTTATTTGTTAGTGAATGTTTCCATTTTATTAAGTGCGGTGCTCCACATTAAAAATGGTTTAACGGCGAGTGATAATTACGTAAAGTAAAATTAATTCGATATATTGTTCGTAATATTGAAATAATTGTTTTTTTTGTAAATAAGGTCACTTGTGTAAGTATATATTTAGATTTACCTTTTTGTAGGTAAAACATTAAACGTAGGATTTTACTTTTTATTGCCCTTAAATGGATCAAATTTGTCCCTTTTTTGGTGGAGAACTTATGAAATGTCAGAATTCTACGGAATGAAAAATCGGAGTATATTTTAATATTTCTTTAGAATTTTAACTAATACAAAATTTTATACAGTGTATATTGCCCAACATTATATGCAAATAATTTTGATTTGCTGTTTTAAAAGAGTACCGAGAGTTTTTTACGCCGGCTTTTTCTCTCGGCCTACACCCTCTGTCTTCTTTGCCGATGAGTAGGGATGCCTTCAAATTTAATGACGTGGAATAAGTGATACATGTATCTTATGTTCCATAATAAACATATTTTTTATTTTATTTTTTATTTCATCTTTTTTTGATTTTGACTATTAGTTTTCAATAAAGTTATTCGTTCACAGAAATACATGCAGTAGTCAGTCAATACGATAGTATTGGATTTTAAAAAAATAGATATTGGTTATGTTATGTATTTAAAAAAATACATAAGATACACTATATCGCTACAGTGAATTCCCTCTGCGAACATATAAATATGTCTATAGTGTCAGAGGCTGCATTCAGATTCGTTGTTTACTGAACGGATCTGTGCAACAGACTAGTTCTGGCCGTTGGTATCGCAAACAATCCCTTGGTACAAAGAAACCGAGTACTTGAAGATTATAATATTCACTTAGTACAAAACATATTGGTTTTCCATTTACCTTTGTGAATTTTACCAATTCTTGAAAGGCCGGCAACGCACTTGCGAGCCTTCTGGCATTGTGCGTGTCCATGGGCGGCGGTATCACTTAACATCAGGTGAGCTTCCTGCCCGTTTGCCTCCTATTACATAAAAAAAATATATATAAACTCACACGCAATTAATGCTTCTCTAAAAATGATATTTCTTTTTGTAGCCCGCATCTTGGGCGTGTTCAGCGTGGGCGGAGCGGGAAGCGGCGTGCTGGTCATAGAACACGTCTGGTACGGTCCCACAAGAGGGGATATGATGCGGTTTGACCTTAAAGTTAGTTTACAATATACTATTTATAAATTTAATAATAATATAGAGTTTATATTCCAAAACTCTGTGATCTTTAATATATTTTCACTACAGTATATCACGAAGATCGGTGTGCTTCTTGGCAAATGCCTCTTCTAACGCGCGAGTTCGAGTTAATTTTGTAATAATTAAATTAAAATTAATAATGGTGTTACGAATATGTATTACTTAATTAATATTATTGACAAATCTATTGGTTAGAGTGCCAATAATCAAAAACTTTCACATTTTCCACCGGAACACCAGTTCTTGTACTTAATTTATACCAGAGAAGATCATGGGACACAAAGCAGTATGTAATAATAGAGCTTAAAAAATTATCTATCTTATCTATCGAAGGGCGCCGCTCGTCACAGACTAGCGACGGGAGCTGCTTCGATGCCGCCGAATCAAGCCGTGCTTGTCGATGATAATCTTCTTGCGCGTGAGTAGTTATTTGTTAATACAATGTGTACTGTCGTAGGTTCTATTACATAAAACTTATTTAAAAAAATCTTATAGTGACGTCATTATTGTGTGTTAAAATATATTTCCCACATGTGTTTATTCAGATAGCTGTTCTGGAAATCCTTTTTGATTATTTTCTTAATTTCAAAAATATTACGCATGTTTTAAAACAATATAATTGCCAGTTAAAAGTTAACAGGGATTTTCTACTTAATAAAAATGCGCGAATCACATAGCCAGTTAAATCTAGTGTTGTCAATTTCTAATTGACATATTTTTGATAATAATACTCTGGCCCGATATTTGTTTTAGGATGAAAATGTAGAATCGCATAAGTGTGTAAATCCTATACGAATTAAATTTTGAAATATGTTTCATATATTGTAAAATATTTGATTAAGACTTAATAATTGGAATTAATGGATGACGGAAGGTACAATGTTTCTCCGACCTAAAGGCACGGTCCTCTATAGTCTATGTTAACAGGGACTGGCCCAAAGTCGCCCAGTAGCTAAGGCTGTGAAGTTGTTGAGGGTATGACGTCATCGCAGTAATTTAAAAGCGCAGATTCTAGTTGTCGCTACAAGTAGATTTCTGTTGTGTTTTCTACTCTTTATTAAAAAAAACGTGTGTGTACTTATGTACACGCGGTAGAAGTTGTACTTCTTTGGCGTAACAAGATAAAAATCTTTTTAATTTTATTAACTTTGACCTTATTCTACGGTTGTAGAAAAACGAAAAGGTATTTAATACATTAATAGTGTTATTTAACGCATTATCTAGTTATTTAAAAATCACAAAAAAATATTTAGTTCTACATAATAAAAAATGGGCATTTTTTATTTTAAAATGTTGACTATGCTAACTTCAGAGTTTCGGTTTTTTGTGACGGTGTGTGCGCGCATCGTAAAATTTACTCTCATCATTTCTTCCTAACGCGCCAAAAGGATTATAATTTCCAAAAATATCTGTGGAGCAATTTAACACTGCTCTATTATTTATGTTTACCTGTATTAATGACGTGTCTGTTCTTGAATGAGTATGTTATATTTTAGTGCGTTGGGACCGTCAGTTATACGTAGAGTCGAGTACGGGGAGTAAACTTTGGGCGAGTTTGGAGCGAGACACATCGTTTTTGGCCCAGCATCACGTCATGGATTACTCCCTTCTGTTGGGAATACAGGATGATACACTCGTACTAGGGATAATCGGTGAGTTTGGACGCAGTTTTTATATTTATTAACACTTTTAAGAAACGAATTTTTAAAAGGCAGCCGCGCTTGCGAGCCTTCTGACAGTATGAGTGTCTATGGGCAGCAAAACGGCTTGACCGATTTTTATCAAATTTTTTATGCATATTCAGTAGGTCTGAGAATCGGCTACTACCTACTTTTCATAACCCTAAGTGATAAGGGTTGTCCACCCCTAATATTTTATTTTTTGGACGACATTTTAATTTTTTTTTATTTGTTGATTAAAATCTTATGACTTGAACTCTGAGGTTCATTACTCCTAGAAAACCGAACAATTTCTGGGGTAGCATAGCAAAATGTTCCATGTTGGTATGTACTAAACTGGTAGGCTAAGTAAAATCACATTAAGGAGAAACGAACTTCGCGGGGGCAGCTAGTTATTTTAAAAAGTTTTTAAATATGTTAAAAGTAATTTTGGAAAATACAAAATTTGTATTTGTATTCGTTACGTATACGTTCGTACGTTAGCTATTTTATCAGTGATTTTGAGACGTGAAAATGTTGTGTCTTGATGACGTAGGTTCAAACCCCAAACGGACTTTTCTATGTGAGCATTTAACAGTCCCTCGGTGAAGAAAAGTCGACGGTGTGTGTCAGGCCTAGTAGATTTTTTTTATCACAGATTACCAGAAATATTTTGAGGTTTTTTTTTTGAGCGCCATTTATTATAAATTATATTTAACTTTACAGACTACATCCGAACATTTACATGGGACAAGAAGTTAGAACATTTAGTAAAAAAGAACTTGGGTTCCGGTCAGCCCACGGTGGTGTCACCGGAACAATACAAACGAAGGTTTTGTGCCGCGGCAAGGAAATACTTTCTGCAGTGTCCGGAACATTGGCATCAGCTTCATGATACGAAAGATGTCTAGTTGCGAATAATTAATAAAGGAGAGGTTTTAACAAAAACTTTATTAAAAAAAAGAGTGTGTACTTATGTACACGCGTTAGAAGTTATACTTCTTTGGCGTATGGAAAAAAAAACTTAAATGCAGTAGTGATTAACGATAAATATTAAAATTAATCAATAAAATTATTATTAGTAAATACTATCACCGTCGTATATGAAATTGATTTAATAAAAACACCAAAATAATATTTATTCACACTGTTCAATTGAACTGTTACGAAAGACGTGTTCTAAATATTAAAATACTAGAATATACAACTTGAACATAGTTATTATCGATTTTCATGCCACCTAGAACTAATTTCATTCTGCAAATTTTGTGTCACGGTGCGCGCGCATCGTAAAATTTCACTTTCATCAATTTTTCATAACGCGCCTAAAGAAGTATAACTTCAAAAAACAGTTCCAGCCGTAAAAAACGATTGTTTAAATCATTTGGTTACTTTGAGGAATAGTCAAATATTGTAGGCTAATATGATGATATCGACAAACAAAGAATCTTCGACAGATAAATTATGATTTGAATGTTATATATGAAATTATTTTCGCGGTTTATTTCTTCAAATTTATTGTGTTGTGTCCTTATCACTCTTCTTTTGTCAAACGAGACAAAACATTCACTATTTGGAAAACATATTTATGAATAGTTGTATACATGTTGGATGATGTCAAAGTTTAATCCGCTATAAATTTAAGAATTAAAACATCTCGGAATTGTAAGTATTAATTGAGTCTCAAAAATAGTTCTATTTGTATATAAAAAAAATACACGAAAATTCGATTATAAATCAGTCGAGTCCATTTAAGGAATCTTAATTTAAGTAAATGAGGTGTTTTGTTCCAAGTTTGCCATCAGCGCTACGGATATCAAGAGAACTTTGTTAAACAAATTATGATCATCATAGAAAATTTGTATAAATTGGTTTTAAGGCATCTGTTATGAGTATTAATAAACCAAATTATATTAGAATTAAGTTACTAATGTATTAGAAAGCTTAGAATTGTGATGTTATAACATTCCTTATTTATATTATTAAACGGTTTATAAAATATGTTTTTTATTCTTTCTATATTTTGTAAGAGAGTCCGTGACACCATTTGTAGCTTTAGGAATGTCTACAGTCAGGTATATTTAGTACAATTGTATGCTTTATCGCGCATTTGAATTTTAACAATTGCTACGAGATCCTAACATAAGACATTGGGCCTGGGCCGGTTATTTTGTCTACGCTAGTGAACATTAGGACCTTCCCGTGTTGTGGGTAACCATCTCTCTTCAGAGATACTAAAGAAATATGCAAGTTATGAGGTTTTTTTATATATTTATTTTTATTAATAAATTACCTTTAAAAATCGTAAGTGTAAATTTTAAGGGCTTTAAAATTACTTTATTTACACTATGAACCCAGAAGACTAGATTGTATCTTAGTTTTCTAAAACTGCTTCATTATTGGCACAATAATATTTTTAATAAATATCATATTCAGAATAAACATCTAATTCGTTCGGGCAGGCAGTGTCTTTTCGCCACTGACAAAAGGCGGCACTCAACTAGATCATTTTTTATCATGAGACGTTTTATAATAAACAATAATGTAATTATAAGGAGACCAAAAATAGGTCATGTATTTTATAGGAGTAAATAAAAAAAGGTCGCTTCAAAATTAATTTATTATCAGACTCACATAAGTTATATTCCGAGTTTCATAAACATAACACCTTTTCCATACAAACACTTAGTACATTTAACTTTTATACAAAAACCCATATTTAAGGATAATAATTAATAGCCACTAAGGATTCTAGACAAACTAGCTTATAAATGGTGACATAGTGCCTTACAGTCATTTTAATATATATTCGTTATCGCTATAACATAATAGTTGCATCATTTCACAACATAAAGGGCTTAAGCGTCATTTTTTTATAATTTGTATAATACTAAAATAATCTGGTAAAAACTAGTAAGAAGCAAAAAAATTATTTCTTATGCTTATCTCAATTAAATAGGATAAATAATTTCGGCAGTCTATTGTGAAATTCTTCTAGAATGTTGTAGATTTGGTAAAACGGAGAAATAACATCTAATAATATATAATAAAACACACGTTGCGATAAGATTAAAATGACTGTAAGTATTTTGAGGTTATAAGAATCTCAATGTTTAATAGGTATTGAATTATTTTAAATGAGTTTTTATAAGATTATTATTTTTATGCTCATATAAACAAAGCCTCTAAATCGATTCATTAATTTTAAGCATCTTTTGGAAATTTTGACATGTTACAGTCTGTTTATGACATTTCAACCCAAGATCAAAATTAAAACTAAATATTTTGTGATTCTTTTTACAGTTTACCTAAAATTATCCTTGATTAGTTTTCGTGTTTTGATTACATTTTATCCCATACAATTATTTTATTCGAGTCAAATTAAAGCGGTCAATTTTCAACTTTAATACGCTGTAAAAAAAATTGCAACAAAACTACTATACCTAAATCCATATTATGTAGAAATACACATAATTTTGAATGCGACTTGTCTATTTTGATTTCGACTCGCAAATATATTTACTATACAGAGGTAAAACGTATACTAAATTACTTTGTTTATTACCATGGCAACCATTATTATATAGGAAAACATCGTTACCAGGGTAACAAACCATCCACGTTTTATAATATGCATTAATATCATATCAAGTAGCTCTAAGCTGTTTTTAGTATCGCTGATTGTCAGCCCATAAAGCAACGTTTATTTGCCGTTAAATGGTAGGCTAGTCCAGACTTCTCCCTAATATGACTCGTATGTCAAATCCAATGTATCTGACATACAGAGTAACTGTCAAAGCTAATACAATTGACAAGCAACTCATCCCGCCGTTTTTCTATATTTTTATGGCGGTTTGAATAACGCCGACTGCGATACTAAAATCAGTCCTATTGCGGACTATTTATACCGAATACACATGAAAAGGAAGTGTTAGACAACTTACCTAAGTACTAAGTACTAGTCTCCCATAGATTTATTCTAACACATTTACAATAATGTAAATAAATAAAAGTTGACATCGGTAACTAAATAAACCGTGGTTTCAATCAGAAACGAATATTAATAATGTAACCAGCACATAAATTGAAACTTTAAACTCAATTTAGTTCCTCATGTGATGTTTTGTTTGTACTAGGTTCTTAGGGTAAGGTTCAGAGAAGAATTAGTGCTAAGTATGACTTTGGTATATCAATACATAAATGTATTGGATTTGACATATGCGAGTTGTACTCATCACTAATTCTCGACTTTGAATCTTACACTTAGACAAACATACTTCGCGACAGGCGAACACCGTGATCACGTGACCAAGCGTAGGCTTACGTCATTATCATACAATTGTATACGTTTGTATATTTAGAAGGAACTTATAGTTTGAAGTTTTCGTATACGTAAATACGATATCATTTATTGATCAAACAATTTTCCACACAATTTATATTTTAACTATGTTTGAAATAAATTATTAATTCAAAAATGAATTCTAACTAAACGTTTTTTTTCGTATATACATAAGCCTGCCGCGAAATATATATCAAATCAAATTAATATCGTTACGGCAAAAGACCTTTGGAAAGAGACTAAAATTCATTGAAGAGCGTTGTTTTGATATTCGTTTTATTGAAAATAAATCTACAGAATACAGTTCAACCGTGAACTAAAGTAAATAAAGTACTTAATTCTGATAAACAATAAATATAATAATTTGATTTTTTTCTAAATCCTGAATGATAGTTACTAAACAACTGTTTAAAAAATACATTATGGAAGTTATTTATATACAGCCCATAATAATACAATTTGAGTATTATTTCGATTAACATTCCAATTTCGTCTTTACCTTAAGCCGATATAATTCTTAAACCAAATAATGAAAAGGTTTTAAAGAAATTGCACTTTAATAAATGATTTTCATATATATCCTATACTTTATACACTTGCTGTCATTTTTAAAGGCAAGCCTTCTGTGCCTGTCATATTTGCTCTCATTTTCCTCGACTAAGTATTTTATTACTTAAATAATCCATTAGTGCATAACCAGGGTAGCCAGTCTCGTATATGTCAAATTAATATATCGATTAAGTCAAATGTCACTAGCCACGTTCACACCGAACAATCCAAAATGGATCGGCGATCCCGCGATCCAAGATCGCGATGCGTGGATCGTACTAGGCCGATTCAACAGCATCTTTTGCGATCCTGACTGGCTGATCCACACTCAATCAGTTGAACTTGTCTGCAGATCATTTTGACTTTGTTCATCACAAATAGAAGACAAACTAGTCGGTAGTTTGCCTACTATTTGTGTAATATCATTAGGATCCCATAAACATTTATTGTCCCTATAAAAGGATATTAAAAGAATACATAGTGAATTATCCATAACGTTGGATCACGCGATTCAAATCACAACCGTTCACACCGCGCCCGGCAAGTGACTGAGGCCTCTTTGAGCGTGCTCAAAAAACCGACAGCAAATGGATCGCACGCGGTGTGGAGCGCGCGCGGCACGTCCACACCGCCTGCACATTTGGATCGGATCGCGATGGATCATTCGGTGTGGACGCGGCTATTGAAAAGATTGTTTGACAACTTTTGAGAATTTAATTAAATTTGAGTTGTGATTAAGCGATTGCTCTATATTTTCTAGTCTATACCAAAATTCATTATATATAACATTAAAATGGTTAAAAACATAGTTTTATTTTATTTAAACTTAACATAAACGAATTAATATAGAACTATAAAATACACATATATACTGACTGTACATGTCTGATGAAACCGAGTGATTTTTAATAAAATAAAAAATATATTTTCGGTTAAAGTGCAATTTCCATTGAACCATAGTTGTAAGAAATTTTACATTTAAAATGATAAAAGCCTAAAAAAAACAATTTAACATATTTCTTGTTTCATTTAGAGATATTTCACCTGATAAATCAACGGTTCAGCAGTTTAGACATAAATAAAAATTTACTAAACATAATTATTATGCGAAAATACTAATAACTTTTACTAGCAAATATATGTTAAAATCATATGATTAGCAGCCAAAACGATAAAACTATTTATATTTACAGATTCGATATTTTTACGACCAAAAATATACCGTAAAAGTTCACCTTAGGATGGATGTAACGGGCAGTTATTTTATTAGTTAAAAATTAACCAACTTGAAATAGTCAACATTACCTGTTATACATGAAAATGTATTTCAAAAACTTGCGAAGCTAATTCGATTGCCAATTGGACTGATCGCTTAGTTGGAATAAACAAATCAAAACGGACCGTCTCATATTGACTTAGTTTCCCAGAAATTTGTGGACAAACATACAAAGATATACAAAATTTAGATACTTTGGATCCTATAATAGATTATACTCAAGTATTATCCAAACCCAACATCAATATATGCAGGTTGAAATGATCCCATGGAGATATGGGGAAAAGGGCTAGAGTCCATAATAATAATAGATTTCTTTTTTTTTTATCACATATTTTTTTTCTAAGCGAAGAGACTGCATTCTCATTCATCATGAAATGTTAGTCTTAGAAAATTCGAAAAAAACTGCAATTAAGTTAAAGACTTCAGAATATACAATTATCAGTAAAAACATCGAATCTGCTCAAAGCTGACATAGTCTACTTATTTCATAACTCAGTAGTTCAATATCAAGTCGGGTCCAAAGTGGAACTGAGCGAACGAAGTCGCTCCAACCCAGATAATAATTCCCTGAAATTAATGAAATTCAATCATTATTAATCGCTATAGTCATATAAATATTTAAAGGATATTTTGCAAGTCTTCTGTACTAATTTTTAAATTATACAAGGATTTAATATTTTTTCTTAAGCAATTTTTATTGTCATAAAAGCTTGTATATTTATATGCTATCAGTCGTGCTATATATATATTATGATTGCCTGCAGTTCACAAGAGTTCGATTCCTAGATTAGAAAAAAAACAAATACGATTATTAGAGCAGGTAAAGGGGGCGTTCAAGTATTACGTCACGCAATTTTTGGAGATTATTGATTCCCCCATGTAACGCGCCGGTACGTTTTTCTGAACCCAAGTACAGTATAGTAAAGTCGTAATACTTGAACGCTCCCAAAGGTGTCGGACCTGAACCAACTCTCGGTGAAAGCTCCGACCCATTATAGCGTGTCTCCATAGAAAGCTCACGGCATGGTTAATACATTGCAACATTGCGATTGCGTGATTATTTATATTTTCACTTACTATCTCTAATTAAATGCTTTCTTACATTGCATTTAATATTTTACATTTCTATATAAAACACCTGTATGTTTTAACTTGCTATTGTATTCTGTGGTAGGTGCTTATTGACGTTTGACATTTCTGTTGTTCATGGTATTTGACTCTATAACCCGACATAATGTAAATATATCATCAACATCTTGAATTTTTTTTAATAATGATTTAAGGTATTAAATTTTTAGTAAATAAATTTGAGTTACCGTAGTGATGTCTCAGCGACGCTTGTAGCATGCCTGAGGTCGACGGCCGCGTTGCTTTGAACATTGCGGAGGGAACGGACCTCTTCTTGGGACGAAGATAATTCCTCCTGTAATATAAAAATGGCGAAATCAACTCCTGATGAACACAAAACAATTTAGATACACCCGAGGGAATGGATGAATGTGTTAATTGTGATTTAAAAAAAATCATAGTTTAAGTTGTCAAAGGGGATAAAAATAAACTTAATTTTTAAATCTTTTAAATGACATTCACATTAATCTTAATGTGTATAAATTTAGATTAGATAAACACCCTTCTAAACGGCTGGTCCAATATTGATGAATTTTTTTGTATGCATTCAAGTGTACTTTAGAATGGTTTAGATTTACAATAAGATGTTTAATTTGTTTTAAAACATTATAAAAAATTCTGGTCTTTTATACACTTTATATCACTATGTCTACTGAGATACTTATGTCACCCACCTTTAGTCTTTTGATTTCATTCTTCAATTTGGTAATCATTGATTCTCCTTCAGTGGCTCGACTCTGAAATTAAATTAAAAAAATTCATTAATACTTTTTAAAATATTAATATGCATGATTTTTTTCAATAGCATTTAATACCACTCTGATCTAGTCCAAAGACCAAAGTGGCTATCCTTATATTAACTATTGCATTAATTTGACAAAGTAATTAATGCAACGGAAAAATTATGAGCATGATACATGGATGCAATGTATAGAACCGTTACTAAGTGCTATTAACACCACATTAATACTAACAGCAGTATCCATCAAATTATGGTCAATTCGATGTGTAGCAGCCTCAATTTGGCCAATATATTCTCTATCGGCATGTCTAGCTTCGCTCAGCTGTAATCTTAAAGCCGCTTCAGAAGCCCTGGCACTGCTCAACTCGGACCTTAATAGTCTAAGTGCTTCTCTCCCAGAGTTCAACTCTTCTTCAGCTCGTAGACGTCTGTTCCGTTCCATAAATAGCTCAGATCTGTAATTTTAGTATAATCCTGTTTTAACTAGTTTAGTATTTAAATGTAATGGATACTAATATAATAAACCTAGAGTTTATGTTTAGATGTGCAAAGCTTCGGAATCAGTAAAAATTATAGAAAAACGAAGGATATAAATTATGTGGGTGATACTGTACTGCGTCAACAGTGATAAAAGGTTTTTCAGTAGTGATCATCAATTGTGCTGTTTATACAACTCATCAAGTTCAACTGCACAAATATACTTTTTTCTAAAATTTGATTTACATTTACTACATATAAGTTCATTTTAAAAATTATTTAAAAAAACCTATACATATTATGTCATTTATACTAACCTGGTCCTTTCTAACTCAACAATATGCTGCAACTGGTCGTTCTGTGGTTGAGGTTCAGGTGATGTTCTGCCAGGGTGTATTGGTAGGAAATCTGGCAACCGCATTGACTCAGCTCCTGTAGTTACAAAATAAATAACCTTTTACCTTTATCTTATAATAACCATTTTACTAAATATATTGACCAAACCTAACCAATTTTTTTTAATAGTGTGGTTTTATGTTTTTAGAAAGAGCATAGTAAGATTATGTGCAGATGGGGACTTCAACCTATGCTAGAACTACTTCCAGAGAGGCATTGAGCCTAAAAGTAATCCAGCAAGCGATAGCAAGCTCCTCTTCATGTAATAAAAAGGACCATAATCATATATATAAATTTTTACCACTCCACTATTTTCTTAAATATTAATTTTAAGAAGTTTGAGTAGATTTTGTTATTAATTCATTGTTAACATACAATACACATAGATTAAATTAAAATTGCAAATCACAGTATAAGGTCAAATCGGACAATTACAGTTCTTAATTATATAAGTGGTTCTTTGTTGTTATTGCTTATATTATAAATTTACATTTCTATTTAGTTTTGAATTTATGGTGATGATAATATCATTGGAAGTATCATTTTTAAGCTAATAAATAAAAAACAAACCAAATATCAGACTTTTCCTTGTTCTAGCCTTAAAATGATAAATAAAATAAAATTTATGTATTTATTACTTAATTTGTCTGAAATATGTGGTTTTATTTTTATGCCTCCTCACCCAAAACATGCTATTAATTCACCAGAAACATAGGACCTTCAAATACACAACTTCACTTGTTAGTTAATTTGTCAACTTATTTAAATCATATGATAAATTAAATGACTCACCAGCATTAGGAGGGAGATCAAGAGGAAAGTTGTTTCTTGGTGAGACATTTCTTCTGTCTGCTGGATTAACCGACTCTGTTAAATCCAAGTTAAGGTGCACTAGGTCTAATGGAGGAGCTGCCTCAGCCCCTCCAGGGAGATCCAATGGAACATTCCGTACTGCTGGATCAGCAGAGGTTGATGGAGCACCCAAATAAGAGTCATAATCGTAATTTCTGTTACCATAACTATTCTTATTTCTTCTACCTAGAGAAGATGAGGAACCAGCACTATAATTAGAATTAGTGTATGTAAAGTCAGGTAAATTATCGAGATCTACTGATATAGGACCGTTTGAATTTAAATAAGCTTGTTCCACCAAAATATGGTCTTGAACAAAGTCAGGAAGAGAAGGCATGCCTAGAGGCTCTGATGCCAGGTTTGGCCGGTGGAAAAATGGTACATCCGTATGATCTGCATAGAAGTTATGCTTAGATTCAGATTCTTCGACTACACTAAAAGGAATTTCTACTGAACTACTTGATGAAGCATCGTCACTATTGCGATGTAAAACACTGTCAGTTTTATTTTCTTTGGCTTTGATATCGTTGAAACGATTTTTCTCCCGCCTCGATTCATTGTGTATATCCAATTTATCTATTCTTGTAGGAGAATGCTGCACTGTATTCGCGTAAACCTTTGGCCTAGCACCGGTGTTCTCGTACGTAGAATTCCCTGGTAAGGATAAGTCGCGCTTCAAGAAATGTCGAAATGAAAAAGGATTATCATCTTTACGCATTGTTCCCGTTGATTCTGCAAAAATAAATCAGACTCGCTTAGGAATGCCTAGTAAATATAGAGTAACAAAAAACAACATCCCAAAACACTTACTTGACGTCGAGCTAGTAGGCTCTGATGGTGAAGTATGACCATTTTCTTTGCTGTCATACTTAGCTTCTTCTATACCTAGATCAGGCTTTGTTGAATTTTGCTGATTCTCTTCAGGAAAGCCTGCATTATTTGAATTTTGAGATGATTTTTTATCCGAAACACCATCATCGTCTTCCGCCATTATAACTAAAATGACAATTTGCCATTTAGGTTTAATATTTTATTCAAATGTCAATAGACTATTGACACTTTGACATTGAAAGATACCTAAATTTCGTTGAAAAATACCACAGAGTTTTATTGCATATACATGCAAATTAATTTAAAAATGATTAAAATTATACCGTCGTTTCTGATCATAAATTTTCTTTATATAATGTATTACAGCAACAAAAGTCGATTTCTGTTTAAATCACAATCTGACTTCTTGACATCGATTTGAACTTGGCCCGAGAATGGTAAATATTCACGCGCCAAGTTTAATTAACCATCTTCTTCTAGGTTTAATATAAAACAATCATTTAGCCTGTTTTATTAAGGTTACTTTAGGGTGTATACTGTATAGTAATTATAATAGTATTACAAGTTCCCATCCCCGCATTTATTATAAAAAATTCCTACACAGAAATGAGTTCTATTTAAATTTCTTTGGTAACACAGACTATAACTGTGGCTAATTCAGGAAAAAAATATTTCATGATGAATACAACTGATCTTGGAAAAAAATACATCTTCAAATAATAACATCAATTTATTATTTTAATTAACATAGTAGGATTAAGAACATAACAATGGGTACTTTAAACACAAAATAAATTCGTTTACAATATAAATGCACATATAATTCTACAGTTAAAGTATTAATACAAAATATAGAATACATCCATAAAAGAGTGAGCATATTTCTTTAGCTTTACAAGCATCACTTTTCTTATTTTATTACATATCGCTTAGATTTTATCTATACTATAATACATGCAATATTTATAAGTAATATGAAAATATTTTAGTACCAAATATGTATTAGAATACTGCAAGACTGTTCACAAGACGTTTTAATTAAAAAACCAGATACGATCTAAGCAGAACATGTGTGCAGAAAGCAGGACACCATTTCAAATAAACAACAAGAGTTTTAAAACGATGAACGCATTTTTAACACCATCCAGAACAAATTTTGGCACCAATTACTAAATATTTTACCAAAGATAAATTACTAATTTTAATATTTTATAATTAAACGCTTTTTAATATTTTCATATGGCACGCGTCGATGTCTACAAATGTATACAGCAGACTTTTATCTCAAGAAAACTTAAATACATATAGATAAATTTGATCTAACAAAAGGAAGCTCAAAATAATAGGAAATAAATTTAAAATCAATAGTTTTGTACGAGTTCCACACTATTCACAAATCTGTGTGTTATTTTAAATGATAAGAACTATCTTGGTAGCGCGGAACCCAAAATAAATTATCAGTCTTAGAAATATATTAAGGAAGTACCTAAATAATTTTTAAATCTCAAAATACATATTTTAGGGTCATTGACTTCAATCAACATCACTTAAGTTTGGGAAATACATTCAGTTGTAACCACAGACTCTAGATATTTTTTTACAATACAATTTTATTCAATAAAATATTGCACTGAACATTAATTACAAGATATTCTTAATTATGTATCTATGAAAATACCTGAGGTTTTATATTTGTTTAAATATTTATACAGATACTTAAATATATATTTGCACATTAGTTACATTAGATGTCACCAAACAGACTGTTCTCATTAGCAATAAAGAATACATATTATTTACAGGATAATTAATAACTAACTTGAGAGTAGACATAATCCTAATATGACAAGCATTAATAAATAGTGATCTCAAAGGTGCCTTATAAAGGATTTACGCTGCAATATATTTTGAGTAATAAACTAAAGAGGATTAATCACAGATTAATTTAGACTATAAAAGTTGTTGATTTCCAAACGTACCTCCTGTGACAATCACTGACAATGTACACTAGTGGTCCTCATAATTTCTGTATACCGATTTAAAATAATATTGAAATTAACGTCGTGATATTTACTCTCGTCTAGAACGTGTCAATATAATTAATTTTGTAAACTTAAAATAATTAAAACGCTAACTTTCGATTAAGTTTAAACGCAGATACTTAATTAAGGCAGTGATTTTGTATTCAATTTTAAAAGAGCACAAAAAAGCTGTTCTTATGATATTGCGTCACAAAACTATTGCATTTTTTTAGCAAAAGATTCCGTAAAAACAACTAAAACATGAATTTCAAATAGGATAAGTATTATACAAGTAAATTAACTTGATTATTATTCGCTTTACGGTGAGGTTACGAACAAATTAGCTTTCCCTACCATCTTAAATATTATTTTTTAGTAAATACATAAATTTTAACACGATTTCATTAAAAACGCATTTAAAATATATTTTTTGTAATAAAAATAAATTAATGTAACGAGAATCAAAAACATTAGAAAAAGTATTGCAATTTTCATATACGACCTTCGTGGAACAATTAGCTTTGTTGATAATCTGTGATAAGGCGCGTAAATATTGGCCCGCGCACTCAACACGATGATAATGTATAGGTGATTGCTCCGATACTTATGATATTCGTATCTGTGTTTCACAATTACTATAATGCTATTTTTAAGCGTCGTTATTTTCGTTGATAAACAAATGAGTAAAAATAGTTTACTTGTGTAAAGTTGTCTACAACTGTTTTAAGTGGATAAGACTACAAAGTATTTATAACTTCGAAGTTTTTTTATCGATTCTGACATGCAACTTCCACGAGGTCTTTGCGAACGCGCCGTAACCACCCGAGCGCTGGTACTCTGTAACTCCCGATTGCAAATGGGAACCCGCTTCAATGTAAATTTTCGTGTCGTACGATTTCAAGGTTTCTAAGGCTATTGAGAGAAGTATATGGATTTTTTTTGTCTCATATTTGATCGTAAAAACCGATAATCGTAACAACCGTTGTCGTTATTATTAAGTACCTAATACATAGAATTCAGCCGGGACCTTTGATTTTGGTCAATATAACCGGTATGTTGTTCTAAACGATGTCGTCGTAAACGGTTTTGACTGTAGAGCTATTTTAGATATTGGAACTTCCAGTCTACCCAGAACGAAATTCTACGCCTAAGTCCTAACACGAACATTTCCTAGGAAATAACCTTAAATACGCCAATATTCACCAGCGCTATCAAAAGTTATAAGACATTGAAATAATATCGAATTTAACTACGTCTGACCGTGGTTAGTAAATAATTTTCTTACGCATCATCCTATTTATCTTGTGTCGCAGTATGCGATTTGGATCAACTCCAAATCATATAAAAAGAGAAAAATATTTAAACAAACAACTCGCGGAATTTTTTATCAGCATTTACTAACTACATCATGGATTAAAATTAACTATGCAGCGCCGGATTCGGTATAAATCAGAATACAATTCTAGAGCCCTAGGCCTCAATGTCAAGCTCAAATCCAAAAACAACAAGCGATAGATCTTGGATGAATTTTTAACTTGATTTTTAAACTGATTTCGTCTTGCGGTTCCCTCAATACGTCCCAAAAGTAAACGTACACAATTTGATATGAATACCGTAATCGTACGATATCGGGAATTACAAGGTTTGTTAGCTTAGGATACACATTTAAAAAAACAGGCCTAGTTTTCTTGAGACCAGTAATTTTCTCCAACTCTGGCACGTAAAGGTTTTAAATGTCATGACTTTACTTAAAGGTTACAGTGTACAATCGAGCCACCATAGGTTTATACTAACAGTTTGGTTTACGTCGTAAAAGCAAAAGGGCATACATTTTAAATGTTAACCAAGATTATCTTTTCTATCAGAGCGAAGTTTTAGATCAAAAACACCAATCGTATTTATAGATAACAACGTTACAAAGTGGCCTTCTATAAAGTTCTACCGTAGCAATTTTTACGTCAGTGGAGTGGAGTAGAGTAGACACAGAATAACAGTACCGTGATTTCTTCTTAACAGTAACTTCTCAGTAACAGTACCGGGAAAAAGATAATAAAGGCTGTTGATAGAATTTTGTTTAGAACTGAACAAGTTCATCACCACCAAATACATTCACTTATTATCATACACCTACAAAATATATTCAATTTATTAGGGAGCGTTCAAGTATTACGTAACGTATTTTGGGAAGGGGGGGTCCTTTTGTAAAACGTTACGATGCGGGGCGGGGATTAAATTACGCGTTATTGTTAATATTTTTTTGAATTACACCACATAATAGTAACTAAAGGGTCACTAGGTGGTCACGAAACGTTTTACTATACTTGGGTACAGTACTGTACTTGGGTACTGAAAAACGTTACGGCGAGTTACATGGGGGGTCAATAATCTCCAAAAATTGCGTTACGTAATACTTGAACGCTCCCTTACCCATAACACGGACTTCATCCATTCTAGGACAAATCATTGACAAATTTATTCAATACAACCACAGCATAGTTGTTTATGCTTCAATGAATTCTCGTGACAAAAATTATTACATCAGTGAAATCGTAAAATGTTTGTAAATTAACGAATGCCTAGCTTGCGTGCTTTGATAAGGGAGAAATGTATTTGCTAAATTATGACTTCACGATCATAATAACAAGATTAACATGAACATTTTATGATTGTTATCGTCCTGGAACAAAGAACATAAAATATATCATACTAGCAGCCCGTCCCGGCTTCGCACGGGTGACATTATTAATATTGTAGAACATCTTTTTGTTCTATCATCAATCGTTTCCTATCATCCTATAACTTTATAGGCATTTTTTTAAGCCTTGGGTTACATTATCGTAGTTTTGTAGGATCTTTATTTTTTCTTGCAATTAAAATACCATATATTAATCAGTGATAATGTAGCATTTAAAGGGTGAAAGAATTGTTTAAATCGGTCCAGTACTTTTTGAGCCAATTCGTTACAAACATACAAATCTTTACTCTTTATAATATTAGTACCTATAGATATACCCTTTATTCTTTAAACTGAAAACAGAACAATTTTAAGAGAAATTATCTAAGAACCTAAAGCGTAGGAGACTCTATACTATAGAGGCTTCTACCTAAAAGTCCCAGGCATGCGACACACTTGGGCGGGTTGTCGAACCTTCTCGAACAAATCTGCCAAAAAGTGCATGAGTATTTTTCTACATCAGTATGATTGGCATAAAATTTAGAGGACTTACCATTTAGTCGAGTATTAACAATGCGAATAACAAATTTAGTTATAATTTAGGCTCCGACACGAAATAAATCCAAGTATCCTATGCGTCAGGGTTTATGTTGTATACGCGTGTTGAGGTCAAATCAGCGAACGTACACCTAACCTTTACCAAAAGCATTTAATTCTACGAATACACTTAGATTGTTAACAGTCGAGAATTATGATAGCTTAGAAACATTTCTACCAAATTTCCCGGCTTCGGAGGGCTGGATATTTATTTTAATAAATAAGAAATAGACATGGTACCGCAGACTGTTTCATAGATATTGATATTCTCTTAAAAACTGTAGTATATCACTTTGCTCTATTGTCAATAGTTTCCACAGCGTACACGATATAGGTAGTTTTTTCACACCGTGATATTATCGAAGTTTTCATACGAATCCCAAACTTCTTTGATACTATTCTATAGCCTATGTTATGTATGCAATATTATCTTACCTAGCAACGACGATTAACCACAATCATTCAATAGTTTGGTGACGCAATTTTAGTTAAAATTAAAACGGAAATAGGAATTGTATGACGATAACGTGCGAAGTTCTAAATTGGATTTTTAACATTAATATTTAGAAAACCAAAGCGTACTTGGATCATACCAAATGTAACTTATTCACATCAGAACAAGACAAAACTCTAGCACGATATAATGACCTAGCAAGTATCAAACTTTCTACGCGAGACATTCCATAAATACTAATAGCGACACTGACTGTATCTGAGCAAATGTCAATAAAGGGCAACACCGAGGTTAGCACAATATAATACAGTTTAATAAAATATCATTTAGATTTATTGCGAAGACTTTCTTCGTAGATATCACATATGCCTGATATTAAGATTGGCGAAAATGCTGACTCATTACAGACTGTATCTAACTTCCAGCCCGTGGTATCTTTCGTATATAATAGAACATGTATTTTAATACACTACTAATTTTACAGTATTGTGAAACTTCCACAATATTACCCGTGAGACAAATTCGATAGACAAAGATAGAATCTTACAAATAGAAGTTTAAATATTTACAATTGTCAAAATTTTAATACCTTTACGATAATTTGTAACCGCCACAAAGAGATCCCAATACCACTGACTTACATAAGCATAATATCACAGTTCACACGTAAGTGTCTCCCGGGGCCAAGCACCCGGGGGCGCACTCCTAGCTACTACCGGCGCTCTCCGGCCCTGATGTGTGGGCCGTGGGCTAGCTGGATGAACTGCTTGTTGATAGGGAGTCACGCCCAAGTTCAGCCGCCATTATGGCTATCGTCAGCTCCTTGCGAGCCTTCTGCACCACCCACACCATTAATGTGATTCCAATGAGGATCTGAAAGGGTTATCGTTTAGGATTAACAAACAAAATAATTATTCCACAGGGACAACAGTATGATAACATAAATGATATAATATGTATATATATCTTATATATAAAATTCTCGTGTCACAATGTTAGTCTGCATACTCCTCCGAAACGGCTCGACCGATTCCTCTGAAATTTGGTAAGCATATTGGGTAGGTCTGAGAATCGGCTAACATCTATTTTTCACACCCCTAAATAATAAGGGTGGTCCACCCCTCAATTTTTTTTTTATTTTTTAGACAAAATTTTTAATTTCTATTTTTTTATGATACAGCATTAAAAAATACATACAATCCCTAACTTTCACCCCTCTACGATCAACCCCTATTTTTTTATTATAAATGATATACATGGCGAAACGACGTTTGCCGGATCAGCTAGTATATATATATATATATATATTATTTGTATAAAAGGTAGCTATCCCTTGGAGACGGGTGGATCTACTTAAGGGCTTTTTGGGCTGCAGCCCAGAGCCCCGTAGATACAAAGAGCTCCAAAATATATGAAACTTAAAAAAAAACCATTTCATTGTGCGATGCGCTTCTATTGAACGGAACGGGGAATTCCCCGTCGCTTGTTTTCGGTCAGTGTATTTTTAGCGTGGGACTTCCCCGTAATAGCCCAGAGCAAATTCACAAATTCACGTTCCGCCGTTATTAATAAAACTAGTTAATAAAATTTAGCAATTTGCAACGAACGCTCTGAAAGTTATATCTTCGGCGGGTTTCTTATCTGTTAAAATATTTTTAAAATAATGCACATTTTCAATTGAGAAACGACTTACAAACTGTTGAAGGTGAATCTCTTTTGAAGCAATAACCAAGTACAAGCCCCGTAACTGAACAATGGTAACACATATATAGCTGTTTCATAGATCTTTGCAGATAACCAGCCATCATAGGTATAATTTGCTGGTGAGATTTTCCATTTAAGGGGTAATTATTTTAACATCGATTTATAAGCGACGGAGTTCTTCAAGTTCTACGCCTTTGATTTGAGAATTGGCAGTAAATGTAAATTTAAAATCATTATTTTTTACTTAGATTCATAAGTGTAGGTACAGTGCGATACCTAGTGAATAATTTAAAAATACAACTATACATATGGGTAACGTATTTATATGAAAGTATGTATTTTGATTTTAACATTATCATAATATCTTAGAATAACAATAAATTGTGGAAAAGGTGAATTTATAAATTACATATATACACATGAAAACACTTAAAATATTGGAATGAAGCAATAGTGTTTCCAGTTTATGTAAGAAATATCATTAAATTCGCCTCATAACATAAATCAAAACACTAAACAATAGGCTCAAATTAAACTACGTATACCCGTAATCTAGTATATTGCACTATTAACATGTAAACATACATAAATACTATTGATCAATCATCTAATCCAATTAATATATCTGACACGTGAGATCGTGACAATCGGTTGTCGAGTTACGGTGACATTGATATCGTATTAAATATAAACCTGGGGCCCGCGTGCCCCACTTTAATAATGTCGAAATGACCTTACTTTGAAACAACTAAAAGATATCCAGAAAATTAAAATAAATCAGTGGCGCTCTCTTTAAGTCTTGGTCTTAGATTTCTGAATATGTTTCATGATATTTTTTTTAATCTAATAGGCAAGTAGGTGATCAGTCTCCAGTGCCTGACACACGCCGTCGACTTTTTGGGTCTAAGACATGTCGGTTTCCTCACGATGTTATCCTTCACCGTTCGAGCAAATATTAAATGCGCACATAGAAAGAAAAGTCTATAGGTGCACTGACGGGGATCTAACGGGGATTAAACTTGCAAATCGCGTAACAATCACTTAATTAAATCATTTTGACGAAATAAATATTGTATCTTTTAATTATAATACATCCAGTGGCGCTACAACATATGTCTTAAACTCAGATTGCTTACGCTTCTTTGACCATTTTTATTTCGTAGATAGCCTTTTACACACGCCGTCTAATTTTTGGGTCTGAGGCATGGCGGTTTCCTCACGGAACATAACGCACATTACACATACATTATTATAATGACTTTGCCATGTATATTATTTCTAGGAAACATTATTAGTTCAATAAAAATAACTACCTACTATAATAAAAAATAGAGGTTGATCGAAAAATAGTGAAAATTAGGGGTTGTGTGTATTTTTGTATGCTGTATCAAACAAAATAAAAACAAAATCTAAAAGTAAAGTGGTGGGGCCTGATGACTGTAACACAGGTAGGTACTTTTACCTTTAACAGGCATCAATCTCACACAAACAAGCAATTCTTTATATTATAAATAACTGTTGCTTTATTTGGTGCACTATGTATGTAAGTTTTAATAAGAAAAATAAACATATTATTATTACTTAAATTCTACTATTAACAATAATATTGTATTAGGTACAATATTGATCTAAATATTATAATAGTAGGCCTTTATACTATACAATAATAACCTGACGATAAACGGTAATAAACTCCTAAATCAAAAACATCAGTCAGCCATCATAAGTATGCAAAACTATGTATATTCCCAAGAGTTTTCTACATAACGCCACTTACTTCATTTAAAAGGTGACTCTCTTTAGTAAAGCGGTCAATGGAGGCAATTCAAGAAGCATTAAAGCAATTGGTGACATTGTGAATTCCGCCTGTGAATGACATTAATATTATGATCGACAAACGCGTCACCGTATGAAGGGCCTGCTTTGGTCAAATGTTTTATTAAGTAATTAAATGTAATCGAGTGATTTTAATGATTACTGTTCTGTTTATTGAAACATAGTATTAGTTTAACAACAATAATTTGTTTATATAATAGGCAAGTAGATGATCAGCCTCCTGTGCCTGACACACGCCAGACTCGGTCTAAGGCAAGCCGGTTTCCTCGCGTTAAATGCGCACAAAGAAAGAAAGTCCATTGGTGCACAGCTGGGAATCGAACCTACCTCAGCGATGATGATGAGTCGCACGCAAATGCCACTAGGCCAACACTGCTCTGTATATTCATAGTATTGAAAATGAAATGTCAGTAAAATATATATTACAATATATTTTACAACATACTATTAATGCGAAATAATATATTTGATTATTAAAGTTCACCGCATACATAATGCTATATCTACAATACATACAATATGATAATCATAAATGTAACGAAAAAATTTAAAAATAAAAATATTACACTTCTAATTTTAGATTTTTATAATATAATTACACTTTTAAATACAATTTTATCACAAACTTCCTTTTTACCCACCCACCCATATTTGTTTGCACCAGTTTATATTAAGCTATACTGTTAATAAGATATATGTACTTTTTTAATAGACTTTTGTTACAAACACCGCGTAATTTTGCGATAGTATATTAGCAGAATCATACAGTTCGTATATATCTTGAATGATGAACTTTTCATAAAGAGTATCTAACATCTATAGCCGTCAATGAATTGATAACATAGGTATTCATGTGCTAACGGCATCTTTCGGTTTCAGATACATATTATATTAAATAGCCCAAATAAACGCTACAACTATTTAGATCTGGCCCTCAGACTTTTGTATCTATTTCGTGATCATTTGTTTTTTCTAACAATATATATATATATTATATATATAAGACTTTTTTTCAGTAAAAGCGATAGTTAAATGTGCACATAGAAACTCCATTGGTGCACAGCCGGGCTCAAATCTACGACCTCTGGTATAAGATCCGCACGCTGTAGGATCTAGGCCAACTGCTCTCTTAAACTTAATAAAATCGGAACAATATAGTCTGCCCAGTTCAGCCTAGTTTATCATTGGCACGTTATCACATGTCATGCACTCGTTGTTACACAATCAAATAAATACAATATTGACAATAATAATACGTTATAGCTAGACCAAAACAGAAAAAAGAGACTTATTTATTACTATCTACTATATAAAAATAAGTCGGGTTTTCCTTCCTGACGCTATAACTCCAGAACGGACGAACCCATTTCCACGGTTTTGCATTCGTTGGAAAGGTCTCGAGCTCCGTGAGGTTTATAGCAATGAAAATTCAGGAAAAACTTCAACAGAAAAGCGGAATCACCAAACGAAATGTTACATAGAATGAAGCCATCTGGTGGCGAAACGGAGTTCGCCGAGTTTGCTAGTATACTTATAAATAAATAAAGTTGTTTTTTTAAGCATTGTTTTAAGCATGCTTCAAGTTATTAAAAATGATAGATTCTATGAATATCGAACGAAAATAAAACATATTAAGAAAATATTGTATAAATAAATTAAGAAATCAAGGAAGAGTTTAATAGCACGAACAATAATTTTAATCAACTTAATTACCACTTATCTTAATGAACTCGAAGTGTAATTAAGTAATAATAATCATTTTGTGCAGATAAGTAGGTACGTTACGTACGTACTTCCCTAATAAAAAAACATTTCTATTAATTGCCGTGCACTATAGCGTCACTAAAATAGAATTTGTTTAATGCTTATTACTCGTAAATACCCGTATTGTTTTATTTCGAACTACGGCTCACAACGTAGTATCAAACAATGGCGCGGGTATCGAAATCATTGGAGTTGTTATTCTCGATATAAAATTTATTTAGCCTATAATTTATTAGGAAATAGTATTAGTACACATAAATTCTATCATTTATCAACCCACTGACCAGAAATCAGTTAAACTTAATTCAATGGCATCAAGAATCAAAAGAAAGGTATTAATAAAACCGTGACCATACACGAACGTCTTACTAGTAAGGGCGTTTTCTTACAGAAAACTACCCTTATTATTTATTAAAACCGTAACAACTAAAGCAAATTCTATTTCTAGCTGTATCAAAAATGTATTTTTACCTGAAATGCAAAGACCACGTAACCAGTGACATGTGACTCGTGCAGCACATCATGCATTGACCGTAGCGTTGAACCGAGGTATACGTTGATGGCCTGCGCTGGTAACAAACCCAGCAATGTAGCCCAATGGTAGCCACAACCGCGAACGTCGCTTACCTGTGGAAAAATATAACATATATTGACAATAATAATTGTCAAATGGAATTCGAGACGACTGTACCCGAAATAGCATCACCATAGAAACACGGATTACAAATTATTTTAAACCGTATAATTTAAATTACAAAATAAATGATTTTTAAAGGGAAGTGCCTTTTTAGCGTGGAAGAGTATTTAGACCATAAGTTTTGACAACAATTATAAATAACTGTTCTTATTTTGACATTATGATAATTAATTTGACATTTGCACGCATATTATTATGTGCGGTTTGTTTTATAATAAATAAATCTGAACCACTTTCTTTGCAAATAAACGATTTATGATTATTATTATTGAAGAAAGAAAAAAATACACATAATACAAGGTGTAATAATGTAATAGTGTAAGGGGATTACACTCTATTGTATTATGTATTCACTACGATTCACAGTATCATGGTCATCTAGTCTTTTCCATTTGACATATAAACGGTATTTGACGTAATAATTTCTACATAACACTTACAACTTTATAAATTAACTATGGTTGCACGATAAGAATCCGATTATCCGATAAGATCCGTTTCAGCATAGGATGGGTTGAGTATCTTATAATTATCGTACATAAATTATATATATAAATAAATCGAAAATCTGTACATATCTGCCTACAGAATACAAATATATAAAGCCCGGGGAAACGGGCAGGAAGCTCACTTATATTAAGTGATTGCAGCGCCTTTGAACACTCACAATACCAGACGACTCACGAGTCCTTTTAAGAATTAGTACGATTTTCTTGAAGGACCCGAAGTCGTATTGGTTCGGAAATACTTCAGTGGGCAGCTGGTTCCATATAGTGGTGGACACCAACAAAGTACGGACATCGAGGTGATAGGGGTGGAAAACTATTGTTTGTTACTAAATGTAACCATACACTATAGTAGCTATGGGTATTGCGTTCAACGACATGTCCTTAGAAAACGTACACTAATCTGAAGATATAGATATGGTGATATCGATTGCAGGGTAACAATCTTGCAGAGATAAAGACGTTTACTTCATTGGCTATAAATTGCAGCCTTGTGGCATAATGCCATATGCAATAAAACACCAGGAATAGCCGTGCCAATATACTTAAAAATGTCTTCAGTTGGTATTGCGACAAAAGAAATGCTGAGAACGCTTACGTCGCAACTTTAAAGCTCTCTTTTGTTCTGGCTTGGCTAAAAGCTTATTTCGTCACAACGATTACTTAGCTTAACAGTTTATTAGATATATTCTTTATTGTATCACACGAAATTCCTTTTTATCCATTTTTTAAACAATCAAAGGTTACTTCACTCAAAATACTATATCCCACAAACTTGTATGGTTAACGCTCATATTAATTGAACTAGTAGCGCCAACTAAGTGTCAGCCTACGTATACCAGTAAAAACCTTTTACGTGAGTTTAAAGAAAATCTCTCACTATTAGGCCACCCGTACCACTAGTATTTTTATTGTTAAGAGTCAAAAATGGATGGCTTCCTCGCTATGACAAAAGAAAACGAGGAAGACAAATAAAAAGATGGGAAGATGATATAAGTAGACCAGCTGGCCCTATGTGACTACGTAAAGGTACACCGAGAAGAGTGGAAGCTCTTAGAGGAGGCCCATGTCCAAGCTGTATAATAGAACTTAACCGGCTTGCCGATTAATTATTACTCTTTATAGTACTTCACATTTTTATGTACTAGGAAAAGAATTTTATAAAGGTTCTTACTATTATAATTATTGTCAAATATTCCGTCAGTTAAAACGAGATTGATCCGTATTCAAAACGAGGGAGTAGTCCCTGACTAGTTTTAAAGCAAAAAATTTTTTTTTTGGTATAGTCTATAAAAATATTTTTTTTTTGTTAAAAACATTAAACAGTAATATAGAAGACTATCACGCAGCAATTGAAGCATAAAATAAACGGATTGTTTTCACATCACCCGCTAAACTCCTTTTAATTTGAAATACTCTTAAAAATTAAAATAGAACCAGTCAGCTAGGATAGAAAGACATTCCTGTATGATCTTGTGAATACATTTCAAATGTAAAAACACGCAATTCGATTCTCTTTAAGGATTACGGATATTTCAATAAGAATTATTCTTACACGCCAAAGCGATATTTAAAATAAATAATTTTAAAACAAAATAATAATCCAGGGACGTCACAAAAACAACTTCTAATTTTAAACCCACAAAAACGGTTTTTAGGCAGTTTTTTCCGCGCAACACCCCTATGTGGAACCAGCTGCCCGCTGAGGTATTTCCGAACCAATTCGAGAGTCAATAAAAGACCGTACCAATTCTTAAAAGGCCGGCAACGCACTCGCGAGCCGTCTGTCATTGAAAATGTCTGGCGGTGGTGTCACTTAGCATCAGAAGAGCCTCCTGCCAGGTTGGCCCCTTTTTTAAAAAAAGCAGAGAAGGAAATCAATCCAACGTGTAATTTTTTCCTTTTTTTCTTCATTCGTGACATGTTTTGCCTGACATATGTCATCCATTTCTTATTCCTAAGGCATGTCAGTTTCCTCACGACAGTTTTCTTTTCCATCAAAGAAAAACGCTTAATTACTAGAACACTGCGGTCGTTAATTAACTTGATTGGAGACTGTCCTAGACGCTAAGGGCCAATTCAGTGCTCTAAATGGCGTGACTTATTAGACGTTTCATTGAGTCAAGGTTAATTTCATAACAAAAGAACCATTGAAATCTCTCGGGTCATCCCACAATTTGTGAGAAACTCACACTCAGAACCGTGTTGGCATAGTCTTGGGCATGCTTCAACCCTTCATTCCAATCACCGATGGATTTTTCTTTCTAAGTGCTCGTTTAGCACTCGCTCATAGAAATAAATAAAAATTGTGCGTGTACTAGGTGTACACACGTAAGAAGTGAAACTTTTTTATGATCTTATTTTTCGAAAAATGATCTACTATATGCAACATAGAAATTCGTTAAATTAAATAAAGTTTAACAAAAGGCTTTTATTATCATAGACATGAATACAAATATTTTATTTTACCTTATTACTATGAAGATTATTATAGAATTTCATTAATTGTAATAGAATTATTACTATCATTGACAAACGTGACGATTTGCTACAAAATTTCTCCCATACGTCGATAAAGAACTTTCATTCCAACGCCGATAAAGAAGTTTGACTTCAAAAAGCAACATGGCGCGTAACCAAAAAATGTGACGCGTAACGAAAAAATGTTACACTAAATTTTTTTCCAACCCCGATAATGAAGTTTCACTTCAAAAAAACTCGTGAGGAAACCGGTGACTATGTCAAGCACTGGAAATGTCTTGGCTGCCATCATCGCAATTTCCAATCTATAGAAATATTTATCATAGTATTACAACGCAGTCGCAACGCAACGCAGAGTTGGCCTAGTGGCTTCAGCGTGCATCCATGAGGTCGATCCCCGGCTGTGCACAAATGGACTTTCTTTCTATGTGCGCATTTAATATCCTCTTGAACGGTGAAGGAAGACATCGTGAGGAAACCGGTAGGCTTTAGACTCAAAAATCAACAACATATCAAGCACTGGCTGATCACCTACTTGCCTATAAAAAAAGAAATGATCACATAACAAAAACCTGAGCCGCAGATATAAAAGGTTGCGCCATTGCATTGGTACGTTTCTAAACACATTTGCAATAATCTAGATGAAGATATCAGAATTTTTGTGATGTCATTTAAATAAATAAACGTAAGCCTGCCTAAATGAATAATCATTTACTTATTTTCGTGACGCGTGCTAAAAACATATTCAACCGCTATTTATAGATTGTATAAAATATAGACCTCCTTATAGACGTACATTGAAAGGACTTTTGAAGAATGGAATCCTTGGCTGATTCACGTGTCATCAAGCAAATTGAAGACAAACGCCTAGCAACAAATAGAACTAGACTTAAAATACTTCAACTAATTAACTTTATATGTTTAATGGCCGGAAACATGTTTTTTTTACACTACCATCCAATTACGCTTGCAAGCTGAATTATACAATCGATATTTTAAGGTTTATCTATATATATATATAATGAAAATGGTGTTCGTTTGAGGCTCTTTCACGCCTAAACCACTGATCGTATCGACATGAAACTACCACTATTCGATGCGAAATTTTATATAATATTATATATAATTAATATAATTATATATATAATTAATATATAATATAATTATATATAATTACCTAGATGGTTTATGGCTATTTATTTTTTTTAATTCCAACGTTCCTTCATTTTTTTATTTCTGTTTTACTTTTATGAAAATTTTTCCCGCTAATAAAAACAAAAGAGGCTTCCTAGAACCTCTAAACGTCAACATCTGTTAAAAACTCGATTTTCGAAATATTTCAATTTTCTTAGCGGGAAGTTCAAAAGAAGAATAATAAAAATATGAAAAAAAATAAAATAATGAAACATAAAATTTATTTTAATTCGTCCAGCAAAGCGGACGGGAAACGGCTAGTACATTATATAAAATAAAAATACAGACCAAATCTGTTATAACAACATCGAAGGGTCTACTCATATTTGGTCGTAAAACCGATAGTCGTAACAGCCGATGACGTTGTTATTAAGTACCTAATACAATATAATTCAACCGGGACCTTTAAACATAAACGGTTTTCACTTCACAACCCTCCTATAGAAGAAAATTGAGAGGGTAAATCGTATATGGAATACTTGGCTGATTCATAAGCCAGGTGCATATTGTATCAAACAAGATAACTTTAAATGCCTGGCAACTAATAAAAACGAAACTAAAAAAAAGTTATTAAATTTTTATGTTTATTGGCTGAAAACATGTTTTCTCTACCCACACTGTACCGACCAAAATACGTGTGCAAACTGAATGCTAAAGCGAGTGCTTGACGAGTGATTTTAACTGAACAACACTCGCGTTGAACTAATAAAAGCCTGCGTGAGCAGGAACAGCCTTGGCTCGTACAAAGTGTTTGTGAAAATAAATCTACTGAAATAAACCACTTTTGCCAATTATATTAGCAATCTAAAACCTAATATGTACTTATATAACACTTCTTTAACGAGTGATCGTAAACATAACACGAGGTTTGACTACTGTATAGATTAATCAAAAATAAATAAATTACTCGAACGCGAAAATAAAATGACGAACCATAAAAAGAATATTACTTTTTTTAGTTATATAATTGTATAATTCTACGGGTAATCTTATTTTTGTTCAAATCAAATGATATGCTACCTGTTTTCATATGTAGGTACTATTAATGTAACGAAGTGTTAATAAATAAATAACTCGAACCCAAAAATAAAATGACGAACCATATTATTACTTTTTTTTAGTTAAATAATTGTACAAAATGGTAGAGAGGAATTTTGTAGGCTTTTCCTCATATAAATTGCCTATTATATTGATATATAAAGACCTTGTACAAAAACAACGTCGGTTCTAATTGCAGGTAACATTTTCCTCATAAGAATATATATAATTGAGGACTGTATAAGTGCAACACAAGAAGACGGCCTATTTATTCCTTGAACTCTCAGAAAGGTGTTTATGGAGAGAAAAATTTAAAATATAAAAAAAATGTTTTTTAATACGTAGGTTTTTATTCCGGAAAAGCGAACAGTCATTACGGGGTAGCATAGCAATCTGTTCCATATATTGGTATGTAGCATGTAGGTAACACAATTTACACTTATGAATGTCAATAAAGAAATACATATAAAATGCTTCTAATTTTACATTTACTGGCAGTTCTCAAATCAAAGGCGTAGAACGGACGAGAAGAACTGGCAATAAACTCTCCGCCACTCTTTTCAATCGCCAAGTTTTTTTTAAATGTTTGTAAGGAGCTGCAACCATTACAGTATGATCCACATGACATCTTAAGTAATAAATAATAATAAAATAAATTAAAAACAAAGATTTGTCCTCTATCAGCAGGAGGTATAGTGAAATAGGACTTAGGAGCACGCACTTTTTCCCCATGTCTCCTGCTGATAGAGGAACACCATGTTCCACATGACCTCTTTAAGTCATTACGAAGCATGAAGCTGCTAGTTAATAATAAAATCAATATTCGCAAATCATATACTTGTACTAAATTATTACGAACGAGCGTAAAACTATTTTTTTTTAAATTAAGACCAATTTTCCATGCTCAAATCAACAAATCTTAAACAATTTCATAACCCGGACGTTAGAGGCATACAAAGTAAACGTATTTAAAAATATCAAAACAAACAACGTTTCAGCGTTTATTGCATGAACATGAAAATTGAATAAACATGGCGAACGTTCAAATTGATTTAATACACTGCCAGGATATTCCACTGGTTTCTTTTAAAATTACTTTTTAAGATCACAAACTGGAGGCTCATCTGTTAAGTGATGCCGCCCATGGCCACTTACACTGGCAGCGGGCTCGCAAGTGCATTGCTGGGTTTTAAAGGACGCTCTTTTTTTGAAGGTCCTCAGTCGAATTGAGTCCGCATTAACATTGTTCAATTGTTTTTTAATTAATAAAGATTTCCTTAAAATTTCATACTTTTAACTAGGTTAAACATTTGCGTTTGCTTTAAAGTTTTTTTTTAAATTATGATAATTAAACTAGCGGATGGCGTAGGCTAGAACCTATATACTTAATATACCTAGTGTATATAATAAATGTGCACGGTTTTCCTGTCCGGCAAATAACGTGCAAAATTTTATAACACGGTAAAATTTTATCTTTATTTCATCTTCCAAATACTAAGTGTAAATTTAATTAATACAGTCAAAACCGTCTACGACACATCGTTTAGAACAACATACCGATTATATTGATCAAATATCCCGGCTGAATCCTATTGTATTAGGTACTTAATAACAACGTCATCGGCTGTTACGACTATCGGTTTTTACGACCAAATATGAATAGTAGTAGATGTCGTTAAAACAGATTTAGATTGTAAATATATTAGTGCGTATACATACGTTACTATTACGTAAGTGTAAGCTTAAATAAAGCGTTTCTAGGACATAAAGATATCAAAGAGCCCAAAATCTAATTGCGCTAATCTGTAAAATAATACAAAAATACGTTTATTATGGAACATAAGATACAGGTATCACTTATTCCACGTCATTTGAATCGGTAGACATCCCTACTCATCGGCAAAGACAGGGTGTGGGCCGAGAGATAAAGTCGGCGTAAAAAACTCTCGGTACTTTTTAAAATAGCAAATCATCAAACAACACTTATTTTAAAACAAATATCGCAAATTAATTAGAAGTAGCCAGTCTAGCACTAGTCCCAGGCCCTTTTATCAACTAATGATATCAATTATATATAAAACTAATGAGGTAATCGTTAACTTTATAGTTAGCCTTTTCACACAGCTTTTCTTTAATACATTTCTTACAATAGGTAAGGCTCCACCTTCTATATATCGAGTAGTGTCAATCAACATTGGCCGCATTGTCTCCGAGATTGTTGGCGTCTAGCGATCGTATCAAATATCAAAGAAAAGTAGGTCATGCTAAATGGGTTGTTAAAAAGTAAATAAAAGAAAAGCGCGTGCGTACAAAGTACACATGTCAGAAGTGAAACTTCTTTGGTAAACTAATTTTTTTGTCTTGTTCATATTTATACAAATCTAAAACTTCAACTTTTTTAAGATTTCCGAGACTTAAGGTAGGTAAAATGGAAGATATGTTAGATTTCAATGAATTTAACTGTTATTAAAATTTATACAAATTATATTTTTTTAAATTATTTATTGGATAAAAACACGTGGCATTTAAATTTACAAATCGTCATTTGAGATTTCAATAAATTATTTTCCATAAAATATAAAATACTAATATTTCATAAATTCTCTTAACGTAATTATAATTTTAAAAATAGAATTTCTATAAGGTAATTCGCCCTTCTCTCTCTCCCTTTTCTTCGAAAAAAACGCTGCACATCTTCATGACGCTAATATTATTATTATTGCGTTTCATCCGTAAAAAATTTACCCGCATGCGCCTAAAATATCTTCACTTCAACAATGGTCACAATGGTTTTAGGTAAACTTCTGTCGCGAACGCTAGAGAACTACCCACCAAGAACAGAGAGTACTGTCTACAACGTAGATAGCAAAATCTATTAGTGTACACTGTACAGCATGGGATTAAACGCACGGCTGTCAGAGTTGAGTCCCACGTGATGTTGACGCATCGCTGCAAGCATTGTACCCAGCCTCCCCCAGCTTTATAAGACAGGGCGAATTGGCTGATGTGAATGGACCTTGGCACAGCAAGGGCCGTGAGTTGAACGGCTGATCGCGAGGCTGGATGCGGACAATGCTACGCCATCCTGCCTCGGGCGATTGCTGGTGGTGCCGTGGGGTTTCAGTGGGTATGCACAGCAGCGAGTACCACATAACCCTTCACCATCAGGCAACTGTGCCGCGGATAGGCGTAACGAACCCCACGAAAAAAAATACGTTAACCACTACTCCAATCCGCATCAAATGAAACGTGATGTTTTCAAATGCATGTTTTAAAAGTCCTCAAGCTGTTCCAGTTTTTGAACTACTTGCCGGCATACACGCACGAAAGTTCTACAGCCTTGAGGCACAGTAGCTTTGAGCGCTTTTAAAGTTTTAGCTTTTAAGCGTGAAAGAATTACAAATAGCCTTAATTAGTCGTATCTTGTTTTAAATAGCTACTACGATGAATTTTGTTTATGTTTTTAAATGAGGCAGATGAAGAGACAAATACAAAAATACTGGTTAAGTGAAGGATCTCTGTATTATTGTCTCTGTCAATCGATATGCTACAAACAAAGACAGGACATATTTTGGATTTGTGTAAGTACATGCGACAAGGTCAAGTAAAATAAATACATTTTATTGTAAAGTGGAACATAGGTTTTAGTAGCTACATACCAACACACAAAATATTTTGCTATGCTACCCTGGTTTAGATTGCTAGACTGTTCGAGATCAAAATTACATAAAAATAAAATGGGTTATTAGGTTTATCCGTGAAAATTTAGTCTCCATAAAAACCATTGAGAGCTCAAGGAATAAATTTAAAAAAAATCGAATTGGTCCAGCCGTCTTCGTTTACGCTTAGCAACATGTATTTCGCGAATCATTTTGATTTTCTAGATTATAAAGATAAGTTATCTTGTATAAACAATTATATCAAAACTTAACTGGATAAAAGTGTAAATAAAGACTTCGGCTAACCTCTTAAATAACAAAAGTATAGAATTCTCCAATTACAAACACCATATTTTGTATCAATCGCAAAACCTGCAAAATTCAATTGAATTCCTCGTCTAAAATTGTAGAGAACAAAGTGGTAACAGTTTTATCTTGATACGCCCAAGTTATCGTAGCCATTGTGAAATGATTATAGGTACAATCTAGGTACACTCGTGTTGTTATTACAGTCGATATTGACGTCCGACCGACTGGGGAGGCAAGTAGCAAGGACAACTTATTAGAACTAATGACATATCTACTATATAAAAATAAGTCGGTTTTTCCTTCCTGACGCTAAAACTCCAGAACGCACGAACCGATTTCCACGGTTTTGCATTCGTTGGAAAGGTCTCGGGCTCCGTGAGGGCAGTTCAACAGAAAAGCGGGATCACCAAACGAAATGTTACATAAAACGAAGCCATCTGGTGGCGAAACGGAGTTCGCCGAGTTTGCTAGTCAGGTTAATAAACAAGTGCGAAAACGCACCGCGCCAGCAACCGTAACATACTACGAAACGTTATTTCTAATTTTATAAAATTTACGACCTTTCAAATTAGCGATACGGTATATTTTTTTTTGATAGAAAAAAAAATATTGTCACTTGGACTATGTCGAATGTCAAGGCCACGATAAAAATGTCGGTGTTGCTCTATGGAAGAATCAGCCCTAGTTCGCAAGTCATGACATTTAATTCTAACGGGCGAATAGGCGGATATGCGTTCAAGTGATAAAAACCCGATATAGAAATTCGATAATGATTGTTGAAGTGAGTACATTAGTCCAATTTAACATAACAATTTCTTTAATCTATGGGGTATATGTCATTACTTTACTAACATGTATAGGTATACAGCACATATAAGAGACAGAATATTGTCTTTTGCATTAAACAATCTAGTCTCTCTTCATTGACATGATCGTGTAGGTATCAGATTTTATCTGCGCTTTAGGGCTTTTGACTGTCAAAGCAAAACTGATAAATTAAACACAACAACAAAGCTAAACACATAGCAACAAAGACTAACAAAAACTTATCATATTGTAGGGAAAAACCTCAAATTGGGTCAAAAGGCTTTGTTTACCTGCACCTATATGAAGCCGGGGTCCGAACTCTCGACCTTATGAGTAAGAATATCTAATAAACCTTATAGTATATCTATATAAATTAAAATGAATCGCAAAATATGATGCTTAGCATCATATTTCGCTAACATCGGGTGATCAATTCAATTTTTTTCATTTATTCCTTAAACTCAGAGGAAAAAATATAAATAAATTTGAAAAAAAATATTTGGTTTACTTTTATTTCTATTTATTCATTCAGGTTTACCACATCAAACATACTATATCTACGGTATATGTACTCATTTATCTAAAATGTATGACAGCTTAGGTAAATATAAATGTCACAAAAAACAGAATTTTATTGTTAAGAAAAAAAATACCAGCAAAACAGCGGATAAGGTGCGAGATAGGCACTTAACATGTAACAGGTAGGGTAAGTAAAAACAACAAATTTAGGCCCTATCCCAGCACGAATTGCTGTGTCAGTGTCAGTGTCTTGGGGTGGACTGCGGGGCGCAGTGGAGAGTAATAACAATTAGTTATGTAAAACATTAAATTAATGAGATTTTATAAAAAAAAATCTGAAATGGATTTAACTTGGCTTGCGATAAAATATAACGTGTAAATTTCAAAACCATGCTCTACATACATTTTCGTTATAAAATGAATTCAGTGTCAAAAATTGGCTATGTTTGCATTTTTTTCTATCGAGCGAAGTTATTGAAGTCGTGTCGATCTTTCAAAATGGATACATAAACTATTAAACTCCACAATATATTTTTTCCATTCGCCTTACATCAAGAAACGACGACTAAAATGGAAAGAAACAATGTACTTTTTGGAGTTTGGCGACCATATCGGTCCTTAAAGCGAAACGCAGTCCACGGGGGCTAGTTTTAAATGAAGCTACGTGTGAATATTAAAACGTTAAAACGTGATTTATTCCTAACTAATCACTCTCGCCATTACTGAGACTAATTTGTTTAAATACAAAGACTAAACAATGGTAATATATTCAACACCTCTGTATTTACATTCCAATTGTATTGGACGAGAAAAGAATTGTCTCCGTTTCTTGTAACGATCTGGTTTACGACAAAATTATATTTGGTCTACCTTGCGATTCTGTAACTCTCTTTTCGAACTCACGCAGCGGTTTTCGCATCGGCGGTTGCTCTCAAATCAGTCGTGAAGAAGTCATTTTATGATTTGGCATTCTAATAAGGTGGGAGCTTGTAGTTTATTGTTTATGTGTGTGTGAGTTCGAAAACTGAGTTACAGAATAGCAAGGCTGATATTTTAGTGTTTTTATTAACATCGGACATAGGGTCAAAATTTATACCTAGATGACCCGGCTTCGTACCGCCTAAGAGTCAATGAATGTCGTGTTACAGATTAGCTGAACTAAATTTATGTTTTTTTTAAAGTAATCTACTATATAAAAATAAGTCGGGTTTTCCTTCCTGACGCTATAACTCCAGAACGCACGAACCGATTTCCACGGTTTTGCATTCGTTGGAAAGGTCTCGGACTCCGTGAGGTTTATAGCAAAGAAAATTCAGAAAAAATTTCAACAGAAAAGCGGGATCACCAAACGAAATGTTACATAAAACGAAGCCATCTGGTGGCGAAACGGAGTTCGCCGAGTTTGCTAGTATAATATATAGGTATAAATATTAAGTTCACTACTTTAATAAGATAATAATGACAACGTATAGTATATGGTCAAACGTTTTTCATTACTGACATTATTCAACATTTTTAAAGTCAATACGCCATTATTCGAATTCATAAATATCTTCTATATCGAAACCTTTATTTAAATACGTCCTTTAATTTCTTTAGTTTACCGTATCGACCGCTTGAACAGTAAATGTTTGGCAGTTACGAAACCCGTGATTAGTTAGTTGGTTAGTTTTCGTCAATTTTCCAATTTTCTGACGGAGACAATTACACCAAACCAAAATAATGACGGGCTGGACCGTCATTCTCGAGTTATAATTGTCCTATCAAACCCAACTTAGTTTAATCTGGTCACTCGCTGACCGAGATTGCTGAAAAGCACTCGTAAGTACTTTAAAAAACTTAGTTAAATGAATCTTCTTCTTTTTAGATCTAGGCCTCAGATTTCTGTATCTGTTTCCTGATCATTTGTCGAACTAATAGGCAAGTAGGTGATCAGCCCGTGGCTGATACAATGTCAACTTTTTTGGTCTAAGGCTATGTATTCCTCGCGATGTTTTCCTGCACCGTTCGAGCGAATTACATTGAAGACACCGAGAAACATCGCGAAATTCCATTGGTGTACAATCTGGGATTGAACCTACGACCTCAGGGATGAGAGTCGCACGCTGAAGCCAGTAGGCCAACTCTGCGTTGCGACTGCGTTGTAAATTTGTAATACTATGATAAATATTCCGATAGAGCGGAAATTGCGATGATGGCAGCCAAGGCATTTCATATCCGTCACGCGCTGCAGGATATTGGTTCTGTAAACATTATTGCCAACGTAATGCAAAGAATTGTTATTATTTCAGACCACATTAGCAATACAATAATAGTAAACAAATACGTATGTATTATATTTATATGTTTATTAAAGTATCAAGATTAATTTGTAAATATGGCATTAGTCAGCGCGTATTAAATTTCGTCTAAAGTAGCGGTTGTATTGATTGCGCTTTTAGTAGGTAATACAACTACAGTCGACTCTCGATAATTTGAAAAAAAAATCCGGTCCCTTGAAAAATACTCGATAAATTGAATAAAATCAATGATAATTGGTCCCTTCGATAATTTGAAGTTCAAAAAGTATTATCTTGCTCGCCAACATGCGATAATTTGAAATCCGGTCTTCCCTACTCTCTATAATGTGAAGCGTTTATCATGCATGCGTCTTACTACTCTACGCTTCTACGCCCTTGGAACCGACACAAGTGACATTGACGATGTCGACTTTGCAGCTCTCACCACTATCGAAAATTCTTTGGACAATGATAAACTGAAGTCACTCACTCAAAAAAAGATTACAGACTTCTTTTCGAAATAAAAATTTGTGAATAATTGTTAATACATAATAAGAATATAGAAATAATAAGTAACAAATTTTGAAAAAAAATCTTATTTCCTTCAGTCGCCCCTCCCCCTCGTGGTTATTCAAACACTTGTTATTTTGAACAAGTTAAGTTTCAAACTATCGAGAGTCGACTGTACTATTATATTATATATATTATATTGACAAGTCCTATAATCTCTAATACGAGATATATAAAGGCCAGCAACATTTCTGTAACTATTGCAATTATAATAATAGGCCAGCTGGAAGGTTCCTTTCTTTTGCTGGTTTTACTTCTACCAAGACGTGTATATTTAATACAAATTATAAGTATGTGAGATTAGTTTATTTTATTTATTTTTTTGTATTATTTTAGAATAAGGTTGGTTTTTATAAGATTTGGTTACGCTTCTTTCACTTTACCCATCATTTTTCTTTTTTTAGTTTTTTTCCTAAGTAGGGTTGCCGATGATACCCGTTGCATCCCTTATAATTTTTATGTAGTATATTATTTGTTTTTTTCATATATGCAACGTATATGTAACGAAGTGTTTACATAAATAAATATAATACAGTCAAACCTGGGTAAGTGAGAACTGGATTAGTGAGAAAACTCTATAAGTGAGAGTAATAGCCGGGACCCGTCATTTTAAGCTCCCAAAACCTCTATTAGCGAGAAACAGAAACCTCTGTAAGAGAGAGTCGTTTTTCCCTCATGGACCTCCGTAAGTGAGACTGCTACTTATCTATACCTCTATAAGCGACAGTCGAACTTGTACTTTGAATACGCGGCGGTTGTTGATCAAGCAATATTCGACAAAGTTAGAGAAAAACATTCAAAATAAAAAACAGAAACTCAAACGAAATTGAGGGATTTTTTAAGTGTTAATAAGTTCTAAATAAAATAAATATGTACATAATATTATATGTTGTGCACATTATGCACATAATTTTATCATATTACATATTTCTACATTCGTACCTCTATAAGAGAGAAACGTTACCCATGTACCGGCATTAGCGGGAAACTCAGGTTAGTGAGAAACCTCTATAAGCGAGAATGAGATTGGGCTCCCTTGAACTCTCGCTCATCGAGGTTTGACTGTATAGTAATACGAGACTACTAGATCATAATGTCAATGTTCACATCAAACAAGACTAGGAACTTCCATCATAACAGATGCAATTGCAATAAGGCTCGTGTACAAACAATTACAATTTTCATACTGAGTTTTTGGTAGGACGTGTTCAATTCGCAAATGCTCGTAGTGAATAAAAGTAAATAAAAAGCCCTTAGGGGGCGTCCATAAATTACGTGAGGTGTTTTTTTTTATTTTCTGTACCTCCCTGGTGAGATTTCGTGAGATTTTATTCAACCCCCTCCCCCAAACCCCAATCTCACGTGAGATTTTTAAAATATCGGTTTCATACGTAAACGCGTAAGAAGCTATCTTTTCGAAGAACTCAAAAACAAAATAAGTCAAATGTTAAGCGTTTAGGTATGGAGTTAGCGGGAAGTTGCAGAGACGGCCTTTAGGGTCAATCGTTTTCCAAATTTTTTTTTTTCAATCAGAAAAAAAATTGCGTGATATTTGCCGAGACCCCCCCTCTCTCCAACGTAAGATTAAATGAGATTTGACTCGACCCCCTCCCCCCCTTTAACAACTCACGTAATTTATAAACGCGCCCTAATAGCATCTTTGTTTTATCGTTCAAACCCCCAACAAACACCCTTCAAAACGCATTTTATTGCCTTGAAGACATACTTCACAATAATTGCTGCAAGACTAATAAGAGGAAAATACCAAGCGATTAAAGTCCGTAATAAAAGTGTGACGCAAGTTTATCGGTTTATAGGCGACATAAATATGTACGTATTGTTTTGAAGTGAGAAAATTTCTTATACACGCGATGACTTAATATTATCTATATCCTTTGCCAGGTTATATATAGCTTGGTTAACTTATTTAATGGGTCATTTTAATATATAAAACATCAATGTATGCTGAAAGCGTAACACGGCACTAAAATCAGTGGCGATATCGGGACCAATGGTGGTCGGGTTGAGTTGATAATAAAATTGGGGTAGGCTAACTAGATAGCCTCGTGTGTAGGCAAATCTAACACGGCACCCTACCACTTCCCCGCTTTTAGTCCAATTCGACAAAACAAAAAACAGAACAAAATCTAGTTTGTTCTTTTCATGGTCACATCTAAGTTTTGCTAATGAAATTGACAACAGCATTTATTCGACTCATATAAGAATACTTTTGTACCAACCGGCCGTAAAAGGCCGGCAACGAACTCGCGAGCCCTTTGACATTGAGTCCATGAGCGGTGGTAATACTTAACATTAGATGAGCGTCCTGGCGGTTAGCCTTGTGTTTTTTTAATAAAACCTATTAAGTAAAATTCATGGAGAGTAGAATTTTTATTTCTTCTTTATTTATCAGCAATCGACTTCACTTAGTCATAATCTGACGTGTTCTCTTTATGGATTATACTGTGTGGCTAATGCTCCAAACATCATGCCAGATTCAATCACTAGTCCATGCCCCATGGTAAGAATTTGTTTTCTTTTAAGTCTGATTACACCTTCTTTACTATCCAGAAGGTTTTTAGCTAGTATATTGCTATGTTCCTTAAGCATGTATTTTGTACTACGAGAATTATGTGTTTCTTGTACAGTTTCCATTTCCAGATATTAGTGGATTTCAGTGTTTCTAACAAACTCAGAGCGATATTTTGAAATCTCTGTAGTATTTTTACAGAGGAGAGTAGAAAAATGAAATAAAATATCGAGGAAAGTGACTTACTACGATACACTTTTGAATCTTATCACGAAACTTCTTTTTATTAAATAGATTGTAGTAACTTTGGAGTACAAGGAGCGTGATTATTAAATTGCTTGTTATTGTTTTATTTTGTAACTATCTAACTATCCACAATTATATGTTTATTATAACATTACTAAAGTCGTTTACGGAAAGCAGTGATAACACTTTCATACAAACTGAACAATCGGTTTAAACTATAGTTCATTTTAGATACTGATAACAAATGTCAAGGCTTTCTACCTTATGCGTCTCGCTATTATATCGTAACTTTACTGAAATAGACAACACTATACAATATATATACATATATATACCCCATTCTGTACATTTAGATAGAAATCCTATGAGTTTGCACAGTTTTTCTTAGACAAGTCATGAGTGATAAAAATTTAATAACTATAGTAAAATATACTATTCGGAACTAGTTATATGGCATTACAATTTACATTTCATGTGAAAATAATTATGATTTCATAATTAACTTTATTTGTATTGCGTGCAAGTAATAAGAGTTATAATTATTTTACATGTTATTTCTAATTTCCGTGAAAAGTTATGCATTTATGCAAGGTTGAAGCAAAATGCCAGTATACATAAATGGATTAAATGTTTTGTTCTCTGAAAAACAGTGTATAATGCAATATACTTATCTAATCCTTTTAAATGATCAATTGACTTATGCACTCTCTAGCTTTGTTTGGCTAAAGGGTAGGTTTGTTTTCAAAGCAAATTCTAAATGATAATGTATACACATACATAAAAATTTAAAAAGATTACAATTTGTACTCTTGTCAATAAACATTATACATATATTGTTACATTGATTACATGATACATACAAAATTGTGTAATTTTATATGTATTTATATTTTGCTTTAATCTTAATTGGTATTTTTAGTTCTTCAAACTACCAATATTTGCCAGCCAAGACTCCATAATTTGCCAGTGCTTCGTCTTTCAATAAATAAATTTCTTTATACGCCAGTAGGTGCCCAATAAGACGACTAGTCCTATAAGACTTACAAAGATATTTTTTTTGTACTACTGGAAATTAAACCAAAGACAAAGAGTAAATGCAGTTTAAAGAGTTTTTAATGGGTTATGTTTTACTACTACAACCAAGTAGAGGAGCAGGTAGAGTCATAATTATAGGAAGCACATATATAGAGCAACAATTATAATGGAACATTTACAATGGACCATTAAACTTATCTAATGATTAACCTTTTGTCTCAATGCATATGAATACTGAAATGTCTTAGTAGTACTTAAACATTCAATTTTGATTAAATATTTGTTGTTAATAATGAACTAATGAAATAGAGAGTATTATTAAACCCTTCCAATCCCTACTTTCTTTTCTTTTTTCTTTAAAAATCTGGTACAATGCGAAGGACATTATTTCAATATAACAGTTATATACTCACAGCAAATATTGTGTTCTGTAAACCAAATGGTATTGGCGTTAATCTGGCGAAAAAAACTATCTTGAAAGCCTGAGGTCCTGCAATAACTTTGAGAAGGGCTCTTGCAGTATCTGACTTCAACAGCCGGTCCAAGGGCAAATATCCTCTTAACATCTTCAAGGTAAAATGGGCTACAGCAACACCGAAGTTCGCGCTAACCACTACGGTACCCAAACCCTTCGGAATACCGAATAAATATCCACTAGTTATTATGAGCACTAAATAACCAATAGTCACTGGAAAACTAACGATTAAAAATAATCCCATAAACAATAAGAACACAATCCTTGGGTCTTGAGCATCAACCCAATATAAAATCGTTTTTAAGTATTCTTTAAAAAAATATAAGACTAACACCAAAGACGTCAACAAAATTATTGAAATTACAATGTTGACTAAATAACTGTATGTTGTTCTGTTATTTATTTTCGCCCAAATACTTTTCTTTCGTATTACCGCTACTTGGTCGGCTTGACCGTCCTCAATGTTCACAATTTCCATTTTGAGCACGATTTCTGTGTTAACACTTGGCAGTTATTTCACGAAGTACGCAGGGGCAGAGAATAAAATAGAATATATGTCGCCATGGCCTAGATTCGCCACTGTTTATTTCAGCACGGGATAAAAAAAAATATCGCGAAAAGTGTAACGTCCGCTACCTACCGCGACTCGATTTAATAACAAAAAGATATAGTGACAGTTTTGACTTTGACACGCGTTATGCTTACCGTCAAGTCAAGTCTCAGTCAGTACTCTACATTAGTATTTTCTATGTTGTTCTATGGTATAACCAGCGGCACGTAAGTCTAGCGCTGGCCGATACGTGGAGGGGATTGCTGCGCATGTGTACTGTCGCGCGGGGGACAAAATGCGACTGCAGAGCCAATCAACGCTCTTCATTCCGCTAGCCCCCCGCAGGTACCTTATTTTTTACTTCTGCGCAATAACGGTCAGCGCTAGAGTTTCGTGCCGCTACTTATAGGACCTTTTAATAAACATTATGTCTTAATAACCTTTTTTTATAGAACAGTCAACGGGCAGGCCGCAGGAAGATCATCTTATGTTAAGTGATATCGCCGCCGATGGATACTCTCAATGCCAGAGCCCAGAGGGCTTGCCGTCACGCCGAATGTTCAAAAGCAAATGACTTTTTGAAGTTATACTTCTTTAGGCGCGTTATGAAAAATTTATGAGAGTGAAATTTTACGATGCGCGCACCGTGACACAAAATTCAGTATGGGCGTCGAGTGTGCGCGTATTAAACAAATAAAGCAGTTTTAATTATTTTGTCAAAGAAATTTAGCAATGCTTTTTCACAAAGACCTATTTATACTTAGTTAAAAGGTTATGAAACATACCTAGTTATTAAATTGAATTAATAATATAATATAATAATTATTATTATTAATATTAATTAATAATTGAATAATATACTAAATATTAAATTATTAACGCTTAATATTGATTATTAATTATTTAATATTTAAAAAAAATAAAGAAAGCCAAAGAAGTATAACTTAAACTTAAAAATGGTGCGCGTACATTTTTTTTTTTTTTTAATGGCTCTGGCACAATTTGTGCAATAGCCAGCGTCAAGTGTAAATTTTTTTATAATTCAGCACGAATGTCTTTAGAAATTCGACCGCGTCCTCCCTGTACGGTTAAAGCACTCACCCGGTACCGCACAACCCCCCCAAAGGCTGAGAACAAATTTAAATTAAATTAAAACTTGCCCTCGAACCGGAAATCGAACCCGGTACCCCTCTAGCTGCCACTTAATAAGACCGCTAGGCTATGAGGCCCCTAGAAAATGACTTACATTTTTATACAATTAGTCAATTGACAAATCCTATACACATCAGTGTCAGTTGTCAAACCTTAGATAATAAATGGAAAATTCGCTAGCTAGAAGCCACGGTGCACCGCGATTGTAGATATTTCTTTTGACGATAATTTCTTATATTACTAGTGGTTATTTTTACAGATGTAATTATATTTCACTAGAAACGGCATTGCCGGAAAGAAAACTTCGTGGCAAACTTCAGTTTAGGACTATTTTTGATTAGCACAAAAATCTAACCATGCCGCCTAAGAAAGCACCTGCGTCTAGTAAGAAGACGGAGCAGAAGAAGAAGGAGAAAGTTATTGAGGTAATGCGCTGTTTCGGTCATTTTTTAAACCACAAATTATCGAGGCTTTAAAGACCTTTAACTTAACAGCTGATTTTACTGAACATGTCTGGTTCTCATGGAGTGAGTGTAGTAATAGTGTAGTTTTCTCAAAAACTATTACTGATTACACCTTAAAAGCCATAATATGCCCATTCTGTTTCATTTTCAGGATAAAACTTTTGGCTTAAAGAACAAAAAGGGTGCAAAACAGCAGAAATTTATTCAGCAAGTAGAAAAACAGGTAAAAAGTGGAGGAATACATCCTGCTAAGCCTGTAGAAGACAAGAAGAAGGATAAAGAACAAAAATTAAAGGAACAAAAAGAATTAGCCGCATTGTTTAAACCAGTTCAAACACAGAAGGTTGAAAAAGGTATTGTCTACTACTATTTGTACTCATCTATTAATAATCTCCCTCATATCCTAATCAATGACTGAATCAATTAAGAAAGCATTGTATGATTAAAGATATTTCTGGGTAATATAATAAGCAGTGTTTGCTTATTTCCATTATATTATAAAGAACCATTGACACCATTGAACCATTGAGCACTGAAAAAATACTAATTTTAAGTTGTCTTTAGAATGCTCTGAATTTTACCACCAAATTAGTAATAAAACTTATGTTTTATGTCAAGTTTTATTTATTTCAGTTTTCTGGCATTTTTTACAGGAATTGATCCAAAATCAGTAGTTTGTGCCTTCTTCAAGCAGGGCCAATGTGCAAAAGGAGACCGCTGTAAATTCTCCCATGACTTAACAATTGAACGGAGGGTAAGGTTTTCTTCTGAAAAGTAAATATTTTAAATGCATTAAATTTCCTTAAATGTTAAGCATGTTATGATTTAACACATTTACATAATTTAAAAGTATTAAATTTACTAGTATTTGTTTTAACCGTTTCTTCCTTTTTCTTAAATTAACAAAATTAAGTCATTAACTTTTATATATACTTATTGCAGGCAGAAAAACGTTCTCTCTATGTGGACATGAGAGATGATGATGACACTATGGACAATTGGGATGAAGAGAAGTTGAAAGAAGTGGTTGAAAAGAAGCATGGGGAAGGAGATAAACAAAGGCCTACTACAGATATTGTATGTAGCCCTTTCTAACACAAAAGGCATTTTAAATTAATATATTTTTATGATTTAAATATGATATATGTTATATATCACAAAATCACAATATCACAAAAAAGTGATGATTGAATGTGAAAATTACTTTATATTTATTAAATAATGTAATATACAGTAAATACATAGCTTAAGCTTTTATCTCAAGTAAAAGTAGATAAACATTTCCAGATTTGTAGACACTTCCTGGAAGCTGTAGAGAGATCAAAGTATGGTTGGTTCTGGGAGTGTCCTGCTGGAACTAAATGCATTTATAGGCACGCCTTACCACCAGGGTTTGTTCTTAAAAGGGACAAGAAAAAAATGGAAGAGAAGAAAAATGAGATTTCTCTTGTAGATTTAATAGAAAAAGAGAGAGCTGCACTTGGGCCGAACCAAACTAAAATTACGCTAGAGACCTTCTTGGCATGGAAGAAGAAGAAAATCAAAGAGAAGCAGGTAAAAATTGCAGATGTATAATTTTGTACATTATTTGAATATCAAGAACAAACAGTGTTTCTTGAAAACTCTTTAAAGTTTGTCCTTCTATGGACCTTACATAGCTATATTTGTTAGGTCATTCATAAATTAATTTGTATTTACAATGAATCACCAAAAATACTTAGTTAAAATTAGAGTTTATAAGACTGAGATAAAGTAGACTGCCTTCAAACATGGACTGAAGCACCGAGCTTGTAAGAAAGAGAAAGTTGATATTAGTTTATTTTTGTATTCTTACTAAATCAGAAGGTTTTTATTTATTTTTTGACATTAGACTAATGTAAATCACCATTTTGTTAATACAGGACCATTAACATTTATATGATATTGTATAGTTGTCTATAGAGCTCAAAGAACTTCTCTAAACAACAAAATATTACAGGAGGCCCTTAACACGGCAGAAGAACAACGTCGTAGTGACTACAAAGCTGGTCGCGCTGTTGGTATATCTGGTCGAGAGATGTTCTCCTTTGACCCAACAATGGCGGATGATGCAGATGATGGAGATGAAGCCTTTGACCTTGGCAAATTTAACTCGGATGAGGAAGAAAAAGAAGTTGATTATCGGAATATTGAGCTGGAACTTATTGGAATGGAAGCATGCGAGGTGAGTGGCTATGATTTTGCAATTTCCAGTTCGAACATCCATTATGTTCAAATTAGTTGTTTCCAATGTCTTACTGATCGGCTTCATTCTCTCTCTTTATTTAATGAAATTGCCTCTCTTTGTGTTTTCTATAAAGTGTTTGACGGTGAGTGTTCTGATGAATTGTTTGGGTTGTTCCTCCTGCCTCGTTTCAACACCTGAATTCTAAATTTCACCAACATCACCTTGAAGGCATTTTCTTTTGCGAACTAGCGAACTGTGGAATCGGCTGCCGTTGAGGGTCTTCCCTGAGAGATCTGACCTCCAAATGTTCAAAATTCGAATATACTCCCCCCTCAAATGCCGGTAACGCAACCACTAAAAATAGGTGACTATGCGCTGCGATGACTGCCCTTTTTGGGCGTCCTGCAGGCTCGTATTATATTAAGATCTATCACTGGGTATGATTCTCACATCTAATTTAATATACAATGTTAGTTTTATTTCTCTAAATATTGTATTTTTAACTATTATTTTCAATCTAAAAGTGTACTTCTTTTTATAGGCAGACGATAGTGGAACTAAGGCGACGACAGACCGGTTAGAGAAGCTTGGTGAAGATCTGGTAAATGGTGAGACACCAGAAGATGCGGAAGCTGCAGTTCCTATCAATGAAAACCTCTTCCTGGCTGAAGACCTTGATGAGGAATTGGAAAATTTAGACCTTGATGATTAGATCCTTGAAGTGTATAGATATTTTTTAATAAATTGTGAATATTTTTTACTGGTTTTTTATTAATTCACAATATTCATTCTACAGATGAAAAGGATAATTGCGGTGGATATTGAGTTTATTATTGAAACATATAGCTATTTTTAATTAATTTTTTGTTTAGGGGCCGTTGAAGTATTACGTAAGCAGATTTACTGCAATTTATCCCCCCCCCCTCCTCTTGTCAGCAAAAGTAAGCAAAGCTCTCAAAAATAATAGTACATAAACGTATCAATTTTTTGTAGGAATCCTCGGAAATGCATTTCGTCTTCAAGCATAGACAATGTGTGTAATATATTGTCTATAAGTAATAAAATAGGGGCCTCATAGCCTAGCGGTCTTATTAAGTGGCAGCTAGGTGAGGGGTACCGGGTTCGAGTGCAAGTTTTAGTTTAAATTTGTTCTCGGCCTTTGGGGTTTTAGGTCTTAGGTTTTAGTTTAGGGTTGTGCGGTACCGGGCGAGTGCCTAAACCGTACATGGAGGACACGGTCGAATTTTTAAAAAGCACGAATTATATAAAAAAATACTATACTTGACGCTGGCTAATGCACAAATCGTGCCAGAGCCATAAAAAAAATAATAAGAAAATCAAAATTCCCCCCAATAGTGCTTACGTAATGCCTCAACGGCCCCTTATGCGCACAAGTGAATAAAACACATATTAAACAAACATTTTTATAAACACAATAACAATACAACATTGTAAAAATATAAGGCGTCAATTCCATGTTTCATTAGTTAAAAACTAAGCCATTTGGCAGGGTTTTGTATAGTTATTTTATCTATTTGTTCATCTGTGAATCCCTTAGCTTTCATTCGCGGAAGTATATTATTTATTATGTGGGAATAGCCATGTCCACCGAAGTCAATCTGAAATTTCAATAAATTTATTACTATATTGCGTAAGTGATGTATAAATTATACATAAATCCGGATATAGAAAAATAATTTATTTTCAAAAAAAGGTGCGTGTACTTATGTACGCGCGTAAGAAGTAATACTTCTTTGGCATTATTAAACATAGTTTTTGTTACAATTAAATAATCAAAGACTGGAAAAGGAGTCATTATAGTCAATAAAGTTCAGTTTACATTTGAAAAGTTAAATAAATAAATATTTATTATTATTCTCTTACATAAAGTGTAACATAAATTCTATTATTATTCGAATGTTGTTTTTAAATTATGTCCAATGCCGTAGCATCTTCCGTGGGCAACTTCAATCTGTTAATTTTGTGTCACGGTGCGCGCGCATCGTAAAATTTCACTCTCATAAATTTTTCATAACGCGCCTAAAGAAGTATAACTTCAATAAATGTAATAACCTTTGTTCCTTATTTTATCTTTGTATATCTCTTTGTTGTTAAGGTTAAATTCATGCTATTAAAGTAAGATTCGATTCCCGGCAAATATGTGTTCCTATTGAGTCTGATCACTTAAAAATATAACCGCTTCATTGGACAACTTTGAAATAATAGTTACTTACCAGTCTATGTTTCGTATGAATATCGTGCGACATTAAAACCTTATCTTCCTTTCCCTCATCAACTAAACGTTTGATCATGTTTAGCCTTTGTGCGTCCGACGGCATGTCAGTAGCAATGTTGAGCTGGTAGTGGGATACTTCAACTCCAAATAGATCGAATTGACAGTATATGCCCAGTTGAGAAAATTCGAAAAGTTTTTCGAAGTCTAAAAGTGTTCCTGTAACAAAATATAGGATAAGATTTATAAGTCTGACTTCGGTACATTAAAAATGTATTGTAATTTAATATACGAGAGTTCGCGCTGAATTTTCATTTCACCCATATATCTAAATATCCTTCGATAAAAAATCTACATAAGTTTCCATGCCTTCTAATAATAGAATTTCAAGGAATTGACTCTATCGCAGAGGCTAAATCCTTTAAAAAAATGGATAGCCTCAAAGAACAGTTTTTGTGACGTCATAATCTGAATTATTTTTTAATATTTGGAAACAAACTCTTTAGGTACAATGAAATTGCTGATATCGAATCTGATAGCTTTTACTATTCATCGGGATTCCACATTTTAATTGCAATAATTTTATTTCAAACTAATGATTTAAGAAATGTATTATTAAGTCGCTTACGATCTAAATGCGACATGACAGCCTTTTCGACTCTTCCACCAGCTTCTGTGTAAAGTCTTATTATTTCAAAAGGTGCTTCAGGATCACGGTGAGGATGAAAGCTGACTCCGCATCCAAGCTGAGATTGAAGTTCGCCCGCAGCTTTAATGGCTTTACGTTCAAAATCTGTGAAGAGTTATTTTACGTTTCAAAGGATGGTGTAAGAACAGAGTCCAGAGTCAACATTGATATTGTTATATAATAGTTTTTATATTGAATATAATATACCTATATAATAGCGTCTTATTCATAAAAATTAACACTGATGGGGATTCCAGATCCACTGAGTCTTAGGCAGTGATATTTAATATTTATTGGTTGAAAATTAATTGATAACAAAATGACGCAATTGTTATAAAATGCATGCAAATTAAAAAAAATTATGATCAGTTTTTTTCCAAATTATACTTTATGGTTGTTTTTTATATATATTTAATACGACGTAAGTGTCCAAGCATCAATACTTCTATACTATTTATTGTGTAGCTTAAATTTAAAAGCCAAAATTAACACAAAACCTTATCTCATACCTTTAATAGGCCAAACACTTGCTATTTCCCCCATAACACCAGCTTTAACTGAGGGGTATTCTACACAGCCTTCAGTTAGCTCCTTTAGCATATGATTATATAAATCTTCTATTTTTAAGGCTATCACTTTGGTATCTTGGACATCTGCTATGTAATGACCTGTTCCAGCCACTATGTGGACATTGGTTGTCTCCGACACTTGTTTGTAAAAATCTATGTCTCTTTTAATTCCAACTGTTGTATTTTCTACTATAGTTCCTATAAAAATTGGATATTTATAAAAAGATTACTTAATGAAGTGCAGTTTTTTTCTCTGTGCTCTCTATTTTATGTTTAACAATCTCTTAATAAAAAAAAGTTTATTTATTAACAATGAAGATAAACATTAATAATTTACATTTTACCTCCACCATACTTTTTATATGCCATAACATCATTAAGGACAGCTTCCTTTGCCAATGAATCATTTAATAATAAATTAGTTTCTGAACTATACGGGTATTGCCTCAAAAACCCAACATTTTGCAGGGTAAATCCAAACTTGAACTTGTCTGCTATTTGTTTTGGAGGTTCTTTGTAGAAATGGCTGAATTCCATAGCCAGATGTTCATGTGTCAGGGTACGTCCAAGAAGACTTGAGTCCACATCTCCTAAAACTGAAAAAAGCACTCAGTAGGTATTGTGTACAAATTTATTGCATAAAATAATTATGGAAAATATATGGAAATTATTAAGTTATTTTAACATAAAAACACGAGTTACCTGTTTGAACTTTTCCATTCATTTTCTAATTTCCACTTAGCTATACAAGACACTTGTCACCAAAGCAAAGAAGCACTAGGTACTTATTTATGTAAATTATGTTGATATGTGGCATTAAATGATAAAGTTTACAAATATACTCGCTGATAAGCAGATTAATGTTTAATAAATTATTAATATTATAAATATAAATTAGTGCAAAAATTATTTCACTATGAATTAAAATACATGAATATTAATCCTACTAATAATTAAATAGGTGAGAGATTGTAAAAACACATATTTTTTCAAAAATCTATTTAATAAAAAAAAAAATATTTTGTTTACATTCTTATCAAGTCAATGTGGATTGTGGTATGACGTAGTGGTTATAGTATAGTTATTAGTTATTTCATATTTGTTAACAGCCGTCACAGTAATTGATAATAATTGACGATGGTGTTGTCGGTAACAATAATTAAACAAATTTTAAAGTTGCCAGTTAGGTATTTGTGTTTTTAATTTTTACCGCCGTCTTATATATATATACAAAGTAACTTTCTTCTAATACCTAAAAAGCAATGCATAATAAATGCTACATATTATTTTTGGCATACACCAAAGACCAATGATAAAATATGTGAGAAATAAAACTCGGTCTCCATAGTAACAATGTCTAGTTTACTGTTTTCTGTCCAATTCTAAAAAAGTATTTCTTAGTGGGCTGCTTATCAAGACTCGAGAGGAATTAAGTTTTTTCTTTTGTACTTATAAAAAGTAAATGTTTCGATTACTGCAATTATTTTATAAAAGTACGTAGTATAAATTACGCGAAATGCCTATTTTAGTTAAAGACTTCACTTGGTCACAAACTACTAATGCAATAAACATAAGAATTCCCTTGGATCCGGTATATCGTGAGGCAGTAGATATTTTTACAACCGATAAGTATATTAAAGCACATTTTAGACCATACTTATTTGAAATTTTTCTGCTATATGAGGTAAATAGTGAGAAAAGTAAATGTACACTGCAAGATGATTTAATCGTATTTGATCTAATTAAGAATGAACAGGTGGATTGGGAAGTCTTAGAAAAAATATTAACCAAAGATGAAAAAGCCAAATTGAGAGCAGAGATGCTCGCTGAATGCCAAGAAAAGGCTAAGAAAGAATCTGAAGAGCGAGCTATAAGAAAAAGCCAGTTAGATAGATTTACTGTACAACAAGCCATGGAAATCGATACTAAGCAACATACACTTATGGACTCTAGGAGAGATGACGAACGTAATAAAGCTATGAATGAGTTGGAAAAGTGGCGATCGAAGACGACTACAGAAACATATAATGATTTCCACAGAATGGATGCGATTACTGATAGTAACAGTACTTCTAGAGTAAAGATAGTAGAGTTACCTGACGACGAGCCAGAAATAAAAGCGAAAATAACGGAAAGGAAAACTATAAGTAAGACACCGGTGAAAACGCCAGTTAGGTCAGAATATGTTGAAAAAAAGAAGCAGGAAATAGATAATCGAGTTCTACCAAACTTACGGCGAAGTGGTCTAGTGGAGATTAAGCACACACCGAGGAGTTTCCCAACTCCTAGTAGAGAGTCAACGGCACATGAAGAGGAGGCTTGGTTAAGAAATATTACACACGCTAGACGAGCTACTGGTAGGTAGAAAGTATTAGGGGTACAATATAATGTAAAAAATAAAATAATACTATTGTAATATTTGGTTGCAGGGTTTGTATCCGAAGATTTGCGTCCCGAAGAACACGACCCTCAATGGTGCAAGGAAAAGGGTGACGAGTTTTTCAGAAACGGCAACTTTCTAGGAGCTATAAGTGCATATACCCACGGCATCACATTATCTGATAAATTACCTAGTTTGTACTCAAATAGAGCAGCTACACATTTTGCTTTAGGCAATTTTAATAAATGCGTAAGTATGTAAAGTACTATTTATCATCAAAATTATTTGATTAAAGGGTGTATATGCCGGAACTATATTTGCTAACGATAACGTGACTGCTAAGTTATTAATTCTAACGTAATCTGATATTGCAGGTGACTGATTGTTCTACCGCTTTAGACCTAATGAAGCCGGCCTGCGAGGGTAATAGAAGGAGTAGGGCAAAATGTATTGCACGTCGCGCTGCCGGGCTAGCACGAATAGGACTTCTGAACAAAGCTATTGATGAAATGAAAGCTGCGGCAAGACTACTACCAGATGATGAAAATATCAAGAAAGATATTTATGATATGGAGAGAGCTTGGGAGCAAAATCCTGATTCAGAGTAAACAAGGCCTTCGCTAAATCAAAAATTTATTTCTAACATTTGAACAAATATAAATAATGTTTAGGAATATAATACAATATCTATACAACTATAATGCTTTTACTCTTCAATTTTTTTTTGAATGGATAGACCAAGGTTGTTCAATAAGGCCTGTGGAGATGGGTCTCTTCCACGGAACCTTCTAAATATTTCACTGGGCTGACATGCACCACCGACTGCAAGAAAACTTTCTCTGTATCTTTTACCAATTGCTATCACATCCTGATCTCCTGCTCTAGCCTCTTCAAATGCACTGTAGATGTCAGCGGCTATCATCTTTGACCATAAATGACAATAGTAAGCAGCACCCCATTCCTCAGAGAAAATTTTTGTGAAAGAGAGCAGGTGTGAATCATATTTATCAAATGGCAGCGCATGGTATTTAGGCCACAATTCCTTTACCAAGTCTCGCCAAAAAGTAGTCTTAGAATACAACTCTAAATCTAATCGAGATAGGTATAGTTCACGACATAAATTATATCCTGCCATATGGCTTCTAACATTTTGCAAATTTTGTATAATTTCTTCTGGCAGTGGTTCTTCAGTGTTGTAGTGTCCACTTATAGCTCGGATTGTATGCGGATCAAATAGCCAATGTGTCATCACTTGCCCACAAACATCAGCAGCATCCCATTCCACATTAGAGAGACCTGCCACTTCTGAATAGGTTGCTTTTGTTAGTAAATGACGTAAGGCATGTCCAAATCTTTGAAACAGGACACCAACCTCTTTGAACGACAGTAGAGATTGCTGTCCCTCGCTTGGAGCTTGGAAGTTAAATATTAATGCTGATAAAGGATCTGTAGATGTAAGAGCGCATTTGTTGCGTATTGAAACATGCCAACCGGCATCATCATAAATGCGAATTTTTTCATTTTGTCTTGCGTAAGGATCTAAAAAGAACCCAGCTATAGGTGTGTTACTTGTTTCATCATAAACATCATAAAATTTAACATCTTTATGCCATGTATGCACATTAGATCTTTCAACTATTTGTATTTTGAATAATGTGCTACATAAATTAAACAAGCTAGTGATTACACGTGGAAGTGGAAAATATTCACGAATTTTATCTTCATCATAGTTGTATAAAGACCATTTTTGTTTTCTTTGCCAATATGGGATATCCCAGTGTTCTAGTTTACCATCAAATCCTCTTTCTTTTGCAAAGCTTTGCAGGGATTCTAACTCAATATCTTGAAGTGGTCTAGCATTATCAAGTAATTTGTCAAGACACTTATACACATTCTCAACTGAACCAGCCATTTTAGTTTCCATGCTCATATCAGCATAGGTTTCAAAACCTAACATTTTGGCCTGTTCTGCTCTATATTTTCGTATTTGTGCAACATGGGTACTTGTTTCTAAATCTTTATTGCCATAGCCTGAACATCTTTGCACATATGCCTGCCATGTATTCCAACGCAATGATCTTTCCGGGCAATATTGCATAAATGGTTCGAAAATATGTGGTTGTAGAGTAATTTTCCAAGGACCTTTACTAGCATTATTATTTATGGACATAACTTTTGTTAGACTTTCAGGAAGTTCTTTGGATAGTTGTTCGTCACTGATAAAGCTACTAAAAATATTTGTGGCCATTTTAACTTTATCTCGAAACAATTCCCTTTCTTTTTGTAACAAATTGAGAATATTATCTAATTTTTCTCTTTTAACACCCTTTATGTCAAGCCCATTAAGTTTACCTTCAAGAATATATTTATCCAATAATCTTTGTTCTTCATCAGTCAACTGCTTCAGACGGTTTTTTTCATTTATGGCCGCATTGTATATTGGAACACTATTAAATTTAGTTGATCTTGCTTTGTAAGCTCTTTGGTGAATTTGAATATAGGATGTAGTTGGCATCAAGGAACTATTACCTAAATATAAGGTTTTAGCAACACCCCATGTTAGTTCTAGTTGGTTGTCTAACTTTTCCAAAGGCTGAAAGATCTCAACAAAAGCATTTTTGCAATCAGAGCATGATTCTTCTATCTGTTTAACTCCACTCTCATAATCTAAGCTTAGCTTACTGATAGCAGCAATGCACTTTTCAATTGTAATATCGTTAAATTCAGGCAGGCCGTTTTCAGTGAGAAGGACATTCTTATCAGAATCTTCACCAATTTCTGGAATTCTGAAATTATTTTTGAATGATTTTTAAGGAACAACTGACAAATGCAAAGAAACCTATGCTTAAATTAAGTATAAAGAGTTTATAAAACTATAGATTTGTATCTGCTCAAAGCAAATATTAACCTTTTATTTTTTCTGTATTAAAAGCTTATTATCTGCAATTATTACATGGTGATACTTTATTTATTTTAGATTTTTATGACGTCGTTCTTAATTTCGATGCGCAACAATAATTTTACAGAGTTCTTAAGATAATCGTATATTAATAAACATTGAAACTTACAGGACAACGTATCCAGAATTGCGTTTATTTTGTAAAAAGGATTTCTTCAAATGTCGTGTTAAAACACTTGTTCTAAGGAAAAATGCCATAATCGGTAATATTATTACTTTTTTCTATTCATTAACATTAATTATTTCATAATAATTGAATAAAAGCCGAATGCTCCCTGCGCTCAACACGCATGACACAAATGACATATGATTTTGTCATTTCGACAATGACTTCTGATACCTGGATATTTGACAGTTACTTTTAGCTATGCCTTTAATAATAATTGTAATAGACCACTTCAAGGCTTTTACAGGCTATATATCTATAGTATATAGCCTGTAATCTATGCATCAGTAAACGCAGATGACTCACAAGGTATGTTTGTGCGTCAAAGTATCTAGAACTAGAAGTTCGCGTATATACTTTTAATAGAAAAAAACCCTTCAAACTACGTCTCCACATCTAATGAGACTCGTCTGAGTTAAATATTGGACACTAGATATCGGTGTATACTGTGTCATTGATAGTTATGTATTTACCACACATTAAATGAAGCGTTTTAAATAAATTAACAAAATAAATTAAACGACATTATTATTTTACTAAAATAAATTCAACAGCGTCTAAATCCTTTTCAGGGCTAACATTTTCCACTAAAGGCATGCTTATCATCTGACAGGAACATAACGCACTGCAGTTTTTACACGTTCTTTCATCAGATTCGTTTTTAGGCTCTTTGACTGGCGGGCTGCAGCAAAAATCGGTGTCTAGACCCATCTTCTCGCCATCTTCTAATGTTTGAGGAAGATGTTGATTCAAAGTTTCTGGTAGAAGTAAACTGGCTATGCCACCAGCGACTAGCAACGCGCCCATTATGATTAATGGTAGTACCATAATATCGGAGCCCTTAAAAATATAAAAAAGTTAACTAATGTAAAGATTAGAGACGCTTCTAGAGGTACGAAGTGAACACTTGTCTGCGTTTATTTAATTGATATTTTTAGGCAGCCTGTTGTTTCAAACAATAGTAAAATATCCTTGTTGCCGGGAATTGTGGTCTTACGAAATGAGCTGAGGCAATGAGCTGAGCTGAGTTCTAAGATCAGAGACTTCGAAATAGGTAAAAATAAAGAAAATTTTAAAGTAACTTGATTCCTACATCCTACTTATACTACTTACACCAACAGAAGTATTTTTATAGGATTCATTGTTTATTTTGCAATCTTTTCCTTACCAAATAATTTACTAGAGGTATAAAAATAGGCCCCAACATGCCCAAAACTGAACTTAAGCTCATTCCCAATCCCCTTACAACAGTTGGATACAATTCAGACGCCATCAAGGGTAAGACTACGAAAGATGATGAAATTCCCATCTTCCCCACGCAGTATAACGCCAGAGTAACATTCGTTTCTGTAAACAAAAAGAGGATAATTAACGAAGGTTCTTCTTTCAGTCTGGTATTAAATTATATTTAGTTGTGTAAGACACTCGTTTCTAACTGCCAAATATAACGTTTGTTGCTGCAATTATAACATTATTTTTTTTTTCATTTTATGTTTGTAAACTTAATAAAGTCCTAGATAAAAATGCTTGTGGCGGATATCAGATGCTGCTCTTGCTACGATCTAAAGCGAGGATCCTCGACCTTACCACAGACAGCCCGGACCGAAGGACGCGGCGTCTAGAAGTTGTAAATTTACTTAGCGGTAGTAATTTGTAGACCCTAAAATATGTTACCTACCATGTTGTACCAAAAACGTAGTCAAACACGCTACTCCACCCACCACCATACTCATACAAAGGGTCCAACGCCTCCCAAGTCTCTCCATAGAAGGCCACAAAAACAGATAAGTAGGTAACTCAACAACGCCAGCCAAGAAGAAATTCAAGAACTCATCTCCGCCCAACACAGGCGCATAATACGATAATCCGACGTAAACACTTGTGTTGGTGAACCAAATGAAAGTGATGATTATCGTTTTCTTCCTCATATTTGGTGTTCGGAATAAATCGAAAATGCCATAGGTTCGCAACTTCTCTTTTTCGAGATCTTGTTGCAGTTTGTCTGATTCGTATTTGCGGCGAAGGTGGACCATGTAGTTCTTGGGGAGGGACTTTCCGTTTATTCTGAAAGACAATTTTTGTATTATATCAGCTTAAATACGCTCGTATATTTGGTGACACATCTTATTTATACGATATAGGATATTTATTATTTATGCGTGAACCCTAATCATTTTTTTTATGTTACAGTAGGCAAAATACTTACGTAATTCGTTTTTCTTTTATACTTCTAAGAACACATTATATATATATGTTTTGTAAGTATACTGTATACAGCGTAATGTTACCATTATATACAGATTTTTTTTCGTCGTCGTTGGCGTTCTTCACCGATGTCTAGTATGAATGAATTTGCAAGGGTGTTAAATTTATTGACTCATTTTACCTCAATTTGTTTTTTTTATGTAATAGGAGGCAAACGGGCAGGAGGCTCACCTGATGTTAAGTGATACGGCCATCTATGAACGCTCGCACTGCTAACTTCGGTGTAATTTCATTTAAATAGGGCATTAGTTACAATGCTATAATATGCATTAGGGCAGTGAAGAATAGATTCTTAATAAATCAAAGAATGTAAATACATACCGAGCCATTTTCTTCAAAATAACTTCGGCCTTTTCAAATTGTCCTCTAGCGAGTAACCATCTAGGACTTTCGGGCATAAGCCAGATGTATAAAAAGAAGCAGACGAAGGGCAAAGTCGTAGCTAAAGCCAGGTACCGCCAGTCCCTCACTAAGTAGACCACGCCAGCCAGGAGAATTAAGCCCATGGAATAGGCGATGTTAGAGAGAATAGTGCAGAGGGTCCGGGATCGAGGTCCAACAAGTTCGATAGCTAAAAAAAGCCTCTTTTTATTATATTACAATCTTTTGTTAACAATTTGAATAATTTAAAGCAATATACACATAAATGTATCATTAAAATGTAATTTTTATTATCCGATATTATACTGAATCCATTCTCGCCTTTCCTATTTTTAGATAGAAAAAAAAACAGAAAAAACTTTATTATACTTAATAAAAAACGATGTTTAGTTTAAAAGAAGTGCACTAGCCCACACACTACGATTCCAAGTAACGTATAATATAAAAGAACATTTTATAATGAAACTACTATTGCACAGTAAGAATATTTTCCGTTTTAGCATGGACAGGTTGAGAAAATGTTGTTTAAGAGTGTTAGAGTTTAACTCACAATAATTAAAGAAAAGTATATTTAAGTAAAGGTAACTTATTTTATGTAACTAGAATGAATATTAACAAACCTAAAACGTATGGAGTCGCCATAATAGCTGGTACCGTAAACCCAACACCAAATCTGAAGATAAGCCAAATATAATAGTTCTGAGCGAATGCTGTAGCCACTCCAAATATGCACTCGATTAAAAGATAGATAAAGAACGAGGGTTTGCGTCCAAAGGTGTCTTGCAGGTAGCCGAATATGTAATTTCCAATAATGCCGCCTACAGCGAGTAGTACTAGTCCTAGGGTTGGCAAGAAGTCCTTGTCACAGACAAGGTCCCACTGAAAATAATATGTCGCTATATTTGCTAATATTATAATTAAACTAGCTGACCCGGCAAACGTTGTTTTGCCATGTATATTATTAGTAGGAAACATTTTTTTAGTTCAATAAAACTATCTACAATAATAAAAAAATAGGGGTTAAAATTAAGGTTTGTATGTATTTTTGTATGCTGACTGAAAAAATAAAAACAAAAAAAAATTGTCTAAAAAAAAGTTTTTTGGGGTGAAAACCCCCTTATCACTTAGGGGTTTGAAATATAGATAGTAGCCGATTCTCAGACTTACTGAATATGCGTAAAAATTGCACAAGAATCAGTCGAGCCGTTTGGGAGGAGTATGGGAACGAACATTGTGACACGATAATTTTATATATATATCACTTCTCGCGTATTACACGTATCCGCTTCACAAGACGTTTTCTTTTGCGAACTATCGAACTGTGGAATCGACTCGCGATGGGGGTCTTTCCTGGGAGATAGGTACGACCTCCAATTATTTAAATAAAATACTCTTAAAAAGAGTGTATCCTACCTCACAGGCCGGCAACGTACCCACTAAAATGTGTCCATGGGTTGCGATGCCTCCGCTTTTGTAGGCTCGTTGGCTCGTTTCATTAAAAAAAAAAATTACACGATTATAAGTATACAGACTACGTCAGACAATTAAATTATTATTAATTTAATTGACTGAAATCGACCTTAGAACGTAAACTTCCATAGGTGACTGTTTTCGGAAAAGAGTTTACTTTCTCTTGTTCTTGACCTACCTCTGTAACTACGGTACTCTGGTATACGGTGTCCTCATACACCCATCCATTTTTACATGGCACGATATCAGCAGGACCTTCTGACATCAGAGCCTCCTCAATTGTGGAGTACCGCGAGAGAAAGTCGGTGTAGTTAATGTCGTACATGTTACATTGTGAATAATCCTGGATACCGTTGCGACGCTCCTGTGGGATACTAAAAAATATTGCAGTTAATAGCCGCTGTTTTTTGAAGTTATACTTCTTTTGGCGCGTTAGGGAAACATGAGAGTAAATTTTTAAGATGCGCGCGCACGCCGTCACAAAAAATAGACACCCTGAAGTTAGTCAACATTTTAGTTTTTTTCAAGTTATACGATGAGAGTATTATTTTTTTCTATTGCTAACAATAGAAATAGAACACTAAAAAAAACGACACTAATGTAGTTTTTTCGACAAACGTAAAATAAGGCGAAAGATAAAATTTTTGAAAACGTTGTTATCTTGTTACGCCAAAGAAGTATAACTTTTAACGCGTATACACGTTTTTTTTAAATTTATACTTATTTCGAATATAAAATAAAATAAATGTGTCTGAAAAAGTATGTCCTTCTATTTGTTTCTGGTTTATTTTTTTCTAATCTAATTCTATTCATAATTATATTCAATTTAATATATTAAATTTTATATTGTTCCTAATAAGGAAAACAAATGTTTGTTTTATTAACCAATAAATAACTATTTAATTAGTTATTTAAAAATCAGTTTAAAGACTACGTTGTACCAAACCTGAAATTCTTAGTAAGTTCCACATCTAGCCCCTCCAAATCAGGTACTTTACACCAATGGTTGACATCCCCAGCCATAAACAGCTGCGAATACGCATGAAACCCACATGGTATGACGGCTGGGAGGAGGATGAAATAGATCACGAGCTTTTGAAAACGGCCAAATTCACCAACATCTTCTAAAATCGCGTCAAAGTCCATTGCTGATCCTATAGTAGGGATTCAACTTAATATAATACTCAAATATTTATTAAAAGAGCACTCTTATCTGCGCTGCACATAAAAAAAGAATATAGCAATATAATAGTTAAAAATTGTCTTTTCTAAAATATAACATTAAAAAAAACACTACAATATATAATATATGTAGGTCTTAAATGGAATCTCGTTATGGTATTAAAACAGTGCATAAAAATACTTTTATTTTCTTGATCGATCTCGATCGGATCCTATATTATTGTGTTATGTTACTAAAAAAATAAATCAGTGGCGCTACAACTTTTTTAGGTCTGGTACTCAGATTTCTGTATTTGTCTCATGATAATTTGTCAATCTAATAGGCAAGTAAGTGATCAGCTTCCTGTGCCTGACACACGCGGTCGACGTTTTGGCTCTAAGGCTGCTGCCTCGAATTTTGCGGGCAGCGGGGCGGCGGCGGGCGTGGCGCGGGAGCGGCAGGATATTATGCGTACAATCAAATGGACCGGTTCTCGAAAACAGCGGCGTGGCAGCGGCGCGGTGGCGGGTAACGAGCGTCGCAATCCAGTCAAGCGGTGACCGCCCGCGTTGCGCGTATGCATTGTAGTATAGTGCTGTACATATTTTTTGTGACGTATCAAAATGACCTCGGACGTGCAAGAGCAAATTATTTCAGAAATCTTTGAAAGGAGACCCATATGGAACTATATTTTTGCATATAACATATTTTTGCCCACAATAAATCGAGCGTTAGGAATAAATTTGAATCAAAAAGATGTTGTCGCCGTTTTTTAGACATTTCGTTCGCGAATAAAAACAAATATCTCGACTACACAACCACGAACACAACACTACACCGCTATAGTGCCGCGCGATCTGCCCGCTGGTTTGGAGAACAGGTATGCGTTGGCCGCCTCGCTCCCGCGCCGCAGCCGCTGCCGCCCCGCTGCCCGCGAAATTCGAGGCCGCAGCCTTAGGCAAGACGGCTTTCTTCTTCTTTGATTCTAAGCGTTTGTGTTTTGGATAAGCTTATAAGCTACAAAAATATATGTTATGAAGAAATGGAGGCAAGCCGGTTTCCTCACGATGTTTTCTTTCACCGTTGTCAGCGAATGTTTAATGCACACTATCATACTAATATTAAAAAAACTAAGTCATCGTAATATCTAATTTTCCAAATTGAAAATTATTTCGTTTGTTACGAAATTCATTTATCGAAGAAGACTATACATACGACGGCCGAATTAGTAAAACAATAATTCTTAGGCCAGCTATAGAGGCTCTGGAAAGAGCTGCGATTGCAATTATGGCTACGAACTACGCAATTTCGAATACATTTTTCGAAGCCAGTGAAGTGCGATGTTATGTGAATAAATTTTTTAGTAATATAATATTTATGGAAAGCTACGTAAAGAATAATTTATTATTCATGTAGTGAACATCAAGGAATGTTTTTTGGAAACATTAATAATACATTTTATTTTTTTAGTTTGCAGTAATAGAGAAATACAGTACAATTAAAATAATTAAATTAAAAGGAGAGAAACTTTCATTTTTGATTGTGAACAATCTTTGCACACCATAGAATAACTTTTTTTATGGCAATAGTTTTAACTTCTTGCCAGTTTAAAGTAATAGGTAGGGAAACTACACGCGAGAAAAAATAAGCAAAGACATCAAAAGGTAACAAAGCACAGAATATTGAATGACTTAAACTTTTTCTTGTATGAAGTTTTATAACCACAGACTAACTTAGATTGTAGATTATAAATTGTTATAAGTTTGCGCAGTCACCATTGTAATGATTAGAAAAAATCGTTATTTTTCGATGTACAATTTGATGAAATTTCTATATTAAGGAAGGTATTAAGGTACTTAGTTATATAGGGACTTACCTTAGTCATAAAAGTTGTAAATAATGATTGAAGAGCGTCACCAACGTATCCAGTTTGAGTGATGCGGTCACAACTAGTCACTGGACCGGACATTTGGGCTCATCTAGGGACCCTACGCTATACTATACAGGCGGTTCATAAAATTATCAACTTTTGTAGGCTTATAAAAACACACGTACAAAATATTTCCGAAAATCATTAAATTATGTGTCTGGATTGGAGTCATTGTAAATAATTTGTAGTATACATTGCACATGATCATTTGTAATACTATTCTCTATGGTTTCGTCGTTAATAAGAAGGTTTATATTAGGTAAAAAGATTCATATCTGTACTCTCCAGTGTTTTCCGCAATCACGACTTTAGTTTAGCTATTAGAAGATGGATTAGGGTTCTTTATGATTGTGCTGAATCCATTAGGTGTTTAAATTAAAAAAACGTTTCCTTATTAATTAATAAATGAAGTTTAAATTGAAACAAAAAAAAATAACGACTGAAAACTTGATTTGAATAATGGTTGACTTGAATATAGGTAGAAGCGAATTACGAATCATTTAATTTATAGAGTTAAAACAAGTCAGAGATCACCTTAGGTTTATGCGCGTGCGCAATTATCTCATTGGCCGTCCAGTCAATTCGATTAGTTGTATAATTGAGCAGCGAAAGGACAAGTCCCCTCGTTACAAGGCCACATTTGCAACAGGAATAGGTTCATTGTTTAAAAAAATATAAATAGGCATAGGCATGCTTGAAGCAGTGGAACATTATGTATTAATGGACGTTTTCAAATCCAAGATCTAGTATAACTTCATATTTCCTGACGCTTTAAGTGACTTCACAAAATACCTAGCAAAGATCACACGTTTTCAATCTATATACAGGTTGGCCAAAAGTCGTGGATCAAATGCAAATAGGGGATAGATGAGGTCAACAGCTGCAAAAAATTGTTTTACGGCAATATTATTTTATTGCAAATTATTATTTATTATTTGACAGTCACAATTCTAACAGATGGCGCTGTGTTGAAATTACCAACGTCTCACATAAGCTACAATTTATATTATATTAATGACAACCATGACTGGCGTTCGTCGTTTCCCTAGAATAGTTTACTACTATGTAATATAACAAAAACTTTAGCCACAACAACGCTTGGCCGAGTCTGCTAGTATAATTATATATTTGCAAGAAGCATACAGAAATATACATATGTAGGTGAAACTAAGTTAACCGGGTTATCTAGTATATGATAATGTTAAGCAAATTAAAATTTTCTAATTACTTCCTGGTACTACGAGTATAATATCTAAAAAGGCGTCCACAATAATTCCCCAGTTCATAACCCTCGCGTTTATGTAAAAAAAATTGGGCAAAATGAAAAACCACATTTATTAAAATCCATCAGTAAACAATTCACATATCTTAACATTTGTACGAATTTAAAATTCTATGTTGATTTCATATTTTTGAACCACTCAGGATCGGTCGCATTGACAGGTCTTCCACCGCGATGGCGGTAGTGGAATTCGGAGAGGCCTCTGCCAGGAACACCATTAACAATATATTTGCAAAATCTCTCGTTCATCTTCGCTTCCCATTCTTGAGACACGTAATGTACTGACTCGTATTCAACTATAACCTGAAAAAGAGAAACGTAAATTTGATAACGTAATATACTCGACGATTTGACGAGTCGAAACTCGACGTTTTTTGGGTATGTATATTGTATATACAATATACATCTAATATTGCCTACAGCCATCCCTGATTTTGTATGCAATTTCGATATTGTTCGTAGATGTCAAAAGCTTAACATCGTTTGAAATAAGCTTTCGATATTCGAAGTGGTGAGACACAATACTTAGCCCGAACTATGGACTAGTCAAAATCCATATCGAATTTGATGTACGGGAAAAAAAAAAAAAAAATTAGTCCTAAGTATCGTTTCTGAATCTTAACTATAGATTACAGCAAAGTTTTGGTTAGCTAGAGATCAACTTTGAGATTGTCTACGAATAGGATACAAGTAGCTGCAGTAGTTCTGTAGCGTTCTAACATTCATTAGAAATTGTAGTGTATACACTAAACTTTAGTGTATACACTACAATTTCTAATAAAGCAAAATGACTATCTCAAGATAACTCTTAAGTGACTAAAGAGTTATCTTGAGATAGACATTTTGCTTTTAAAAATTATATTGTGGTGTGGCATTTCTCAACCCTGGGGCTAGAGACAAAATCTCTTTACGATAATCGTGACCTACTAATACTAAACTATTTTGTATGGGAATGACATTAGCTAACGTCACGTGACGGTTTCACCTGACCCTGAGGTTGTGTCAAGACTTAGACGTTATAAGATTGTTCTATCGATGTGAGTGTTTGAAACACGCTCTTATAGTCAGTCAGAAACTCGGCATGCCTAATTATTATAAAAATCGCATCACATGACGTGGTGTAGTGTCACTTGATTTTCAAGGTCGTATTTCACTTACAAACAAAAATCGTGACTGCTAAATGCAAGGTATATTTAAATACCTGGATCATGTACTCAGTGTCTCCCGCTTTACACCTGAACGCGTAATCCTTTGGCGTAGTGCCTCCTTCTCCGTGTTGCCACAACTGGAAGTCCACCCATTCTATGGGATGTACTTCCCCATTCGGTAAACCTACCATGCCCAGTTCAAAACTGGATATGAAAAAAAGAAAAAAATATCCTGATATTAATTTTATTATTAGATTAGATTAATTGTAAGACTTTTATTTTACTACACGGAGTATTACAAATTATCGCTTCATTAAAATGGCGGACTCAGATACCGCAGCTGCAATTCCTGGTGAAACAGCAATTTTTTAAAGAATCCAGAAGAAGAGCGGTGATTCCATGCAAAGTTTTGTGTATTAAGATCCCTTGTTAGATCAAATCTAAAGGCCGATTTACATTATCTTAGTGTTTAGGAGAGTGCTTTAGGATAGTACTTTAGTTGAAACATGTAAACGCTACTTGCTTTAGTAAACGGTACTCGCTTTAGTATGGTTCTACTTGACTTTCAAGTTGAATCAAAATAGAATCGTTTTTTATTTTTGTTTCAAGTGATACCCCTCCCGCGCCCGCGCACCCCCCGAGATCTTCCCTCGTTGTGTGTAAACATGTAATTTAGTCAAATCTTTAGGAGAGTGCATAAGTTCCTTTACCTATACAACTATTGCTACCTTCATGGCATATCATTCACATTTAGGACATGCGACCCAGCAAAACAATGTTGAGATTGTTTGATTATTTGTTGATTAGGATCAATAAATAAGTTTTTAATATATTTTATTATTATAAATTAACTATTAATTACTTAAGATGTAATGGTTGCAGCTCCTTACAAACATTGTGTAAAACAAATATGGCGATTAAAAAGAGTGGCGGAGAGTTTATTGAGAAGAGATGATCTTCCGTTCTACGCCCTTGATTTGAGAACTGGCAGTAAATGTAAAATTAGAAGCATTTAATGTATTTTTTTTTTGACGTTCATAAGTGCACATTGTGTTACCTATATAAATAATAAATAAATAAATAAATGATTTTCGCTTGTCGCTTCGTATTCGTTGAATAATGTTGAGATTCAGTTTTCGATCTTTTGATACATTAAAGTTAGATAAATAATCCAAAACAGAAACCTAGTTGCTGTAGCAGGTTGGCAAACAACTCCGAGGCTTAAGTTCAGGCCGTTCTCGACAAAAATGTGGTTAAAAGCGTATCTGTGCATCAGGGACCAATCGCGAGTCTTTCCTGAAATTCGACCAAAATTAAAACTTAAAAGATATATATCCATTTAAAATTTTCGCTTTAGCTACTGGTCAATGTTCTAAACCGGAGATCTTGCGACATAAACACATTTTGGATGTCAAATATTTATCGCCCAGAATTTTGTTTAAACTAAAACTAACATGTAAATCAAGGCACGTTGTAATCGAGATGAGTATTGCAAATTGATGATAGCAGTGGACTTAATATTTATTTTATATTAAAATATAATTATAGAATTACTTATTATTTTATTTATTTGTTACTGTATTTGTGTAAATAAAATTTTTATTCAACAAATAAAAAAAAAAAATTATAGAATAATAAAAATAATTATGTACTTGTTTGTTTTTGGTTTGGTAACATACATAATATTGAAGCAAGTACCTATCCCTAATTATATTATAGATTTATAATATAATTATAGAATATTAAAATATATTATTTTCATCAAATCATAAATTAATACTATTTCGACATCCATAAGACTTTACATGCATTTATTTATGGTTTACTTACAATAAACTAACACAATACTTTTATAGTTACAATAATCGACTAGCACTCACCGAAACTATGATCTCGAAAAGACGGCATCGTCACATAGTACTTTTCATCGCCAATTGTAAAGTTGCATTTCATTGTTCCGAATTGTTCGTAGTGCGATTGGTGGGCCCTTTAAGAAACCTTTGATAAAATATAGGAAAAAGACAAACAAATAGCACATACATTTCTTGGGTTTATTTTAAAATTTTGTATAATGTATATTATGTTACAAGTGTGAACGTGTTAAAAGTGTTAGAAAGCTTCAATTTTTGAATCGTAAATTTTATTATTTTAATCTACACTATTTGTAAAGAGGAAAGATTTTATTGTTTGTTTGTATGGAATATATATATATGCGTTGAAAGGCCGGCAACGCACTCGCGAGCCCTCTGGCATTGAAAGTGTCCATGGGCGGCGGTATCACTTAACATCAGGTGAGCCTCCTGCCCGTTTGCCCCCTATTCTATAAAAAAAAAAAAAAACTATTGGACCGATTTGAAAAACTCTTTCACCATTACAATCCTACATTATCCCTGATAAACAAAGGCTATATAATATTTTAAAAATAGTTAGGGATCCATATGAAAGCTTGAGAATATATTGATAGGAATGAAAAACTAAATAAAAATATGTAAGATAATTAAATAAATAATAATGAGGATGTGTTAGCTATCCACATCACAACATATTGTGTAACAAAACGTGATTCAATATCAATACAGTAGATTAGTTCCAAGTTATAGTAAACGCGTTGTAGGAGTATTCTCGCATAACGCGCTTGTAAGGCCCCATGTCATGCGTTATGTACAAATGATTCACGTTAAACTTTTATCGTTAAAAGGGACTTAAATCGAATATTAAGAAAAAATGTTAAGACGGAGTAAGTGCGTACTAATCATTATAAATGTAGAGAATTATAACGTGTGCAATCATCGCGTTATATAGAGGAATACCCGTGTAATATCAGGAATGGCAAGATATGTGGCCTGGGCAGCACCGGTGGTAAACTTTTACTGGATACCTCCGTAAGTAACCCTAGAACTTGCATAATCTTGCCTAAACATGTACCAGCATTTCTAATAAACGAACTCTGTTCAAGGAACCTTACAGCTATTAGGTTACCCAGAGATAATCAACCAGACGTCGTCCTGGCGTCCGCCTACTTACCAGGTGACGAGGACGTGCCCACTCCAGAACTCGGCCTTCTGGCTGACTACTGTGAGAGGGAGAAACTGGACCTAATCATCGCGGCGGACTCCAATGCGCACCACACGTTATGGGGTAACGCTAGTACCAACACTCGAGGTGAGGATATGCTTAATTTTATACTTAGCAATAACCTTATCTTGGCAAACAATGGCTCAAAACCAACTTTTATCAACGCGCGATCGCAAACTATTATTGATTTAACAATGGTAACTGCTGGTCTGTCAGATCACATACAGGACTGGCACGTATCCAACGAGTTATCATGCTCGGATCATAGGTGGATCCGCTTTGCAATCAAAGGGGAGCTACCTAAACCTCAACCTAGACGTATACCGCGGAGAACCGATTTGGCAAAATTTCATAAACTTATCAGCTCCGAGGTAGACAAACTATCGATACCAACCACCATAAATATACAAGACATAGACAAACATGTAAACAACCTAACGTCCCTACTCCTGACAAGCTATGAACGATCGTGTCCCCTTACCATACCAAGATGGGGAGGGAGACATAACTGGTGGTGCCCCGAACTGGAGAGACACCGACGGAAGGTCAGGAAGCTGTTCAATAGAGCAATGAACACACGGTTACCCACCGACTGGGACAAGTACACGGTCGCGAGAAGGCGATTCAAAAAACTTTTACGTACTAGGAAGCAGGAGTGTTGGAGACACTTCTGCACCAGTATTGAAACAAACAACCAGGCAACCAGGGTGAAATCATGCCTCTCCAGAGAGCCCAATCACTCGATCGGTTGTCTTAAAAAACCTGACAATTCATTTACAAAAACTGATTCAGAAACATGTGAACTACTACTGGCAACACACTTTCCGGGTTGCATAATTGCCAACGAACAGGCCTGGCAACCATACTCAGAGAGAGCCACCGACAGCTCAGACTGGCAAGTAGCTCACAAAATAATCACTAATGAAAAAGTAACGTGGGCAATCAACTCCTTCCTTCCATTCAAAGCGGCTGGTTTGGACGGCATCTTCCCAGGTCTACTAAGATGGAGTGGGAACTTAATAGTAGACTATCTTGTCTCTGTCTTCCGAGCCTGTATAGCCCACCGATACATACCCTTGAAATGGAGAGAAGTAAAAATCATATTCATCCCAAAACCAGGTAAAGAGGACTATACCCAAGCGAAGTCCTTCAGGCCCATTAGCCTTACTTCATTCTTCTTAAAAACGATGGAGAGGCTAGGAGACCTGGAGATACGCAGCCGGGTATCGTTATCCAAATTCCTACACCCTAATCAACATGCCTATAGCTCGGGCAAATCAACGGACTCATCACTCCACAACGTCGTGTCTCGCATTGGCAACTCCCTGAAGTTAAAGCAGTCAACCCTTGGTGCATTCATTGACATCGAAGGTGCTTTTGACAAAACAAACTTCACGAGTATAACCAGAGCACTAAGGTTATGTGGAGTACCATCTACCCTTATAGAATGGATAAACAACATGCTAAAACAACGAGCTATACAGTTCACGGTAAACTCCACAACACGAGGCATTGTCAGCAGAGGATGTCCGCAGGGAGGTGTTCTATCGCCGCTACTGTGGAACCTTGTGGTTAATGAACTAATCACAGAACTCAACGCTGACAATCTCTACACTGTGGGATATGCTGATGACATAGCTATCTTGATATCTGGGAACTTTGAAAGCACCTTATGTGACCTCATGAGAAGAGCTTTCAAAGTGATTGAGAGATGGTGCAATAAGCACGAGTTATCTGTCAACCCATCAAAAACAGAACTAATACTTTTTACCAACCGAAGAGTTCTTGGACCGTTCAAACTTCCGAAACTCTTCAACACTGAACTCATACTCAAGTATGAAATCAAGTACCTAGGTGTGATTTTGGACAGTAAACTGCTCTGGAACAAACATCTAGAACACAAACTAAACAAAGCAACGATCGCCTTTTATCAATGCAAAAAGATGCTAGGCGTGAAATGGGGCTTATCGCCTAAGATAACATTATGGATATACACTGCCATAATTAGGCCAATGCTAGCCTATGGAGCCCTTGTTTGGTGGCCCAGAACAGAACTTCAAACGGCAATTACCAAACTCCGACGCTTCCAAAGGCTTGCTTTGTCCGCTGCTAGCGGTTGCATGAAAACAACACCAACTGCAGCAATGGAGATGGCCCTGCAGATCTTACCCCTGGACCTACACATACAGCAGGAGGCAGCCCTGGCTGCTATCAGGCTTATGGTACTGGATCTATGGGGAAAAAATCACTACAGTGCACACACAGCGATTCTCAACAGGGCAATAGAGTATCAACCTCTTATTGCTGCGCCCTGTGATAGAATCACTAACCAATTAATATTTAACAGGAAATATCAGATACAACTGAGAGAAGAGGAACATGATCGGTCGACCGTAAATGAGCTACGTATATATACAGATGGATCCAAAACAGGGTCTGGCTCAGGCGCTGGCATATTCTCTCTTGATCTCAACATCAACATACACCTACCCTTGGGCACACAGAGCACGATCTTTCAATGTGAATGTGTCGCCTTAACCGAAGCAGCCAGAGCCGTGCAGCGGCTAGGGATTAATGACTTTTGCATTAAATTCGTATCCGACAGTGCATCCGTGCTGATGGCGCTCGGAAACAAAAAAACCAACAGCAAACTAATACTGGAGTGTCATGAAGCACTGGAGGTCATAACCCGAACCAATAGGGTTACCTTGCAGTGGATAAAAGGACACAGTGGATCTCTCGGCAATGATGCTGCGGACGAGCTTGCGAGAAGAGGCTCCGGAATGATGCCTGCTGGCCCGTATCCGCTCCTTCCTTTGCCCTTCTCGCTGGTGCGAACCTGGATTCGCCAGAGATCCGCTGAACTCCAGCAACAACGATGGTCGCATGGTGCGGCCTGCAGACAGTCCAAAGTGGCTTTGCCAGCAGTAAACCCGCAACTGACAAAGCGACTACTTAACTTAAATAGAACTAACCTTAAAATAATGATAGGGACAATAACGGGTCATTGCCTCCTAAATAAACATCTTTTTATCCTAGGCGCGACAGACAGCCCCCTGTGCAGAGGCTGTTTCAGCGCAGAGGAAACAGTCACCCACGTAGTCCTGGAATGCGAGGCTGTGGCTAATCAACGTGAAAAAATCCTCGGAACGGTGAGGTCGCTCCGGGAAGCCTGTGAAGTGCCCAGGAGACTTCTGTGCTTCTGGAAGGAGCTAGGCTGGCTAAATTAGCCAGGACTCGTACGCACAACGGACCAACCTCGAGTCTAATTGCGGAGAAAGGAGTCCTTCAACCCTAACCCTAACCCTAACCCGTGTAATACGAGAGACTAAAATTTTATATTATAAGAGTACCGTGTTATAGTGGGGTTCACTGTATAAACATTAGCCTTTTCTTACCGAAAAATTCGAAAATGCCTCGGAAGAAAAAGTGTATATTATACTAAAAATATGCTATAGAGTTTCTACTTACTCCTTAAGTTGCTCAAAATACTCGCGACTCCAGTTTTCCCTTGCAATAGATCTGATGACAGCGGGCGGATACAAATCTGTGTCGTAGTCGAAGTATTTGTACGTAGCAGTCCATTCTCCGGTTAGTTCGACTTCTACAGTCTTGTTCGGGTCGTTTTGAAACCTGAAATAGTTTGGTATAACTATATTAATAATCATGTGACATGTAACGATTTATTACGTAATCGTTGTATAGAAGGGAAGACTAAATATTATCTACAAGTATGATAATATGATATGTAATCCAACCATTTTTTGTTTATGGATTTTTTAATAAAACAAAGGTAAACTACTGTACGAGCCAAGGCTGTACATATTGCACTCAGGCTTTCTTTGTTTAAGCATGGTGATTTCCTAAATCGTCGGAGTTACGCCCCGTGAGTACAGCCAGACGTAGGCACTCTCTCCAACTAACATTCATTCGTTACATACCAATTAACATTTCATTACTTCGTTTATATTCTAGTGTTGTACGCGAGTGGTTAAAAAGTAAAACTAAAATCCTCTATTATTTAAAGCATCCTGTACGCCCAGGAACCGTTCAGTACTTTACTCCGTTACGCTATAAAGAATACATTCAATAATGCTTTATTTTCCATACTGTAAAATAGTCCATTTAGGAGTAGGTATTGTACGCGTATTGAGCACAACACGCTGATCAAAACTTTTTTGACATATTATAAAAGCACTAAGTATCTAAATAATTCTGTGACGATTAATTTTATAAAAAGTTTAAATGAAAATACGATAATACGACGATAGCAGTTTTTCAATCTCAGAGTTACAGTTATATAATTATATAAATTTGTATGTTTGAAACAAGTGAATTAAAACGAATAAAGAACTTTTGTTCTATATAAAACGTTCATACCACATCTGTCCTTTATACGAAATATTCCATTTCTTCATTGGCTCAACCATCGTTATCCTGATCCCCTCAGCACCAAATGTATCATCTTCAGCCCCAAAGAGGACTGTGTCAGGAATTTTCTTACTACAAAGCAGGCCTTTATCTGGTAACTGACAATTTTAAAACTTGAAATTGTGATGAACACATGTTAAAATGGCGATAATCAGTTACATATGAAAATATGTTATAGAAAGCATACACGTGGGATAATGAAATGCGATTTTAAGAAGGTGCAGCGCCAAATCCAAGCAATTCCCTCACAATACAGTAGCCCGCAATATCACAGCACACACTTACGAGGTGATTCTTTGTATTGAAGAAGTCACATGGGTCCGACAAGCATCCGCGAATATACAACGTAAATAATCTTATATATAAAATTCTCGTGTCGCGGTGTTTGTAGTTAAACTCCTCCGAAACGGCTCGACCGATTCTCATGAAGTTTTTTAAATGGCGATACTGCATGTTAAGCACTTTCTGATATCTAACATCTTTTGATCAGGATCAAAGCATGGCATCTCCTCATTCACCTCAAGATCGGAACTTCTTGAACTGACACGAATTTGACGTAAAATGATGCGTAGTTTTGTCAACAGATGGCACCAAATGGTTTTTGCATTCGTAAAATTAATTAATTAATTTATTGTTATTCGATAACTTATCCGATATTTTATTGCTTATTCTGCTATTCGGGACGGAAACAAATAGAACAAATCAAAAACCATGACAATCGGTCCAGCCGTTCTCGAGTTATAAGTGTTGTAACAAATACGACTTTCTTTTATATATATAGATTACAGGTTGTGGCTGACTCGCTATTGGATAAAAAAAATGCCAGTCCATTTTCATTATAATTCCTATATAATTATGTTGGAAATATAACATGGCAAATTAAAATATTAATAGTATTAGCATATAATTAACACAGCAAGGTTGCTGAAATATCCGCCGAGTTCATCACAGGTTTATTCGACACAATCTGTTAAGGACCATTTAACCGTGAACACGAAAGATTATTTTTAAGTTAGTATAAGCCCTAATTGTAGTGTGAGAGTATTTGTGTGTACTCAATACACAAATACTCATGCACTACGTATTTGTTTTTCTTTTATACATCTAAGAACACAATTAATGTTTATTGTAAGTATACTATATAAAACGTATTGTTACGAACTATTTTTCGTCAGATAAAAATGAACTTTAATTATTTTAGATTATAAAATAAATATTAAGCTCACTACTTTATTAAGATAATAAAGACAACCAATAAATAAGTTAAGTTAGATACCTTTTATCTTTAATGTTTTTTTCAATTATAGATATCTCATAAAAATAAATAATAAATATAAAAAGTATGTATGTATTGCATGTTAACTTAACTAAGAGAGTATATATGTAAGAAAGTCCGTTGAACCTACATTAATTGGCAAATAACTTAAAAATAACAAAGTCTTCATTTAAACAACCAACTTACCCCAATATACAAAAGTCCGTTACAAACGCCCATGGGCCGTCTTTCACTGCCTACTGCTACGTAGATTCCTTTGTTGTCTCCTCCCTCAGTAGCTGATATGAAGAAAACCGCATCGAATGCCTATAGTTAAATTTAAAATACAATAATAATTCCGTGGTGCAGATGTTTTATGACATGTTTAAAAAAAAAGTGTGCGTGTACTTATGTACGCGCGTAAGAAGTTATACTTATTTGGCATTATTAAAAATAGTTTTTGATTGCATGCAAATAATTAATTACAATTAAATAATCAAAGACTGGAAAAGGAGTCATTTAAGTCAATAAAGTTCAGTTAACATTTGAAAAATTAAATAAATAAATATTAATTTTTATTCTCTTACATTAAGTGTAACATAAATTCTATTATTATTCGAATGTTGTTTTTGAATTATGCTCAATGCCGTAGCATCTTCCGTGGGCAACTTCATTCTGTTAATTTTGTGAAACGGTGCGCGTGCATCGTAAAATTTCACTCTCATCAATTTTTCATATCGCGCCTAAAGAAGTATGACTTCAAAAAAATACAATAATCGTTGCAAAAACTCTATAGCGGTAAAGTACTACTACTTCGCTTTTCACTTTGCCTGTTTGTAAACCGAATGTATAACCTCACATGGCGGGTATTGTAAAATTTCTATGTTAAAAGTACTGCCACAGATAGGTCACTCTCTGACCCTGATACAATGAAAGTAATTGCACCATTCGATTGTATGTCAGGCAAGTATATTTTAACGATGGTTTGATTTGCTCCAGTTCAAACGATTTGTATGATAAAAACAGAGCGATTAATGAGAGTTCTTGCCAGTTCCTTTTGCCCGCTCTACGCCCTTGATTTGTGAACTGACAGTAATGTAAATTTAGAATCACTTTAACATCTTTTCTGTTGACGTTCATAAGTATACTTGCTTACCTATAAGAATAAAGTCATTTTTGAGTTTCAGTAGAATGCCTAGAGAACGCTGAGCGCCCTTAGTGCTTCACAGTCGAGACTTGACTTGAGATAGCCCTACACACGACTGCCGTATGCCAAATCCAATACATTAAAATACAGCAATCGTATTAAGAGCTTAGTGTCGACTTTGTATCTTAATCTTAGAGGCTTGTGCAGACTAAGAATTTTACGAAAATTTTGTACGTACCTTGGGATGATCGCTGAAGGGTTGTACCTTTTCCATATCTTCTGGGTTGGCTATAGCTCTTACACCTTGTCCAGCTCGACCTTCCGGACCAGCTGCTTTGTATTCGTTTGCATACTGAAGTGCAGAATTAAATTTTTTGATATAATAGTTTTAAGGGTAAAAAACGGTTTATCTCGATTTCGGGCAAAACTAAAAGTCCTATCGGAGAAAGTTAAATGGCAAAGTTGTAGGTAATAAAAAGATCTAAAACTTTTGTATTCACATATTTTTCACAAAATTTTTGCAAAAAATCGTATGCAGTAACGCCCAGACCCGTCATCCCCTTACCTACTTCTCACCACTCTACTTTTCACCAAATTTCGTTTAAAAAAATAAATTTTTGTAAAAGATAAAAATAAAAAACCAAAAACTTGGTTTTTTGAATTTTTCACATAAATTTTGAGGTTATGTGAAAAATATGTGAATACAAAAGTTTTAGATCTTTTTATTACCTACAACTTTGCCATTTAACTTTCTTCGATAGGACTTTTAGTTTAGCCGGAAATCGAGATAAACCGTTTTTTACCCTTAAATCTCCCCCCTCTCCCCTTCCCGACCTCAGATCGCCCGTAAATTATTTTTCCTTTAATTTTTATAATATTATCCACCCTTTCCAATAGGTTTCATCCTACTATTATTTTTTTCACATTTTATTTTTTTTAAAGGCTATCTGCACTGCCCTGCGATTCTGTAACTCACTTCACTCACCCTCAGCGCTGATTTTTGCTGTCAAATCGTTCGTTTCGGTGTCGTGTTACAATTTGGTATTCTGCCCTGCGATTCTGTAACTCACTTCACTCACCCTCAGCGCTGATTTTTGCTGTCAAATCGTTCGTTTCGGTGTCATGTTACAATTTGGTATTCTGATAAAAAATAACCGCGACAAAAGCGCCGCTCAAGTGAGATTGTTCACATTTGGAACTAAAATTTGGCACTGCTACACTTACGCTCCAAAATTGTTGGTATTTGGTATTCTGATACATACCATTTGACATCTCATCTCACTTAAACGTTCATTTTGTACGTCAAATTAAAAGTTGCTCTTCCCTCGCTGAAATCGTCATTTACGAGTGAGTTAGCCATTTTTAGCGAAGTTAAAACTTGTTTTATGTGAAAATATTCTTACATAGGACAATCTATATGTATCTTGGGGTAAGTTTATAAAATAATATTTATCAATACAGCATTATTTTACGAAAAAAATTATATATATAAACATTAAGCTTCGTGAAATTGAACTTTGTTATTGTTACAGAAGGCCCGTTTCCACTTTTAAAGTTTAAACCTCTATTTCAAGAAATAAATGATGTAAACCATTAAAAAATACTTAATATAATATCTATAAATGGCGAAGAAAATGTAGGCACGAAACGACCAATTGGTTTCTCGGCGTTGGTTACTATCGCTTTTTTCCAATACTCAAGAAATTATATGGTATTGACTAAACCTAGAACATATGCTGCTGAGATGAACGAAGAGTCTAGTAAATAGAAGATCTAAGGTAAACATTTTGATTATTTTAGCATTAAAAATATCATTTTGATCCTAGAACCAATTTTTCGATGCAGTCTTGATCATGTCTTGTCTCCAGCAGAGATAAGTCGAACAGAAAACGATAAATAAGTTAAGATAGGTAAATTTTGTTATACCTATATTTGTATTTTTCTACTATACTAAAATTATAAATCTAATAATTTCAGAGATCACCAAATGTTCAAAATTTCTGATAGAAAAATACATTCTGCCTTTGAAGAAGAAGAATATTACATTTGTATCATACGACAAGGCCCCTGGATATAAAAGACAATAGTGCAGACATTTTCAAATTATTGAATTTCTACTACTTATCCTTCAATTTATAATAAATGATAACACAGTACAATTTCAGTTCCTATATTTTTATAAAATATATTGATATAACATTAAGGTTTTGGATAAAAACATTATTCTGCTTTACACAAGTATCAAATACCATCATTACATACATGATGGTTTAAGTACTTATTAAGCTTTTTTAAATTTATCGTTCATAACTATTACTTTTTACAAACTAATTAGAAAATATATTAAAATTAATATATTTGTCTACAAAATAAAGTAGATGTTATTGATTAGCTCTATGTGAGGCTGGGTTTTAATTAGTTTTTAATATACTTAAGTTTGTTTTACTGAAAGTTATTTTTTATTGTGTTAAAAGTTTACTATAATCATTAAATAAAATGTGTAAGTTATTTGTATATTGTTCTTTTATTCACCTATAAAGTAACATGGCTTATAAATTTTTCATTTTGGCTTAGTTATGTATTTAACTCGGTTACTACGTTTTCTATAGGCAGTCATTAAATAAGTGGTAGATTTAATTAATCATTTTATTAATATAACAATATTATTAGATACAAAAAAAAAATTATTATGAAGTACACAATTATCTTAAACACGGTAATACAATTTATTATATAAAAATCATAGTTGTCCAAACTGCATTCAAAATAGATTTGTGGTCTCGGTTTAATATCTCTTCTTAACATTTCAATAATTGGTCATTTTCTTCCTCATTCTTGACAACTACCGCTGATGGCTGTAATACAATAGTTATGTGTTAAAATTGTAAATAGGGAGATGTGGTAGGTCACTGTACTGACACAATAATATTGCATAACAATTTAATTATTGTAAAGTTAAGGAAAATAGTAAAAAAACTTGCATAAAACACACAAAAACTTTATGGGATATCTTTGTATTTCTAAGTAAAGTATCTTAAAACATGTTTGATAATATTATAACTAAGCCAAATATTATTTAAAGTTTTATGGTAACAAAGCTTAGTAATTTCGTGCACAGTTAACGTTGATCACTTAAAATGGTATGAATTTGAGCAATTGAAAGCTTATATATTTGATGCAACATACCTAACATGATTATTTATACTTGTATTCTGAAATCTGAACAATTAAATTAAATTCAACTTGATCAGTTAAAATTAATACTTCTTATATTTCATGAATGGAATTTGAAGTTAGGAAACCTAAAAATATTTTTTTATTTGACATTTTTAACCAACAATTTCATTATTCTTTACAATGTCGCTTCGATTTAACCTAATACAATTGACTTCAAATTTGCCATCAAACAAACAAACTTTGTTAACTGTTTTACTAGACACTACTTATTCCTATTTATTTACTATGATAGTTATATTTCTAAAATAGTTTTAATAGAATTCAGTTTTTATGAGTGTTAGTAAAAACATAGGTAATATTGTTGTAGTGTGTTTGACCTCTGAATCACTTAAAAAGGTTGCAATAGTAGTTTCATGGCATCTAAAAAGTACCAACACTTGACTTTTTATAATTACTCAACAAAATATTATATGAAAACATTGGTATTAACCTTGGTTACCTTTAGTAACATTTTGAAAATTTAAGATACCTAACCATCCTGTTTACTTTGAATCCGTAGCCCATTTGCTGAGAGAATCACTTGTAGCATGACATCATCTTTTATCTTTTTGTTAAGATAACATTCTTAAATTTTTTACAATATATCCAGATGTTAGGTATCCCTTGTTTCGTGCTGAAACATAATTAATATTTTTAAGTTTCTGTCGCTCATATACACCACGGCTGGTCAGTTGTCGGGTAAATACGAAATATAAACTCTTAATTGGAAGTTATAAACAAAATACGTAACTTACGATTGACTAATAAATAAACTCACTACTTACCTTTAAGCGGCCCCATTGCCAGATGGGTTTTAATAATTTTCCTCGCTATTCTATTATTTTCCATCAGATAAATCATTTTTGAGATATTTTCACAGTTTATCTTTTTTTTAATATTCTTCATTTTATTTCAAACGTCGACCATTTTGTTTTATTAAAAATATTTTGCTTATGTATGATGAAAATTTTGACAATTAACTCTTTTTATAAATAAAATGAGTCAATTGTTACGATATTAATAGACAACAACTCACTAGGTTCACTCCCTTCACTTATCAAGACGTAATGTAAAATTTCTTAACAGAATAGTGAATACCATGAGATTCCAAATATTACGTGAGTGACGAAGGGAGCGCTGTTAGTGCGTAGTGGACTCACGGAATAACAGTGACTTACAGAATCGCAGGGCTGGTCTATATAAGTTATAACAGCGAATAAAATGTGTCGGGTACTTAAGCCTATAATATGTAGTATATTTTGCTTTATACTAAACTCACTTTTCTAATGTAATATATACACGAAAAGACGACATATTTTAGATAATACCACTTTCCAGGCACTGAATATATCCCAAATATCGGTTTTGGGTCTTCCGTAAACCGATTATAAATATAATATATCACACACGCGACCACTATCTCGGAAATCATTTTGAAGACTCCAAATTCCAATTTCCAGTGACTGACTCATGTCAACGTTTTGTTAATTGAAGATAGCTCGATTATGACACTGATACGAAGTCTATTTGCATTATTAGGGCCCCCGTCTCATAAAAATAACAAAACGGGTCCCACTGGGATCGTGGTTAAATTAAAATTATTAAAATAAATTTTTAAAATAGTTACTAGGTATATAATCTTTGTTTTTATCATTTTCATATCTAGATATGTAATAAATTTTTATTTTAACTGAGGTTAATAGGGCGAAGATATAGAAGCAGAAGATCCCGATGTCAGTGATATCGTCCGTTCAAGGACAGGTTCGCGAGTATGTTGCCGGACTTTTAAGAATCAGTACGCTAATCTTTAAATTTTTGGGCATCGTCTTCATATTCATTTAAATATGATCCAACTAGCTCTCTTCTGGAAAAGTAGCAATATATGGCCGTTTAATTATTACGTAGGCCCGATTTGGGGCCCTAACCGTTGTTCAAATTCAAATACGACCCTGGGTGATAATACAATCGGTAACAATAATAATGGACTAATATAAAACAACTCTTATCTTCAAGGTTACATAATTTGAATACTTCTAAATCGTATTTAATTATATTCAATAATTATAACGATAGGATATTAATACAGTCAAAACCGGTTATAACGACATTGAAGGGACCGTATAGTTGACGACGTTATATCCGATAGTCGTTATAAGCAATGTCATATACACAAGTACAGTACATATGTATGTACATAGTTATCGATCTAGAATAGGTAGGTATGGGTTATAATATGGTGTGTTAATATTATAATATGTAAACGAGTCAAAAAAGAAACAAAAATAACGAAATTCGGTACAAAAGTAGTCAGTCTGATTTTTTAGCCCAGTCTCAAATATTTTTTGCATTTTACGTTTCATACTCCTCAAGGTATGAGTATCACCAGTATCAAACTGTTGGTTAAAGACAAAAAAAATTTGCAAAATCGTTACAGCGTTAAGAGCCTCGGAAATCGTTGTTGACTGAATCCGTTCGTTGGGAGAAATTGCGTAGGTAATAATATGCCTAAATATTCATTCAATACTTATAAATAAGATTTAAAATCGTTTGTATTGTTTTGTTTTGCTGAGAAAAGAAGCGGTTGGTCGTTATAGCCGATGAATATCGATAAACTTTCGCTGTTGTAAGCGATATGTCGCTGTATGCGATGTTGTTATAAGCGGTTTGTTTACTGAATAGTTTACTAGGGATTCGGACGGGACCATACAATCTGGTTGTAATAACCGATAGGTCGTTGTAAACGATGTCGTTATAAACGGTTTTGACTGTATATGTTCAGTTCCAAAGGAGTATAGGGATATACATTTCTATATCAGTTTCATTCAGTGCCTTAACTATTTGTGTTTTGCTGGGATTCGAACCAGGCCTCTTAGAATTATGAATTTAAAACTTATTGAATCGGTCATACTATGTCTATATATATATATAATTCTACTGTATGTGTTTGTAGGTCACTGAACTCCTCTTAAATCGATTTGTATGATTTTTTTTGTATGCGTTTGGGTGGCGCCCTGGATGATTTATATTCACAAATCATCCCGGAAGATGGCGCTGCAGGCGGTATCTAGGTTATTTATCTATAAAGCAAATAAACAGCTGGTATACCTAGTCAAATCGCGACGGTATTTAAAGGTTTTTTTAAAAAAGGAAAACTTTATTAAGTAATTACACTTAGTATTCTTAACTAATAGTCGATGTTAGACTCTAATTCTAAGGTGGTCGATGCAAGACCCTATTACTACGGTGGCCGATATTAGACTGGCTTTAATATAATTATAATCTTACAGCTAAAAACCCTTACATGATAACTTTGATTCGTGGAACATAATAGAATAACAAAACTATGCATTCATTGTAGTGATTGCATTAACGCTTATGGTGCGTTCTGGGTATATGTGTGACATTGTAACTTTTCCCTCCTTAAGCTCGAAATCATCTGAAGAACAATTTTTCGGAGGATGGTTTCGGCCTTGAAATATTATACATGTTTTTATCTTTTTGTATGCCAGAAAGGAAATAAGACATAAAATTAAAATTACATATAGAATTATTGTCCCTAAACTGACACTATTGGTTTTCACTACACTTTCACTTTGATTTTCACTGTTTTGTAGGGCGTATGATAGTACTTTTAAATTGGTTAAATCAACCCCATTAAGCTTAACAGGATTAATGTTGTTCTGGATACTGATCTTCAAATTTTCAGGTAAATTTACTAGCGGCAGCTTTTGAGATATAAGCTTCTCACCGTTACTGCTATGTATTCTTAAATTGTGATTTGCAATGTTATATTGGCATTTATCTTCTATGGTTAATAAGTAGGTATTTATGAGAGTGTAATGTAAAATTTCATTATCACAGGTTCTAACCAGATCAACAGGTGATTTAGAGTAGATTATCCATCGGTTAATCTGTAAAAGTTCTACTTTAATTTCTTCGAATTCTATTGGAATTTGTTTGCAAGAGACGTTGTGAGAATATTTCATGAGGTCCAGGATACAAGTGTCTTCAACAGGTACCATGGTCTGCAGCTCATCACAGAGGTATATTTCTTCTTCTATATTCTTACATGGTGTCGACAGCGATTTCGCTTTCAACCCCTTCGCAATAAGGTAGGGATACTTGGGTGATATTATTAAGGTAAGGTTTGTTTCAGGTTGGGTGATAGGTAAGGGTACAATTTTATAATAAAAATAAGTTTCTTTCTTAACTAAGGGTATTTCTAATACTAAAGTAATAACATTGTTCTTAAAATACGATTTCAATGTCATGGACTGTTCAATTCTTACAATATTTTCAGGAATTACTTTAAATATCAGCTTATCTGTTTTCTCTATGAATCTAAGTACATTAATGAATTGATTAGTATTAATTATAGATTGATGTAATACGCCCATTCTACTGAATGCTAAAATGTTTTCAATCTCGGTCAATTTTGTGTAAATTATTTGAAAATTATGTAAGAAGGAATTATAGATATGTGTTATTTGGTTAACATGTGAAATAATTGAAATGTCTTTAATATTTTTATTAATTTTATTGATTGCATCACTTAATTGTTCGAGATTGTTTGTAATATTTATAGTAGAGTTTGCAACAAGTCTTATCATTTCGGATATAACAGTAGTTTTCTTTTCCAGAGAATGTTCACGAGATTTTACATTTTTTATTAAGTTGTCATATTTAATAGCATCATCGTAATCCAAATTTCCTGTTATCATTTTAACTAGAGATCCCAAAGGATTAATGAGTCCTCTTTTCTGTCTATTAATTGGTACAATTTCTGAATATTTGTTTAATGTGATATTTAACATATAATTAACTTGAAGCTTAACATCATTGAAATATATTAACGAAGAGCTACTGGTATTTAACTGTAATTCTACTATTCTATTTAGTTCTATATACCTATGCATATTAAATTCTAATTCTTCCTTAATAAGTTTAATATCTAATGTCTTAATTACTATCCACTTATCATACGTAATCATAGCGGTTCCTTCTCTAAGAGGGAGAACGCCTGGATTCTTCTCAACCTTTTGAAGTTGAAGGGCCCGGATCGTTACTGCTTGGGTCACTAGCAGGACGAACCTGTGGGGGACGTTTTATGTCTTTTATTGGAACATTTTTATCTTTTGTGCTAGTTTCTACCAATACTACATTTCTTTTTATTTTACCCTTAACTTTTGCTTTTTCATACCTAGGCTTATCCTTGCTTCTACGTCGGTTTACACCTTTAATAAAAACATTATCGCCTTCATTTAAATCAAAATTAGTTTCACCTACTCTACTTTGTTGAACTTTTTCTTTCCTAGTTCCTATTTTATCGGTTAAGTATTTGTATAAGTATTGAGTTCTTTTTGCATGATCCCTAACTAGTTGTTGAGTATATTCTCTATCAAAATTTAAATTGAATTGATTGTTATTCTCCGTGTGACCAAATACTACTTCAAACGGAGTGAGACCTGTTACTGAATGGATTGTTTGATTGTAAGCCATTATAGCATAAGTCATCACTGATGTAGCATCTGTGAATTTATGTTCATATTTCGCAAGTCTATATATTTCTAAAATTGTGGAATGGAATCGTTCTATTAATCCCATTGAGTTTGGATTGTTAGGGGTGCCTATGTGAATGTCTATTTTATATAATGTCATTAAATCTTTCATGAGTTTATTATTGAATTCAGAACCAGGGTCTGAACTGATTTTAGTAGGTACGCCGTAGAATGAAAAATACTTTATAAGTGCCCTGATTACTTCAGGTGTTGTTCTGTCTGGAATTTCAAAAGCTTGTGCTAACTTACTAAATGCGTCTAATATGGTTAAGTAATATTTTCCTTCTATGGAGAATAAATCTATAAATAATTCTTGAAAAGGTCTTGATTGAGTTTGTGTAAGTTGTAATTGAGGTTTAAATGGTCTACGATCGTATTTCATACGTTTACAAGTGTCGCATGAATTTATTAAACTGGTTACGGTTTCTTCTAAATTTGTCCAAAAATAAACTCGTTTTAAATGAGAAATTGTTTCTTTAATACCTCGGTGACAGGTTTTGCCTACGTGATACTTCATTACTATTTCCTCTTGTTCTTTTTCGTCAGTGACATTAATTACTCTTTCAGTGCATTCATAAAGCTTTACGGTTTCTTTTCTAAATAATGAAATTAATACTTGTGTGAATAATTGTCGGTGTGCTTTATTTTCGTAATAGATAAAGTATTTAATTTTGGGTCTAATATATTCTTTAAGAAATTTTTTTATTAACTCGGAATTATCTAGGGGTAAGTGAACCTCTAAAATCTTTTGCTTGGGATGTGAACGAATCTTAACTGAAAGTTCATTTTTAAACCATGGGTATATTAATATTTGGTTTGGTTTTGTATCTATAGCTTCGTAAAGTATGGGAATGCCATCAGTATCCATATCTTCAGCAGAATGTGCTGTATCTGTACTAGAGTTTATTGTTAATGTACGTGATAATGACCTGGAATTAACTCGAGATGGAATAGACTTAGATACTTCAGAAAAAGACATAGAGTTACTGTTGTCATTTTCAGGTTCTTCACTTTGGTTGTTTTGTCCTAATCGTGTTATTGAATCGGTTAATTCTTGAATATAGTCATCAAGATTTCTATCAGAGTTATCTACATTAACTACCATTGATTGATTATCTTTATCGTTTTTACCTAAAGCATTTAATTTAATACGCGAGAGAGCATCAGCATTGGTGTTTTGCTTTCCATTCTTATGAATGACTTTAAAGTTGTATTCAGCTAACCTGAGTTTATATCTAGTCAATTTACTATTTGGTTCTTTTAGAGAATCTAGCCAAGCTAATGGTCTATGGTCGGTATAAATTGTAAATTTTGTTCCATATAAGTACGGACGAAAGTGTTTAACTGCCCATACAATTGCTAATAACTCTTTTTCTATAGTACTGTAACGTTTTTCTGTGTCATTCAAAGTTCTACTAGCATATGCTATTGGTTTATCACTGCCTACTTGGCCCTGCGAGAGTACAGCTCCAAGTGCATAGTCAGATGCGTCAGTTGTCAAAATAAAAGGCTTTGTAAAGTCGGGATATTGAAGTAATGGTGCATTAACAAGAATTTCTTTGCATTTCTCAAATGATTTTAAATAATTTTCATTAATTACAATTTTACTGTTCTTTTTTAGACATGCTGTCATGGGTTGTGTAATCTTTGAGAAGTCTTTTATAAATTTTCGATAATAACCAATAAGTCCGAGAAAGCTCTTAATTTCTGTCGTAGTTTTTGGTACTGGGTAATTAAGTATAGCGTCTATTTTGTCGGTATTAGGTTTTAGTCCGTCAGGTGTAATTGTATGTCCTAAGTAATTTGTTTCTTTGCAAAGGAATTCCGATTTATCGAGTTGGACTTTAAGGTTGGTTTTTCTAAGTCTATCGAATACTAGTTTTAGTTTTATTAGGTGTTCGTCGAGGCTAGATGAAAAGATAATTATATCATCTAAGTAAATTAAGCAATGTATGCCCTGCAGTCCTCTAAGAATATTGTCCATTGCTCGTTGGAATGTCGCTGGTGCGGTCTTTAACCCAAACGGCATTCGAAGGAACACATAGTGTCCAAATTGAGTTGAAAAGGCAGTTTTAGGCTGGTCTTCTTTTTCTATTTCCAGTTGGTGATACCCACTAGCCAAATCAAGTACTGAGAAGTAACAGCTTTTACCTAGTTTGTCAAAGAGGTCAGTTATATTAGGTAATGGATATTTATCGTCTATTGTAATGTCATTCAGTCTTCTATAGTCAACAACCATCCTAAACTTCTTTTCACCACTAGCGTCAATTTTTTTTGGTACGAGGTGTACAGGTGCACACCATGGAGAATTAGATTCTTGTATTACATTATCTTTTAAAAGTTTATCTATTTGATTCCTAATTTCAACAGCTTCGGCTGGAGATTGACGATAAGGCTTTACGTAAATTGGGTCTTCATTAGTTGTACGAATTTTATGCTTTACTTGATTAGAAAAACTTAATGGTATATGCTCGCTGTAAAAAATATCTCTATATTGAAAACACAAATTAAAAATTTTAGTTCTTTCTTCCTCATTCATGTGTTCAAAACGTAATTTTGACAAGTTTTGTTTCAGAATTTTATCAATGTTATAATCATGAATTGTTTGCGTATTATTTATATTAATTATTTCTTCATTGTAACTTGTAACCATTAGAGGTTTAGTGAATTTAATTTCATAGTTTTTATCAGATGAATTTTGTATTATAGTGGTAGCATAACCGTTTTCGCATTTTACAAGAGCAGATGGTGTTCTTATATCTTTACCAAAATTAATTGAATTTAATATTGCTTGTCCATTAGGAAGATTAACAGGAACCTTAACACGAGTTTCAGATCGTGCATCAACATGAATTGCAAATGGTGGACTATAAATAATTGGTATTTCTGTGTCACGAGTTTTTAAAATTTGATTTTTCATGTCTATATTAGCGTCAAGTTGTTTTAATAAGTCTGATCCTATTAAACCGCCATAATCGCTATCCACATTATAGATATAAAATTTATGATAATCTGTACTACAAAAAGTTTTAAAGAGGGGTATATAAATTACTTCGTTATGGTGACTCTGTGCGTGTGTACTCACGACTTCGAATGGCTCATAATATTTAAATTCTGACAAATACTTATTTACTATTTTAGGACTTATAAAGGATCGTGAACTACCTGTGTCTATCATAAACTTACTATTTATTTCGGGAATTTCAATATGTGGCAACTTTAAAGCACCGTGATGATTTAAATGTATTACTTCGGTTTGTCGGTTATTGAGGCCTGTGTATGAAAATTTTCAGGTTCTGAGGTCTCAACCGTTTCTTCTGAATTTTGTTCTAATTCACAATAATTATCTGGTGTAAAATAACTCGGATCTATATTATAAAATTCGTAGGGATAATTATCTTCGAATGTTTCATGATCGTAATTCATATCGTCGTTCATGTAATTTGTGTGAAATAAATTATTTGATGTTCTTGGTGTCATAAAATTTGGCTTAGTTTGAGGCGCCGTTCGCATCGATACATCGTTTTCATATCTATGTACCGGTTTTGGTTGATGATTTTGTGGGATACCAAATTTAAATTGTTGTTGATTTGTTGTTTGGGGGAATTGCCTATATCCAAATTGAGGTGGTCCACCACCAAACTTAAATTGTGAATTATTAGGATTATGTAACCCTTGCTTTTGGTTGGTACCGAATTTAAAATTAGGTTTAAATCCTTGAGGTTGTTGTTGTGGGTGTATTCCAAATTTGAAATTCATTGGAGGCTTATTTTGGTATTGGGGTAATTGATTAAACTTATTAAAATTATTTTGAGAAAAATTATTTTGAGAAAAATTATTTTGTGATAAATTATTTTGTGGTAAATTATTCTGTGTTAAACTATTTTTTTCATTAATATTTTGAGTATATTTTTGTCTATTAACGCTCCGTGATTTATATTGGTTAAGGAAATTCACTTCTTCCATTACTACACTGAGCGCGTCTTCTAGAGTTGTAGATCTATGTAACCGGACAACTCGTATCATATCTTCGGGCAAATTAAAAAGGAAAACATTTAAACACGTATGGTTATATATATTCATTTTCGCGTTCTTAATATTTTCGTCCTCTATTAAATTAATTTTCGAAAATAATGTGCTACGGACGCTTTGGATTCGATTACAAAAACTTAAATATGACTCACCTTGATTAATTTTAATATTTTCTAATTCTATTGAAATACATTCTTCAGTTCTAGGATCTCCGAAATGTTGGATAAGAGTTGTTTTAAGCTCCTCCCAATTATTAATGTCTTGTCTCTCGCTAATCAAGTGACTTGCCTTACCTCTAAGGCGGCTAGTTATAACATGAAATATGTATATATCTTGTGCTATATTCGGGCGTTCTGGCCTAAAGGCTCTTATGACATACTCACTTTTTTTTAAAAATAAATTTAATAGTTTTTGTTCCCCATCGAACTTAGGTATAATATTTAGAATATCAGTTGGAATAGTGCGTATTTCTTGCATTTTTAACAAAAATTATTTATTACAATAAAAATTAAAAATAATATAAATTTATTTTCTTTACTTATTTAATAATTCAATATAATTTTCTTTTTATTTCAATTAAAATCTTTATCAACTTAAAATAACTTAAATCTATTTTACACAATACACAGTCAAACGGAAATAAAATGGGACAGGTTGGAATGCGAAGAGGTTTACTCACATAAGTCTGCAACCCATTTCTTCTATTTATAACTGCTGAAGAATAAGCACTTCACTTTTTGCCTTTAACCGTCGAATTACGCGATGAATAATGACTTATTTGTTTGGTCGTAAAATATCCGTTTAATGCGTAAAAACACACGCGCAACCCTACACTCAGACTGATTTTAAGTCTTCACAGGCGCAGGATCACGACGGACATCCTACCGGCTGCGCCAGTCAAATCGCGACGGTATTTAAAGGTTTTTTTAAAAAAGGAAAACTTTATTAAGTAATTACACTTAGTATTCTTAACTAATAGTCGATGTTAGACTCTAATTCTAAGGTGGTCGATGCAAGACCCTATTACTACGGTGGCCGATATTAGACTGGCTTTAATATAATTATAATCTTACAGCTAAAAACCCTTACATGATAACTTTGATTCGTGGAACATAATAGAATAACAAAACTATGCATTCATTGTAGTGATTGCATTAACGCTTATGGTGCGTTCTGGGTATATGTGTGACATTGTAACTACCTATACATAAATCTTCGATGCATGTGTTTGTAATTAAACTCCTAACGGCTGAATTTTGATGGAGTTTTTTGTGAGTTCAAGTGGAATCGAGAATGATTTATATTATTACATTTTTTTGTACGTAACACGTATCTACAACACAACGTCGGATCCGCTAGTTCTATACTATATATTAAAGAAATATCAAAGAGGTTTGTCGACATCACAAGAGACCGAAGATCTGGCAGCTACCTCGGACAAAGTCTTTAATTAAAAAAAAAAAAGTCAAATTAGTCTAGCTATTCAAAGAGAGAACGCTGCCAGTATCTTCGAAACCTTACCTAAAGGGACTCCTTTTAATAATATATTTTGTTTATGTTAAGGTTAGTTATTTATTTCAATGTATAATGTATAGAATTTATACACAGTTACAGTATTACCCTACATCAATTTGTTTTTTTTAGAGAGTGCCACCTTAGCCAATTAATAATTCAATTAGAACGTTAGAACTCGTAACATTTCTAGACCATAGTGCTCTATAGATATCTACTACGTACTTTATATTATCTTTAAATCTTAGTTTAAGATTGTGTAATTCTAGCATTACTTATTTAATTTTTTGTTCATTTTGGTTATGCATATATATATATACTTTACCATCAGTAAGTTTTTGTTGCGTAACTGGAAGAACCAGGATGAAATCGCTTGTTAGCGAATACAAGGCCCGTTGCCTTATAATTTATGTGACCTCTGTTTATGTCAAGTAATAAGTGTAAATAAATAAATAGTTTGGAAAATCCAAAAGCGCACGCCTCATAGCGGTCATTCACATTTAAAAAAAAAAACATTCGTTTACATTTATTTATTGTTTTTACTTCTTACTACTTACTTAATATAATAAAAAAATATATAGTGGCGCCATAACTCTAAGGTGAGGAAAAAATATACTAAAATTCGTATTTTTGTTTTTTACAAATTATAATTAAACGACAGTACTTAGAACGCTAATATTAACTAGGAATCAGCCCAGAGAATAACTTAATATAATAAGAAAAAAAGTATTCTGGTACGATAAATTTTTCGACCAATTTCTCTGCCACAGACTGACGGACGTCCAAGAATGATTGATTTTAATGTTATTATATACTATGTTAAACAAAATAATTGTTCATAAAAATACCATATGTGCTTGATAGATTATTTAACTCGATTTTAGTGCACTCATATTATCCTGTAAGTGTTATATTAGTGAGAAAAAAGTCATTCAAGTTTCGAAAGAATGGGTTTTTTGACATGTCGAGAGTAGAGCACTGCGAGGCGTGCAATACGCTTAATTGCTAGCTTGGATATAGAATTCCGCTGGTGGCGTCGCGCTCATAGGCATTTAGCATCGTACGTATCTTCATCGTTCATCAGCCAACCATGCAAGAGGGCAACCTGTATTTCTTTGCCCCTAGTGCGCTTTTCCATATACATTACTAATATACATGTAAGGAACAAATAAATAAAATTCGTTAATTAATTTAAAACTTATTTTATTTTTACAGCAATAAATCTTGAAAATATTAACTCTTAAGCCCCCTTATTCATTAAAACTTATATAAATTGTAGCAAAAGAATAAAGTTTTTCTCTTCACGAATTCGAAATGTCGAAATGTTATCCTACTCCCGCGAGATATTTAAAAAAGAAAATAATAAGGTTTGAATAGCTTTTTTGCAAACCAACCACTTTACTAATACCACGTGACTATTCAACCAGTTACAAAGTCTTACTTATAAATAAAAGTGTACTGTAATTATTGTACTGTACGTGTACAAAGATACTATATAAGAATTCTCACCAACCAACTATCGACTGACTTTAAACAAATTCAATTATTTTGATACAAAACTAGTGAGCAAATAATACTCATCTCGGACTTGAGATACTGATATATGACTAGACTAGTTTATTCCTACGAATTCCTCATAATAGTTAATATGAAGAGGAATATTTGGACAATATCAAGGTATAGATTTAATGCTGCGAAAATATATTCCTCTGGCGAAATGCTGTATTTGTGTTTCCCGCCCATCATCAGTTGGGTATCGTAGACAAGGTACATTGAGAATATAAGTACTCCCAAAGACGCGTACACCAATCGTACAATATTGTTGGTTGGAATAAATATTGTTATGAGACCTGGAATTTTAATAAATGTTATTAGCAACGAAGTTACACAGAACCTAGAATGAAATATGAATTGACGTTTCGTTCGACTGTGATTGGTCAAGAGCAACTCTAGCTCAATAGTTGACACATGACATGCGTCAAAATATTACGTTCGACATCTTATACATATTTTACGTGGATTAGATGTTTTAATCTTTTAATAACTTGCATACAAAATACAATTAATTATTGTTCGAAACCTCTGTCACCCTTACTCAGCCATAATGTATTATGACAATAGACATCACATATGCTTTATACCGATGTCGTAAACAGAATATTGAGCAGATAACACATAACCTTTACACGACAATCAAAGCATGGACATTAAATACGACTGTCGTTAAATAATTTACTAAAATAAGATCCTAACAAATATAATAAATGCAAAAGTGTATAATAATTGTGTTTTGAGTGTGACCATAATAAAAAATTATGTATTAGGATATTCTTAGAGTCTACACGAAAGTCGGTCATTTTTGGAAGCTTTCTCAAAACTTATTTTACATTTGCTATACACTATGCCATCTGATTGATTGTACGTTTCTTGTTACGCAAATAATTTATATCCTAAACTCACCGAACATTAACAAGACCATAGTAGCAGCCACAAGGCCTCCTCCTATTAAGGTAAAGTCCCATTTTGTTTGAAATGCAAATAATGTCAGACCCAAACATACCGCAGCCGTAATTCCCACTGCCATGAATACCTGGAAACCAAATGTAAAGCATATGTAGTAAATATCCAAATTACGGGTGTATGTCCCCATGAGATTACCATTTCTATAGGAACGAAATTATACGTAGTCTTACCATAAATACTGATACAAAGAAAAAGAAAAATTATTTTAGTTTAATGCAATCACGGCGATTCGGTTTTTCCTAGCACCCCACTCCATTTTAATATCGCAAAATATTGTACAATGTATTGGCGCCAAAATGAGAAAACTCAACTCAACAATCATATAAAAATGACAGATTCCAAATTCAAATGTAATATTTAGTCTATTTTTTAATTATTTAATTATAACAGTATTTACGGCCAGACTAAGTACATAGGTACATAAGTTTTGTATCACATTTGTATTGACAGAAAAATATACCTACATACCTACCTAAGAAAAGATCATTTGATTACATTTATTATCTATATATTACCTCTGTGGCATCGAATGTGCTGGAAGCTACACCGAGGAGAAAACTCTGAGCAACCGTAAATATGAAGAGGAAGATGAAGTTCATGGGCGTTGTTCGTCGAACATTTTCACAGCAAGCCATGGCTATCATACAAACGAATAGCACTGCTATTGCTACCCAACTGGAAAAATATTAGTAATTTTATGGTACTTAACATAACATGTATCAGTAATTTTTATAGCCTGGATTCGATTTTGGCGAAGCGTATTTTTTTTGTTTGGAAGGGGAACAGTCCAATTTGAAGGTGTCAGCTGTATTTGTTTGTTAGATATTGATAGATAGATGAGATAAAAGTGTGATGATAGAGTATGCTAAAATAGTTAGTTGTGAGAAAATATTAGACAACTTCGAAATGTAATAAGTATTTATTTAAAAAAGAAAATTCCATCATCCAGTAATCTAGGAGCAAAGTTCAATTATTCAGTAGAAATATTATCGTAATAGTCGTAAATAAGAATAAAATATAACAGATAAATTAGGTTGTAAAGCCATTTCACCTAACTTTGTACCGATTTCGCCAATTTGTCTCCCAATTTTTAAAATAATAATAATACTTCTAGAATCTGTGTGGAATGAGAACTCGCTAGGCGGTTATTATAACTGATATAATTCTTATTATTTACGCGTAGTTTTATTTATAGTCAAACATTATACACTGTTTATACTGCACAGACTATATTTCTTAAAAATAAAAACGTTTGAGTTATTCATAAAGAATTTCTGAATGTATTTTTAGGAAGTAAAATAAGTCTGCACAGTTTATAATAGTTTTTCATCCTTGTATATATTTTGTACATATGTGCCAGGAATATGCTCGTATGAAACATGATAAAAACGTTATCTACCCACAAGAGATAAGTATTTTCTCTGACGTATCGTTTTGTTGGCTCGTGGAACACGAATAATGCAATGAATCCCAAAGTAACTAAAAGCTGGCACATCAGGATGGCGTATACCTGAAATTCAATATTTCTTATTTTATCAATTGTTTAATGATGTTGATAATGCACGGGTGTTAGAAGAATGTATCAGGATTGTATCGTTTCTGTGATTTTGTTCACGTTTATAATACAGGAATCGTGAGTGTAATTATTTAGGAAACTTAAAAAGAACATTAAAAACAAAAAAACATGGGTTAAGCTAACGCCGAAAACTCCGTCTTATCTCATTCTCTTATTATAAAATAATGGGTTAAGATCGGAGTGTACTATAAGCGCATCTTGCTATACCGTCAGCCGACCCGTCAGGTACATATCACTGTAAAGACGCCGTAGAAAAGGATCTACGGAAGCACTAAGTGCCCGCCAAGTGGTAGCGCGCGGTCGGAAAAGTTACCGTTCTCTAGTTTCGGATTTCTTTTTTGCCGCTAGTGGAGTACGTAAAAATAATTGTACCTCGCTCGTGGAATTGAGAGAATGCAAATACAATTAGATTAGTTATATCGGGTGTTTTTTTTAGAGGTATAGAACTTTAAATTGCAATAAAACAACGATGGATTATTGGACTGACATGATTTTTTTTTTATTTGAAAGATAATCTTGTGGCAATACATTTTAAATATGATTTCTGGCATATGACTGCCACGGCTGGCTCAGATATAGTCCAATCTGGACGTCCAATTTTCGATGACTTTTTTCAACATTTGTGGCCGTATATCGGCAATAACACGGCGAATGTTGTCTTCCAAATGGTCAAGCGTTTGTGGCTTATCCACATAGACCAATGACTTTACATATCCCCACAGAAAATAATCTAGCGGTGTTAAATCACAAGATCTTGGAGGCCAATTCACAGGTCAAAAACGTGAAATTAGGCGGTGTCTTTCAGTAAATCGATTGTGGCACGAGCTGTGTGACATGTTGCGCCGTCTTGTTAAAACCACAGCTCTTGGACATCATGATTGTTCAATTCAGGAATGAAAAGTTAGTAATCATGTCTCTATACCTATCACCATTGACTTTAACATTCTGGCCATTATCGTTTTTGAAGAAGTATGGACCAATGCTGCCACCAGCCCATAAAGCGCACCAAACAGTCAGTTTTTCTGGATGTAACGGTGTTTCGACATATACTTGAGGAATAGCTTCACTCCAAATGCGGCAGTTTTGTTTGTTGATGTAGCCATTTAACCAGAAGTGTGCTTCATCGCTAAACAAAATTCGCTTATGAAAATCGGGAACAACGGACGGGAAAATTGGACGTCCAGATTGGACTATATCCGAGCCAGCCGTGGCAGTCGTATGCCAGAAATCATATTTAAAATGTATTGCCACAAGATTATCTTTCAAATAAAAAAAAAATCATGTCAGTCCAATAATCCATCGTTGTTTTATTGCAATTTAAAGTTCTATACCTCTAAAAAAAACACCCGATACATATATAATCATAATCGCCATATCTAACCTACAAAATTTCCTCCACTACTTTTCGGATGAGACGCTCAAATGCGTATAAATATAGGAACCGTAATTGTTTCTAAAGAAATTATGATTAGAATATTTGATATTGGTATAGCTTGGACAAGCGAGCACAAACTCAAACGGAATTATTATAAAACATGGACTAAATGTTTGTTACCATGGTTATAATGTCGCTTGAAATGCGAGAAACGTGACGTGTGATCTGTTGAGTGACCAATCAAAATCAAACGAAACCCGCGCGTCTTTTGTTTTAAATTTAAAACCCCTCTAAATCACACATATTTTAATAAATATAAAATTAAAATAATTAAAAATTAATAAAAAGAAAATGATTATATATTAAAAAGAAATTTTTAAAATTTTGGTCCCTGTGACAGTGTACCTTTAACGCTGGCCGCATTTTCTCGCTGTATTGCGATACTTATTCTTTGAGCGAGCGAAGCATCAGCTCAGGGTTCACCGGTACTATTAGGCGCCAACTTAATTCTTTAATTAGCGCCTGTGCTTGAACCCCACGCCCCGCGGCCTACCGTTATGTAGGTTATGAAAATTGTAATAAAATAATTCTTTATCTAGCATTGTATAATTTCTTATTTCTTTTTCGAGTATCTTTGTAATGTTTCCCTTTATTGTGTAGACTTGTGATTGATGTATATGTTTTGTGTTTTGGTATGTCGTGTGTTAGGCTTTTTTGAATATAAATAAGCTGTTGATAGTTCATAAATTACCTTGCGTATAAATGCTTTTCGTATACTTTGTTCTGTAAAGTCAAATTGATTAGTTGGAGCATCCTCCCCAAATGACGGGTCAACGTACATAACCTGTTGATCAGAAGGTAAAAATGAAATTAATTCTTATAACTTCTAAATTCTTATCAGTTAAGATTTCATGTTTGATGCGTTTTAGTTTCCGTTTACTTTCGGTGTCCGTCATACCCATTTTCGATAGCTCTTTCAATAACCGTAGTTCTGACGGCAAACACTTGAGGATTCTTGGTATAAGAGCAAAATTTTTAAGATGAGGCTGGTATTAGTCCCTTTATTTCATGTAACTGTGAAATATGATCTATGAACCACCCTTGGCGCTCGCATCCATCCTTTCAGTCTGATTTATCTATTCCGTGGTCGAATCAAGTATTAGAACTGCTATTTATTTATTTTATTAAGTTTAGTACATTATATATAATGCTTTACATTAACACACATTTACATAATTTAAACTCAATATTTGCGTCTTCCAATTAAAACTTAAGGTTTTAAACATAGACATGTAAAGGGTTTTTCAACAAGAACTTTGTTTTCTAAAACAAAATAAAACAAAGAATTTAGAGGAAAATGAATAAATTTTTTATTGTATTACAAAGAGAAAAGTTTGGCAATTATGAATGAAAAATGATATCTGGCAAATGTCCACCACGACCACGCTGACAGATGTTGATTCTTTCATCAAAATTTTTAATCACTTTTTGGCAAAATGGAGGGTCTATTTCGTTAATGACATCACGGATTTTGAGTTTTAAGGCTGCAATCGATTCGATTGGCTCCGTATAGACTCTGTCTTTAACATAGCCCCACAAAAAATAATCCAGTGGTGTTAAATCACACGATCTGGCTGGCCACTTAACAGCTGAATTTCGCGAAATTATGCGCTCGGGAAATTTGGTTTGCAATAAATTGATCGTTTCATTGGCTGTGTGACATGTGGCACCGTCCTGTTGAAACCACATTTCAGTGATATCCATGTCATCAATAATAGGCCAAAATTTAGTGGTTAACATCTCGCGATACCGTGATCCATTGACTGTTACCGCATTTCCAGCCTCATCTTCGAAAAAAAACGGCCCAATCACGCCTCCAGACCACATAGTGCACCACACAGTAACACGTTGAGTATGCAAAGCCTTCTCAATAATTGCTTTAGGATTTTCAGAAGCCCAAATGCGACAATTTTGCTTGTTGACGTACCCTGACAAATGAAAATGGGCTTCGTCTGAAAAAATGATTTTTTCAGAAAAACCAGCAGGTTGTTCCTGAATGAACTGAGCGAATCTGCGGCGATTTGAATGGTCGATCAGCTTTAATTCCTGCACCAGTTGAATCTTGTAAGGCTTCAAAGCCAAATCCTTTCGCAAAATTCGCCATGTTGTGCTTTTGGATAACCCCAATTGTTGAGAACGTCGTGAAATTGACAAATTTTGATCTTCTTCAACACTGTGGCTCATGGCGGCGATATTTTCTGTTGAACGACCCGGTCGAACACGTGTTGGTGTTGGCACATTTTGTACCGAGCCTGTCGACTCAAATTTCGCGACCAAATTCTTAACAGCGGTCTCAGAAGTACGATTATGCTGGCCGAAAATATCACGAATTTTACGAAATGTAACTTTAACAGAACCACCATTTTTATAGTGGATTTGAATTATTTTAATGCGATTTTCGAGCGAAATTGAATTCATTGTAATAATTGCCAAAGCACCTGCTACGAATACCGCCAAAAACTAAATGTCAAAACTATCACGTTCTCGGTGTTGCCACAATTGAAAAACAAACTTCTTGTTGAAATACCCTTTATATTTAATAAATTCTATACATTATACATTGAAATAAATAACTAACCTTAATTACATAACATAAACAAAATATATTATTAAAAGGAGTCCATTTAGGCAGGGTTCCGAAGATATTGGCAGCGATCCCCCTTTGAATAGCTAGACTCATTCTTTGTCCGAGGTAGCTGCCAGATCTTCGGTCTCCTGTGATGTCGACTCACCTTTTAAAGCCTTAAAGCGGACCCCACGGACCAAGGGTCTATTTGAAGGCTTTAGTTTTACAGTATGTTACAAGCTATAGTTTCTAAAATACACCCAACATTTAAGTATGTTTTACAAAAATTAATAAAAATTCAATGAAAACACTTCCAATTTTAGATTTTACAAATAATAATAAGCAAAAAGTTACCAGTGAAATATCGGATTAGGTATCAGATAGTCAATCAACAATTTTCTTTTAATTGATCAGCCCACTACCGAATATATAAAATTCAGGATAAGTAGTATTTATTCTATTTCGCGAAAAACTCGAATGAGAGGTGCTTGAACTCCTTTAAATGTTGATTCAGTTCAATAAATGTTGAAAATGTACTAACCTGCGCCATGACCAACGTCCGCTGTGCACTGTATCTCTCGTATCACTGATATGCCGGTGATAACAACAGATAACAATTGATGACACACCGATTTGCAATACTTATTATTAATTTATTTTTATTTCTAAGAATGTTATTTTGATGAAGATGGAAAATAATTATTAATGACTCGTTATCAAACTTTAAACGTTTACCGCATTAACACTTCTTAATACGCTATTAAAATTTTGTTGTCATTTTTATTTTACAATAAATGTGGGTCAAACGAGGAGGAGGCTCATCTGATGTTAATAAGTGCCCACGGACACTCTTAATGCTAGAGGGCTCGTTGCCGGCCTTTTAAGAATTGGTTCGGAAATACTTCAGTGGGCAGCTGGTTCCACATAGTGATGGTGCGCGGCAAAAACTCCTTAAAAAACGCTCAGTGATGTAACTACGGACGTCGAAGTGATATAGATCTATACTGATTACTGCGCCCTCATTCTGTGACTTCCAATATTGATAGTGGTTCTAATCGCGACGTTTTTGTATGCAAGTTCGGTGATCTCTCAACATCAGTAGCGATATTGTAACCCTGGGATCGTATTGGAAAGGCTCTGTTGTTAAAAAATGAATGGCTGGTTCTAAACAAACGAGTGTTTTAAGATATTATTAATCTGGATATAAATTCTATCATATTTTGATATAAGTGTAAACAATTTTGTAAAAATTGCACCTCAATGTATAAAATTTTTCGCAGAGTCAGATAAGAGTCCTTTCGTGTATTGTGTACGATATTGCGGGCTACTCGATTGTGAGAAAGTTGGATCTGGTGAGCGCTGCGCTCTCAAGTCATTTTCACATGTGTATATTCTTTCTGTTACATATTTTCATAAGTATCTGATTGTCCTTGTGTCGTATGTGCTGTTTGAGAGCAAAAATAAAATAAATAATACGATGATCGTAATTATAGAAGAGTCCTGAAAATACAAGAAGTAAACTATCTTTAATTAACACTGTTAATGGTACAATGTTATAAGTATGTAAGTTTTTTGAATTTATAAATCTGTTCCAGATGTTACGAGGTATGAAGTATGGTTTAGTAAAGGACATATGTTTTTTGTGAAAAAAACAGCTTGCTTTGTTTTTGTTTTATTCCTTACATACAAAAAAGAAATGCTAGTCTGATCTTGGCCTCAGATTTATGTGTGTTTGTCACCAAGGTGGTGTTGTTTCATTAGGCAAGTAGGTAATCAGCCTTCTGCGCCATAGAGGACTTTGAGGCTAAGCCATGGAAATGGCTTTCGGCTGCTTTAAGATATGAGTAAATGTTAATAGACAGACAAATGAATTAGCACACTGATATGTTTCCAATGAACCTAACTTTATTAGAAATCTTGTTATGTAAAGTATAAATCACTATAACATGGTTAATAAAACAACAACAGTGGAATTTCATATTTATTACGAAAGGTACAAAAAATTGACAAGAAAAAAAATCCCCGCCATCATGTCATTTATCATTGTCAGACAGGACAGACAACAATCAGGCGCTAAAACAACAAAAAAATTACTGACATTTTCTAACTTATAATTCTAAAACTAACTTAAGTCTTAATAAAACTAATATTTTAGGAACTTAAATGTCTTTTCGTAAAGCGGTGAATTAGATATGTGCAGGAAGGAAAGTTTCTATTCCTCCGAATGTAACGCTAGGTATAAATTGATGCCTACCGTAAGGCCCTTTCTCCACTGCTCCGGTCCGGCGTCGGATACCGGAATGAGTCGTGAGAAAAATATCGGAAAGCCGAATTGCGCTTCTTCACTATATCCGATCCGACAATAATCGATACTTATACATATTTTATCATACAACATTTATATTAACTAAAACCCATATACTTTAATAAAACGTTCTACATTCTGAAAATTTAATGCCCTGGCAAGTTTATTACTTTTTTATATTAACTATCTTAAAATATTATAATCTACTTAATAAATAGTTATATATTGGTCCAGGTTATCCAGATTCTTTCAAATTAAAGAAAGTTTAAATAAACCTGTGAATAATAATTTATAACCTCTTAGATACTTGGATATACTTGGACCGATAAAACACCGCGTTCCGATCTAGCAAGTTATCGGATCGTTAAAAACGGGATGCCGGAGTAGTGGAGAAGTACGTAAGTACTGTTTTGAGTTTCTAAATGGGATCGGTAATTAACGTTTGCCGGACCGGAGCAGTGGAGAAACGGCCTAAGCGTATTTGTAACTCAACGGAAGTACGAACATGTAACTTTCCAATATAAACCGAGCAGGGGACTTAGACAAAATCCCTTTTCAACAATCATTAACGTCAAACGAATATGTATGAAAATGGTCACGTGACAAAATGTCATTGCCATACAAATTCGTTCAGTGAAAAGTGATTTGTCTCACGCACCAGTAAACTATAAAAATTGTATTGAGTCCATAAAGATGTTAAAAATGCAATTCAAAGTAGAGAAGAAGAAGTAAGATTCAGAGTAGAGACAAAATCCTACTGATAACTATAATGTATATTTTTTGCTAAGTTTAAAATTAAGCCATTAGTTCTGTATCAGTCATGTAATAGTTGCTACTTAACTATGGTAGGGCTTAAGTTAAATGACAGCTAACGCTCACGTGACCATTCTCATACACGTTGGTTGCGTTATGCCGTCGCAGATTTATTCATAGAGCACAGATATTAATACAGTAAATCCTCTTATAACACGGTACTCTTATACACGGGTTTTCTCCAATATAATTCCGGAATTACACACATCTCATAGCATAGTTATTTCTTAATATTAATATTTAAATCCCCTTTAACGCGTTATATGGATTCGTACAAGCGCGTTATGCGAGAATAAAACGCGTTTCCTATACCGTGGAACTTAATATTAATAGATAATAACACATTTTTAACATTACCACACATATCACCGAGGCTTTAGTTTAGAGGTATCGCCTGAATTATATAGTTTTAGTAAACAAATACAAATGTATGAAATGTAAATAGCATATTTAAGAGTATTGGGAAGTTCCCTCAATCTTTCACACTCGCGCTTACTGGAGCTAGATTCAAAGACAAGTTAAACGTATCGGTGTAATGCTATGAACATATTTTGACACATGGAACACTTCACACTTAAACTTGTCTTTGAATTTAAGGGGAACACTCGGATCAAGAATAACCCTAATTTATAAGTACAGTATAAAAACCCACTATAACGTAGAAATAGTTACATTTGTTTGGTTTAACACAAAACCCTGGATACATTAATTATGTCTTTATAACGCAACAGCAGTCTCAATAACGAAGAAATATTTTCATATTTAAACATCAACAACATACTTAAGTGTAATTGTTTTTATAATCAGCTTACAAAAGTAAACTTTTGAGGTGTAGAAATTTCTAAGACATTTGAGGTAATAAACAGCCGTTTCGCTTTTGTTATTGTTAATTGCATTAACACGTGTGCCATTATTCTTAGATTACATTGCCTGCAGGAAATTTTGGTCTCAGTTACTAAACGCACCACAGTTACCTATCGTTTATTATCAATCGTAAACAAACTTTGAAACTGTCAAGATAGACAGTTAAAGAAAAGCGTTATGTGTTTAGAATAATTTACCTATTGATTGTAATAAAATTATAAATTATTGAAATTGGTTAAATTTGTTATTTTTTTCTATTTATTCCCTATAACGAGAAAGAAAATGCTCTGTTTACACTGTATATAAGCGAAAATTGACATGATGTAGGAAGTAAGAGTTCGCCAATATTCGAGTCTGAAGAAGCTGATGTTGTTAGCGAATCAATCGCAGAATCCTGATAAATATATTGATAATATCCAAATATATATTTAAAGCGGCGAAAACGTATTCTTCTGGTGAAATGCTATATCTGTGTTCTCCTCCCATCATAATCTGTGTATCATAGACTAAGTACATAGAGAATAGCAGAACCCCCACACCAGAGTATAGAAGATGTAATTTGTTGTTATATGGTAGAAATAACATCATGAAACCTGTAAAAAATTATAAAGTTTTATTTCGTGCTTATTTTTGAGAGCAGTTTTGCCTCAGCGTGCTACTCATCCCTGAGGTCGACCAATGAACTTTCTTTCTATGTGCGCATTTAACATTCTCTGATCTCTCAAACGGTGAAGGAAACGATCCTGAGGAAGCCGGCTTGCCAAAGTCCCATAAAGTCGACGGCATGTCGATGCACAGAAGCCTGATCACCGACTTGCCTATTAGATTGACAAATGATCATGAAACAGACACAGAATTCTGAGGGCAACCTGAAAAGGTAGTAAGTAAACTGAAAAGGCGCCACTGATTTTTTTTTCTAAAGTTTCTTTACCGCTCTATTCATTACAAATTTATAATAATTTCCTATACAGTAAATGAACACGATATATTCACAGTTTTAGATAAACATATGTTGTCTTAACTTACCGAACGTTACTAGAACCGTCAATGCGGCTATGAGCCAGCCACCGCACAAAGTGAAATCCCATTTCGTTTGAAACGCGAAGATGGTCAGGGCGAGACATATTGCGGCTGTAACACCTAATGCTATAAACACCTGGAATTAAAAAAAAAACATGATATAGTAACAATACATTATACACACGTTATGCCTATAAACAGGTGCCGCTCCCGGAAACTGGACTGCGAGGTTACCGTTCAGTTTTGTAATTTAATACAAAAAAAGAGAGGACGGTAACTCCCATCATTCTGGTTTCTTCTAAAATTGCCATAGTCATTTTGTATGATAACTTGATATTTTAATAGACTACCGAGAGTTATTTACGCCGCATTTTTCCTCGGCCTACACCAGCGTTGCCAGACGTCCCGATTTTTGGCGGGACGTTCTGATTTTTAAAACAAAATGAAATGTCCCGTCCAGGCTTAGTCCCGCTTTTCGGGAATAACTCGATGGCACCACCACCGCACAATAATGGTACCAACTCTTTCAACAGTATCCAAACAACAAACATTTAACGATAGGTTTAATCTGATTTAAATACATTTAAAACATTATTTAAAAACTTCTGATTATTATTTTTCTTACCATGTCCCGCTTTCGACAAATGAGTCCCGCTTTTTTCGTTTTAAAAGTGCCAAAATCCCGACTTGACTATAAAAAAATCTGGCAACGCTAGCCTACACCCTCTGTTCTTTGCCGTTGTTTTGTTTCTTTGCCGATGTGAAGGATGTCTACCGATACAAATTAAACGACGTGGAATATGTGATACCTGTGCCGCCGAAACTGAAGCCTTTATTGAGGCTTATGACAAATTGTACTATAATACCGCTATAAACGCTCTCGAAGGCAATAATTAATAATCAAATCATAGTCTTCGAACTTTTTAGCCCACCTAATAAATACTACAATGAACAAATTGCTATAAAAGTTGATCAGGCGAACTTAAAATTATTGTTCAATGATGATGTTTTTGAAGAATTATTTACAGAGAAAGACGCCTCTCGCTGATCCCGATTGCATAAAAGCACTCAAAACTGCAATGTATGTGTAGCTTTATTTAATTGTGTAGTACTCGTGTTAACCAGGCAATACTATCGTGTAACTAGACAAACAATAAAAATGATTTTGTACTCCTCTATTAAGGTGGGAACTGACCAACGTTACGAGGTGTAATGTAATATGTAATGTAATGTTACACAGCGAGCATTTGTGCAGTCAGTACGTCGTATTACGGGGAAACCAGCGAGCAACGAGCCGCTCGTTGCTCGCTTTGAGTGCTCCACCCGGCTTTCGGTTTTTTGGCGAATCCTTTGACTGTTATGCGGTTCAGTAATTACGCGTCGCACGCCGCGAGTCATCATGATTATGATTTTCTATAAATTGTGTCTTTTTTAAGTACTTTTGGTCCTATTAAATTCAACAGTTCTTCAAAATCGAAACCTGCGTACAAAGTTTTTATACTGTCCAGTAATGATTTGGTTTTTAATATTGCAATCAATAACAAACCACCTCATACGCCTGTGTTTTTAAATAAGTTTTAAGTCCAGTAACATTTTTACTTCTTCTTAATTTGGATGAAACAATAATTAAATAGAATGAAAGATATCAACATTATCACTATCACATCTCGTGAACACTGGCGGCGAAAGTGGAGCACAGAGTTTTGACTACCGTTACGGTGATTTTAGAACACAGCGTAACATGCTCGATGCGAATGCTACATTACACCTCGTAACTTTGGTCAGTTCCCACCTTTAAGGGACACGCGGTAGCTGGCTTTCGCGTCCGAAAGACGAAGTGCCAGAGGGTAGTTCATTTATTCGTCGAAAATTTCCTCACATCTATTGTTCGAAATACATATGTTTTATATCATAAATATTGGTGAGGGCGATCCATAATATTTTAACTCAGCCGATCGTAACACTTGATTACTTGCTTGGATTATGCTAGACGCATTTTGAATTTGTCTATATTTTTGCCAAAACTTTATATAATTTTTTTTAAATTATATTTATGAGTAATGCCCTCATTGTATAATTTCTTTATATTCAATGGTTGTGCGTTGAAATATTTCAAGGCAAAGTCTGTTATATTATAGTCTACCCTGAACTCCTATGTTGGATTTTGCAGAAGGAATTTGTTTTTTTAAATAAATAACATCTTTAAAAACTTACATATTAGTATTAAGTAGTTCATGTGGAAGATGGTGTAATGGTTGTGTAAAACAAAACACTTGGCGATTATAAAGAGTGGCGGAGAGTTTATTGCCAGTTCTTCTCTTCCGTTCTACGCCCTTGATTTGAGAACTGGCAGTAAATGTAAATAAGTGTACATTGTGTTACCTATATGAATAAATGATTTTTGACTTTGACTTCTTGCTTGATTTATGCATAGTTTAATACAATTTTCCCACATTATGTCATCTCATCGTCAGTTTAACTATATATATATATACTAGTAGACCCGACAGACGTTGTCCTGCATGATATTTCAAGCAATTAGTAAAGCAAAGTATGAAAGTACCGACTGCAGCGCCATCTGGCGGGCTGATTTGTGAATCTAAACCATTCCCACATCCCCTTGAACACACACAAAAAATTTCATCAAAATCGGTCCAGTCGTTTGAGAGAAGTTCAGTGACATACACACTCACAGAAGAATTATATATATAAAGATATATATTAATACAAAAAAAAATTGAATGTAAAATATGATTAGTAATCCATATTCGTTTTCCTTATAGACAGCGATTGGGAGAACTAACTGTTATACGAACCTTTTTCCTCAAGCAAAACCAGTTTCTTAAAATCCGTTACCGAAACACAGTCACAAGGAAACAATCCAACTTTTTAAAGACATGTAAAATATTGTTTGGAATTTGGTAATATGGCTACCAAATTCCAAACCAGGTTTAACGCAGTGTACCCAACTTAAAGTAAGCCAGGTATCTTACCAGGGCCGTAAAATTATCGTATATTTATTTAAAAACACTTCGTTGCAAGTATACAGTGGCAACTAGCGGCCTTATCGCTTTCGAGCGCTGAAGATGTGAGCGCAAGAAGTGCAAAACTACATAAGATATAAAATAAAATATGTTTATTACGGAACATAAGATACATGTATCACTTATTCCACGTCATTAAATTTGAATTTGTAGGCATCCCTACTCATCGGCAAAGAAGACAGACGGTGTAGGCCGAGAGAAAAATTCGGGGTAAAAAACTCTCAGTACTCTTTCAAAATAGCAAATCATCAAACAACACTTATTTTAAAACAAATATCGCAAATTAATTAGAAGTAGCTGTCTAGCATTAGTCCCAGGCCCTTTTATCAAATAGATAATCGTTGACTTTATAGTAAGCCTTTTTACACAGCTCTTCTTTAATACATTTCTTAAATTTATTAAAAGGCAGAGATAAAAGAGCCTCTGGGATTTTATTAAAGAAGAAATTCCCTTTTCCCAAAAAAGAATTACTAACTTTAGATAGTCTAGTACGGGGAAATTGCAGCCTGCGTTTGTTCCGTGTATTAACATTATGCGTATGTTCTATTCTAGTAAACTTATCACTATTTTTGTATACATACATAATATTGTTATAAATATATTGCGAGGGAAAGGTAAGTATATTAATTTCCTTAAATTTATTATTATTATATTTAATAATGTTTCTTAGACAAAAGAAATGGAACAAAGCATAGCAATTAAAACATATGGAAACAGAGAAAAGGACAATATTAAACATGTGTCATGTATATATATGTATGTACTGGCAAGATGTGCAATATTGTTTTCTTACCTCTTTAACTTGAAATTTACTGGAAACGAAGCCCAGCGGAATGCTCATGGCGACGGTAAATATGAACAGGAATATATAGTTATTTGGTGCTTTTCGACGCGCCGACTCACAACAGGCCATTGCGATAATTGTCACAAAAACAACTACGAACGACGTCCATCTGAAATGTACGTATTTTAAGTGAATAGAATTAGTCGCTCATTCATAAATCTGTCTAATACTGATTAAATTACAACTCTTTTGTCTCTGCCAAAATTGTATTACGCTGTAATGATAAGAGATAGGAACTTAACTAACGTTGGGTTACATAACAGGCAAAAAATTATATTAGTATCGACTGTAAAACAACTGCGTATTTCACAATTTCGTCCCTAGAATTAGTACAATTATTTCATTATTATTAGAATGAATACTTACATAATATAAGTGTGTGTCTCTACGAAAAGCTGCGTCGGTTTGTAAAATACGAAAATGGATATAAAACCCATTGTTACTAGGAGTTGGCACATAACAAGGGCATATACCTGAAAAATAATTAACGATTAATTCACATTTATACAAATAGAGATAACACAGAATCTTCTATTTCTCTAGGGGTGTGATTCCGATTCGAATCTTAGCGTTAAATCCAGTCTAACAAACTAAAAGTAAAGTAAAGTAAAAAATCATTTAATCACATAGGTAACATAATGTACACTTATGACATGTCAGTAAAGAAATACATATTAATGCTTCTAATTTTACATTTACTGCCAGTTCTCAAATCAAGGGCGTAGAACTGGCAATAAACCCTCCGCCACTCTTTTTAATCGCCATTTTTTTGTTTTACAAAATGTTTGTAAGGAGCTGCACCCATTACACCATGTCCCATGTGACATTTTAAGTAATTAATAATAATAACATAAATTAAAAACAAAGATTTGTCCTCTATCAGCAGGAGGCATAGTGAAATAGGAGCGCGCACTTACATTCTCATGGGAACAACACGCAAACACATAGTCGAAATAAAAAAAGTCGTTACTTTAAATGTCTTAAATGTTTTGTTACCTACGTTATTGTTTAGGCTAATTCACGTTGCTGATAATTGATATCCCCCATATCTTATCCTAGAAGTATTTACAGTAAAAGAAGTTGTTTATAAATTTATAAAAAAGCCTTGATTACGAAGATAGAAAATTATTTATCCATAGCCACTTGACGTAGGCTTGAAATAAAATTCTTTCACTCACTTTCAACTCAAACACCCACAGCCACTCATGCTTTAGCTTTATTTTGTTTATTCATAGTATGTAGTCATCTCTTTATATATTTGCTGTCCGCGATTAAAGGTTGCTGACCTGTTATGACAGGACTTCTATAGGCCTATCCACCAGCCAATACGTGCAACATGTAAACCCGTAAAATAGAATATTGTAAAGAGGCAAATAAACTTTATTATTATCCTTAAACTAACGTCATGGAGGCTGGGAACAGATGCTATTGCGTCAACAATAATCACAATTATTATTTCCGGGAATATATACTATTTATTCACACAGCGTGTAATGAAGTCAATCTTTTCTTTGTATTAAAACGCTGAAATGCTAACTTGAACCAGCAAAATCTGATTATTGATAATCTCAACTACAACTACGAGTAGTTTCATCGGATCGGCGCTCAAAATACTAGCTACTCGGCAATTATATAGTTTCATTTGTGGCCGTTAGATATAAATATATAGAATAAAACAAATCCAATAATACTAACAATACTTAAAAAAATTGCGAAAGGAATAGACTCGCTTTTTGAAGATTTGGAGGTCGTATCTCTGAGGGAATAGATACGACCTCCAAATGAAATGCTCAAATCTGAGGGAAGAGATACGACCTCCAAATGAAATGACCAAATGCTGACCCCCGGGAGCCGATTCCACAGTTCGCTAGTTCGCAAAAGAAATTTTTTTTTTGGTTTTAAAATATTTATTAGTATAGATTGTTTGGCTCTGACAATTACAAATAAATACACTTAGAAGAAGAAGAAGTCCAGAAGGCTTAGTCAAAATGCAGTAACAGTAATGTAGGAAGAAAGTCGAAAACGAAATTAGTATGATAATGTCGACACGAACTGTCATTTTCATACAAATTTAGCTAATCTTTCCACGTGGTTAATTCAAACTCTGTCAAAAAAATTATAAGTATATAACTACCAAATATACTTATAATTTTTAAAAAATCATCATCATCTTCATTCCGTTAAAATACGTTATTTTTAAGGAAAAAGCTTACCTTACGAATAAATCCTCTCCGTATAGATGATTCCGAAAAATCCAATAAATTTTTTGGAACATCTTCTCCAAAATGTGGATCCAATCCCTGTACCTGTAATTACAATAAGTTATAGCTGATATATTAAATACTTAATTGACATAAAGCCATGTGTATTGCAAGTCCTTTTTTCCCCTCCTTGTCCCATAAACAAAGGAATTACAATTTAGGGGCTTGTAATTTTCTGTATCTTTTTGAACACTTTCGTACCTTAAACACATCATCACCTATTGGTGTTTACCGTTTAAATATTTGACACCACAAAAATAAATTTTTCAACTTCATAATTTTTATGTAACGCTTCTACAGTTAAGGGTTAAAAAGAAAGTTGTATGTTGTAATTGAAATTGCCATACCTGTGCCATTTATATGCTTAATATTATCAACTTATTTATATTTTAAAGATTACACTTTAATCACTAAACGCGTTTACTGCAAAAAAAAATACACTCATCAAACGACCACCTCGCACGAATATTTGTTTATGACTGCGAGTTGCGACTGCCGACTTGCGGTTTCATTTTCAAATTTAAACCTTGATGTGTTCGCAAATAAATGCTAACAGGAAACAAGTGAATTACCGATCATAGAGTAAATTATTATGGTAGAATTCAATGCCTTAAAAAAATGTTCGTTCTATTACTCTGTTTTGTGAACTATCAAATACAAATTATTTTATAATATTATAAGCTTAACATTCAGAAGCTTTGTCCTTTAGAAAATTATGAGGATATAACCAAAAATTACAAAATGCTAATAGAATGGAATGGAAAGCCTGCTAGTTTTCCAATTTTTTAAATGATGACGGTAATCTTCTAGCAATACCATAGAGAAAATTCTACTACAATTGTACGATTTAATCAACTAATAAGAGTTTTAAAAACAAGACAGCCTGAACTACATCTATAGTCTATTATAATTCGTAAAACTTATTAAATTATTTATTTAAAATAATTTAAAGAAGAATCTGTAATGATTTGGAACATATACGAAAACTATAATTTTTTATACTTAATATTTGTATTAAAACTGAATGTATGTTGTTGATAAAATAGGACTAGGTCTATACTAACTGATTTATTTAACACTGGGACAATGATTATTATTAAATTTTTAATGAGTATACCTACGCGACCTACGGATATCCTCAGTGAATTGATAAGCTCGATCCGGTTTTTATACAACTCGGTATTTCCAACTGAAATCAAAATGTAGAACGCGCCGCAAGTACCACATCTTTAAACATATCATAATACTAGCTGATCAGGCAATTGTCGTTTTACCATGTATATCATTTATAATAAAAAAATAGGGGTTGATCTTAGAGGGGTGAAAATGAGGGGTTGTATGTATTTTTAAATTTTTTTATAAAAAAAAATATCTAAAAATTAACAAAAAAAATTTAGGGGTGGACCTTTAACATTTAGTGGGATAAAAAATAGATGTTGTCCGATTCTCAGACATACCCAATATGCATACAAAATTTCATGAGAAACGGTCAAGCCGTTTCGGAGCAGATTAACTACAAACACCGCGACACGAGAATTTTATATATTAGATTACGAGTTTTGCCTAATCTCTAAAAATTGGCGAACAGCCAAAAAAGATATCAAGAAATGCTAAATTTTTAAAAAGTTTTTTTTAAATATCTTTTTAATTCCGATATTATTTATTTTATTGTTTATAGTGTATTCCATAGTATAGTGCGTTGGCAAATAATTTCAAAACTATTAAATGGAAAGCCAAGTCGTCAGCTGTAATGGTAAAAAAGTTGAGAAATTGTGTTTTCAAGCTTCACACGAACTTTTTACCAAAGTGTAATTTATTATGAATCGTTGTAACATTCGTAAAATAATGTTCAAAATTACTGTAGTAAGAGAAATACCACATAGAAATATGGCTTTACTAAACTAAAACAGGGACTACAATTTTGTAGCTTTTTGACCATGTCTAAAAAACACTAACTCGTATCGTCGAAATAAACTTTAATGTAACAGAAATTAAAAAAAAAATCGGTGTGGCGGTTCGCATACACTCAAGTTCTCGGAAACAAAATGCCATGTGTGCAGTGTGATATCAAATGACGTTTCTACTTACGAAATGTGAGTATGAGCTTGGAATGAGCCTCGAAGTATCTACTTGTTTTTATGGTGGATTCCTTTTGTTAATACCTTGGTTGTAGCGGCTAAATATTAAGACTCTTGAATTTAAGAGCTATTACGCACTGTCGACTTGTCGCCGGCGACCAAAACATAGGCAACTAGGCAGGAGACCAAGCCGAGCCATTCGTGCAGAATGGATGTCGAAGAAGCTGCTATAGTAGCGCTACTAATCAAGAGAAAGAAAATCAAGAGACTCAGTATAGGGTACATCCTTTGTTACAAGCACGAAGATCAAAAGGTTAAACTATTTTATGAAGACGTGAGAAAATACCCTCGTACATTTTTCAACTACACAAGAATCTCTGTGCGTTAGTTTGATGAGCTATTGTGTCTTTTGAAACCACATATAACTGGCACAGATACAAATTTGCGACCATATGTTTCTCCATTTTTGTGCGCGACGTCCGGTCGTTACGACAGTTGCTCGCAGTGTGAATGCTTCCAATTGAAGCCGTGCTCCTATTGGTCGCCAGCGACCGGCAGTCGCTTGTGTGTCGCCACGACGCGGCACGTCATCTATTTAAACTGTAGAAACTCACAGTCGCCAGCGACCGAGACGCCGGCGACAAGTCGACAGTGCGTAATAGCTCTAAAGTAGACTTTAGTACGAAATGTATATAGCGACGTTTGACGTTTTAATAGAGCATTTGTAACGAATTCAAATAAATGACATACAGTTATTGCGCACGAGTGGGCCCCGCCAAAGACTTTCTTATATTTTTATAATGCCACAGATGGTCACCACTCTCCAAACCTTTCACTCAGAAGTGTATGTGTCTCGATACTTTTATCTGTAGCGACGTCCGGAAATAAGGATGAAATAAGAGTGGTCCCTTATCATCGTTATACTCAAAATCCACTGTATAGGTATTAGGTGGATATTGATATCATCTTACTGCATATCGGTATGGGGAGCGGCATTGTCTTCAATGCTGAAAATGAGCGTACCCAAAGTGCCATTCTTAAGAAACTTATAGGAAACCTTTCCGCTACTCAACTTCAAAATTGTACAATGAAATAAAACATTTAACTGTGAGACAATTATACTTAATAGCAATTACAAGACTTAGCAACCCAAAAATAGCACTTTCTTCGCTCAACGCTTTTTCTCCTTCCGAGGCCCTTTCATCTTTAACCACTTCCTTAAAACATAATTATCACTAACATTTCAAAAATTACATTTACGTAACATCTCAAACAATATCTTGTTAACCTGTCCTATGCTGATACTGAAAATATTCTTATTGTGCAAAAATAGTTTGAATATAAATGTGTTATGTAGAAATCATTAAATAAAATACTGATTACATGCTAAAAGGGATGATACAACACAGGGAACCCTAGTGGGGGGGGCACTTTACTTTATCTAATTATCCTGTATGTTGTGTATAATAAGTTTTTTCTTTCTTTCTAGGTGTTAAGAAATGAAACAACATATATATTTATTAATATATTTCGTGATGCAATCTTATGACACCAACTCTGTCGCACCATGTTTGTCTCGTTCCTTACTTTACAGAGAGAAGAGGACACACTTTGGTGCGACAAATTTGATTTCATCGAATTATTAGTACACTTTATCGTACCTAAAATTTAGGTTTAAACAATTTTACTCTAAATTTTAGGAACATGAAAATCTTAAATACTTTGTTAGGTACATCTCAAACATTAATTTTAAACCAGAAGATTATTATTAGTTACAAACATCAAATTTTTACATATTATATTATTCTTATAGCACATATTTTAAAGACAATGTGCAATAACCATTACAAAACGAAATTATTCGAAAATAGGCGTAATAAAGTAACGATTCGTAATAAATAACGATTGGAATCTATGAGGATTATTTTCTAAAGTTATAGATACAATAACGAGCTAAATGCAAAAATTTGACAGATGATGATGATTAGACGATGTTGCTAGTGACGCCATGTTAACTATGGCAGACAGATAATATGTAGTTCATGTAATAGACGCTCATGACTTTCAAACTTGTTTGAAATTAAAAACAAATTGTACCACAAAGTAAAAATACTCGAGGTCCTGTTTCTGGAAAGGCCAAATTATACCTTCCAAGCAGAGTATTCGCGAACCTAGATATGGTTTTGATAAGAGATGAACATGAAATTAATATTTGTATAATGGATATTGATGTCACTCACCACTCATTTACACGTCAAAACACCAAACAAGAGTACTCCAACATTATGGTGAATATTTTATCTTTTACATTATTTGCCACCGTTGTAATTGGTGGCAGGCAAATGGTGCCATTACTTTTTTTAAGGGTTTTGTACAAACTACAAAGCATCCAGAACCGAATTTAGAATCGCGAAATAAATATAACTACAATAATAAAGTAATCCGTCATGGCAATGACAGCATTATTTATAAGCACTTCGCTGCTTAGAAATGTATTTAAAAGTACGCTGGTGTTAAATTTATAAACATTGTGATACTGACTACTACTGGAAAACTAATTATTGAATTATCCAGCCCGCATGATGAGCTTTTTTAGACTTTATTACGTAATTTGGAAAGAATACCGCGAAAAAAAATGTATGGAGAGCGAACGAGAGTATTTGATTTAGGTAACGTAGTACGTACAGGTCAATCGTTTTTCACTCTTGCAACAGAGTATCGAACAGGGTATTGCTTAGTCCATTCTCAATGTCAAAAGCCAAAGCTACCATAGACTAACACCAACCAATACCAACAATTTAATCCTTAGCAACACCAATAATCGTAAGGATGTAGATGAAGATGTTTATGACATCCAAGTATAGATTAAGAGCCGCGAACACATATTCCTCCGGCGAAATGCTGTATTTGTGTTTACCGCCCATCATCAGCTGAGTGTCGTAGATCAGATAAACCGAGAAAAGCAGAGCTCCAACGGAGGCATAGACGAGTGTCACTATTGAGTTGCGAGGGATGAAATCGCGATTAAACCTAAAAAAAAAATTAAGAAAAGCTATAGATTTTAATAAAACTTTTTGAAATAAAAAGGGATTTCATTTTATTAAGTTATTTAATTTTATTTTAAACAACACAATTGAAACATTACTAGAAGAAGTACATTGTTTTTTTTAACAGGCGCAAAGATACGCCAAACTAATTATTGACTTGAAAAATCCTATAATACATTTTACATACACACGTTATAGGGGGATGGAAATCGAGTTAAAGGTATTACTGTATTCCCTTCTTCCTAACGTCTCCGCTTCAAGAAAAATTCGTGATACTTACCAAACAGCAAGAGTATTACGGTTTGCAACACGTTACCATCACAGAAATAATGGCCGTAGAGACCCATTTAGTCTGCATCGCGAGGATGGTTAAAGCGAGACAGATAGCTGCCGTTATTCCCACCGCCTAAAATATATACAGTGTCTTAGAGGAAAAGAGATACCCAACAAAAAATAATTACGTTTAAGACTAAATAGAGTCTTAGGGCTTAGATTGTATCTGGTTTGATAGATATAACAAAGTACATAGCCTGGATATGAACACACAGAAAAAAACAATGGCGCTATAACCATTAGGTTTTGACTTCAGCCCTGCGATTCTGTAACTCACTTCACGAACTCACACAGCGGTTTTCGCATAGGCGGTCGCTCTCAAATCAGTCGTGAAGCAGTCATTTTATGATTTGGCATTCTGATAAACAATAAACTACAAGCTCCCACCTTTTCAGAATGCCAAATCATAAAATGACTGCTTCACGACTGATTTGAGAGCGACCGCCGATGTGAAAACCGCTGTGTGAGTTCGTGAAGTGAGTTACAGAATCGCAGGGCTGATGTCTGTGATTTTCTTTTCTTACGATGTTTTTGGAACGAAGTTCCTTATCGCGCGTTGTGAAAGGGGGCTAGACGGAAAAAATTCTTACGAAAAGTTGTCACGACACTTTTTTGCTATTTGCTATTGTAATACACCGGTTCTCGTCCGATCAGTTAAGCAACGTCGGGCGAGGTCAGTACTTGGATGGGTGACCGCCTGGGAACACTTCGTGATGTTGGCTTTTGTTTTTTGTCGTAAGATTGGTGTCGAGAAAATCTATCATACTGTTATGATACCAATTAACATATAAATTAATCGAAAGGAATTTCGTTCCATCCGGGTGTCCCTTGACACCTCTAAAGTTTTTTTTCTTCACAGTATGCGCACAAAGAGTACAAAGGTGTTGGGAGAGATATCAGAGTGAGGAGTCGAAGATAAAGACCAGTGTTTCCCCATCTTAGCCTTTCTAAAATTCTTACGCCCCCTTCTACGTATATATATTTTTTATATAAAAAAACTATAATTGTACTAATGAAACTTAAATGATATTATGTTTTAGGAAGAAATCAATAAATTTTCAAAACATAATGAAAATAATTTTAATAAATTTTCGAATATTTAATTTAACAATCAAATTGCCTTCCCCCTTGTGGGGCTCACGTAAGGAAACACTCCACTAGACCAACATTTCTCCTCCTCTTATTTATGTTACAGGAGGCTCACCTGATGTTAGGCGAAACCGCCGCCCATGGACATTCTCAATGCCAGAGGGCTCGCGAGTGCCTTACTGAGTCAAATTGGTTCGGAATACTTCAGTGGGCAGCTTGTTCCACTTAGTTTTAAACTAGTTTCAATCAATTACATATAAATTTTAGGAAAAACTTTCACCCAATGACACAGGCTTATTAACTATTATAATGATATTACTAAATGTTTGTTAGAACTCCACATAATATTTAAAAAAATGTATTTTTTTTATAAAACAGCCAACGAGCAGGAGGCGCACTTGTTGGTGATACCACAGTTGGTGTCCATAGGGACACAAACAATGCCAGGGCTCACGAGTGCGTTGCCGGCCTTTTAATAATTAATTTGAAATTAAAACTAACGCCAATTCTTTATCTGTTTATATAATCTATAGCTTTCCTAGACAAATAGGACAGATACTATAAATGGGGCATGAAGACACACCGCTTACTAACTAGAAGTTATCGCTGGAATCGAATCTAACTCTGAGGTAACAGAGAGAGAGAGTAAAAGAAAGTTCGTGGGTACAAAGTAGACATGTCAGAAGTGAAACTTCTTTGTAAATTAATTTATTACTAAGGTAAAAGCCCCAATAGATGATCATGTACCAGTATATCATCACTTCATGTACCTATTTGTATATCTATATTTACACTGTTTGAACACTGTATACGTGCTGATGATAATTTAAATAAATAAAAAATCTGCGTTTACTGCACATAACGTTATGCGACAGAATTGCCATTTAAGTTCTAATATGTAACTACTAAACGAATACATCAACCAATGGCGTGTATTTCGCCCTTTCTCTCAATCGGTCTCAATTGCTCACTCCCTTTTCTTCGACAAAAAATCTGCACATCTTCGTGACTATAATATTATTATTATTGCGTGTCATGCATAAACATTTTACCCTCATGCGCCTAAAGAAGTTTCACTTCAAAAAACAAAAGTTTATAGTAGAAATATTTTTATAAGTCACTCACCGCATCACTCTTATAAACAGAGCTGGTGACTCCAAGCAAGAAGCTCTCTGCGAGGATGAACAGTCCAAGAAAAATAAAGTTGGTCGGCGACTGACGGCGGAGGTCGCTGCAGCACGACATCGCAATCAGACATACAAACATCACCACGAACGCTACCCAGCTGAAAATAAACGCCAATATTAAAAAAAACTAGTTAGTTAACTTGTATTTACTCTATTGTTTCTTGTTGTGTTGTGTCGACGAGTTTTATGTGTCATGGAGCAAACTAAGAGGGTCACTGAGATGCTCATCGACAGCACATGCTTCTTAAAATGCCGGCAACGCAATTGCGAGCTTTCTGTTCATGTATCTAATAAAGTTGTTACGTGGAAAGGAAAAAGTACAACAGTGCTCCAGTGTGCCTCAGGGTGCCTGATGGTTACGTTAGGAGGCATCGACCATTACTATTCGTACCCTTGTAAACTAACCTCTCGAAACACATGACACAATGTATGGAATAAATGAACTGCATAGATTAACGGACGTTTTTAAGTGTCCTTTGAATGAACTGACCAGAAGTCGGCTACATGTCAGTTCCTATACTGTACGAAATAGACCTTTTTGTAAATATTTTAATATATTACTGGTTAATGTTGTATGGTTTTTTTTTTCCAGTGTATTGTTTTGTATGTGATGTAAACTTTACCGCATTGGAATAGTCAAATCAAATTAAAATCATTTATTCATAAAGGTAACACCATGTACACGTATGAACGTCAAAAAAGAAATACATTTTAAATGCTTCTAATTTTACATTTACTGCCAGGTCTCAAATCAAGGGCGTAAAACGGAAGAGAAGAACTGGCAATAAACTCTCGGCGACTCTTTTTAATCGCCAAGTTTTTTGTGTTACACTATGTTTGTAAGGAGCTGCAACCATTACACCATGTTCCACATGACATCTTAAGTTATTAATAAAATAAATTAAAAACAAAGACTCGTCCTCTATCAGCAGGAGGCATGGGAATAGAAGAATGCTCTTACATTCTCGTGGGAACAACACGCAAATACATAGTCGAAATAACTGACATCACCGCATACACGAATTCAAGTACGACCAGTCACCACAAGTTTGTAACAGTATCTGAATTTTGTTAAATAAATAATCGAGACCTAAGTCTTATTATATATAAAAAAGGTAATACTCACAAAGTCCATGTATTTTGCTCTGCCCATAGTTTCGTCGGTGTATGGTATACGAACAGAGTGATGAAGGACAGCGTTAAAAGCAGCTGACATGTCAAAATGGAGTACACCTAGTATGTATATACATATTTTAATATTTGGTTCTTAGTGATTTTATTGATACAAGCCCATGAACGAATGCCAAAATACGTTGGGGCCAGCGTGCGATAGACGTATTCTTGGAATTAAACTAAGTGACAATGTAATGGAGATGAAACAAACAAGGAAACAGGAAAAGAAACAAGAAGAGCCATAGGCCGAGATTGAAAGGGTAGCTGACAAAAATTGAATGACGACGGCAAAAAATAAAATACGTTGAAAAAATTTGGAGGAGGCCTTTTCCCAGACAGGGAATCTTAAAGCGTTAACACATAGCTCCAAAATCAGAGGCAATATCACTCCCTAGATAGCCTCGTGTTTAGACAAATCATACCCTTATAACCGTGTTTGCTACGTGAACTACGAGTCGAAATCATCCCCACCACCATTGTCCCGATATCGCCACCGCCGCTTTAAGATGCGGTCCCTGTCCGGGAAAGTCTCCTCGCAACTTTTAGAGTAACAAAATTGTATACATAAATTTCTATATGTAAAATGTATAGTAATAAGATGCTGAATAAGCAAGGTTTTTTATTATTATTATAAACATTATGTAAAAGGCTATTATCCATAATGTATAGAAATTATAACTAAAAGAACAATCATACTTATATTATTAGTCTTTAAAATCAACGATATATTAATGTCAAAATTTTTGCAATTCCGGAATTAGTATGTCATGGACAACTTTTATTTTTATTTTATCCTAAAAATATAAACTATGATAATTATATTATTTATTTATTTAAAAACACTTCCTTGCAGAAACATAATACAATTGACATAATTAAATGAAAAGGAGATGAACTAGCGGCCTTACAGTATCGAGCGACCCACGCAATCAATGTGAAAAAAAGTAGATAAGGTAAGCAAGAAGTGCAAAAATACATAATACGTAAAATTATTTAGACCAAACTAAAATAAGAACAAAAAACTAAACTAAAAAAAGACACATGAATCACGATAATCTTAGATCAATTAGTACGAAAGTTAAGGATACGATGTGGACAGGATATAGTAATAAACATTTAAATAACTTACGTAAATATTGTAATAAATTGCCCAGGTAAAAAGTTTTAATTAAAAAACGTACCTTCCGGACAAATGCCTCCCTGATGGTCTGCTCGTTAAATTCGAAGCCTTTCACGTCAGCATCTTTACCCAGTCCGGCAGGCCCTCCGTAACCAGGCTGTAATATTTATACCTTCTTCTTCATATATGAAAAAAAAATCATTTGAACACATAGGTAACATAATGTACATGTATGACTTGTCAGTAAAGAAATACATATTTAATGCTTCTAATTTTACATTTACTGCCAGTTCAAAAATCTATATAATGCTACAAATGTAATTATTATTATTATTTTTTTTTTGTATCTCACACACTGTTTTGTTGTGTTTTTTTTTAATATTTTTATTACTCTTTAATGTTAATATTCTACGGTTTCGATATTTGTAAATATGTGAGGAACATGTATACTAACTTTTTTAGTATAGTAATTTATTCTAAGAGTACATTGTCTTCACATATAATTATTTAACAAATGTAACAAAATATTGTAAACCTAGTTTAAAAGAGTAAGTGTGGAGTTTCTTGCCCATTCTTCTCCACACGAAACTACCTTTTGGAAGGGGCAACTAGAATCATCTTTATATATATATTTTTTTTTTTTTGACGTTCAAAAGTGCCATTTTAGATGGTCTAATTGAAATAAACGATTTGACTTTGACTTTGACAAGGGCGTAAAACGGAAGAGAAGAACTGGCAATAAACTCTCTGTCACTCTTTTTAATCGCCATTTTTTTGTTTTAGAAAATGTTTGTAAGGAGCTGCAACCATTACACCATGTCCCATGTGACATTTTAAGTAATTAATAATAATAACATAAATTAAAACAAAGATTTGTCCTCCATCAGCAGGAGGCGTGGTGAAATAGGAGCACGCACTTATATTCTCGTGGGAACAACACGCAACATCACCACATACACGAATTCAAGTACGACCAGTCACCACAAGCAGCACCCGTTCACGAGCATGACGCATGGTCAGCCATCGGCCCCCCCCCTCGCCATATTTTAGGGAGAGAGACAACCCGACGCATGGACGCCGCCACAAGCAATGACGATCCTTGAAATGTGAACTTGGCTACATAAGAAAATAATAATAATACTACTTATTCTGAAATAATTTGATACCACATGAATCACGGTTTGTTCCCACTTTACATTAAAACAGTCGTGGATGTTGACGATCGCCCCAGAGTCTGGAAATCCAGCTGAGAGATACGTTACCTATATTTATACTGGAGCAATTCATATGTAAATAAACCTAAACTAAATGTTACCTTTATTTATTAGCTAAGTATCAAAAAACCAGTGGGACTACATTATTAAGTCTGGGCCTCAGATTTCTGTGTCTGTTTCATAATCCTTTGTCAATCTAAAAGGTAAGTAGGTGATCAGCCTTCCGTGTTTGACACACGCCGTCGATGTGTCGAGTCTAAGGCAAGCCGGCTTCCTCACGATGTTTTCCTTCACCGTTCAAGCGATTTTAACGCGCACATAGATAGAAAGTCCGTTGGTGTACAGCCGGGGATGGAACCTACGACCTCAAGGATGAGGGTCGCACGCGGAGGCCACTAGGCCAACACTGCTCAATTAGCAAAGTATCATCCATGACCGAACATATTTTTTATTATAGCCTACTTGATTTTCTATTACACGCACTACGTATGGTCATCAAATATTTTTTTGAATCTGTAATTAGATTGTCTACATTTACCCGACTACGTGATTTTATACATATTACGCCTTTGGTTGCATCTATCAATTGAAAAAAATCTGAATTTAGTATTATACATTTATTTATTATTGAATTCTAGTTTTATTTTCGGAAGGTGTCTATTTATAAGTGTTAATAAAATTACTTACTTCTCCATATCCTGCACCGTCATAGCCTGCTGCCAGGAATCCTGGTTTCGGAGGATAACCCCCGGGGGGGTAGCCCACTTGGGGAGGATAGCCCCCTTGAGTATAAGCGGGTGGCGGGTACCCGGCTTCCGGATAACCACCTTGCTGATCTAAAATCGAGAAAAGGACATTGTAATTACATCTTATTACTGCATATGGAGACAAAAATTGTATTGGTATATCGATTTTTTGTATATTTCACGTTTCCGAATACAGGTGTTAATACATACAACATTAAAAAAACGTATGTTTTGTCTTTATCAGTCTAATATAAAAAAACATTATAAAAATAAAAATAAAATGAATTGTTCACTTAAGAAACTCATATGATATGTTTTATGAAGAATTAGTAGGAAATTATTAACGAAAAACTACTGTTTTTACCTAACCTACCTAAGTAAATTTTATAAATAAAATGAAGAACTGAAATTCTAATTGAAAATAATTTTAATAAATTATTGAATAGCCTCATTTAACAATCGAATTGCTGTGGGGAGTGGGCCGTTGAGAAACATTGGTACAATACGCATTTCGCAGGTTGGAAATTTGCCAGATGACGTCATCCTTCCCACGTTCATGGAGGTTCACGTTCATATAAGGATATTTGAAATATCTTGCCTTATGACGGTATTTCTAGTAACCGAAACAAACAATATTTTTTAGAAAAGACAACAGCAACAGCGCGGACAACAATAAGTTGTAACTAAATAATTTCTAACATTAATAGTTTTATGGTATAGGTAATGTATATTGAACATATATATTATGTATTAATAAACGAGAGAAAGAAGTATAGAAATATCTATAACTTCGAACTTTAATATTTTCCACCTCACCAAAGATGTGAGGAAATATTTAAAGAGGCGGGAATACTTTGACTTCGTTTAGCACTAACAATCTAGTTTTTTCTCAAAGATATTAATTGATCGTCGTTTGTTTAATGTTTTTAATTTTTCTTAATTTGATTTTTATGTTTTTGTTTATTTATGTTAACTGTGTTTTCTGTTTCATATACATATATTGTTTATCTATGTAATCAGTTGTTGCATTGTATATTGTCTAAGTGTCTTGTTTAATATGTTTGTTAGCTGTAAGAATACTAATAAATAAATAAAGTAAATTTTTAATTCATATTTTAGTAATCCTGCTGTGTGTTACATCACTGGTAAGAAATTGATATCATAGATTACGTGAGGTAAACCTACATATCCTGCATCAATGGTTTTCTATATTCATTAATTGAAAGTCTTTATAAAATCTATATCTGCCGAAGCTTATAATATATCACATATACAATAGTTAGTCATTACATTAAAAAATATAAGGATTATTATTTCCACTATAAGATATTAGAAATATAGTTATTGATGAGAAAATAAAGTACAATATTGTCTGTTTTATTCGCCACTTATGACGTTTTGTTTATAACCTTGAAGGCTGCATTAGCAGTTAGACTACTAGTATATGATCCCGATATATATCGACCTTCACAGAGATGCTTATTTAATGAAACGTATTTTATATTTAATTTAATATGTCAATAAATATAATCCATATGGGTTGCCTAGCAAATTTTAGTCCAGAGTATGTTTAATTAATATTTAAAAAAAAATATTTTTTTATAATTTGCTTGTAGTAATTTTTTTTAATTTTTTTACATTTTATTAAATAAGCATCTCGGTGAATGTCGTTGTATATCGGGATCTTAGAGTCTAAGACTTAGACCATACGTAGGAAAATATTAATTTCATAATTTATTATCTATTTAAAATCTCCATTAAGTATATGAATTGTATGGTATACGATACAATTCATAAATTTCATATAATTTTAAATTGTTCATAAAGAGGCAAAACAAAAATAAGTTTGATTATGTCCAAAAACACAACACATCTATCTATGATTTAATAATTGTTTTTATTAAGGCTAATTGTTTTAATAATGCAATATGAATATTAAGACGGTATAAAATATTTATATAGCAAAATGATTCATCGATTGTAATTCCCCAAAATTATTAAATGCTATTTATGTTCACTGAGAACTTTCTATACTATAAAAATAAAGTTTCTCGAAATGACAAAGTGATTCATACAATAATATCTAACGCATCTAACGCTTATGAGAATAAATGGCTTTTGTGAAATTGTATAATAAAGTAAAGCAATTTTTGAAGTTATACTTCTTTAGGCGCGTTATGAAAAATTTATGAGAGTGAAATTTTACATCATATGTCTATGCATATGTATGTGTAGGTTAGGTATAGCTAGTTGGTTAATTGAGTGTTGCTGAGAGCAAAGATTGCTTTTACGTTGCTAATTATACTTTGTCGAAAAAGCTACTAGGAACCACTGTTGCAACACATAAAATATGAAAAAAATATTAACCTTCGGGATATACTTCTGGTTTCTGGAACATTGTCCACAGATAATAGCTGCAGGAAAAGAAAGAATATATTAATTAAGAAATAAATTATACATAGGTATAGTAAAAAACTAATCTACAGACTACGAACTACCTCATTAAATCATAAAGAGTGGTGGCTACCCACATATTTTAGAATAAAGTTGCAAACATAACAGGATGGTATAAAAAACAGTTGAGCTGTTTAAGATAGTTGGTAAAAATCATTCTTAAATTAGTTATTCTTATCGACTAGCTCCTTTAATCATAAAAACTGACTTTAATGCCACTCTTATCACCAAACTACTTTTTCATCTCTTTCGCCAAACTTTGTTTACCCTGTGATGATTAAGATGAGTAGTTACATTCTACTAAAGCCAAATTGATGAATAATTTAAGAAAGCATGTTGATATAGTGAAATTTGAACGGTACTTGCTTATAGATAAAAAACTTTTAATTACATTTAAAAAATCAACTATGAATACATGCGAAATTTGCTATGAATATTGAATAATATTAACACTACGCTAACGATCCTGACGACGAATAAAAAGTGATGCAACACAAATGCTAATGCTGCTTATTTGAAACATAGGTTTTGGTGAAAAATAATGAAATAAGGCTATATTTCACTTTATCTGATGGATCTAAAGAATTGTAATAAGCTCCGGCGCTACGGGAAATGCACCCCTACACCCTTGCGTACCAAGCACAGGCATTTTATGTGGGAGCTGCTCCTCCGCGCCTCCAATTTTTTATATATACTCTAGGGGTAGGGCAGACAAGACAACCTAACTTAACCAAGATTCCAAATCAAATAAAACAAACGCAGCACATTCACGTAAACTTGAAATGTACATCCGAAATGGCGGTTTGCGTTTATATATTTAATAGAGATTTCACCTATAATCTATCAACACGAAATTAGGTTAATTTCAATGTTGATTATTCTATAACTTTAAAATTAAAAAATGAGGAATTAATCAATAAAAAAAAAACGATTATTTTTTATTTATTGATTTTTCCTGCTAAAAAGTGAAGTGTTAGTTATGATGTTTGAAAATATTTTATCTACATACCTCTGTTACAATATTAAAATCACACTTAGGTCGATAAAAACACAAACACAATTGGAAATTTATTCAAATAACTCAAATGCTTATTAACAGCACTTTCTCGTCTTCTGTGTTTCAGACAAGACCGTACAGCGTACACTAGGGTCTAGGGATGCTCGATTATCATCGATGTTTGAACGTGGGAAGGATGACGTACCTGGCAAATTTCCAACCAGCGATATAAATACGTATTAGGTACACGGGTGCTTCCCAACGGGCCACTCCCCACAGCAATTCGATTGTTAAATGAGGCTATTCGATAATTTATTAAAATTATTTTCAATTAGAATTTCAGTTCTTCATTTTATTTTTAAAATTTACTTAGTATAGGTTTTTCGTTAATAATTTCTTCATAAAACATATCATATAAGTTTCTTAAGTGAACAGTTCATTTTATAGTATTGTCTTTGATTAACATAACCTTTACGCATTTAAAGAAAAAAGCTTATACCGGATTAAAGTTATGTATTATTATAAATTTTCACCGTGACCACGCACGCTGTAAAGCACGCGAAACGTCGGATAAATTTAAAATTATGTCAAATAATTGTAAATTTATAATAATACATAACTTTAATCCGGTAAAAGCTTTTTTCTTTAAATTCATTTTATTTTTATTTTTTATAATGTTTTTTTATATTAGACTGATAAGGACAAAACATACGTTTTTTTTGATGTTGTATTAACATCTGTATTCGGAAACGTGAAATATATAAAAATCGATATACTATTTTTGTCTCCATATGCAGTAATAAAATGTAATTACAATGTCCTTTTCTCGATTTTAGATCAGCAAGGTGGTTATCCGGTGTTGTATGTGCTTGGTGCACATATTTTCTACGTAATTTTTACGATGACGTAATGTTCTTTAGTTTTAGATCTTACCTAAAACAAAACAGAAAAAGGAGGTGCAAAAATAGTTAACTATTTGAAATTTTAAAAACAAAAAACGGGAGAAAATAGCACAATATGCTAATATTAGAGGCACTAAAGCTCATGAAGAGAACGAACAAAACACAATATAAGAATAATCGAAACAAAACTGATAGAGAACGTCTTAAACATCCTAACAATATTTCTAACAAAGTTATAAGAAGATGCTACGAAGATCACAGAATTACTATACAATATCACCTCAAACTGTCTCGGCCAAAAAAGCTGAATACAATAAAATTGTCGATCCTATCTCTACTTGCCGACTCTACCAAATGATACAATTCAAAGTCAAATCATTTATTAACGAATTATTAACGTTAAAAAAAATATATGAAATGCTACTAATTTTACATTTACTGCCAGTTCTCAAATCAAGGGTGTAGAACGAAAAAGAAGAACTGGCAATATAGAGAGCGCCATTTTTTTTAATCGCCAAGTTTTTTGTTTTACACATATGACATATTAAGTAATTAATAATAAAATAAATTAAAAACAAAGATTTGTCCTACATCAGTAGGAGGCACGGTAAATTAGGAGAACGCACTTACATTCTCGTGGGAACAACACTTTAAATTAAAATTTCCTAAATGAACTTTATTTAATTGAAACTATACTTCATGACGCATAAACATCATATATTTGGCAGTTTATTCCGTTACACTACGTTATGTTTTAGGGAAAAGCTTACCTTACGAATAAATCCTGTCCGTATAGATACTTCCGAAAAATCCAAAACATTTTTTGGAACATCTCCAAAATGTGGATCCAATTCCTAATCCTATAATATAATTACTATAATTTATACCTGATTTAAATATTTAATTAATATAAAGCCATGCCCCGTTAGTCGTTTTTATCATAGATTCTCGCCTGCTCGTTTTCCCCTTGTCCCATAAAAAAATAATTTACAATTTAGGGGCAGACATTTTTCTGTATCATTCTGAACACTCGTGCGTCAACACAACTTATCATCTACTGGTGACTGACTTGTTTTTTAGATTTTGAGTTGAATTCCTAATATTGCATGATACGAATGCTATTAAATATTTGACACTGCAAAAATATATTTTTTTTCAATTTTATAATTTTTATGTACTTAACTCTTTTACAGTCAAAGGGTTAAAAGGAAAGTTCAATGTTGTAATTGAAATTGCCTTACCTGTGCCATTGAACTTTATATCCCTAATATTATCAACTTATTTATATTTTTAAGATCACACTTTAATCAATAAAGAACTTTACTGCAAAAAAATTACAATGATCAAACAACCTTTTTAGAATTTTTATGGTGAATTCCTTTTGTTAAGTACCTTGGTTGTAGCGGCTAAATATGAAGTCCCTTGAATTTAAAGTAGACTTTAGTATAATAGCGACTTTTGATGTAACGAATTCGGGTATAGTTGTTTCGGAAGTAAACCTATGGTTTAGTAAGATCAACTGTATCTACTCAGAAGTGTTTGGTTACTTTTATCTCTAACGACGTCCGGAAATAATAACGAAATAAGAGTGGTCCCTTATCGTCGTTATACCCAAAATCCACTGTAGGTGTTAAGAAATGAAACAACATAATATATATTTATTAATATATTTCGTGATGCAATCTTATGACACCAATTCTGTCGCACCATGTTTGTCTCGTTCCTTACTTTACAGAGAGAAGAGGACACACTTTGGTGCGACAAATTCGATTTCATCGAATTATTAGTACACTTTATCGTACCTAAAATTTAGGTTTAAACAATTTTACTCTAAATTTTAGGAACATGAAAATCTTAAATACTTTGTTAAGTACATCTCAAACATTAATTTTAAACCAGAAGATTATTATTAGTTACAAACATCAAATTTTTACATATATTATTCTTATAGCACATATCTTAATGACAATGTGCAATAACCATTACAAAACGAAATTATTCGAAAATAGGCGTAATAAAGTAACGATTCGTAATGAATAACGATTGGAATCTATGAGGATTATTTTCTAAAGTTATAGATACAATAACGAGCTAAATTCATACATTTTGACAGATGACGTAACGATGTTGCCAGTGACGCCATGTTAACTATGGCAGACAGATAATATATAGTTCATGTAATAGACGCTGATGACTTTTAAACTTGTATTGAAATTAAAAACAAATTGTACCACAAAGTAAAAATACTCGAGGTCCTGTTTCTGAAAAGGCCAAAGTATACGCGAACCTAGATATAGTTTTTATAATAGATGAACATGAATTTAATATTTGTATAATGGATATTGATGTCACTCACCTCTCATTTACACGTCAAAACACCAAACAAGAGTACTCCAACATTATGGTGCCATCTCTTTCATTCGATCACGATTTTGTATCTATTACTTTTCTTAAGGGTTTTGTACAAACTACAAAGCATCCAGAACCGGTTTTACAATCGCGAAATAAATATCACTACATTAATAAAAATACAACACGCATTTTGATTGTAAAAACGACTCTAATAAATAACATATATTTTCATTTGTACAGCTTGAAGGCGATTATCGAAATATTTTTAAATTTTGTAATAGTAATCCTTCATGTTAATGGCAGAATTATTTGTAAGCACTTCGCTGCTCAGAAATGTATTTAAAAGTATGCTGGTGTTAAATTTATAAACATTGTGATACTAACGAACTTGCTGGCTAAATATCTCAATTTAAGAAGAAGAGCAAAGAATATATATAATTTGCTGGTTCTTCTAGAACTTTATTAAGCTTTATTAAAGCTTTATTAAACGTATCTTTGTTTTAGCCAAGGGTTCGACAATCGCCTTTACTATTGAGGGATGAGGTAATGAAGAATATTCTAAGTAGAAAACATTAGCCTTAAATGCAATGCCCATAGTAGAGATTTCAATCCAATATCTCTACTTATACGAGTATAATTTTAATTTCGCCATCAGTCCATAGATAAAACCTTACTTATTTGTATTGTCTGTGGTTAGGGTTGACTTGTGGAATGTTCTACTGTTTGTGATTGAGCTACGAATTGAAAAAATATCAATTTGAACGTTAGTTCGTCAGCTGCCAATTAAACATAGTGAAACATAGTTTATGATTTTTTTTTCGAAAATGTTTTTGACAATATTCACTATGTTTGGACAATTTATTGTCACTTACTTACTTTCTGTTTCAACTAAGAGCGAAAATAGACCTGGTTACGGGTGAGCAACGAAATAAATCCATAAAAATATTTGAATGACATCCTGATAGTTCAAAATGAATGGCTCGGAAACAGAACAAGAAATAATAAACCAAAATTCAACAAGAATACCCAAAAATAATTATTAAATTATCCAGCCCATCCCACGATGAGCTTTTTTTGACTTTATTACATAATTTGAAAAGAATAACGGAAAAAAATTTATGGAGAGCGAACGAGAGTATTTGATTTAGGTAACGTAGTACAGGTCAAACGTTTTTCACTCTTGCAACAGAGTATAGAAAAGGGCATTGCTTAGTCCATTCTCTATGTCAAAAGCCAAAGCTACCATAGACTAACACCAACCAATACCAACAATTTAATCTTTAGCAACGCCAATAATCGTAAGGATGTAGATGAAGATGTTTATGATGTCCAAGTATAGATTAAGAGCCGCGAACACATATTCCTCTGGCGAAATGCTGTATTTGTGTTTACCGCCCATCATCAGCTGAGTATCGTAGATCAGATAAACCGAGAAAAGCAGAGCTCCAACGGAGGCATAGACGAGCATCACTATTGAGTTGCGAGGGATGAAGATCGCGATTATACCTGGTAAAAAAAAAAATGTTTAATAAAACCTTTTTAAATAAAAAAAAGTTTTGACTTCTTTTCAGTATTCATGACCAACGAGAGAGATCGAAACTTTGAATAATTAAATTAATTTCCTTTTATATCGAAATAAATTTAAACTAACATTTAGTTTAAATAATCTAGTAGTGGTGACAAGGAACAAACCTATACTCTGATTTTATATTCCGTAGAATTTTGACATTTTATAAGTGTTGCTACTTAAAAAGTTCTCCACCGAAAAAGGGACAAATTTGACTTATTTGAGGCAATAAAAAATGCTACGTATTTTGTATGTTTTACCTACAAAAATAATTAAATATTTACTTACTCAAGTGACCAAATACAAAAATATCAAATATTTCAACATCACGAACAATATATCGGATTAACTTTAATTACTTTATTTTATTCTTTACTTCCTACCAATTTCAGGTTTAGTAAACCTTTTTAAAATAATAAAATGTTATCTTTACTTGTGCGTTTTTACTGTTTGTGATGAAAAGGGACTAATTATCAGTCATTATAAAACCACTTTTAATTTTGAGCACCGCACTTAATAAAATGGGTACATTAACTAACAATTAAATGTATGTATAGACTCAGATTTTCACACTCGTATTGAAATTGAAAAATGTGCCTAGCCAAAAAGGTTTGCCATCTCTGACATGTCAAAAAATTATAGCAGTCAGAATTTTACGGAATTAAAAATCAAAGTAGAAGTCAGTAAGAAAAAAATACAATACTTATTTATGGACATATTGATGAACAAAGTTATTCAGATTTATTTTATAAGAACACAATTTAAACATGTGCAAAGGAACTCAAAACTAATTATGGACTTGAAAAATCATAAATTTCCCACAAATATAACTTAAGATATCTCCGTGTTATAGGGGGGAAATACCGCGTTATATGGGTAACGGAAATTTCGTTATAAGGGGGTGTTCCCTTATTCCTAAGCTCTCTGTTTCAAGAACAATTAGTGATACTTACCAAACAGCAAGAGTATCACGGTAGCACACAATAGTATACCACCCATGGCCGTAAAGTCCCATTTGGTCTGCATCGCGAAGAGGGTTAGAGCGAGACAGATAGCCGCCGTTATTCCCACCGCCATCATTACCTAAAATATATACAGTGTCTTAGAGGAAAAGAGGGACCCAACTAAAAAATAATTACGTTTAAGATAAGTGATACCGCCACAGACACTCACAACATCAGAGGATTTGCGAGTGCGTTGCCGGCCTTTTAATAAATAATTTTAAATCAAAACTACGGGATTCAAGTATGGGGTTCGGCGTGTGACTCTAACATAAGTATCATATAGAGGGTTCAAAATTACACCTTGAAACAAATATCAAACTGTCCGTGGTTTATAAAAACATCGGAGATTCATGAGCACCTCAAAATCAGGACTGTCAAAGAGGAGATCAAGACCTGGAGTATGAAATACAGAAAAAGGCTAGAAATGCATCCTAATAAGCTTGCCACGCAACTAACCATACCGGACCTAATAAATAGGCTTAAAAGGCGACAAATCCTAAGTCTTGACACGGTTCAAAGAGAGGAGCAGTCTCGATGGAGATTTTGCTCTGAACGCCTAACAACTCTCAACACATCTGCTCATAGTCTAGCTGACTGATTGCAAGATAAAGACTTATATAAAAAATGTGCGTGTACTAGTGTACACACGTTAGAAGTGAAACTTCTTTATGACCTTATTTTTCGAAAAATTATCTATATGCAACTTAACGAAATTGGTTGAATAAAGTTTAACAAAAGGCATTTAATATCACAGACTTGAATACAAATAATACAATTATTTCATTTTACCTTATTACCACTAACATTATTACAGAATTTCATAAATTGTAATAGAATTTTTAGTATCATTGTTATAGTTATTAAAAAATTTTGTTATTAATGGTTTAGAATCTCTTCGAATCAACCGTGGTAGGGACGAGAAAAAGACGCGCGTAACGGTCAAATGTGACGCGTAACCGAAACATGTGACGCGTAACCGAAAAATGTTACACTAAATTTTTTTCCAACCCCGATAAAGAAGTTTCACTACAAAAAACTAACGCTAATTCTCTATCTATTTACATAATCTATAGCTTTCCTAGTCAAATAGGACAGATACTATAAATTCTAGACGCTATTTCTGGAATCGAATCTAACTCTGAGATCACGGCGGTCGTATACGGACACAATTAAAAAAATATTTAAAGTAAAATATATTTTTTCATAATAATTTACTCACCGCATCGCTTTTATAAACAGAGCTGGTGACGCCAAGCAAGAAGCTCTCTGCGAGGGTGAAGAGACCAAGGAAAATAAAGTTGGTCGGCGACTGACGGCGGAGGTCGCCGCAACACGACATCGCGATCAGACATACAAACATCACCACGAACGCTACCCAGCTGAAAATAAGCGCCAATATTTAAAAAAAATAGTATATATAGTAGTATATATATATTTAGAAATCAATAAACGGACCGCATATTGCAGCCGAGACCGACTGCTCTAAAGGGGTCGCTGCTGCTTGTGTAAAAAAAAAAAAAAAAAACATGGCGATTAAAAAGAGTGGCGGAGAGTTTATTGCCAGTTCTTCTCTTCCGTTCTACGCCCTTGATTTGAGAACTGGCAGTAAATGTAAAATTAGAAGCATTAATATTTATTTCTTTAATGACGAATCACAAGTGTACATTGTGTTACCTACGAGAATAAATGATTTTTGAATTTGAATTTGAAATTTGCACGGCGATCTGCATTTTCCATACTAAATTCATATCCGCAATACACGGACCGCTTGAGCAGTTCGTGAGCGGTCGGAGCAGTCGCTCTGCGGTCGAATTTCGCCTGCTTAGGGTTGCCGGACCCACCATACACGGACCGCTACAAGCGGTTGATGCCGACCGCGCGCCACGCCCTCCCCGGTCCCCGCTGAGTACCAAACCCTTCCTCTTTTGATTGTAGTATTGGACACACCCACATACTACGATGTCTTCTACGCCTATACTTGCGTAATAGTAGTACAAGAAGCAGTGTTTCTTCATCGAAATCCATTTTGTAAATGAACTCGCATCAGTGTTATTTTGCGGTCGAACACAACTGCTGCAACTGCAACTGCTGTAGCCGACTGCATTATGCGGTCCGTCCAGCGTAAGTCTTTTTATATATAAAAAGGTAATACTCACAAAGCCCATGTATTTTGCTGCGCCCATAGTTTGGTTGGTGCATGGTATACGAACAGAGTGATGAAGGACAGCGTTACAAGCAGCTGACACATCAAAATGGAGTACACCTAGAAAAGTTTTTTAGTATTTAGATCGTGTTGATTTTATTGACGCTACTTATAAAAAAAATCTATATTCCAAAACAAATGACAACCAAAATACGTTCGTGCCAGCTTGCGATAAGACGTATTCTTGGAATTAAATGACAAACAAGAAAGTGAAATATTAAAAAAAATAGATGCAGAGTAATTGGGACATCCTTCGATGAGGCCAATAATGCATAAGGGAGCGTTCAAGTATTACGTAACGAATTTTGGGAGGGGGGGGTCCTCGTGTAAAACGTTACCATGCGGGGCGGGGATTGAATTAAGCGTTATTGTTAATATTATTTTCGACTTTCCAGTAGTTTACACCACATAATGGTAACTTTTACGTATAAAGAGTCACTGGGTGGTCACGAAACGTTTTACTATTGGGTACAGAAAAACGTTAGGGCGCGTTGGGGGGAGAGGTCAATAATCTTCAAAAATTGCGTGACGTTATACTTGAACGCTCCCTAAGCAGTATAGAAATTATAACTAAAAGAAGAATCGTACATATATTATTAGTCTTCATTAGAAAATCTAAAGAAATAATGTCAAAGTTTTTGCAATTCCATTTGGATGTCATGGACAAGTTTTATTTTATTGTACCCTAAACCTATAAACTATGCGAATTATATTATTACTAATTCACACACACATATAAATAAATAATTTTCATAATAAATAAATTCGCCATTATGTGAGTTAAAAAGTTTTAATTAAAAACGAACCTTCCGGACAAATGCCTTCCTGATGGTCTGCTCGTTAAAATCGAAGCCTTTCACGTCGGCATCATCACCCAATCCCGCAGGCCCTCCGTAACCAGGCTGTAACATTTAGCGTCTGTTTCACAATGTACGGATAAGTTCTACATAAGTTCAAAATTAGCTATTTATTACTTTTTGGTAGGATAAACACTATTGTTGCGTTTCACGACTGTCAGATAGCACTATTCGTCACATAAAGTCCATCATAAGTTATGAGTCCGATGAAGTGTCAAATAGCACAATTTATGTTCCAAATAATTTATGTGTTGCATAGCTATTTGGTACTTTATCCATACATTGTGAAACAGACCCTTATACCTTCTTTTGCATATATGTCAAATAAACCTAAACTAAATGTCACCTTTATTTATTAGCAAAGTATCAAAAAACCAGTGGGTCTACATTATTAGGTCTGGGCCTCAGATTTCTGTATCTGTTTCATGATCCTTTGTCAATCTAATAGGCAAGTAGGTGATCAGCCTCCCGTGTTTGACACACGCCGTCGAAAAGTCGAGTTTAAGGCAAGCCTTTCCTCACGATGTTTTCCTTCACCGTTCGAGCGAAATTAACGCGCACATAGATCGAAAGTCCATTGGTGCACAGCCGGGGAACCTACGACCTCAATGATGAGGGTCGCACGCGGAGGCATACTTTGCTATCACCAATAAGGACAAAACATTTATTATGAAAAATCTTGTGACAATGTACCAAAACTTTACGCTACAAATGCGAAATTAAAGCCAAACTGTTCTCGAATTATCTCTTTAAGCTGTGAAAGATTAATAAATGAAATTTAAAAATGTTTTTGAATAGCTTAGCTATATTTAAAAGTTTATCGTTCTTCCTCGTATTGAAACTTGAAAGATCCTTGTTAATATTCTTCAATGACGTTACCACGTTCTACTCGACTATATTTAAACTTACACTCTATGTACAAACAAATTAATAAGTACTTTTGTTACGGCTTTGGTGCTGACAGCAAACAAGGCATCATCCATGACCGAACATATTTGTTATTAAAGCCTACTAGATTTTCCATTACACGCACTACGTATGGTACCTAATCAAATATTTTTTTTCCTCAATGATTGAATCTGTAATTAGATTGTCTAGAAAACGTGATTTTTATACAAAGTGCATCTATCAATCAATAAAACTCTGAAATTAGTATTATATATTCATTCCTATTAAAATTCTAGTTTTATTTTCGGAAGGTGGTAATTATAAGTTTTAATAAAATCACTCACTTCTCCATATCCTGCACCGCCATAGCCTGCAGCCTGGAATCCTGGTTGCGGAGGATAACCACCAGGGGGGTAGCCACCTTGGGGAGGATAGCCCCCTTGGGGAGGGTAGCCGCCTTGCGGGATACCTCCTTGCGGGTAGCCTCCTTGAGGATAACCGGGTTGCGGGTACCCGGCTTGCGGATAACCACCTTGCTGATCTGAAATCGAGAAAAGGATATTGAAATTACATCTTATGGAGACAAAAATCGTATTGGTATATCGATGTTTCCGAATACAGGTGTGAACACAACATTAAAAAAAACTTATGTTTTGTTTTTATCAGTCTAATATAAAATAACCATTAGAAAACATTGTAAAACAATACGAAGGGTCAAACCGTTAAACTTTGTAAATGCGCTGTACAAGGAAGAATGTGTGCGAATTAATTAGTAATATTTACAAAGAACATAGCTATCAAGTCTTGACGTTCACATTTGATGTTTTTAACTGACTAAAGTAATAAAAAATTGCAATATAGCGTGCGATGCTTAACGATAAACGTTGTCACGATATTACAACATGAATGCATTTCACAACCAACAAGCAGACAACGAAATCTCTTAAAAACTAAATTTATTTCATATAACCGTATATTTTTTTTGTATAATCAATGACTTTCTTTGTGACGATTAATTATTATTATAAACACTTTGAAAGCACACCTTTTTCGTTCATGTTATTTAGATGCACCAAAATCACAGACAGTCTGTCACCAATACAGCCTCCGACTCAATGAAACATTCTAGACTTATACAGATTTATCTGATTGAGCGAAGGGCCAAAATGCCGTAGCAACTGCACATGCGTACTGGGAGTATGACTTTCAATAACAATTGGTTGCTAATCATAGATAAAATAATGAGAAAAATGTTCTATTGTTATACTGATACATTGTGTTTCTTCGTAGTTTGATAAGTACAGTGTAATCTCTTTATACCGTTATTCGCTATAATGAAAAACACTGTATAACGTAAAAATGAGTTAAATTTCTTTGAGTTAACACAATATCTATACATTAATTTCTCTCTATAACGACAAAAAATGCTCGGTATCGGCTCGGTAATATGTATTTACTAAGTCAAACAGTTTATAACGGGCACACCGGTACTCTGCAAATGCATTGTTGTAAAATTCTAAGCCACCAGGCTATTGAGAATTTCATACAAACACGTCGGATTCCTGTCGAAGTTACAGAGCACTTATGCTGAATATAAATTAGTAACTCATAAATTATTTAGCAGCTACTGCTTTCATTTACCAACAATATATAAGTCATATCGATACAGTCCAGAAATAAAAATAAAATATCGGAAACTTCCTAAAAACTATCCTGCATTTAAATAAAACTATAGGCCCCAGACAATTAACACTGTTTTATGAGTTTAGGTCAAAGTTAATTTACCTTTTCAATATTTCCTTCGTAGGAAAATACTACGTAGTTGGCAAGAACAACGAAATCGATCTTTCTTTCAGCGCCGTCATGCATGAGTCACACAATTTTATTGTTATTTAAATTGCGTCCCACTAAACTTAAAGACTAAGCCCTAAAACATTGAAGTCCCCATTACTATCATACGATATATTAATAAGAATATTATTCACTAATAAAATCTATAGAGACCAAAATTATGACGATTAAACAACTGTTATAGCACCTGTTTCTTAATTTAAAAAAAATTAAATAACTCTCTTCATAGTAGCTTATCATTTAAAAAAATCAAACACACCACTACACAACATTATTCTGCGACGTTTAGGGAAAAAAGTGATAAACGAGAAAAGGTACTGAGAACAAATTGTCTTTTGGTTGAAATTTCAACTGTTATTTTAGTGGTATGAAAATCTTTAATATTGCATAATAAATGTACACATTGCTTTGTAGATTATTAAAAAACTACGCTTCTTATGCTGTTAAAGAAAGAACTCGGCTCCTTTATGTCTAATTTTGTACTGTAACGATTAGTGCTTTAATCATATTGACTTACTTATAACCCTTTTCAAGGTACATAACATATTTCAGGATCAGGAAAAAGCATTCACAAATAGGAAAATCGATCGTCCATGACCGTGTTAACGTGAAAGTCAATTTCACCACCCACATGTCTGTGAACCTAATTACAGTAAAAGCTCCCTATTCACGCTTCCTTTATTCGCGTTTTCCCTATTCGCGGATTAAAAAAATGCAACCCAATTTCTTTATTCGCGGCAAAAAATTTCTTTATTCGCGGATCTAAAATTTCATACAAAATTCCAATAGGTGTTTAACGCAATATCATATAGATAATATGGAGTGTAATCCTGATATGAATGTTATGGAATGCTGGAAGAAATTTGACATAGCAAAATGCATCGTAAACATAAAAGAAACATTGGAAGAACTGAAACCACACACATTGAAGTCATGCTGGAAAAAACTATGGCCTGCTCTGACTGCGAAAAATGACGAAGAATCCGTGCAAGTTCAAACTTTGACTTTGGTTTAAGAATGGCAAATGAGCTTTGCGATTTCTTTATGAACATTGAACATCCATCTATGGAACGAAGTCTTAATAAAGAGGCAAATTGCTAATGCGACTGCTGAATATCAGTCTGAATTAAAGGAGCTATTAAAAACTGCCAAGCAAGAGAAAATAAAAAAAAATCTTCAAACCATTGCCTAAGTCTGAGGATAATGATTATATAATCAAAATGTTCAATATCGACACTAATATTATAAAGAGGAAAACTTTGTTTGTTTGTTTGATTGTAATGAATAGGCTCATAAACTACTGGACCGATTTTAAAAATTCTTTCACCATTCGAAAGCTACATTATCCACGAGTAATATAGGCTATATTTAATTTTGAACAAAAATAGGGTTCCGTAAGATATTAAGGTTTTTCGGAGACAAGGTGTAAAAAATCAACCAAAAAAGTTACTTATTTTGCGTACCCTGCCTAAACTATTAATGATAGAACCATAAAATGTTGAAAGTAATTGTAGATCTTATAAATTACTACAAAAAAGTCCGCGACACACTATACCTATCTATGTCGAGTGAGGCACAATAACCATAAATGATAAACATGGCAAAATGACGTTTGCCGGATCAGCTAGTCATCATTAAAATTGATTTTGTTATATATTTGTGTTTTTTATTTTGGCACCTAGGAACGTATCCCCTATAAACCCATATAAATTAACATTCTGTATTCACGGTTTCTGTATTCGCGGCATATTTATGGAACGTATACCCCGCGAATAAAGAGATTTTACTGTATAACTAAAACATGACCAATACTACTAGTTTCTATATTCTTTTCTCAAATTTTGTCATAGACATAGTTAAAATTTATCAAATAATTCTCGCGAATTTACTTGCGTTTATTAGGTATTGGCGAGATGTAAGCTTTCCATAAGTTGACTCATGCAACCCAAAAGTAAATTTAACTCGAAGGACTAACGAGTAATTCCTGTATGCGTTTAAGCAAAGAAATTTCCGCTTTAACGTTTTATTGCAGTGTTTAAACATCGCCTTTATAAGAAGACGGTTCATTCAATTAGTATTTGATTGTAGGCCCCAGTAATTAAATCAATTAACTATACTATAACAATACGTAATCAATCCGTTAATTATGGATAATTTGATAACAAAACAGTCGAGATCTTTTCATAGAAGCCATTCACGTAATCTTAAGTGAAGGCTCCGTTATAAGCTCAACCTAGTTTGAATAAACACGTTACCTAATATTTCATAATATTTTTTAATAAAACAATTAATACAAATAATTTGAATTAATTTACTTCTAACGACTTAAAATCCTGTATACTTTACGTTATAAATAGAATCCTAAAAATTCTTATTATTTTTGTTGGTTCTAAACCGTTTTCGCATATATTGGACAAAAAATCTTTATACATGACGTCATAAAATCGGATATTTCGAACAACTTAAGAGCTGGGAATCTTAAAGTTATTTTTTAGAAGTAAACCTATCATCCGAAAGGACTCCAAAAGCCCTTTACAATTTTTACGCATTCGTGGTCAAATAACAATAAAAATAAAAAACCTACATACTAAGACTACTATGTAGATTAGTGTAATATAGTGTTTCCCAACTTTTTTGTGTCATGCTAAAATTCTTATGCCAACCAATTTAACATACATATAAAATTGAATTGTTCACTAAGAAACTTATATATGTTTTAGGAATAAACTAATCGGAAATTATTAACGAATCACAGTAAGTAAATTTTGAAAACATAATGAAAAACTGAAATTCTAATTGAAAATAATTTTCGAACCCCATTTAACAATCGAATTGCTGTGGGGAGTGGGGATTTAGAAAAACTGGTGAAATACGCATTTCGCAGGTTGGAAATTTGCCAGATGACGTCATCCTTCCCACGTTCATGGAGCTTCACGTTCAAATAAGGATATTTGAAATATCTTGCCTTATTACGGCATTTCTAGTAACCGACACAAACAATATTTTTTAGAAAAGACCAACGAGCGCGGACAACAATAAGTTGTAACTAAATAATTTCTAGCATTAATAGTTTTGTGGTATTGGTATTATGTATATTGAACAGATACATTATATATTAATAAACGAGAGATTAAAAAATATATAACTTCGAAAATTAACATTGATATTTTTCACCTCACCAAACGATGTGAGGAAATATTTGAAGTATGAAAATTCAATATTTTTTGTGTATCAAAATACTTACATACTTATGTTTTTTTTTTTTTTTTTTAATATATCACTTTTCTACTCCCCTGCCATTATGTCCAGGGACTTTTTCACATCACACGTCTCGCGAAAGACGCCCCGGCTACATCTGTAATATTTTTGTTTACAATATTCATGGGCGAGCCGGGACGCAATTCCTCGCGAGACCCGTTCTTGGGGTTTTGTTTGCCGCCTTTATATATTCAACAATTTCATCGCAGAACCGTTCCAGGCACGATCTGTGCTTTATTAACATGTCCTGTAGGCCGTTACGGTCTACAGTCATCTGCATTTGTTGCTCCAGGTCGTGCCTGGACGATGCGAATATAGGGCAATGTAGGAGCACATGTTCTACTGTTTGTTCTTCATTGCTGCAGGCACATGTTGGGCTTGTCCTAATTTTAAACCTATGAAGGTAATGTGCAAAGGCTCCGTGCCCTGTAAGAATTTGCGCCATCTGGGGTGTGAACCGCTTCTCTTTTATTAATTTGTACGCAGTCCTAACATTTGCGATGAATAATTTTGTAGTTCCAGCTGTTTCACCTCCCAGGTAGCGTTCATTCCATACATCTAGAGTCTTTTGCCTTATCTGATGTTTTACATATGACAGGGGGTATGCGGCGTATTCAGGTTTTGACCTTAGTCTTTCCGCCGCTTCTTTTGCTAACGTGTCCGCCCTCTCGTTCCCTGGCGTACCAACGTGCGCCTTTACCCAGAAGAGGCTTATATGAGTTCCTCTTTTGCGGCACTCTTCCAGGCTCCGGCGGATCTCGGCTACCTGGGGATCGAGAGATCGTCCACTCACAATAGCATCTAATGCTGACCTAGAATCACTGTATATTTTAGCGTCACGCTTATTTTTATTTATGTAACTAGTCGCGTTTCGTAGTGCCGTCAATTCAGCTTGAAAAACTGTGCAGTGGGGCGCCATCTTAATCATCTTGCTATTTATTTCCATTCCATCTTTCCATTCCGTCCAAGCGGCACCCACTCCTATACCTGTTTTGCTGCCGTCCGTATAGATTTGTGTGCCGCCGTGTCCTTCGATTTCTTCCGGATTGGTGAGCATCTCGTAGTCCAGTTTTGTTTGTTTCGCCGGGTGTGGGAGATCTACGTATTTCACTCTCCTCTCCAATTCTTCGCCCTCCAGTATTTCCGTGCTTACCCCCCTTCTTATCTCGTATAAGGCAGCGGCTTCTTGAATACGGAGGTCTAGTGGAAGTATCCCGGCCAGTAGGGTTGCTGAGTGTAATGATGTCGTCCTATAGGTTTTTGAAATTTTTTGGGCAAAGCCCCTTTGCAGGTGATTAAGTTTTCTGCGTACACAGATTTTATTTGTCGCGGGAGCCCACACCGCGGCCGCATACATTACGATTGGTTCAATAACGGCAGTGTACGCGGTCGCGATAACTTGCTGGTTTAGTCCCCATTCGATCTTCGCGGCTTTGGCCAGCTGCTTATATATCTGGATGGCCTTCCGGCATACCCTCTCCACATGTCTGTTAAATGTGAGTCTAGCATCCACATCAACTCCGAGAATTCGAATGTAGTTATCCATCTGTATCGGTACATTATTCATATTTAGACGTGGGGTATCATACTTCAGTCTGCGCGTAACCACCATGGCTTTGGTCTTGTGTGGCGCAAACTTCAGTTTGTTTAGGATACCCCATCTATGTATCCGGTTCAATGTTAGGTTGAGGTTCTGCTGGATCTCACTACCGGTCTCTCCTTCCGCTATCAAAACGACGTCATCCGCAAAAGCCTGGACGTACTCACCACCATTTCGCAAGTCCTGTAGGAGCGGGTCCAATATTAGATTCCACATTGTTGGTCCCCCTATTGAACCCTGAACGCAGCCTTTGTTAGTTACTTTTTCAACCGTTTGTCCAGCGTAGGTTAATTTTATTTGTCTTTCGTGTAAGTAACTATCCATTACTTTCCTTAGTTTTAATGGGCATTATTCTTCTGCCAGTCGGACTTTAATTTGCGGCCACCAAGCGCTGTCAAATGCGCCCTCTATATCGAGTGATACGATTGTTAGTATCTTCTTTTGTTTCAGCTTTGCGCGTATATGTGTGACTGCGTCATATAGGGCGTCTTCAGTGCTCCGCTGGGGCATGAATCCGTATTGGATTTTCGAGGTTTTCGGGACTAGATGCCACTTCAGCCGAGCGATTATCATTTTTTCGTATACTTTGCCTAGAAGAGGTAGTAAGCCTATGGGTCTGTAAGACTTCGGGGTTGTATAATCTGTCTTACCAGGTTTGCGCAATACAATTATTGTAGCCTTTTTCCACAATTTGGGGAAGTACCCTAGCTCCAGGCATTTGTTTAGGACGGTGAGGAATAAGTTAGGCGCCGCGTTTATCGCGTGCCAACTTATGTCCGCCGTTATGCCATCTTCTCCGGGGGCCTTCCTCGGGTTGAAACTGAGAGCGGCGGTTTCGAGTTCAGTCATTGTAAAAGGGGGATCATAGACTAAGTTATGTCCCTCTTTATTTACTGTGTTTGCTCTTCTTCTTATCAATTTGTGGTCTTCAGTTTCATCCTCACTAGTGTCTTCCGGGAAGAAAGTTCTTGCCAAGGTCTCCGCTGACTCCCTTTCGCTAATGTATCTACTACATACTTATGTTTCATTAATATTGTTTGTCTATCTGTTTTGGCTTTATATATTGTCTAAGTGTCTTGTTTTATGACATGTATGTTAGCTTTAAGTTAAAATCTACTATATAAAAATAAGTCGTGTTTTCCTTCCTGACGCTATAACTGCAGAACGCACGAACGGATTTCCACGGTTTTGGTGTTGGAAAAGTCTCGGGCTCTGTGAGGTTTATAGCAAAGAAAATTCAGGAAAAACTTTAACAGAAAAGCGGGATCACCAAACGAAATGTTACATAAAACGAAGCCATCTGGTGGCGAAACGAAGTTCGCCGAGTTTGCTAGTTACTAATAAATAAATAAAATTAATTTGTACTTAAGAAATATTAATAATTAATAAGAAGACCAATAAAAAGATGGGAAGATAATGTGCGAAGAGTAGCTGGCCCTATGTGGCTACGTAAAGCTAGAAACAGAGAAGAGTGGAAGCCCTTAGAGGAGGCCTATGTCCAAAGACAAACTGTATTACAGAAATCAACCGGCTTGCCGATTAAATATTAGTACAGTTTTTATTTTAGTGTTATTTTTTTAATATTTATCATTTTTATGTACTAGTAATTACAACAAATATATTATTACAATAATTGATATTTTAGTCAACCTGCTGTGACGGTTGGTACATAAAATATTACGTTACTGGTAAGAAATTGATATCATAGATTACGCGAGGTAAACCTACTTTTCCTGCATCAATGGTTTTCTATATTCATTAATTGAAAGTATGGTATAACTTGTCACAAGTTTATTTTTAATTTATATCTGCCGAATCTTTTAATATATTACATTTACAAAAGTTAGTCATAACATTAAAAAATATAAGGATTATTATTTCCACTATAAAATATTAGAAATACGCCCTATTGGTTAGATAATAAAGTACAATATTGTCTGTTTCACTCGCCACTTATGACGTTTTGTTTTTAAATTTTTAACCTTGAAGGCTGCATTACAGTACATAATGAAGACGTTGCAACTTGTTAGTTACACTAGGTAGGAAAATATTAATTTCATAATTTCTTATCTATTTAAAATCTACATTATATGAATTGTATTATATACACGGTAGTCGGTATAACCAGCGGCACGTAAGTCTAGCGCTGGCCGATATGTGGAGGGGATTGCTGCGCATGTGTACTGTCGCGCGGGGGACAAAATGCGACTGGAGAGCTAATCGACGCTCTTCATTCCGCTAGCCCCCCTCAGGTACCTTATTTTTAACTTCTGCGCAATAACGGTCAGCGCTAGACTTACGTGCCGCTGGTTATAATTGTGTGCATATTTTGCTTTTATTATTGTTTAAATTGTCCATGAAGAGGCAAAACAAAAATAAGTTTGATGATAGTCACTATTAAAAATTCTCCAAACACACAACACACCTTTGTAAGTTTCAACGATTCTTTTTAATATGATAAGTAGATGAATACCGTCTAATTTAAACAATTGCTTATTTTGTCGGAAATCCAACCAAAGTTTTGGTTACTAAGCGGATAATGCAATATTTATATTAATTTTAAGTCGGTATAAAATATTGATATAGCAAAATGATTCATTGTTTATCTGTCGCGGGTAATTCCCCAATATTATCATAGGCTATTTAAGTTCACTGACAACTTATCTATACTATAAAAATAAAGTTTCTCAAAATGACAAAGTGATTCATATAATAATATTTAAGACATAACTGCTTATGAGAATATAATGGCTTTTGTGCAATTGGATAATAAAGTAAAGCAATTCTTTATTAACAGGCAAGATATGTCCTTATAGTCATTTTAAAAACTTATTAATGGCATTAGTTCCAAGTTTCATCACAAATTTAAAGTAACACACATAGAAACATGAATAATGAATATTAACTATGTATATTAAAAAAACTGATAAATTGCTACATTTATTTAAAACCATTTTTCATTATTTATGAAGTTATTTTGTACAGCCCAACAAGTGTGAACATTAAAAAAAATTAAGTTTAAAAAGGAAAACATTCCTTAAGCTAACATAATTGAAATAAATTATGATATGACAACTATATGCCATTAACCCATTCTATATGTATAATTGCAAAAGCATTTCTATCAAGTGATTGGATAATTTTGCATATATAACATGATAGCATACTTAAATTTATTCTATGGTATGTTATTTATAGGTAATATTTATAGCCTAATTATATACAGCACAATAAATTTACTGTGTTGATTGTGGGCTGGGTGCATTTTTCAGACATAAAATTATGTCTATGCATATGTGTGTGTAGGTGTACATCAAGCCTTAAAACGACATTCATACAACAGCGTTTCCAAGAAATTTACTGCTTTTACTATAAACAGTGAAGGGTAGAATTTTGAATTGTTTTAAAATATATGATCCTAAAGCTAGTTTGATTTACATTTGTTGGTTAATTAAGAATGTTGCTGAGAGCAAATATTGCTTTTACGTTGCTAGTTATACTTGGCGAAATAGCTACTAGGAACCACTGTTGCAACACATAAAATATGAAAATAATAAAAACCTCCTGGATATACTCCTGGATTCTGGAACATTGTCCACAGATAATAGCTGCAGGAAAAGAAAGAAATTATTAGTTAAGAAATAAATGATACATACACATTGTGTTGTAGTTGGGTTGCTCAGATGAGTTTATCTTTTCGGTTGCCGTTTTGACAAAATTTTGTAGAACTTATGAAGAAAAAAGCTGGAATAACAAAAGGATTTATTATGTTTAATTAAAGTCCATTCTAAATAATCCATTAGTTTAATTAACTTCGGCAATGCATACTGTATACGGAAAAACTAATCTACAGACTACCAACTACCTTATTAAATAATAAAAAGCGGTGACTACCTACATATTTTATAATGCAATCACAAATACAAACATAACAGGATGGTATAAAATATAAATAAATAGTTAATCCGTTTAAGGTAGTTGGTACAAATCATTCTTACATTAGTTATTCTTATAGACTTACTTAAACGGGCTTTAATCATAAAATTGAGTCTAATTCCACTCTTATCACGACACAACTTTCAATGTTTTCCCTGTGATGATTCAGGTGAGTAGTTATATACTAGTAAAGCTAAATTGATTGATTGTATAACAACGGTTCTTGCTTATAGATAAACAAACTTTTAATTAAATAAAAAAAATTCAACCCAATGAATACAAGCGAAATTTGTAATGAATATTGATTAATGTTTACATTACGCCAACGATACTGATGACGAATAAAAAGTGATGCAACTGTGCAACACAAATGCTAATGCTGCTACTTTGAAACATAGGTTTTGGTGAAAAATAATGAAAAAAGGCTATATCACACATTACCTGATGATTCTAAAAAAATATAATAAAGCCACTAAAAGGTATTACAGAAAATACTAGAATTGTCCTTGACAATTTTGTTCATGTGTTACTTCCGCATACACAACGGCGGATCCAGGGGGGGGGGTCATGGGGGTCATGACCCCCCCCTGAGCAGGACTTAGGTGGACCACTAATTGAACATATAACAGATTTTATATTTAAATTTGTCGCCATACAGATTATATGTTACTACATACCTTCAATATTTAATTAATTTTTATATAATATAATAACTATGTATGATGGCAAACGTTTGGGAATGAACGCATCGAAAATTTGAATTTTCCGCGCCATACTTGCGCGCGCTTGTCGCTATGAAACGTCTAGCTAGACCTTACCTCAATCGGAATCGGAACGACTAAACTTCAACATATCATAACATAGTCTTATTTTAAATTGTGACATCCATATGTATCCTAATAGGAAAATTGGATACCATACCCTGTCAGCGAAGCGACAGCAGAAAGGTCTTTCTCTACGTTGCGTAGAATTAAATCGTGGCTAAGATCTTCAATGGTTGAAGATCGCCTAACCGGACTGGCACTTCTCCACGTTAATGAAAACGTACCCGTTGACGTAAATGACGTAATAACGCGTTTCCGGAAAACACGTCAAAGAAAAATTGATTTAGTTATTAAAATATATGTATTTTGTTTGATGGAATCCCTTGTCGTACCATCTCTTCACTTTTGCGAAGTTTAGCGTAATACCCCTCGACATACCTCTAGCTGTTATGACAAATCATTCACCACGGTTATGTCATATAAATAAGCTGCCTCATTCCGTACGTGATAGTCAGGCCGAGCTAAGCTCGCCAAAACAGCCCGAGCTGAGCTGTAAAGGCCCTAAAGGTCAACACCGAGATTCCACTTCAAAAAAAAAATGTGATAGTGTTTCTCTGGATGTCTTCAAGAGAAGATGGTAATATGTACGTTTATATAGGTTGGTCCAACTAGTGACGTGAATAATTTTTTTTTAGATTCCTCACACCTGGGGGTATACGAAAATACCCCATGTATGTTCCGCGATTTTTTGTCGTTTTCGAGTTATACATTTTTTTGCGTTTTTCAATATTTTCTGCCAGAGAGGTTTCAAAAATTCATATCTTTCTTTGTTGTAGGTATTTTGCAGTTTTTTTTCTGTTAAATGATTCCAGAAAAAAATCCCAGCTTCTTATTCAAATTAGTTAAAGCTACTCAAAAAAGGTTTTAAATTAGAAGTTTAGTTTTTAGCTGGATTTGCCCAAACATTCGACTTCAATTTAAAAATACAAAAAGAAGTTTCCATAGCTTCTGGCTAAGTTTAAAAACTCCACAGGGTTCTAAGCTACCAAAATCATAGAAAAAAATGGTACTTAATTGGTCTTTTTTGTTATAATCGGGGGATTTTTTTTGGTGGATAGGCTATAAATCATTGAAGCATTAAAAATGTTTTTTTTTCGACTTTTATTATTCTTATGGTTAATTAAACTTAATAATGTGGTTTTTAATTAATTTTAATACCCGTAAAATAAATCTAGCTTTAATCGGCCTTTTAATGTGGATAGGCAAAAAATCATTGAAGCATTCAAACTGTATTTTTTTTAACTTTTATTTTTCTTATGGCAAATAAAACTTTACGATCTATTTTTTACTAATTTTAATACCCATAAAAAAGTAGCTCGTGTAATTCCTACAATAATTTTGGTATTACCATTCAAAATTCAAAATGTTATTCGAAATGATTATTGCTAGTTGTGAAATTACCTGTTTTTAAATAACAAATAAAAAACACAATTTACTGAAAAAATACTATTTCTAATATATAAAATTCTCGCGTCGCGGTGTTTCGACAATCGAACTTCGTTCGAACTTCTCCGAAACGGCTTCAAAGATTCTCATGAAATTTTGTGTGCATATTGGGTTATATCTGAGAATCGGACAACATCTATTTTTCATCATTTTAGTGTTAAGGGTAGTCCACCCCTAAATTATAACGTTGTAATTTTTAGATAAAGATTTATTTATATTTTTTCATGATACAGCATTAAAAAATACATACAACCCCCAATTTTCAATCCTCTACGATCAACCCCTATTTTTTATTATAAATGATATACATGGCAAAACGACGTTTGCCGGATCAGCTAGTATGTATTATAATAAATTTTCAGAACTCCTTCCTCCAACTTGAATACATAATGACAACGTTTGGGGATTTTTCAAAGAGCTGGTTTACCCGAAGGAAAGCTACTTTTTTTAAAGGGTATTAAAATTAATTAAAATCACATTATAAAGTTTAATTTACCATAAGAATAATAAAAGTCGAAAAAAAAACATTTTTAATGCTTCAATGATTTTTAGCCTATCCACCTTAAAGGCCGATTACAACAAAAAAATACCAATTAAGTACCATTTTTTTCTATGATTTTGGTAGCTTAGAACCCTGTGGAGTTTTTAAACTTAGCCAGAAGCTATGGAAACTTCTTTTTGTATTTTTAAATTGAAGTCGAATGTTTGGACAAATCCAGCTAAAAACAAAACTTCTAACTTTAAAACCTAATTTGAGTAGCTTTAACTAATTTTAGGAAGCTGATATTTTTTTTTATTTACACAACATTTAAGACAATCATTTCATAGAAAAAAGATGCAAAATACCTAAAACAAAAAAAGATAGGAATTTTTGAAACCTCGCTGGCAGAAAACAATTAAAAAAACACAAAAAAAATTATAACTCGAAAACTACAAAAAATCGCGGAACATACATGGGGTATTTTCGTATGCCCCCTGGGGGCATGTGAGAAATGTAAAAAAAAATATTGACGTCACTAGTTGGACCAACCTGTATGTACACAATATTATGTGTTAAGTTTTTCAAGTGTACAATAAAGAATAAATATTTTTAAGTGCAATACTTCCGTACATTAATAAAATACCTACTTTTTACTTGTATCTATTGTTATCAAAATTAAATTATAAGTTCTTTACTTGACCACGACTATGTGACCCCCCCCTGGCACCAAAGCTGGATCCGCCCTTGCGCATACATTTTGATATTTGAAAATGTTTCATATCTACATACCTCTGTAACACTATCAAAATCGCACTTTAATCGATAAGAACACAAACACAATTGGAAATTTGTTCAAATCACAATAAAATGCTTATTAACAGCACTTTCTGTCTTCAGACATCACCGATCACTATTGGTATTCAGTGTTGCAAAAGTCAAAAATCAAAAAAAGGTAGATTCTTATGCCAAAAATCGGGAGAAAACGGGAGGTTTTAAAAAATAAAATAAATGCATTTTAGGCTCTTATTACTTTATTAAACAATAAAGATATATCATTCATATTATTAAGGTTTAGTTATCCTCATCCTCATACCATCTCTTTGAAGCAATTTTTTCGAACATTTTCTTTTCAATATCAAAATTAAAACATGTTTGATCTTCTTCTGTTACAACACGTTTAGTGTGAAGAAGCCCTACTATAGATTCTGTGAATAATTTATTGCGGGTTTTGGTTTTCATTAGATTTATTGAAGAGAAAATTCTTTCTACATTGGCAGAAGAGTGGGGCAATGATAATATTTTGAAGACGAAGGAACAGATGTTTTCAAATATGAGCGTACCATCGCCATATTTCATTTTGACGCTAGCCCAAAATTCCTTAGTCAGAAAACAATTTCTTTCATATTGCGAAGCAAGCGCCATTCTGTATCTATGCATTGATAATTATTAGTGTCCATTAAATTTGGGAACTGCCTACATAATGGAACTATAGATGGCAGTTCGCCTTTTTTACGTTTTCTGGAGACAAAGCTCCCAAATCCTTTAGAGAATTATTTTTGATTGGAAATCTTTGTGTTATTTGATCGGACGCTTCAATAAAGAACTGAATACATCTGGTTTGGAACAAATGAATTTGTTCAGCCGTTAATCTTTTCTCAGTAAGCAAATTATTAATGGCGTTTGCTCCGTAATAAACATCTCCTATAGCTAGAAAAAAAAGCAAAACTCAAATTCGGGAGATTTGGTCGTGAAATCGGTATATCGGGAGGGAAGAGCCGAAATCAGTAGATCTCCCGAAAAATCGGGAACTTTTGCAACACTGTTGGTATTTGGTATTGAGTTTTGACTATTCACATTTCACATATCACTGCTACGGCTGCGCCACCGGCCACAGATCAAGTAGAGCTGCAGTGTATTAACTCTTCAATCTTCATACATATGACATATGGCATTGATAAAAGGTTAAAAAAAGAACTTTTAACAATGTAATTTAAAAATTTAAAAATCTAAAACTTTATTTTTCCGAGACTTAGAGGGAAGGAATAAGGAATTTATATAATTCTAGGCACAGCGATTTTATACCAAATGTGTCCTTACAAATTGTATGTACGACGGATAGTTTAGGAGATATAGCCAAAAACGTGTTTTTTGCACCCCCTTTTCCAAGATGGCGGCCGGGGGACAAGCACGCCAACCCCACAAACTTGAGGTTAAGCTTGTATTTACCGCCCCTACAAGTCCCATAAATAAAAATTATACAAATTGTAACATTTCAAAGGACTTAGAATCGAATCTAGAACCAGTCATATTTAGTCTAAAATAGAATTCATCAAATTTTTTATTTATGTCTTTGTCAATTTCGTAATTTGACAATTAATACTTGACATTGACTTATTGATTTTTCGCAATCGGCAATTCGGCAGTCGGCACTCGTTGCAATTGATATTTGGAAATAAAAATTATTGTAAAATTATTCTTAAAATTTGAATTTTCAAGTACCTTATTGTTATTTAGATCAACGAGATCTTTTACACAGATATTATATAACTCAATAATATGGCAGTGGCTTTGTGTCTTTTCCGAAAGGCACTTGTGCAAAATAATGGTTAGTTATTAATACCTATGATCAATAATTTATTTTGAATTAAACTATTTAATTAGCTTAAATAATGTACTGCTTTATTTTTATTTGTATGTAATCTGTAATCTCTTGTACGAAAGATCAAACACATTTGTTTTGAAACAAATGGAAAGTCTTGAATAGTTTTGTATTAATTTGGAATTAACGTTTATAACATTAATAAAAATTATTACAGTGCTTTGCCGATCTTTGAGTTGTTCGTCTACACTGCAATCAAAACAATGGCGGCTTTCAAAAGGGTTATCATCAAATCGTAATACTGAAGGAATTCTTACGGATGGCCCTGACTACACATTTTTAGATGGCAGACCTACACCTTTGCTTGTATGCCATGTTTATATATTGTTACTGTGAATACTTTTTTTCCACTAAATGGTGCAAGTTAATTATCCATATTTGTAGCAGTCTGTTCTGTGTATATAAGCACAGTGACTTTGGACATGATATTTATCTAAGTGTGAAGTGATAGTGTTTGTGAGTGTGTCATGGCAAACTCAGTATACACATATGATTTTTAACTAAAAAATTATTATGATTTGTTCATTTTTTGAAATGTTTTAATGTCATTTTATTATATTATTATCTTTTCTTTCAGCAAAAGCAAAAACTCAGGATGTTAAGGCAACAAGAATATGTTACAAAAATTGTTGAACTATCAGCAGAATTAGATTTTGCAAAACAAAAGTATCAGGATGACAATAGAAAAGAGGCAGAAGAAAGAGATGCGATTATCAAAGATAGATTAAAGAGAAAAGGGAAGAACCTAAAGGAAAAATAGTTGTATGGTCATAGTTGTATAGTTAATTAAGTAGAAAATAAATTTGTTTAGTTATACCTTCTTTATTTTATTCATTTAATCCAGTTGTCTTTGCAAAAAGCTGTCTAGAACTAACATAGTATTGGGCTAAAAAATATGTACATGTCAAAACTCGTAAAGTTCTTGCTTTGGTTACTGAATCTTATATGGGAATAGTTGTGAGTATTGAAAGTGTAACATTATTGTTATTAAGCCTAAAGATATGGTTCTAAAAATCCATCATAGTTGTAGTAGGTAAAACAAAAAGGTAGCAGATGTCTGTAGTCTGGTAATTCCTAGATTTATCTCTTAGGACGGAACCGTGTGATAAGTACATATTTATGTAGACCCTAGGGGCACTAGGGACACAGTCTGTTTTGACGAAATTGACGGCGTGTGTAGTGTGTGTTTGTTATCACAGCAAGCCATGACCTACCTGCCTTTTAAGAAAAATAATGATCACGAAACAGATGAAGAAATCTAAGGCTCAGATCTAAAGGTTGTATCGCCAGGGGTTTTTTTACGTGAAGAGGTATATTTTTGATCCACTTTACCACTACATTTAATTACAAAGTATGGTCTAGACTCTATATATGTTAGTGCATCTGTTTTACTTTTACAATTAAATTGTTACTCCAGTAACACTCCCAGGTACACACAGTAATATTTTTATTTTTAAGGCATCAAACTCTGTATTAGTGTAGAAATGACCGAAAGCGGTTATCCCAGTCCTTACCGACAAAATAGGAAAAACTCTGCGATGTTTTTGCTATCGCTTCATTATTACGTATAAAAAAATAATATAATTTTACAGCAAATTAATATCTAAAAGATAATAAGTGGCTTCGCGGTTTATAATCCAGTTAGCGACCCATTACAACGATGCCTTTGCAATTTCCCCGTTAAAAGCCTTCCTAAATTTCCTAATTATACTAGTAAAATGTAGCTATGTTATTGCCCGCCTAAAAATGTAAATAAAAATATTTAAGAAACATTAAAAAACCATTTTAAATAAACCGAAAATTAATAAAAAGCCCTTCGGGATGTGCCTCCTGTGAGGTTTGAACTCACGACCCCTGGTTTACGAGACCAGTGCTCTACCACTGAGCTAAAGAGGCTGTGTCTTAAGTGCTGAATTTATGGTATATATAGTATGTTGTGAGAATAGAGGGTATAATTTTTAGAAAGATACCTTCAAAATTTTTTTGAATAATAAATTGAATGTTAATATAAAAATAATTTTTATACAGCATACACTTAACAATTTCCAATCGAAACGTTTATAAAAAATCTAAAACAAATATTTCAAAAGCCCTTTGATAAAAAACCCTACGTGCAAGTTGTTTCGAGTTTCACGTGAACTTCGTATAAATTTTGTGCAGAATAATTCTGAATGCAATTTTCTGTGACATTCCGTTTTGAGGCCAACTCCTACCGTTCCGAGAGTCCTAATTAATTTAATTTTAGCCTTAACGAGAAACTTGTGCTTTCAATTGGTTTCATATTTTCTTATTTAGATCGTTTTTCTTCGTAAATTGGAGCGAGTTTTTATTACATAACGAACGAAATAATTGTTCTTTAAGTTTCTATTAGGTTTTTCATACCTATAAATGTTTTTAAACTTAAAAAATATTTAAAATATGTTCTTATTTAATTAGAATGTTTACTAAATAAATAGTTTTTATTAAAGTAAAGTAATTATTAAACGTCTTCCAGACAAACTACTTAATTGCCGTTTTCCTAGTAGGTACGTAACTGAATAAAATTTTAATAGGTGACTACAACTGATTTTAGCAGTAAAACCTCCGATATACATCTGTCTTCTTTTAGTTCTCCTGTTTTTGTGTTATTGTGATGTAAACAAAGTGTTTTTATTATTATTGTTTAATGTAAAAACAACGATGAATTTGGTAAGGTTTTATTAGATACATAAGGTAAGATTCAGAATTGAGACTTAGCTTGTCTACTTGTGTATGTCAAAATCCAATGCATTTTAGATGTACGGGAGTCGGACTTAGCGTTACGCAGTGGCGTAACTATACCACCTGGGGCCCGTGGCAAATTCTTGTGATAGGACCCTATCAGTAAAAATCGTCACGTTGTACTCAGTTTCATTTTAATATCTAAACTTCGAGGTTTCAGCGTACTCAATTACACGTTGGGGAAAAACAAACCACTAGTTAGACAATAATAAACGATTAATTATATTAATTAAAGATAAAAATATTTATATTTTTTGTATATCAATGTAAATATAGATCAAGTTCGTAAATTCTTAAAATTTTTAATTCACATCAAAACTTTGCGTTTTAGTATTTTAAATTTTAACATGTGACGTCACAAAAGTATTGACCCCCCATGCCCCTTTGTCACACGATGTCACACTTCGGTGATACCCTCCCTCCCCTTTAACGTGTGACGTACTTTATGGATGGCCCCTTATATGTCCCAGTAATGGCCATAGGCCTCCTCTCTAAGGCGAGAGGGAATGTTCTGTAGTCCTCACGCTAGCCCAATGCGTATTGGTGACTTCACGTTCATCCATAGAACATACTATCTCTCTTATTTTGCCAGCCCTGCCACCCTATTGTTACGCCACTGGCGTAACATCCCCTTTTTGCACAATACTTTTAATGCTAGGCAACTAACTAGTTGTATTAATTAGCCTTATTTATATAATGTTAATTAATACAACTGCAATAGTATTTCTTACTTGTATATCCTTCAAAGACAGTACTGTTAGAATCCGCTAGATGGCGTTTATTTAAGTTACGCTTATAAACCTCAGTTTTATTACTGTCAGCTGCAGTGGTCTTCATTCGACCTAAATGTCGAGAGGCAATCGATCTTGTTTGAACCCCTCTGAACCGGTCACGCGCTCTTAAGGGTACTTGCAGTAATCTTTTGAACCCTGAATCAAAGGATACTTAGCTACTAAAGGATTCGCCCTAGTTAGTATAAACCAACATACGGTGCGGGTTTGTAGATATATGTTTATATATTAATATGGGCCTTATAATACTATTGAGAAACAAAAATATAAAAATTTTGTTACTTATTTTTATTTCTTTTTTACCAGATGGCTTCTGCACCGAAATGTTTGTGTTTGTTTAAAAAAAATGTTTTGCTTTGAAAAAGAAATTAAATAGGTTTACTTTTTATAAAACAACTAGCAAACTCGGCGAACTCCGTTTCGCCACCAGATGGCTTCGTTTTATGTAACATTTCGTTTGGTGATCCCTCATTTCTGTTGAAATTTTTCCTGAATTTTCTTTGCTTTAAACCTCACGGAGCCCGAGACCTTTCCAACGAATGCAAAACCGTGGAAATCGGTTCGTGGGTTCTGAAGTTATAGCGTCAGGAAGGAAAACCCGACTTATTTTTATATAGTAGATTATGTATTTTTACAGCTTGTAGTTCATAGGCTAAATTATGTGATGTCGAATTAATAATCAATAGATTGCATTTGAGTCATTTTTGAACGAATCTGATTGATTTAATTGTTCCTTGCATGGTTTATTTCTGTTAAATCAATAGTTGCTTACTCCCTTAACAAATGCTGTAAAACTTTTGTTGTAATTAATTAGTTTGTCAAAAGTTCATTCAACGTAGCCAATAAATAACTCGTTTCATGACCACTTTGTAATACAAAGGTACGAACTGCACTAAAGGAAGGGCTTTAAGTGCTTGTGTTCTGTCTTTTAATTTCGCAATGGTCCAAGGCATAACCTTTGCTTATAGTCCAGTCAGTCAAGACAATTAATTCATTATAATTCCAAAAGTTTTCAAATTTTGATGTAAGGTCGGGAGTGGTATTAAAACAAACTATAAAATTTTGCAACCTGATCTGCGGTTCGGATAAATGAGATTTATTGTCGTCCCAATGTACCATTCACTTGACCGAAGTTTGAAAACTTTTGGAATTATTATCAAATTTTCGATTTCGAATGTCTATAATGACTGGTCTATTAGTTCGAGATGAAAATTAATTAGCGCCTGTGTACTTTAGGAAATAGGAATATCTTATTTTTTTAAGTTAAACCTTACTTCAATAGATTATAGATTTCACTTTGTAAAGGCACGTTTCAATCTTAATAACTTAAGATTTCTACCAAAGGCTTTGAAATATAAACCTTAGTTGAATAAACTACGCTTGTATATTTATTTATTTATAAAAGCTACTCTGACTGTATAGTGTATAAGAAACAATAAAATACAATTTTTAATGTGACAAAGGCAATCATAACATACACGAAGAGATAATAAAAATAAATTAAAAATCAAACTATAAAAACTAAACGAAAATCGATTATAAAGCATGAGGGTAGCAACTATGGATATCCTGACCCAGCTCAGCCTTGCGATTCTGTAACTCACTTTTCGCACACACACTCACACAGCGGATTTGGCATTCTGATAAACAATAAACTACAAGCTCCCTCCTTATCAGAATGACGAATCATAAAATGACTGCTTCACGACTGATTTGAGCGCACCCGCCGCTGCGAAAACCGCTGTGTGAGTTCGAAAAGTGACTTACAGAATCGGAATGCAGACCCAGAACATATTGACATTATTCCTATTACTAAAACGTTGTATTCAAGTTCTTACGAACATAAGCAACACTTTAATGTAACCTTTTAATAGATAAAATTGCACTCAAGATAATTAAAGTGACTAAAACTTAGCCTTTGATTTACACCAAGCCCCAATTTTACACTTGAAATGACCTTTCGTGGTCTGTGTTGAGCGGAATTTAATCATGAATTCAGCTTTGCTCTGATCGTCTGCGTCTGCAAGGTATACCTTTGTGAACCTGAAAGCCATTATGAAACATCCAAATTGTGAAGTTAGACGTCCAACTTCATCTGGAGTTCGAATTGACTGATACGATACGGTGTAGTTTCTTCGGCTTCTAATTTTTCGAGGGAGGTTCTCATACCAGCCCTGCGATTCTGTAACTCACTTTTCGTCATTTTCGCATGATTTGGCGTTCTGATAAACAATAAACTACAAGTTCCCACCTTTTAAGAATGCCAAATCATAAAATGACTGCTTCACGACTGATTTGAGAGCGACCGCCGATGCGAAAACCGCTGTGTGAGTTCGAAAAGTGAGTTACAGACTCGCAGGGCAGTTAGGGGTATGTGACTTTCTAGAATGTTATATAGGTTTAGATAAAGTCATTCTTCTTCATTTGTTTAAAGTGTCTGATTAAACAAATGAAGATCTCATTAAGAGGTTGCTCAGACTAAAGTAGGTTTTTTTTTAAATTAATTTGAGTAAAAAGTAATTTCATGACTGTATTTAGTAATTATTAAAGTTACAAAACCAATCGTAGTTTTATAGTGTAACTCATTTTTTCTCTAGATTCACTTCAATTAGTTTTACTGAACAAAAAATCTTTAAAACGCATTATAGCGATAATGGTGAAATACCTACAAGTACTGGTGTGGTGTTTTATTGAATATAATTCAAATGTAAAAATAATAATAAATAATACTTAATATACGTTACCAGACAATATTATGTTGAATAGATTAATAATAAACAATAAAAAAAAAAATTTCTTGCATAAAATTATTATAATATTTTTTTTTGAAAATAAATTACACTTTTTTTTTACTATTTTTTATCTACACTAAGTTATATCTATTTCTAAATTAGTTGAAAGAACCCTTCCGCAGATGAAAGCCTCCTTCAAGGTTCTCCAAGGTAACTCTGTCATGGGAGAGTGCTGAATATTATTATTATTATAGCCTCTTTATTTCCATAATGAACAATATATTAAACAAGTATATCATATGATTAATTATTAGTTATTACATAATATGTGCATGCATTAAAAAATAAAATATTGCTATTTATAATCCTTCAATTTAAATTCCAATCATAATTAATAATTTCTATGTATATAAATTTGAAATGATATATAAATTAAAAAGAATCAAAATCAAAATTCATTTTTATAACTCATAAATCATTATGGACCCCTCTACGGGTAAGGGCCTCCTCCATATTGCTCCACATCTGTCTGGTTTTTGCTATGGAGCTATATCACATGGATTCTCTGTTACTATGGGAGTACCTGAGATTTCAAGGGCTTCACTCTGTTTGCTGATGACACTTCGCTTGTGAGACAAAATCATCACTTGCTAAACAGTGCCATTCCAGTGTAGTTCACGTCTTAAGTTATGTGTTAAATTTGTACTACAAATGTAAAAAGTAGTCATTCTCAAATAATAATTAAAGACGAGGAAATAGACTTTGTTGATAAGAATTACTTTAGATAGCTTCACATAGAAGGTCTTTCGAATAGGCTAAGTTCCGCAGCGTTCGCAGTAAAAAAGATACGCGATCTTACGGATGAGAACACAGCAAAGCTTGTTTATTTCAGCTATTTTCATAGTATAATGTCATATGGTGTTATTTTGTGGGGTAATGCAGCTGACATTAAATCGATATTTGTAGTGCAAAAGCGGGCTATAAGAGCGATCTGTGGGTTGTCCCCACGGGAGTCGGTCCGAAGCAAATTTAAGGAATTACATATTTTGACTCTGGCAAGTCAATACATTTATGAGAATATTTTGTATGTGCGGAAAAATATAGATATCTTTAAAAAGAATAGTAGCTTCCATAATTATAGTACTCGTAATAAAGACAAAATGATAGGGGACAAGTCTTTGTTTTTATTTATGTTATTATTAAAAAATTAAATTGAATTTGAATTTGGTGATCCAGTTTTCATCAGCTTTTCTTTTTATTTTATCAATCCAGTTTTCCTTTGGTCTCCTCCTACCTCTTAATATTGTTTTTGTACAAATGTATTAGTGAATATAATGTTACAATAACTAAATAATTATACCGACAGACGACAAATGAATCGTAAAATAATATGTTCACAAATATATATACGTAAATGTATGAAATATACTTAATAGCAACTTTCTTATTCGAGACACATCAGAAACAAAATACGCGCGAGTTAGTGAAGCGTAAAATATTTCACTAATGAGGAGTAACGATCCAGGTATATATAACCGAGCAGCAAGCTAACTACATAAATTCAATAGAGATTCCAGAGAACGCAATTTCAATCAAGTTTGCGACATCAGCACTACGTATATTGTGAATATTACCTAAATTCTATGGGTTCTTTCTTGAAAGGCGATACTTTTTATACAGAACTGGAAAGACGTTCTATCAAAATCCCACCTGATGTTAAGTGACATGTGGCCTATTGGCACGCCCATGAGATACCAATTTACCGCTTGAATAAACCCATATTATACTGTCTAGGGACAGGGGCAAGGAGTTCCAAGCCGAACCATCGTGCAGTGCGGCACCTGGGGATGTCAACAACGAAGGTGTGATACTCCAGCGTATTTATAGGTAAGCGTTGTTTGAAAGGCGATGTTTATTTAAAAAAAAAAAATCAGTGGCACAACCTCTTCAGGTCTGGGCCTCAGATTTCTGAATCTCTGATCATTTTTCAATCTAATAGTCTAGGAATTGATCAGCCTCCTGTGCCTGACACACGCCGTCGAGTTTTTGGGTCTAAGACATGTTGGTTTCCTCACGATGTTTTCCTTCACCGAGCGAATGTAAAATGCGCACATAGAAAGAATACACAGCCGGGGATCGAACCTACGACCTTAGGGATGAGAGTCGCACGCTAAAGCCACTAGGCCAACACTAAAAGTAAGCACTTAGGATCTGTGTTAGATAGAAATTCCAGCCATTTGTTAACTGATTGAATCTTGAAATAAAATCGTTGATGTTACTTGGTAAGCTTACTGGTCCCTGCGATTTTTAAAAAGGACGGCTTAGGTCAAAGGCGTACAGAGATCAAAGAAGGTAGCAGCGACCAGTCGGGATCCATAATGTAGAATATCTACAGAGAAAACCTTTATAAATAGAAAAATTTATGTAATTCATACATTTTTTGATATACCATGGGTAAATGGGTAGGAGGCTTACCTGCCCTGCGATTCTGTAACTCACTTTTCGAACTCACACACTGATTGAATCTTGAAATTCTTACTTGGTAAGAGAAAAGGATAGGAGGCGTACAGAGATCAAAGAAGGTAGCAGCGACCAGTCGGGATCCGATCTACAGAGAAAACCTTTATAAATAGAAAAATTTATGTAATTCATACATTTTTTGATATACCATGGGTAAATGGGTAGGAGGCTTACCTGCCCTGCGATTCTGTAACTCACTTTTCGAACTCACACAGCGGTTTTCGAAATGAGACTTCTTCGAGAGAAAAATGACTGCTTCACGACTGATTTGAGAGCGACCGCCGATGCGAAAACCGCTGTGTGAGTTCGAAAAGTGAGTTGTTAATCGCAGGGCTGATGTTAAGTATTACATACGTCCATTGCTATTAGGGCTTTCACATTGCATTAGGGCTTTCAATTGCATTACCGGCATTCAAGAATTGGTTAAGTCGAATTGGTTCGGAAATACTTCAGTGGGTGGTGCCACCACATAGTGGTGGTGCGCGGAAAAAACTGCCTAAAAACTAAAAAAAAAATCAATATAAGTAATTGTTTTAATAACTGAAATATAACAACTAAATAAATAAGATGTTTATTATATTACATTTCGAATATGCATAGGTACCTAGTTCTTAAACATTTTTAGAATTTCTCATTAGAACGTGCATGTACTAACGACCGCCAATTTAAGGGCAATTTCCCTACATTTTCTCGACGTAATTTTCTTCAATCGAAATTATTCCATATGTCTTTGGTTTAAAGTTTAACTTTCTATGCTGTAAGCCTTTTTAGTTTTAACTGACGAGAGATTAATCGCGGCTACACCGTTATTGGAAATAGAACTGTATTACTATTGCTTAGGGTGGTTTTTAGGTTGTTAAACACACAAAATATCGAAGCGGGAATATGTTGTGGGCACGGTGAAGTGTCGCTTATGAAGCTGAAACAAAGTAGTGATGTGTTAATGGAGAATGTCTTTATTTAAATGTTAACTAAATGGTATGTTTTTTTTTTAAAGACATTTCACACCAATTGACCTAGTCCCATGCTAAGCTGGTGATGCTTGTGTTATGGGTACTAGGCAACGGATATACATACATATTATAGATAGATAGACATATAAATACATATTTAAACACCCAAGACCTAAGCACAACACCAAATGCTCATCACATCGATGTTCGTCTCAGCCGGGGATCGAACCCGTACCGTTAGTACCCCAGACTAATGAGTCGTCACCGTGTTTTGTTTCGCAGTACAGTTGGAATTGGTTTTATTATAGTCACACCATAAAAGAATATTAAATCTATATCAAATCTCCATAACAGTGCCATATACATTACCTCCCGGGTTAAACAACGATTGCTTTTAACTAAAACGAGCCGCCCTTCATTTTCATTAATTATTATAATTTGTACTGATTTTAGCAACGAAGCGTTAACTAAATAAATTTCTCCCCAGGGATCAAACCCAGTACATTCCAGTTAAAGTGGGATTTTCTGTCCACCAAGACGTCGAACATATTTTAATAATTAATTTAAATACTAAGGCCAATGATATTCATAAACCGACGTATGTCGTTATGCATATAACATAACATCAAGAAAAGGGTCAAAACATCTTAATTGTTTCAAAAAATACTGAAAAATGTTTTTTCCTTCTATAATTTTTACATACATTAATATCCAGTTGCACTACAACCCTTGGTCTCGGCCGTAGATGTGTATTTATTTCGTAATCATTTGTTTTTCTAATAGACAAGTGTGTGTGTGCCTGACACACGCTATCGACACTTTGGGTCTATGTCGTGCTAGTTTATTACACAAGAGCAGTTAAATTCGCATATAGAAGTTCCATTACTAGACAGCCGGGGTTTGAACCAGGCTGATGCCACTAGGCCAACATTGCTCTTGCTTACTTCATTCTTTGTTGTAAAACCAGCAATAAAAAACAAATTCCCGAGTCAATAAATTCGTTTTTCCTAGCTGACTGTATATATAGGTAGACGGTTGTAGCACACAATAACGGTCTCTGATGGAAATTGCCAGCGATACGCGACAAACAAATGTGAAGCCCGTCGCTAATTGATTCCTGAATTCGGTCGAAACCCTTCCTCTGTGAATAGTATAGGGCTGCCAACTTTAAAACTTTGAGTTTAGTACCGAGGTTTATTTTTTATTATTTAATATAGCAAATGGGCAATTTACCTGATGTTAAGTGATACCGCCTTTGGACACTCTCAACACCAAAATGCTCGCCAGTACGTTGCCGGCCTTTTAAGAATTGGCACACTCTTTTCTTGAAGGTACCTAAGTTGAACTGCTTTGGAAATACTTCAGTGGGCAGCTGGTTCCAGATAGTGGTGGTGCCTGGCAGAAACTGCCTTAAAACGCTCAGTTGTGGAACGACGGACGGTGATATGGGTGGAATTTTGCATCCTGCCTTGAAATCCGATGATCAAACTCGTTTAATATAGTTTTTTTGGGGTAGGTACCTCGGGAATATCTGTCGATTCCTTTGAACTAAATTTCATGGGATATTCTAATATAAATTGACGTTTTCTATCATTAAAGACAGTTGTTTCATTTTTTTCTTTGTTATCATTTTCAAATTCACTTGAGTTTTATTTAAAAACATTACAAGATATTGTATAAGAATACAAGAGTATAAACATAGAGTTCATAGACCTGAAGTAAAGTTGAAACAATTGTTCCTCATCCCACAATGGCAATATTTTAAAACGTGATACTTCATTATGAACATTCTTCACAACAACAAATTAATAGAACGAAATATTTAACATATAATAATAACTTTTTATTGCCATAAACAGGTAACAAACACGTATAACACAAACAAAAAACAAAGATATAATATAAGAGATAATACGATATTTGTTTATCGGCAACCCTGTCATTAAACGAGAATAAATGTAGAAATCAGAGATTATGCAGTCGGTATTTTTATTGATATAACGTGTTAATTAAAAGTTACTTTGTTTCAGTAAATATTAACTGAAGCGTGGAATTACTTTTAATAATTTTTCAACGCATTTTTTAGAAATAGAAACGGTGTTATTAAATTTTCTCGTAATAAAATTATCTTTTTAATGAAGTGGTCATTTATTTTCCTCTTTTTCATTAAAAACTGTTTTTTTTTAAATTAAACAGTAGTAATATTTTCGTCGCAACATGGTCGATATGTACAATAGAAATCTAGAAATGTAAAAGTAAATATTTTTGAATACTTTAAATTATTGGTGCAATTATAAGTTCGTTATTGTGCTTTTTAATACCTTTAAAATGTCATTTCATTGTATTTGTTAAAATATTATGCAAATAAATCGAAAACTAGGCCACACATTAACATGTCAATAATGAAAAAGTAGCCATAATAAAGTCGGTTTTGGCAAAGCGAAGCGTCACATTCAAGCTCATTATAAAATGGCTGCGACCGCCATCTTGCTCACTGCCAACTGCCATATCCTTTTCCGTTCCAATTTTGAAATCGCGAGTAAGCAATTTTAAACAAGAGATCAAGGGATTTAACAGGCTTAAATTGAGATACCTAGTCGCACTTTCATTTAATGTTTCATGCATGTTATAATGTAACTAGCTGACCCGGCAAACGTTTTGCCATGAATATTATTTCTGGAAAACATTTTTTTAGTTCAATAAAAATATCTGCTATAAGAACAAATAGAGGTTGATTGTAGATGAGTGAAAATTAGGGGTTGTATGTATTTTTGTATGGTGTATCATAAGAAAATAAAAACATAAAAAATTGTCGAAAAACAATAAAATTTTTGGGGTGGACACCCCTTATTACTTAGGGCTTTGAAAGATCGATAGTAGCTGATTCTCAGACTTACTAAATATGCATTAAAAAATTCATAAGAATCGGTCGAGCCGTTCGAAGTTTTTTATAGCAGTATAATTTGGAACGAATAATTATTACTTATATGAGTCCGAATGTTATGCATACAAAGAAAGCAAGTAATCAGAGTCAGTGAGAGAAACCGCGTCTTTTATATCTTTCTATATCTGGCATTTCTTTAACTTACTAAACGTATTACAGGGATTCTAAAGTTGAAAGCGAGGGTTCAATTAATTTATAAAAGGAATAGAGAAACCGTAAAAATGATTTAAAAGCAAAATCACGGAAATTCTCAATACTTTGAAAGATTTGAATGTATATTAAGTGGAATCGCAAGTTATTAACATTTTACTTTCAAATACAGTTATAATGGCTTTTGGATTGTTTTCAATAAATGAAAAAACGATGGTAATACTTTTAAATTTGAATAATGTTGTGAGACGTATTTTAATGAAGTAATTGTTTGTAATAATTCAAATAAAATATTTCAATAGATTTTTGTTACGTGACTAGGTTTATAGACTAATAACAGACAATAGTCACTTACATGAGAACTTATATACTAAAGATACAATTTATCACGTCGTGGGTCATTGAAGAGATTCAAGGATGAATTAGCGAAGTAGTAGTACATAATAATGTGTGGCAGAATATGCTATTGCATGCAAATTTGTCTTAAAAGGAATTTTACATAGAAGTTATTTAGGAGTCATATAAATTAGGCAATTCTTATATTATTTGTAGTGATAAAATATCCCATTAATAAAGTGTATTATTAGGTTATGAAATTATAAACCTTGATTGCCATACAAAGGTATCTTCCCTATATTAGTAAATAGATTCCTAATTCATTAGTAGATAGAAGTTTATCTTTATTAACCGATGAGTATCTTGCCTAAAGAAAGAGTTGGAATATTCTTAGCTGAATTAATATGAGAGAATTTTTGTTTTGACATACTAATGTGAAAACAGGATGTTCATAGGAAATTAAACAGTTTGTTTTCAGATAGATTTTCAGATTGTCGAATAGTTTGGCCTAGTGGCTTCAGCGTGCGACTCTCAACCCTGAGATCATTGGTTCGATCCCCGGCTGTGCACCAATTAACTTTCTTTCTATGTGCGCCTTTAACATTCGCTCGAACGGAAAAGGAAAACATCGTGAGGAAACCAGCTTGTCTTATACCCAAAAAGTCGGTGGCGTGTGTCAGGAAGTCCTGTGCCTATCAAAATGGCAAATGATCTTGAAACAGATTTAGACATCTGAAAATGCCTAAAAAGGTTGTAACGCCGTCATTTATTTTTGTTTTCAGATAAAACTTTGATAAAATTCAAGATTCTTGCGAAGCACTTGATGATGTTTTGTATAAAAACAAATTTCAATATATGCAATATGCCGTGTAAATAATTAATATAAATCCTTGAAACTTATCCTTTCAAAATCTATGTTTGACATAAGCTTTTAACACGTACACATAGCTGTCAAGATAGCAGCGATAAATAATCATGAAAACCAATGGGTTTGAACGCATTTATTTTAATACAATAAGTTATAAATTCAGTTTCTGTGAACGACGTAGGCGACACTCGGACAATGCTGTCTAAACATGAAGTGATGAGACTAGGGTGCATTCACACTAATTTTAAATTTTGTTTAATAATGATGTTAAATACAGCGAGGAAATGCTGCCAGCGTTAAAGGTACACTGCCACAGGGACCAAACTTTTTAAATTTGTTTTGATTTTCATTTTATTTATTTTTATTTATTTTTATTAAAATTGTAAAGTATATTAAGTTATGAAAATTGTAAATACTGTATTTGTGTAAATACAAACAATTTTTTTTATAATTTAGTTACGTTACAATTGATATAATAGTATCGACGTATTATTTTAACGTATATAGAACATTTCGATTTAATATTAGGAAAAATTAGCTTACAGCTCAAGTAATTATTTAATAACGGTTTCTTTCCCATCGATCCCTTATTATGAACCGTTTGTATTATTGCTTGAACATGCTCATGAACATGAATTCATTTAGTGATGTCCATTTATCGAGGCCGTTTAAACACTTATGTGCGATTTAATGTAAGTTTTTTTTTATATCTTTATTTTACAAAAAAAAAAACAATCATAATAAGTTACATTTGAAAACTGCTGTGGTTTGTATTAATGTAACCATAGCAGTCTTGATTAGGAGCGCGACAAATGCATATAAAAGTAGTTTTTTAGTTTGCTGTTTATGTTGGTTGGCGTTAGGCAATCTAATATGTTATTTGGTAGACCATTTATTAGCCGCGGTAGCAAATACCTCAACGTTCTCTCGTTACGTTGTTTGCTCTCGATGTACAGAGCCGAACAGTAAAATGGTGGCTAAAATAAAGGATGAACGATTTATTTTCAAATTTTCTACATTAATATTATAAAGAGAGATTTGATTGTTTGTTTGCATTGAATAGCCCTAATACTACTGGACTGATTTTGCTGTGGAATGGAAGCCTGGTTATCCATATCACAGGTTCTTAACTAGTTTGGAAACCAGTCTCCCAATACCTTCTCAACTGTTATCTTATTGTTTGTTGCAAATGTTATGTGGGAGAAAATAAATTATTATTATTTGAAAACTTGTTTCACCATTAGATACGTACGTGCCTGATGAACATAGGCTATGACGTATGTTATGAATATTTAAAAAAAAGTTAGGGTTAATATTACGATAGTGTAATCCAAGGTGTAAAAACATTTATTGACAATGGAGCAAAGTGTTTCACAAGTTTAAAGATTACATCAATATTTATAATGTCTAACAAAAACGTATTATTTTTGTATTTGGAAATCTATTTTCCTCCTGCTATTTAATAAAAAAGTCGCTCCTTTATTAAGTTAGTGTGGGACAAACCCTAAACGTGTTGTTTGCGCACGTCAAGGAAAATACATTTTATTTCCTTCAAGCGAAGACAATCTGGCTTCCTTGTCTTATCTTTTGTATCAGAAATACAATTTCTATTAATAAATGTCATAACAAAACACTTTTCGTGCGCACAACGCAATTATGTTTCTTGTCAATTCCTTTACATAATACGTAAACAGCTGTAAGGTTTTTTCATTAATAGCAAGATTAATCGAGAATTGGAATCATAAAAAAGCCATTTTTGCTACTGTAGCGATTTCATTTGTACCAACGTACCCAAGGTTTTGGGTTGGGTTTTTAGGTCTACGCATTTTTGGAATCGACGCAAAATTTAGGCATTTCATTATTTAATTACTCCTCTTTGGGTATATATGTCGCTTTTTTGTGCTTGCCATATTCATCGTTTTTGGGACTAAGATATCGCAGTACATCTTCATCCCTCAATAAACACTAGTTTATAGGAAATATTATTTGATACACCGAGATTCAAACGGACAAACGAGGCCAACAGTCTGAGTAGACGTACCCTTAAAATCATTTCCTTACTGTACAGTAGACGCTATTTTATTATCATTTAACAAATGATTATTGCTCTTGACGTGCGCACATAATAAGTAATTGAATATTTCACGAATTTAAGATTAACTACAAATGATACATATGTGTAAGTAATAAAGTGAGTCAGAAATCACTCAAGTATGTCTCAGGGTGGCTTTACGGTATCGAAATTTGTGAATTTCAATTGTCAACGTCAGTCCACGTGCTACAAATAAACTATTACATTAAATAAACCAAATAAAAAACCTATTTTACAAAGTCCGGGTACAAATATCACTATCACTATAGTTAAATCGCTAGTACTGTATTTGCTGTAAAATTATATCCTTTCCTGATTCAGATATTTTAAAAATATTCTGTGTTTTCATAAGAATTTAATAAAAAATATCCCAGCGTTTTTAAATATCAATAGAAATTTTGTGACATTTACGCTTGTTTCCACTATTAAAATACCAGTTAAATGGCAACTTGACTTTTCAACGAAAATCATATTTGTAACATTCAAGTTTATAAACTCTTCCATAACTTAAGCTTCTATCTGCAAAGTTTTGCAAAATCGTCGTATTTTCATTTTATATATTACCGTAATCTTACTACGGATTCTATTCTTCAAGCCATTAACCTGTATTACTCTAAAGCTGAATTTGGCTCAATCCCAACTAAATTACGTATTTCTAGTTTCTAGTACCTTTAATATATATATTTGTTTGGACCTATACCTGCAGCTGAGTTTCATCATCGGACGTCAAGGCAGAATACAAAATACCATCCGTATCACCTTGACGTCACGTCTTCTGTCGGGGTCATTCTGTCGGGGTCATTCTGTCGGTCTAAGGCATGTAGATTTCCTTACGATATTTGCTTCACAAGCAATAGAAAAGAAATATAACTATTATAAGCCTTAGTCTATGACCAGTGTTCTTATTTGTATGAATAGGCATATTCTTTTATTATTAGCATAATCGTTAACCTAATTTATATAAAAAAAACACCGTCTTACATTTTTAACTAGAGTGTTCATTTGTCTGTCAATATCTGTTGACGCTATTCTGAATAGAGATGTAGCAGCGGCTTTATTAATACTATGTATACCCTTATAAAGGTTTTTATATTGAGGTTTAAACTATGACTCCAGTATGTCAAACCCCAATAAATTTTTGATATACGATAGTCACACTACAGCGTAGTAACGTAGCAATTAGTACTTACGTAGCAAGCATGTTGTGACCGTAGCCTCGTAGCATTCGTAGCATCTGGCTTACATTAACCGTAGCTAATGTCACTCGTGCGTAAAATAAGTTCTTTATAAAATAATTTCCAGATATAATGTAACAAAAATTTCTTTAATACTCTCTTTAGTCGCGATGCCTATAAATTTTTGGTGAAACAGAAGTAATGTAGTAAATATTTTATATTTATTTCGAAATCGTACAGCCAACCTAAATTATATACATTAAAAAACAATTATACTAAAGATATAGCGAAATATGGAATACATAATATTTGCAAAAAGCTTCAAACTTTTTATATTAACTGAGTAATACCTAATTTGGCTGTGTTGTGTAATGGTTGTATATGTGAGGGTGTGTAATGTGTATGTGGGGTATGCTCATGATGCAGGTGATATTACGTTATGGATAATCTTTATACTTCTTAACTTACAAAGGATAAAAATACTTTTCTTGGATTATAACACACTCAGTTTTAAATTTAATGGCTTTTAGGATCCATTTTACACTTTACAGATAAAAGCTATATTTGAAGTGGGAGAAAATAAAAAAAAAACTATACAGTAAACAAATTTATTGTCAATCGGTATATTTACAGTAGACTAGAACTTTACATTACTTAAAACATTTTAGTATTATAAAAATTAATGAAACATATTGTACATTAAGCACTAAATACAGTATAAATTTGGTGTAATAAAATTACATATAGATTAGCTAGTTATAAACATGGATAAAAATGGAAGTTAGTTTAATTTAATTATATTAAAAAGTTGCGTCATTCCATGACATTTAAAATGAACTTACGTGGTCAGACAGGGGCAAAAGTTTGTTCTGTGTAACTATAATTGTGTCTTTTCTCTAAAAACATCGCAAACAAAACGGTACTTCTCTATATTTAGTCCACGTTTTACATTAGGTTACAGTTGTATGTCCTTCTTTGTTCAAACTGTTTATAATATATACGAGTATGATTATTGTTTTAGGAAGTTGTAATGAAATAATTCTGGTGATATAACAGCTCTTTTCCTTGAGGGATCTCATATTTACCTCAGTTATATTGTCACTTAAATTAATTGTAGGTAAATCAATCTTCGGATACTATTGTAAGAATGATGCGTATAAGAGAAGATTTAATTATCTTTTCGTAAGGACGTTACGCATACCCTCCCAGGGCTCGACTGCCCTGTGGAGAAGGGTTATGTGAGACTCTGCATACCTATAAAAACCTCAGGACAACAGAACACAGTAACACAGGAACACACAACAACAGAACAGTGTAACCTTGTCCGCATCCCGCTACGCCATCAGCCGTAGAAATCGCGGCCCTACACTTAACCACCAGGTTTACACTGTTCTAACTAGATTGGAGATAACACAATAGCTACAAATGGTATACTATTATAGTATTTGTTGCTTGTCATAACGACGAGCACAAAGTTAGGAACAGTTAGTTACAGAGACATAATCCACTATGAAATGTGAGTTCCAATTCTGTCCGGCCAAAGCTTTTGAACGGTAATCCTATTAATTACTCTTACATGATCCAAAATTTAAGCTGTACTTAAGCCTTGAGTTAAGTGAGTGAATTAGGGCTTATATGGTAATGGTAATTCGTGTATATACCTCTTTTATAAATTTAGTCTTATTCTTTCCAAAGTATTCGCTAAGTACTTTAGTTAATTAGACTGATTTATTTAAATAAAACTTTAATGGATATATACTCGAATTTATTACATTATTCACATAAACGTTACAATAAGGGGGCACAATTAGTCTGTAAATTAAGCGGAATAAATACCAACTTTGTGTCAATAGATGGCGCCGGTATGTCAGAAATTTAACACTAATCATATAGTTATGGTAGTCGCACGGTGACTACGATTGCTAAGTCGAGTTGAGTACATAATGTAATAAATTCACGTATATATGTATTAAAGAAATAATATTTTAAAGCAGATAATTCAATAGCTGTTTGATGTTAATTAGGCTTATTGTAACTATGCAGATTGAAGTACAAGAGAAGTTCATTTTAAAATAATATTGTATCTGAACAGATAGCAGAGTTTAATATGAATCAAAATTTCTTATGAAAATAACACGTAATATATTATTTGGATATACTACACACTTATAATAATCTAAACACTTATAAAATTTATTATAAATTATTATACTTAATTACGATAAAACACCATTTAGATAAGATAAAGGCACTACATATTTATATTAATTTACGAAAAATAGCCGACTTTGCGCGGGCATAGTAAATTACGTAAGAGTCATGCCAATTAGGTCGCTTCTGTAATCTTCCGATTTTCATTTGTTTTGGGTGTTACAGCATACAGATAATGACAGCGACTGTATAGTCTACTAAATCTTATATCTCTTTCTGTCAAACACCTGGTGAAAGGGACAGACGAGTTTAGATATAACGATGTAAGTATACTGTTTTATTTACGAACGAATCTCAATTTTTTGCAGTTAGCATCTTTAATTTCAAATTCAATCACCCACTATGAAGAGCAACGAACATTATGGCTGACTTTTGATTCTATTATCAAATAACCTACTTTATAATTATACAATTATACACAAAAACATCAAATCCTTCGGTGCATTTGCAGTTTATATTTACAATTATAAAAGTTTTAACATTATTTAAAACTAGGTTCAGAGTAGAGTAAATATCAAGATCTTAGACATTCTGTGACCACAAGTATCAATGAAGAATCAAAAACTGCGCTACATGTCAAAAATTGTACAAAGTATTAAATGCTATCGTTAAATACTTTGCCTAATATTGGAATACTTAGTGATGCGTGTAACCACGAGATGGCGCTGTACGATTGATCATAGACATATATAACACCTTTATATTAAAACTTTTTAAAGTTATACTTCTTTTGGTGCGTTAGGGAATTTTTTACGATGCGCGCGCACACCGTCACAAAAAACCGACACCCTGAATTTAGTTATAGTCAACATTTTAGTGTTTTCTATTGTTAGTGTCATTTTTTAAAAGAAGTATAACTTGTAACGCGTGTACATAAAAGTACACACACGTTTTTTTTATATTACCAGTTTATGAAAGCACTTGATACGTCGTAATATAAATTTACATTTATATCGATTAAAGTTTTAAAGACTGATTTATTATCTATGGTCTAGGATTTAAACTGTTGATACTATGTTAGGACATCGGTACTTATAAGGTACATAAGAAAATATGTAGGTCATCTATGAAAGAAGAGGCCTAGGATGGAAGATAATTTTGTAGTGGACCCGGGTTTAATGAACTATTTACAAAGAATTATTACTAGCGATTTATATAAAATTTAAACTCTTGAGTATATTTTCTAACTAGGTTATATTGCTCACAATACAAGTTTTATTATATAAAGGACAAAATACTGATTTATTTAAGCTTAATAAATTCTCTCAAGCATTGGCACTTATCGTCTGACGTATGTCAGAATTTTGACTTTGGCCCTTTATCTGTTAAATGTGTCCAGCATTAGCCATAGATAAACATATATTAATTAACAGTCAATCAATTTTGACAAGTAACATGTCTTAAAAAAATCAAAATATAATTTGTATTAAGTATAAGAAATAATAATTGAATATGAAAAAACAAATGTCGTTTGCGATTGAATAACACTCAAGTTCGATATTTAAAATAATACTATATCAGATAATCGATTTCGCTTCGGATTACATCGAATGGGCGTTCTAATAAAATTTAAATTACCACACACTGGACACTTAAATGTTTATTCACTTCACAGCCTCGTTTTACTGTCTATACAAAAACGGGGCCATCCGATTCTACTCACAGAACATGTAAGTTCTCACAATTTTTGAATTTCGAATCCTCCTTCCCGAAGATCCATGTTAGCATCTGCCGGGCTTTCATACTTGCGCGTACAACACCTCGGGATTTATACCAGTGCGCTGGTGATGACTCTCTGCCTCCATCGGAGGTGAACTGCTGCTGCTTTAGCCTGATCTGGTTGAGGATGCCGACAAGGAGTTCGTCAACGTTGTGGTTGATGCCAACTGACACTTCTATGAATTTCGCTTTGTATGTGCACGCGAGGCATTTGCCATCTGTGAATGGGCAAAATTATTAAAATAAATCGCAATTTGAACATATTTAAAGCAAAGTTATTATAATAAATTTATTTATTCTAAATACTTTCATCTTTGGGGTACGCATGTTTAGCTTGCCTTCTGTTCAAGATGAAATTTTAGTTTCGCCCGATATCAAACCGTGTAATGGCTCTTGAAATATACGGTTGTTAGTTGAATACACATGATTTTAATACAGTAAATAATTTTAATAGGGCGACTGACGAATTTGGAACTACAACGCGAACAACAATGTTTGTTTTGTTTATGGCTAGTATGCGGAAGTATGTCTACTATCAAATTTCGTAATAGAAAAGAATTTGGTCGGAACTTATAGGATTAAAACGAATTAATCACAATTCCTTTGACACGTAAATAGTCTGGCACAGTTAAATTAAATCTTAAAATGAAAGATCTCTGTACAACTCATATGTTCTATCTAATCTCTGTTCTATTTACACAATTATTTAATCTTTCAATTATAAAAAGTCTCTTGTCCATGTAGTACTTGTAAATAATAGATGCATTTATAAAAAAATACACTAGCGCTACAACCTTTTTTAGGTCTTAGACTCAGATTTATGTATCTGTTTCATAATTTATCAAGTATGATCAACCTGAATCGCCTCGAATTCGCCGTCGACTTTTTTTTAAGTTTTTCTCACGATGATTTCCTTCACCGTTCGAGCCAATGTTAAATGTGCACAAAGCAACAAACCATAACCTGAACAATGTCTTGAAAACAGGACCAATGTTTTAAATTATGAAAAATTAAAAGAATAAGTCAATAATAATGACTATGAAGTAATTATTATTATTGACTATTGAATAGTCCTTAACTTATAGATACTTACAACATTGACAAATAAACCATTCCTATTATAACCAGCGGCACGTAAGTCTAGCGCTGGCCGATACGTGGAGGGGATTGCTGCGCATGTGTACTGTCGCGCGGGGGACAAAATGCGACTGGAGAGCCAATCGACGCTCTTCATTCCGCTAGCCCCCCTCAGGTACCTTATTTTTTACTTCTGCGCAATAACGGTCAGCGCTAGAGTTTCGTGCCGCTACTTATAACGGTTTTTAACTAATTTCACTTTGATGTAATTAAATTATGATGACAATGGCAGCTGCAGTAACACATTAATAATAAAGATTACGACATTACGACAGACTATCAATTAGTGTGTTAATTTGTAGATCTATTAATATTGGCAAATCAAATAAATAAGGAACAGTTTTGAACTATTTAACTTTGATGTTATGAAATTATAAAGACAATAGCAGCTGATACCAGTGCCATATATAATCAACATAGCACTGTTCAGCTCAAATTCTATTTGGAACTGAGACTCCTCAAGCCATCGCCGTTCAAAGTTAGTTGCTATAAGTAGCGACACGAAACTCTAGCGCTGACCGTTATTGCGCAGAAGTAAAAAATAAGGTACCTGAGGAGGGCTAGCGGAATGAAGAGCGTCGATTGGCTCTCCAGTCGCATTTTGTCCCCCGCGCGACAGTACACATGCGCAGCAATCCCCTCCACGTATCGGCCAGCGCTAGACTTACGTGCCGCTGGTTATACCGAATGGAATGTAAACTTTGTTGATTTGTGCATATTCAATGAAAATATTAAAATTCGCATTCAGTAATTATGAAAATCTTTTATTTCAATCAAGATACATTACAAGTACGTAATATAAATATGTTTGCGTGGTTTATTAAGGCATTTTTCACCCACAAATGTTTTTGTTCTTAAAAACGTACATGTACCAAGTCTAGAGTACTTTCCATAACACACTTGTATTAAGAACTTTTCTTAAATATTTATTAACACTTCATTACCTAAATCATACCTATAAAAAGCCTTATCGCTAACAAGCGATTACTTTCAGGCAACCCTAGTATGGAATAATAATAAAGAATTGACTAAGAGTAAAATAGAAGAAGTGCAAAAGTCATAAACAAAAAAACATAAAATTACTTGTACTACACTGTACACTAGAAATTTACCAACTAAATCTGCCCTGCGATTCTGTAACTCACTTTTCGAACTCACACAGCGGTTTTCGCATCGGCGGTCGCTCTGAAATCAGTCGTGAAGCAGCTGTGTGAGTTCGAAAAGTGAGTTACAGAATCGCAGGACTGAACTCAACTAAAATCTAGACAAATGATAAAAATGTAAAAGGTAAAAATATATTTAAGGTTTAATAACGAGGCAGATAAGAAATGCTCCTAGTGTTATCATGCATCGAAATATTGTTAAACTAGCAACAAGTAAACATAATAAAGCTAAGTAAAATTTCCGCACAAAGTCGCTAAGCCACTTTACTCTGAATAATATCATTAAGAAAAATATAGCTGTAATAATTTGAGGCTAGCTGTCTCTCGGGAAATCACTTTGCCTCAATAATAGGACATCGCTTTATTAACTCTTATTGCGTAAATTATTATTAAAGTTATATTAAATAGACTTAGATTTTAATTTTTACTAGCTTTTTATTGTAGTTGACTTAATTAGATGGAAATTTCTACTCGCAACTATTATATAGGTTCTATATTTCTTTTGTGTTACGTTGATGTTGTAGAAAATACGAAATCTAATTATGCATACCGTTGTGTGTGTTACATCGAAATAGTTATGAGTTATTTTCTGCATGCCAAGCAACCATAATTGAGATAACATTTTATATTACTTTCCCGCCGCGACTGTAAACATATATCACTTCATCTAAAACTTTCTTAGCTAAATTTTTTAATTTTTATATTATTTTTAATTAATGTTTTGAACTATTGTTATTAATGTCCATAACAATATTTAAAAACAATGTACACTGCAACAGGGACCAAACTTTTTAAATTTATTTTGAATTTCTTGTTATTATTATTTGTATTTTGTATGTTAAAGAAATAGTAAATACAAATTAACCTTATAATGTAAAAAATTCAATAATAATATATTATGTCTATAATTACGATTTTGTTTTGTATACATGGAACACTAGCATTGTAGCTCATGTGAGCTTATTAAGGTATGGCATATATTAACCGTGTATTAAAAATAAGCTATTTACAACATTAAAATTAAAAAAAAAAACGATATTAATTAAAAGAAAATCAATACCTTGTGTCGAAACAGCTCTGCTTCTCGCTAAATCTATTTTATTCGCAACCAGCACCGCCGGCCTGCATCTCAACATGTCGGAGTCCAGTAACCTGGCCAATTCCTGCTCAGCCTTCTGGAAGGATGCCTTGTCTACTACAGAGTATATTACGACGAACGCATCTGGAGGCTCGCAGCGGTCTATCTCTTCCTGTGGATAGACCATAGATAGTTTAATAATTACGGCTTCTACTACTAGTTTAGTTTATTATTTTCAAATAAGTTATTATTACGGTAACAACTCTGCAATTAATTTGCTGGAATGAAAGGAAAACATTGAGAGGAAACCGTTATGTGTGTATGAATCACCTTTTTGTGTAGTGTCAGTAATCTTTAAAAAAATAGCAACAATTCTTTATTTTTTTTTCTATTTTCATTATTTAATTATTATTATTTATATGATATCGAATTTATGAAAGAAAGACAATGATATCTGTTGTATGGACATTACCAGCTCATAATATAATGTACGACGCAATTAATTGATATTTCTATAACATTTACGTTATGAATAAAAATTGTGATTAAAAATATATCATCATTGTAAGTTTAAGCTAGTTAATGATGGAATTCCGTTTGACATAAATAGTAAGTAATCGATTTATATATTATTTCTATGGCACTGTTATTTATATAGATAGTAGTCAGATATAAAACCTGGGAATATTACTATTTATTATGACTTCAAGGCCATCGATTTTATAGAAGGATTATACCAGAAATAATAAACAGCTGAACGCCTAATATAATGTCTGTACATTCGAAGGGGATGAAATTAATAAAAACTAGGGCTTTATTTTATTTAGTAGTTCTCATCAATTCTACGCCCTTCATTTGATCGTGGTTAGTTTGAGAAGTAATATGATCAAATTAATGTTTTTATACGATTTCAAAGAACTCCAAAGTGTTCAATTTTGTTTATAACTTGTGTTCCAATCCAACTTATCGATGGACTTTCCGACACTGATGGATTATTTAATAATATTTATGACAAATATTAATTTAATGAAGAAGGTAATTTAAAGTCGTGATTTCTACTTGGGGCAAGGGCCACAATCCAACTGTCATTGATATTTGTTTATGATTATTTATTTGCTGTAAGATTTCTTATAAATAAATAAATCTGTGCATTCCAACCATTTTTGTCGGGAGTTATGCTATAATTTTTGTTAGCAATTAGGCTAATAATTATAGTATATAATTAATAATTCTTTTTTAGATAATAAATCTCTTATCCTATCCCCGACCTAATGCATCAGTCTCTTTTCATCACAGCGTAAACATAGTATCACAGAAAGAGATGAAAGAGTACATATGTTTAATCATTCAGTTTTTCCGTATAAGAGAGTAAATAAATGTCTTAGTTTTTTCCTATAATCACTGTCGCAGGTAGACCTTTAAAAGCAATAAGTTCAAAGTTTAATAAAATTGGGGTATGAACGCCACCGAACTTATACTTAACTCGGTACAGTAAATCATATTTGGACACGGTTAAAATTAATAATTCATCCGTGAGTCTCATATTCAAGGGCTCAAAGGGATGTCATTTTAAAGTGTCCAAAATTAAATTAAAGCTTTACCCTTCTGATGGAGGACCTTCATTTTATTTAATGAGGCAACTACAATATTGTATGAATAAAAATCTTAAACCTGTTTCTGTATATACGAGATATTCTAGGTTTGATTCGAGAGATAATTAGTTCTGGTTAGATCAGTGCTTCCCAATTTGGGGCCCATACCCCACAGGGGGCAATTTGATTGGTATAGGTTTATATGTTTTGAATATTTATATTTTTTTTAAATAAATTTGCTAGTAATTTCTTCCTAAAACGTATCATTGTAAACACCACAGTGACTCCACTTCTTAAGTGAATTAAATTTTTTAATATGAAAATTATGTACGTTACATTGTATATTTTTTTAGAAAAGCTAGCACAAAAAAGGTTGGGATGCACTGGTTTAGCCGGATATAGAAAGCTGTTCTTTTGCATATAATTTCTATTGTTATTTAAAACTTGTATAGTTATTTTGCAAATTTTTCACTTGCCAAAAACATTTCCAGTCTTCGCATCTACGCGTGCGTGTGTTTAGCATATATGCAATTCTCAGATAATACTACAGAGGAAGAAACGATTAATATGTATCTACATATATAATATTATATAGTATAACTTCAACCCCTCGACATACAGTGCGGTAAACAGAGTGGATTCAAAAAGTTAAGTCTGATTGTTCCTCGATACAATGTTTAGATTGCGCCCGTCTGAATGATTGATGGATAACGTTGAGGGGTGGGATTTCTATCTATGATTAATGCGCCGTGAACTCTACACTCATATTAGTAGCATGAGATTGTGCGCCCTAGTGTACATATAAACATAACCAAAAATAATTAAACTCTGAGTTAACTCAGAGTTTAACTTATGAGGAAACTGAGCACATTGTAGTACGAGTTCGCTAGTTTGACACACACATACATAATTATATACTTAACAACAAGTATACACTCACTCACTCACACACACACACACACACGCACATACACACACACAACTACGCATGCATAAAATAAGTTCAGAGAATTGTCTCAAACTATGAGAATTACATTTCATTTTATTTATTTAATTTTTTATCGGCTTTGCTTCTTAGCTGGGTTTTGTTTTGTTTTGTATTCTTTTCTAACAACTGTCTCAATATTGTATAAGTAAGGGAAGTAGCGAGCCAACCCCAACACAAGTGTCTCTGACTACGGGGGCTGTCTCAACTTATGTATTAATTGTAAAATTGAGATACAAATAAACATTTTTCATTTAATTTTTCAGTTTTATTTGTCGGAAAAGGTTTGTTAAAGTTTCATTAAAATAAAATATATCTTACCCTTGCACTTGTGCAGTTCACGAAATAAAGCTCCGATTCCTCGCCATTTAGTAGAATTGATACTTTTTGCTCCGTGCCGTCTGCATCTAAAAAAAATGTTTTAATACAATATAAATGTTACACTGAAAAATAGGAGGTAAGAATCGCGTGTTACTTTAATATTATATTTAAATCCTTTTGCTAATAATAATCCAATGGCGCTATACCTCTAATACAAAATCACAATATTTATTCATATAGGTAACTTATGAACGTCAGTAAAACGCTTCTAAATTTATATTTAATGCCAGTTCTCGAATCAAGGGCGTGCTGAACAGAACTAGCAATGATGTCCCGGCTTTGAAATCGCCAAGTATTTTTTTTTTGCAAAATGTTTGTAAGCACCTTCTCGATTACATCATGGTCATCATCAAATGTTACGTGGATCTTGGCCTCAGATCCGTTTTTTTAAGTAGGAAGGCTTTTAAATTTTCCTTTTTTTGTAATATTATTTTTAAACAATATTTATACCCCGGTATAATTTATTTCAGTTTTGTATATTTTAATATTGACTATGGAGTCACTAATAATAATAAAACATTTATTTACAAGAAAGTGGTACATTTAGATCGATCAGTTATAAAAATCCGCACAATTAGCCATACACAATAGGTATGCAAATGTCATATTAATTTTCATCAACTCATATAACAAGAACATCAACATAATGTCATAATAACTAGTAAAGGTATTTATTATTATTATTATTGTAAAACTTAATTACACGGCTATATATTACTATCAACTTGAAAAGTCGGATAGATCCAGCAATAGTGACAAATCAAATAAACTTCTAGTATTAACGGTTTTGAACTGATTTGACGTTAACGTTGTTAATTTATAAGCCATATAATGACAAAGACAGCAACGCCATTGCTCTGACATATACTAAGAAGTATAACTGCTGCTTGTAAATATTCAGAAAGTAATTTAAAATATCGTTAAGTTATTAACTTCTACGTGAAATTCCGATAAAAATATTTCTTGCTAAGGTAAAATTATTTTGATTACATTCTTTGACCTTTTGGAAAAATAACATTTCCTCTTTATAATGTAACTTAAGATTATGGATAAGGAAACATAATGTGCCTAAAATATTTTTATAAAGTTCCAGAGTTTAAGGATTTTCATAAGGCATCTGGGGAGCATCTGGGCTCAATATAAATTTCCGAGAATGCCCGAGGGTCTGAAGTTTTTATGTCCCAGCCACAGATTAACGATACTACATGGCAACTGACATTTACTAGACATCTCTTACATAAACAATACGCGTTTAGTAACCATTTAACCTGTTATTGTTGTAATTTAATTAAAGCTATATACATTCTAGAGACTTTGATTTGCAATAATTTAAAAACAAATTTCTGAGAATGCTCAAGGATCTATAGTTTTTATAACCAAAACACAGATTAACGATATTACACAGCAAATGACATTTTGGTCACTAATGAAGACAGCTAGACATATACAGAATAAAACGAAAATCTTTTTACATTGTTTAATCTTGCTGAACGTCTTGCAAGTTGCAATTGCGTCTCGTCGTCTCAATTTATTTAAAACAGTTGTTTGGAGATTTAAGAATAAACAGTGTTTTGCTTTCTTAAATCCAGATATCACCCAGATTCGTACACATCGTATATATATATATATATATATATATTATATATATTGTACATAACTTGCATTTCGTAATTCATGTTATATAACATACCCGCAATTCACAAATTGTATCTGCAAACTTCAGCTAAGTAACGTGTATGTTAAACTTTGTCGTACTTAACGGTCGGAGAAATAACTTGAAAGCGTTTCGTATGTTCAGAACCTAGTTAATACGAGCCAAGGCACTTCTGCTAACGCTGGCTTTACGTAGAAAATTTTATTAGAGAACAGGCGAGATTTTTAAGGTTAGAATTTATACTAGAAATAGTATTGCCGCCTATTTCGCCTTACACACACATACGACAATCTATCCAAAAGCTCGCGCGGCCGCTATCCAAGAGCAGGCGGTAAAAATAAACGTTTGAAATGGTATAAGAGTCTTTCCTCCAACTTTGATTTTGTACCCCAAAGAGTAGAGGGGGGGGGGGGGTTTCAAGTGCATAGGCTAATTAACGATTTAAGTTGGCATCTGGTAGGTAATACTGGTGACCCCCGAGCTGGTGCTTTCCTTGCTCAACGAATAAGTATCGCAATACAGCGAGGAAATGCTGCCAGCGTTAAAGGGACGCTGCCACAGGGACCAAACTTTTTTAATTGGTGTTAATTTTCTTTTATCAATTTTAATTATTATTATTACTATGTAGGGTAATATTGTAAATTGAATTGTGTGTTGAAAACTATAAATTAATTCTACATTGCATGCAAAACAATTTAAATCTATAAAGTATTATTGTTTAATTACAACCTATCATTCTTGAAGCACGCTTGCGGTTTTAAACTCAAGCACCGCAAGCGTCTCCAAGAATCATTGTTATTAATCGCTACGACGCAAGATAACCATTTAACATTTGAACACGTACATTTCCGTAGCTTTAGCTCCACATTTTAGACCCAAATCTCAAGATCTGTGAAAACATTTATTCTGTGTGAAGTCATATTTGACAGCGAGACGAGATGAACTTAAAAGTTTGCGATATTCTTTTTGAGTACCTATAATGAGTGTTATTATATTTTTCAAATCGGCATTGTTTACAGTGTGACAGGTTTGTGGTTCGTAAGGAGTATCTTATCGTAACAGTCACTAAAAAAAATGAAAAAAACACTTATGATTAAGTTGACCTGATGTTAAGCGATAAACCAAGGACGCTCTCGCCTTTTAATAATTTCTCCTATTTTAATTATTTGACCAATTGTACAAAAAATTAAACGATAATGTTCAAATTATTTGTACAATGGGACAATTTGAATTAAATTACTTTTAACTAAAATTTAAAACTTTATAGGGTTCTAAATTATTTACGAGTACTATCTGTATAATTAAGGTAACTTATTTAGTTTATAGTATTGTTTTTTACTGACATAACTTTTAGGCATAGTCGATACCAACTCCGGGGAAATAAATACAGATAACACAACTTTTTCTACAGCTGTGATAGTTTTTGACATCCAACTCCTTTTATCTTCAGTCACCGTGAACACGCACGCTGTAAAGCACGCGAAACGCCGGTTAAATTTAAAATTATGTAAAATAATTGTAAATTTATAATAAAACATAACTTCAAATCCGTTAATGAAGTGTTTTTCTATATTTAGTTTAAATTAATCAGTAGTAATAAAAACTAAACTTAAACAATCAGAGCTTGATTCACGCCCCAATTCATTTAGTCTAACGAGAAAATTAGAATTAACGAAAATCAAATCAACGTTCGCGTATTTATTAATCAAGATCTAAGCAAAGCTCTCGTATATCCCTCGAAATTTATTCACACGAAATTGAGGGATTCATACCTTTGTTAAATTTACAATTTGTCAAAGTTACTCCGTCAATTGTTTTATTAATTTAATAATGAGTCTATTTGCCTCTTCACAATTTTGCATTTTAGTTTGCATAATACCGGTCACCTATAGTATAAGATCCCGATATACAACGACCTTCACCGAGATGCTTATTTAATGAAACGTATTTTATATTTAATTTAATATGTCAATAAATATAATCCATATGGGTTGCCTAGCAAATTTCAGTCCAGAGTATGTTTAATTAATATTTAAAAAAAATATTTTTTTTTATAATTTGCATGTAGTAATTTTTTTTAATTTTTTTCAATCAATATTTTTAATCAGGGTAGTATTATATATGTATCACTATAACTTTCTTTTTTACTAAAGATGTATATATACTTTAGTGTCACATAAAAAATATACACATAAATAATTAATTGATTAAAAACAACCTAACGTTTGCATATTCTATGGGCTTCATACTTTCGATTGGTATAGAATTTATCTAATAATCATACCGCTGAAATGTTTAAATAAATATTTTTTTTGTCTTTAATTATACTTGTCTATGACATAAATGATCAAAGTAAGGTCCTATATATATAGGTTGTAGCGCAACTGGATTATTCTCATTAGCCATACCACTACGAAACTTCGCTAAAAGCCCTAACGATTGATGTATTAATGTGTTTGAAGGCACGAATTATGTAACCTAACATTAGTTAAGATTTTTAAATGTAATAGGATGCAAACGGGGAGGAGGACGCCGCCCATGGACACTTGCCAGAAGGCTCGCAAGTGCGTTGCCGGCCTTTCAAGAATTGGTACGCTCTTTTCTTAAAGGACCCTAAGGTAAATTGGTTCGGAAATACGTCAGTGGGCAGCTGGTTCCACATAGCGGTGGTGCGCGGCAAAAACTGTCTTAGAAAACGCTCAGTTGTGGAACGAGTGACGTCGAGATGATACGGATGGTATTTTGTATTTTGCCTTGACGTCCGACTTGAGTTACATACATATTTCAGTTAATATAGAAGCGCCAACTAAAGGCTAACAATCATGTAACACTTGTAGCCAATAAATCGTAAAACGTCAGTGATAAATGATCCCTTTAGTTTTTCATACACTCCTAAATTGTAATATACTCGTTTCCGAGGATGTCTGAAAAGTCAATACTATTATATTCCTTATAGATGCGTCACTAAGATTTACGAAACCATAAATAAGTCAAGGTAATTTTTTGTTAGTCTAGCGTCCCAACCCTAATTTTATGTTATTTATAAGTTATTGTTTTAAACGATTACACCCAGTTGACACTTAGAAAGAGTTTCATTTATTTGAACGAGGGATGTTCCGCAACAACCGCCACCGAAATTAACGCACTTACATTTCTTTAGTTCCCAAAGTAACCACGGGCGCTGTTCAACCTTTTTTCATAAATTATTTATTTATTTTAATTATTTACACTTCCTTATATTTATAGAAAAGCAAATAACATGATACATAAAAATTATAAGGCCTTATCGCTAACAAGCGATTACTTTCAGGCAACCCTTGTACGAAAAAAAAATATTATGCGTATAGTGCAAGAAGTGAATAACCAAATTTTATAAAAAATAATTATAGAGCCACCAATCTTACTTAATCTAAAACAATGTAAAAAATTCAATAAAATAAAAAGCTAATCTGACGGATTCATTCAATACAAAAGAATGAGAAATACAAGTATTACAAAAGTTACAATTGAGCAGGATAGGATATGGTTAAGAAATGTTTATGAAGAAGAGTTTTAAAAGTTGTTATAAGAATTACATTATAAGTATTTTGATTATACACATTATTTGTTTTGACGGTAGCGGAATAAGATTATTTAATCTTGTATAGATTCTAACTAAACATTTTGTCAATATCTAGTACTGGAATAATTTGGGAATCTTTTCGTTAACTAAATCAAATTAAAAGTTTTAATAAGGATTTGAAACTTTCAGCTAAATTAAATTATGTATAAAAGTTACATTAATTAAAAACTCCAACTTTTGCCACTAAAAACCGTTGAAATCGTTTAGTTAACTTAACTAAATACGTTAAACTTTAAGTCTAAATTGACAGTATTCGAGTAAAATAATTTAGAACTCTTTATTGACTGAATTAAAATTATATTCAAGTAATAAGAAAACTATAATATTTAAATTGAATATATTATATAAACACGTCAAGAACACTTACGTTATTATCATAAGGTAGAAATGATTAATTAAGCAACTGAATACTGTTAAATTTCATTTCATAGCTATTTCTTTACTCTTATACAAGTGTGATAAGTGTTGACTTTTTTTCTATAAGCACTCTTGCAGGCAAAACATTGATTATAACAATATTATTAATCAGAAATAAATATGGCAAACGATGATGACAGTGTTATTACATAGTGTCAGTAAAGAAAAACTTAGGATAAAACTTAAGGTACCAAAAATTTTAATTTATTGTATTGTAAGATTTATTTAATTTATTGTATACAATACATGCATTAAAGAACAATACAATGATAAATACCACGAAACAATTCGACTATATCGGAATTGGGTACAAAAACGTCGGATCGCTAACGCATTCATGCGTCAATACATTTTTTTTTAATTAACAGAAATATGTGTATATCCACCGACGTATCAACTCATATTATATACAAATAGTAAAAATAAATCAATGGCGCTACAATCTTTTCAATCTGACACACGCCGTCGACTTTTGGGTCTACGGGAAGCCGGCTTTCTCACGTTTTGCTTCACCGTTCGAGCGAATGTTAAATGCGCACATAAAAAGAAAGTCCACCTGTGCTCAGCCGGGTTTCGAACCTACGACCTCAGGGATGAGAGTCGCACGATGAAGCTACTAGGCCAACATTGCTCTACATAGGTATACAAACATTATCATAATTAAAAAAATATTACTAAAAATTTTAGGTACAGAACATGTGCCTATATTATACACACAAATTACCAGTTTAGTATCATCAGTATATATAATCTTCTAACACCTTACAAGACAAAAGCGTGAAGCTAAATTACTTCATGATTGCACATCATGTTCTGTCGTCGTGATCCGAAGCAATTTACTATGTGCTTGACAGGTTTCCCATCAACATGACAACGAATATTAAACTCTATCCAATTAAGAGAAGTGCGAGTGATTGGCTTTGGCTGCAAAAACATTATATTATTTTTTATTTATTTATTTACACTTCATTGCCATAATATACATATAGAAAAAAAACAAAAAGTACGTAGGTTACATAAGTTATTAGGCAACGGGCGGCCTTATCGCTAACAAGCGATTTCTTCCAGGCACCCCAAAAATGGATCAATAGAAAAAAAATATGTAAGGGGAAGAATTTTGACCGATACAAATATTTGCGAGGAAATTACACATGTGTATGTTGGTAACTGATAACTGGCACGATTTTTACGACCTTTTATTTAGAATATAGCTAATATATATTGTCTTTGTATAAAAGTACATTCGAAGTAAAACGATTTAATTTTCGAGTCGAATAATATAGTATATTTCATTACGAGTGCGGAAAGCCTGTCATTGCAAAGAGTTCCGACAAATGTCTACCCGAGCCGAGGCGCAGCCGAAGGTGAGGGTTGACAGTCGGAACAAGTTGCAATGATGGTTCCGCACGTGTACTGAACGACTATTTTTAATACAGTTGCGAAAAAATTTAACAATTTAATAAAATATTAAAAACACAATAAACTCAACTAACTAATCATTAGTCATCATCATTTTATTTCTTAAAAAAGTTATAATTCACATATACATTTAAATTGGTACAGTTTTTTTACGAACTGGGGAAGTTTTAGGTTGTATATTTACTGTTTGAGACAAACTATTATTAATTTCGTATGATTATTCATGTATATTTAATATATAATATAACAAACAACTAAACTCGCAAAGAACATTTTTGGAAAATGGCGCCAACTGTAAAATAATATAAGCAGAGATTTTTTTTTCTTCACCCGTTCTGGGTAGGCAAAGGGAAAAGGGGCTGCCCATACAGCCAAGTCTTCAGTAGAATTTTTTTATTGATATGCAATTTAATAAGATGAAATGAAACCTAACCTAACTCATTGAATCAAATCATTAAATCTGATATTGAAACAAATTATTAGCTACTTTTTTAAAATATTTGCATGAATCATAAAAACTTCTATGATTTTTATTAGTAAAAACTTCGTGGTTGGTTTTTTCTTTTTAATAGACATTAATTTGACAGTTGGGAAAGAAAACGCACTAGTTCGGAAAAGGTAAAGAAAAAGCACGAGTGTGTAATAGCCCACATCCCGAACGCTATACGTCCCTGCAATACGTCACTTTTTGAGCAACTGTATTAAAAAATTATTACTCGACTCGTCGAGTAATAATATTCTCACAGTATCGCTTTGTGACGCACCTAAAACTTGATTTAAGAGAGTTCCAATAAAACCTACCACTTAGTGAGACTAGGTATTCAATGCATTGGTTGGGCCGACCAGAGATACATATATTTGTCATGTCATGTAACCATAGATATAAAATTATATCTATGGTTTCATAATCAATAATATTCTACGCGATAGTTTTTTGTTTTTTTACATTAAAAGTTCTATCAAAAAGGTTTTATTCGTAATCTTCCCAATAGTATTTTTGGCAAATAATTAAACGATTTCTAGTCACGTTTGTGTTGGGCGTTTGTTTAGATAGGTCACTGGTGGGCGACCGCTAGTGCTACGTAATTAATTTTATGTTAATCAACGAACTTGGTGACTTCTAATTAATTTTCATGTTTTTATACTAATCTAATCCAAAGTATGCTGCGAGAGCTGGTAGCAGTTATGTTTTGCTACGTTAAATCATTTATCGACCTTTTTAATAAATTTAAGATTTAATTTTTAGTACCATTTAAATTTTATCTTTGGTTTTAGAAATTATGTGATAAATATCATGTGGTATTAAAAAGAAAGACAAATTTAGACATTTCATTAGACATGTATTTTCACTATCAGGATTATGAATTTCTATGAATCTATAGATTAAGAAATGTTGTTTGCGCTAATTTGGTATGTATACGAAGAATACTTATTAGTGGAGTGAGCAGTGTTGGCTTAGTGGCTTCAGCTTGCGATTCTCATCCTCGAGGTTGTAGGTCCGGTCCCCGGCTGTGTACCAATGGAGTTTCTATTCGACATTCGCTCGAACGGTGAAAAAACATCGTGAGGAAAGCGGTTTGTTTTAGACCCAAAAAATCGACGGCGTGTGTCAGGCACAGGAGGCTGATCACCTACTTGCCTATTAGATTGTCAAATGATCATGAACCAGATACAAAAATCTGAAGCCTAGACTTAAGAAGGTTGTATCGCTACTGGTTTGGTTTTAGTTAATAGTGGTAAGTCGGTTAAAACTAATGTAGAATCTGTAATGCTCAAAATCTGCTGTAATGGTAACATACATAAACTTGAGTTAAAGCTTAATTTATTTAGTACAAGAATTGTTGTCACAGCTTACACTTAATATATCAAACATGTGCCAAAGCTTAAAGCATGATTATTTAATTACGCGATACGCAATTTACCCTGTCTTACGAAACGGGCCTACGAAATAGTAAAACATACAAGTATATGACTACACATATACAATGTTCATTTCCAATATTATATAATAAAATATTTTTTTTCTTATTACAATATTCATTTTCAATATTAAATAATAAAATAACTTTTTTCTTATTACGATATTCATTTCCAATATTATATAATAGAAGATTATTACAACAAAATGATACTTTTGAATGCGAACGTAAAACACGTCTGAAAAATCCAATCGAAAAAAATATGTTTTTCTCCATTTTGTTTCGTTGCCAGTCCTAGCGAGATGAAGTTATGATTGTTTTGGAAACTCTATTCGATTTATTATGGACTTGGTGTTCGGAAATATTTATTCCGATGGAATGGTATGATAGATGCATAATATGATTACTACTGGTAACTGTTTTATAAATATGTCTCCAATATTTATGGTACTTTTTATGTTTGGGGCTTTTTTTCCAAAAACAATGTCTTATTCCCCGACTTAAAAAAGGAGGATAATTCTTGAGTAGGGTTGTCTACTTTAGGCTTCCACGTACGTGTGCAAAATTTTGTGTTTTTAACCACTACAAATTTCTCGAAAACTAAGTCATATTGAAATTATCCTTTTCATATATTCCAGAAATAATCTCTTACACAGTTTCAAGTTGATAAATAGCTATTTAGTAGTTTTTCAGATATGTGAGAATGCATTTTTGGTCTATTGACAGGTATTTGAAGTCGCTTTTTATCGACTCTTATATTATTTATTTATTTATTTACACTTTGTTGCTTTATGATATAAAATTTAACAAAATTATAAGTAAAGGAAAAGTAACTGGAGGCCTTATCACTTTCAAGCGATCTCTTCCAGACAACCACTGTGAGAAAAGAAAAAGTATTAAATTACGTAAGGTAGGCAAAAAGTGCAAAAATACATGTATTATTAAAAATACTTGTAAAAAAAACCAAACTAAACTAATAAAAAATAAACCAGTTTTTAAGGATATGATTATCGTTATAAATGAGGACCTACATTTAAAATTAGATCGTGTCTCGCTAAAACGCGGCTACCTGCTGAAAAGAGCTACTTATAAAAAACTGCACGAGCGATCAGGCTGGTGTACTACTCTTGATTCTTCTATCTCCCTGAAACCGTAAATCAGGGCAGTAGTAAAGATAAGCAGGCAAGATTTTTATGATACAACATTAAAAAATACATACAATCCCTAACTTTCACCCCTCTACGATCAACCCCTATTTTTTTATTATAAATGATATACATGGCGAAACGACGTTTGCCGGATCAGCTAGTATATATAATATATATAAAATTCTCGTGTCACGTGTTTGTAATTAAACTCCCCCGAAATGGCTAGACCGATTTTTGTGTAATTTTGTGTGCATATCGGTTAAGTCTGCGAATCGGACATCATATTTTTTTCAAACTTTTTTTTTTAGAATTTTTTAATCCTTAATTTTCACCCCTCAATGATCAACCCCTATTTTTATTATAGTAGAAAGTTATTTTTATAGAACATAAAATGTTTCCTAGAACATACATAACGTTTGCCGGGTCAGCAAGAATAATATGAAAATACATCAAAACCAAATAAACATTTTCAATAAAATGTGTAGCCAAAGGTCAGAAGTTTTTGATAAGCTCCTGAATAAGATTCACGTGGGAATTTCTTCTAAGCATAAATTGGATCAATCCGAAAATGTCATTATACCAAGTTGGGGCAAGCTGATAATTGAGTTCAGAACTTTGGGGGTACTCCGATAAACCATGCTTGTTAAAGAAATATGTTTTATTGGTAAACTTTTCGGTCGCTCTCTGTACCGCGGGATCTTCCAGAGTGGAGGACGTGCAGCCATAATTAAATTGCTGATGTGGAACAGGACAGCAAGCGCTGGAACACTTTTGGGTCGTAGAGCGTGAGTGTAAGTATGATAAACTTTTCAAGAAAGTTTAGTTAAATAACGTCAAACCGCTAACTTCTAAACTCTAAATAGGGTGTTAACTTTTCTATTGATATAATCGTAAGGTAAGTTTCTCAATTAACTAACACATTTCTTTTAAAGGAATATTTTATTTATATTAATTTGTCTCATGTTCAATTTGTTTGTTCTTGTCTTTTGATATTATCTTTATTTCAGGCATCTATTTAATCAAACTAATCTTGATTAAACATTACAAACATCCGCCATTTTGGCAATCGATTTTCAAAATGGCGGATGTTTTTTAAGATGTAATTAATTTTTTCAATTCAAGAGAAATGAAATATTAACATTTTCTGAAAATCAAACGCCGCAATTAAACAGAGGTCTCAATTATTCGGGCCCTGGAAACGAATATCCGGCTTCGAAAACTTAAGCTCTGTAATGAAATTCCTTAACAAACAAGTATAAAAGTTTCAACGGAACACGACACCCAACACTTTGTAAAGTGATCCAAGTATCGGTCTGGTTTTATCTTTAAAACTTTGCTACTAGATGAGTACAGAGTTTTTATACTTCACGCAAACAAACTCAACCCGAGAGAATGTAAAACAAAAGACGAAACGACGCTTAATTGACCAATAGTGAAACGGAAGGATGAATGGTGTCGTGTGTCTGTGATTGGACTGTTGCAATTGACCAATCACAATCACACGTTGCCGTTGTGTTTTCCATTTCCACCTTTCAATTTAAACGATCATACAGGCGCGTTCAGCGTAAGTGTTTAATTTTATTCTTAATATAAGAATGTTCTGGTTAAAAACGTAAAAAAGTCTATTAAATGTGTAATACTTGTATTGTACGTATCCTTTAGTACTAAATATTTAAGGCACATACATTTGTACTTTTACGTTGTGATAGAGGTATACTTAACAAGATCAAGTCAAGGTAGGTTTTCTAGCGCACACAACGGCAGTGAATTACTGCGGCACTTTACTTTGTTTTCGACACTCGTTTTTGACATAACTGAGTCCTTTTAGCAGTACTATAGAAAATCAATCGTACTTGAACCTTTCGGTCAAATGACAACCGACTAGAGACGTGGAACAAATTACAAACTCCGATTGGGAATCGACACCACATGCCCCATGGTCCCTTCTAAACAACTTGGATGAAGTCAAAGTAGGATAAAAATAAAATGAGGATTTTTTTTTTAGTTCATATAATACTAGCTGACCCGGCAAACGTTTGTTTAGCCATGTATATTATTTCTAGGTTTTTTCTTTAGTTTAATAAAAATAACTATCTACAATAATAAAAATAGGGGTTGATGTTGTAGTGAAAATTAGCGGTTGTAGGTATTTTTTTAAGCTGTATCATGGTAAAATAAAAAAAAACAAAGAAAAAAATCTAAAAAATAAATTGTTTGGGGTGGACATTACCCTTATTAGTAAGGGTTTTGAAATATAGATAGTAGTCGATTCTCAGACTTAACTGAATATGCATTAAAAATTTCATAAGAATCGGTCAAGCCGTTTCGGAGGAGTGTGGGAACGAACATTGTGACACGAGAATTTTATATATATATAATATATAGTTCTAGAAAGTATTAAATAATTTTTATATTCGGCTCAGTTTTATTCAAACTTGTTAACACAATTTTAGTCTAGCAAATGTAGTGTTGTACACTCAACCTACAGAAACTAGTTAATCCAATTAATAATGTAAACTGATGGAAATCACTTTGTCTAAAACTGTACCGGTTTTCTAGAATATTACATTCTCAAACAGGAAATAGTTGTGCTAAAGCCGAACGCGATTCATATTTCTGTACGAGTGAACAATTCTGTTCAATTACATGTAGTCTTTCAGTTGAAAGATCAGCACACATATTTGTGTTATTTCTAATAGTAATAATAACATTAAATATGTATTAGAAAAAAAATTATGAAGTGTCTTAACCTCCAATTTGGATAGACATTTTCCTTATACGCAAGGTAATCAGAAATTAGTCGTAAATTTTTGGGTCCAAAACAAGTAGAGGAGCAAGAGTTGAAATAATTACGTATTTAAAAAAAACTACTACTTTATCAAGATCATTAACCTTATTAATTTATCCAGTGACGTGTATCAAGTTATACAAACTGCAAATTTGCTTGCAACATTATTATAGTGTAACTAGCTGACCGGGCAAACGGGGTTGATCGTAGAGGGGTGAAAATTAGGGGTTGAATGTATTTTTTAATGCTGTATCATAAAAAAATTAAAACTAAAAATTTTGTCTAAAAACTAAAAAAAATAATTTAGGGGTGGACTACCCCTAACATTTAGGGGGATGAAAAATAGATGTCGGCCGATTCTCATAGATACCGAAAAGGACAAAAATTTCATCAAAATCGGTCAAGCCGCTTCGGAGGAGTATGGCAACGAAAACTGTGACACGAGAATTTTTTATATTAGATAAACGCGAACCTGCGTTTTTATTACGTACTACGAAAACAATGGGTATAAAACGAAAACAATGAGTTTGACGACTCATTGATCTAGTGGTTAGTACCCCTGACTGCGAATACATGGGTCCCGGGTTCGATTCCCGGCTGAGATCGATGTGATGAGCATTTGGTGTTGTGCTTAGGTCTTGGGTGTTTAAATATTAAATCTTAGGTCTTTGGTGTGTATATCCGTTGCCTAGTACCCCGTAGTACTAGTATAACACAAGCTTCACCAGCTTAGCATGGGACTAGCTCATTTGGTGTGAATTGTCCAATCATATATAAAGGGTTTTTCAACAAGAACTTTGTTTTCTAAAACAAAATAAAACAAAGAATTTAGAGGAAAATGAATAAAATTTTTATTGTATTACAAAGACAAAAGTTTGGCAATTATGAATGAAAAATGATATCTGGCAAATGTCCACCACGACCACGCTGACAGATGTTGATTCTTTCATCAAAATTTTTAATCACTTTTTGGCAAAATGGAGGGTCTATTTCGTTAATGACATCACGGATTTTGAGTTTTAAGGCTGCAATCGATTCGATTGGCTCCGTATAGACTCTGTCTTTAACATAGCCCCACAAAAAATAATCCAGTGGTGTTAAATCACACGATCTGGCTGGCCACTTAACAGCTGAATTTCGCGAAATTATGCGCTCGGGAAATTTGGTTTGCAATAAATTGATCGTTTCATTGGCTGTGTGACATGTGGCACCGTCCTGTTGAAACCACATTTCAGTGATATCCATGTCATCAATAATAGGCCAAAATTTAGTGGTTAACATCTCGCGATACCGTGATCCATTGACTGTTACCGCATTTCCAGCCTCATCTTCGAAAAAAACGGCCCAATCACGCCTCCAGACCACATAGTGCACCACACAGTAACACGTTGAGTATGCAAAGCCTTCTCAATAATTGCTTTAGGATTTTCAGAAGCCCAAATGCGACAATTTTGCTTGTTGACGTACCCTGACAAATGAAAATGGGCTTCGTCTGAAAAAATGATTTTTTCAGAAAAACCAGCAGGTTGTTCCTGAATGAACTGAGCGAATCTGCGGCGATTTGAATGGTCGATCAGCTTTAATTCCTGCACCAGTTGAATCTTGTAAGGCTTCAAAGCCAAATCCTTTCGCAAAATTCGCCATGTTGTGCTTTTGGATAACCCCAATTGTTGAGAACGTCGTGAAATTGACAAATTTTGATCTTCTTCAACACTGTGGCTCACGGCGGCGATGTTTTCTGTTGAACGACCCGGTCGAACACGTGTTGGTGTTGGCACATTTTGTACCGAGCCTGTCGACTCAAATTTCGCGACCAAATTCTTAACAGCGGTCTCAGAAGGACGATTATGCTGGCCGAAAATATCACGAATTTTACGAAATGTAACTTTAACAGAACCACCATTTTTATAGTGGATTTGAATTATTTTAATGCTATTTTCGAGCGAAATTGAATTCATTGTAATAATTGCCAAAGCACCTGCTACGAATACCGCCAAAAACTAAATGTCAAAACTATCACGTTCTCGGTGTTGCCACAATTGAAAAACAAACTTCTTGTTGAAATACCCTTTATAAAAACGAATGTTACCGTACTTAAACTTAAGAGGAGTGTTCTCTAGAATTCACAGTTATATGCCCACCTCTTATAACTGGTATTTTTTACTGCTTCTATATTAAAACAATCTTCTGCCTACAATTTTACCATACTATAAGGGATTATACACTCAAATCTTCCCCAGAAATAATACTATATATTAATAAAAATTTTACAAACATCCGTTAGGACGTTTTCGAGTTTATCGCACAGCCGTGAATGTAATTTTATAATATGCTTTAGAATTTTACAATTATGGTTATTTTAAATGTGTGTCATTGTATAAGTTATAAATTTAAAATAATAATCATAAGTAAACGCTTTTAATTTGGTTGTGTATTTTCTAAGGTGCATTGAAACGATTTAGACATTAATAATTTTAAGTAATTTCTCGTAATAAAAGCGAACAAATGCAGCGCGTTTAAGAATACAACAGTGATGCCACTTTTGTAATTTTTGCCTTTGCCTTTGAGCAGTATGCCAGATAATTGAAAATATTAAAATTAGTGTGGCTACAACCCTTCATTACAACCTTAGATTTCCGTATTTACTGATTTATTTTCATAATAGCCACGTAATAACCTTCTGCGCCCGACACATGCCGTCGACTTTGAGACTTCCTCATGATGTAAGCTTTCACCATATGAGCCAGTTAAATACGTACGCAGAAAAAGAAATGTATTGGAGACGGGATAATAGCACTAATATAAGTGGAGTATAATGCACTATGAGTTACACCAGCGGTACGTAGAGTTAATTGCTAGTAAATTAATTGATAAATTATTGCGACGATTTGAGAGTTCTGCTTACGTATACTTTCAGTTTGCGGCGGTCATAAAACTATGAAAACCTTAATGAGCAGAAATGTCTTGGCTCGTAAAATCGCGATTCAATTAATTTATTAAAAGTGAAAACAAAATTTATCTTTTTTTTTTAAATACACCTTTTTTAAAAAACAGGATCGGAGGCTCACCTGATGTTTAGGGAAACCGGCGCCCTTGGACACTCTCAAAGAGGGCTCACGAGTGCGTTGCCGGCCTTTTAAGAATTGGTACGTACCAAGAACGTTCTTGAAGGACGGTCGAATTGGTTTGGAAATACTTCAGTGGGCAGCTGGTTCCACATAGTGGTAGTGCGCTGCAAAAACTGCCTTAAATACGCTCAGTTGTGGAACGACGGATGTCGATTTTGCTTTTTTTATTTTTAATCCTTTTATTGTAGGCCTTAGCTATAATCTAATTTTCATAGATATAAAAAAAAGTGTTCTGGGAATAGCCCTAGTCAATTATCAGGGAACCAAACCAACAAATGTAATTATCATATTATCGTTATTTCTTCATAAAAACTTATAAAACAAAAAATCATTTTCATAATTTCAATTGCTTATGTTTCAAGTAAACGAAACTCCAGTCAAGCGTTTTAGTGGGAAAATATATTTGTAATTAATTTCTTAATTTTAAGGAGCTTCCAAAGAAAATAAACGAATTTTTTTATTAATACTTTTTATAAACTTATACACATTCTTTATTGTGGTTAAATGAAACCTTAACAAAAACAAAGCGCAATAGAAGATTTAAAGGCAAAACAAATGTTTGTACGAGCATAATTAACACACATTAAAATTCGCGTAATTCATGCGATTACAGAATTTTCAAAGGCAACCTTCTATTTTTATTTTCCAGTCCTGATTTCACAAGTATAATTTAATATAAGCGGAAATGTATAAAAACTTTGCATTTACAACGTTATTTCGCTTTTTATTTATTAACACTTTGTTTTTGTTACAGAAAAACAGTACTATTAAAACAATTAGCAACTGGCAGCTTTTCGAGGATATTTCGAGGATATTGTCGCTGATTCTTTATAAGTGTACAAAGTTTAAATCTGTCCGTTTAATGTGGGTCAAAATCGAGTCCGAAGGAGTCGGTTACATACATACATACATGCATACATACATAGATACATACATACATACAGGTGAAGCTAATATAAAGCGTGTAAAAAAAAGACACGCGAAGAAGAAAAATTGCACATAATAAAGTGGCTTACTTACTTACACTTCTGAAAATGTTTCCTTGCCATTATTAGGCTACTTGATTCCACTTTACCTACTCATAGTGCGCACACACTTGTAGATATTCTAGCCAGGGTTCGAATATACAGCCAGGGTGATTGTTAATTGTGTTAGTTGATTTCGAACACTGCTCTAAAGATGGTGATATAAGTTTTACCATTTTATTGATACGAAAATAAACAATCTTAAAATTTATTTATTGATTAGTAAAATACGGTACCAAATTAATCGTATGGTTGGAGAAATATGGACCAAGATGATATTGATTATTTTGTTTAGCTCCGTCCAAACATAAGATGAACGTAGTGCTATGACAACAGTGATTTTTCTTTAATATATCCTATATGTACCCTTTTCGCTAATCAACTTCAAAATTGTGCAATGAAACAACACTTCTAACTTCTAATACTTAATGGTAATTGCCGAATTTCTTTAAAAACGAACCAATTCGACTTAGGGTCCTTCAAGAAAAGAGCGTACCAATTATTAAAAGGCCGGCAATGCACTCGCGAGCCCTCTGGCGAGTGCCCATGGACACTCTTGAGAGTGTCCATGGCCGGCGGTATCGCTTAACATCAGGTGAGCCTCCTGCCCGTTTGCCCCCCGTTCTATAAACAAAAAAACAATCACCGACCACAAACAACGCTGCCCAAAAAACGCACTTTCTTCGCCCAACGCTTTTCCTCCTTCACCTTAATCACTTTGTTAGAAACAAAATGTTCACTAACGATTCAAAACATTATACATTCACTAATAATCTAAAATAACATCATCTCAAACTGTCCTATGCTAAAACGGAAAGTATTGTGCAACAGTAGTTGAATTATAAGATTGTAAATTACTTTTTTTTTTAGTTTTATTTTTTATTTAGTTAATATGTCAAATGAAAGAGACTACAGGGAATCTTAGTGTGGTACACTTTCTTTTGAACTAAATTATTATGCCTTAATTTTTTTTTTAAAGAAACAATGTATCTTTATTTACACAAATACAGTATTTAAAATTTTCTTAACCTATAACCCCACGGCCCAAGAGTCTCTACACCAAAGGGAACAAAATTGAAGTTAGAGGAAAGACTCTTATATTTGTGCCGTTTATTATTTTCTGCCTGCTCTGCGGCCGCCCCAGCTTTTTGGCTTGTCCGAAGGAGATGACACGGGGCAAAGGTGTCTACACAGGTAGCATCCCATAATATGTCTTAATATTATGTGCACTAAACTTTTTTCTATATTTTCTTTTCAAAACATACATGTGCTGAATTTGACGAAAGCATTACTGAAATCTAATACGAAACAAATTATAAATAAACATATGATTCAAATTTCTTTCAGTCAACATTCAATCACTAAGATACTAAACAAGGGAAGATAAAATACATTTTAAGAAATATTTGTGTATGTTATTAGAGAAAATCTGCTTTTAACGAGTCAAGCTATTTTGTGGTTAAGGTTCATTATTAAAGGTCTAATAACCTTTTGATGTTAAAAGCCTCCAAAATGTCCTCTCTTTTTAAAAGGCTTCTGTATTTTATTTTTAATGGCATATGACAATGGCATTGACTACACGTCAATATACCTTTGATTTCTTAGGGTATGTAAGCGAGTCATTTATCCTTACATATTGTTTGTGTATGAACGCGATAAACTTAATAACAATGGAACGGATTTTTGTAAGGTGTGCGTTTTACTAAAATAGTGTAATTCTTAAAGATAATTTTGGTGTTTCATTTATAATGGTTTTAACATGACTGAAACATGACGACTTTTGTTGAAGAGGTTAATAATTGTCAAACCACGCGGACGAAGCTGCAAGCGAAGGCTAATTATTAATAATTGCAACGCTTTTCTAGTAATTATCTCGAGTACAAACATAAAACTGACAAAAATGGACACCCGCTGTGGTTTAAGGTGCTAATATCACCCGGACGCGTTCTTAAACAATTTGCTAACTTAGGATAACTTTCAGGGTCGTATATTAAGTATAACTTTAGTATGTCAAATCCAATACGAATATAGTGAGGATATATATATATATCTTGGAGCAGTGTTAGTCTATTGCCTCAAGGGTGGAACTCTCATCCCTGAGGTCGTAAGTTCGATTCCTGGATGCACACCAAAAGACATTCTTTCTATCTACGCATTTAACATCGTGAGGAAACCGGCTTGGTCTAAAAGTCGGCGGCGTGTGGCACAGGAGCCTAATCATCTATTAGATTTACAAATGATCATGAAACAGATACAGAAATCTGAGGCCCGACCTAAAAAGATTGTTGCGCCACACTTATATTATTTTTCTAAACTTGATCAAATAAGAAATAACAATGTAACTCGGCAGTTAAATGTAAAGTTCTAGAAAGCTCCGCCAATTAAAAATCAATAAACATTGTTTACAAAGCCACAGACTAAACGCGATTTCTAAGAAACAAAATCAAGACATTTTATTCGAACATTAATTTGTACAGTTTTTATTTGAAATAGCTTTGTTTAGATTAGCAATTGCTATTTAGAATTTCGTGTATAGCGTCGAAAATATCGTTTTATCTGAGAAACATGTTCTTATAATGGCGCTAATAAATAGTTAAAAGTAAAGCTGTAAATAAAGTGTTGGTATAATGGCGTAAGCGTGCAATTCTCAACCCTGAAGTGGCATTCGAATCATGGCAGAAAATCAATTGAATTTACTTTATACGCATTAAACACCCGCTCAAATGTGGGCATGCTAAAGTCAAAGTCAAATTTATTAAAAAGGCACTTTTGAAAGTAAAATTACATGTTAAAAATTAAAAAAAAAACAATCATATAGCAAAAAATGGGTACTTACTTGTTTTGTATACTGATTTGATAATTATAGATCTCTAACTTGCCTGATAAGAACAAAATGGTCAGGATATATAGAAATCTAAGAGACTTTAGTAGCGTCATATGTGAATAAAATAATTAATCGAAGGACGGATCATAGTGAAGCGAAGTAGTTTTTTGTTTTATGTTATTTACGCAAAATGTTAGGGATACATTCTTCAGGGGTTTTTAGTTTTTGAGACGAAACTTTTGTGTTTAGCTCATCTGCAGGGCTTAGGGATCCGTTGGGTTGTTAGGTTATTAGGCCTCGCCCTCTCATATATTTAGTTATTTAGTGTAGCTTATACGTACACCATACAATTATACATATACTCCTGGGACCACACTTATTACATATTCTTTTGTATTGCATCGCAATTCATGAATCCGAGAGATTAGCTTTTTAGTTTTTAGTTTATTTTAGATTAAGGTTGGTGACTGTATAATTTATAAGATTTGGTATGAATCATTTCCATTCATTGATTTTTCAATAAGTACCTTCGTTCATGAGATTAGCGCTTTTCACCCAAAAAACCTTTCAACTTTACATACGTAGTAAATTTCTGGATACTGAACTTATATAAGTTAAAGCTCAGTTTCAGTAAAACCTCTTCGTATATTATGTATTATTAGTTCTCCTTTATGTAACAAAATGGAGTGCTGAACGGAACAAGTTTTTTGTGTTGCATAATTAGGCAGCCTTTAAAAGGTTTGTAATTAACGAACACTTTTCACTCTGTTAAATTTTCTGCAAAATTTTCTTTAGCGAGCTTTAAAAAATACGTTTTGTATTGAGAAAGAACAAAGTCTATTCAACATCGTACCTAATTGATATCCGCAGTGGAAATTGCTTTTACGCATGTAATAAGGATACTATATATAGGATATTTATAAAATGCATACAGTATATGAACTTTATGTTCTAATGTAATGTGTATGTGTGCTAAATTTGTAATGTCATATTTCCTTATATTTTTTAGACATACACATTATTTTAGAACGTATAAATAAAATATAAATCGGTTTACGTTAAAAGGAACCAATTTTCACATAATATTACGTCAAGGCTCAATGTTGGATCGTTCAGTATTTACTCCAGCAAAGATTAAATCTAAAGGAATATTTTTATTTTAAAGATCGAGACCTTTATATAATACTGGCTACATTATCCGATAAACTTCAATTTTAATAGCATTTTTGAAGTTATACTTATTTTGGCGGGTTAGTGAAAAATGATGAGAGTAAATTGTTACGATGCGCACACACACCGTCACCATTTTAAAATAAAAAATAACTATTTCTTTTATTATGTAGAAATAATTTTTTTGTGCTATTTAAATAGACTTTATTTAACTAGATAATACGTTGCAATAAAACTTTCTATGTATTGAATATCTTTTTTCTATTGTTAGTGTCGTTTTTTATGATTTGGATGTACATAAGTACACACACGTTTTTTTCATGTTTCTTTTAAAGTAACGATGAAGTTTCCTTACCTCTTTGTCTGTCATAAGCATTGATACATTCACTAGTTTGGAACTGGCTGATTAAGGCGGTTTTTCCGACACCCTGAGCGCCCACCATGGCCACTCGGTGCAATGCAACCGGCCTTCGTTCTTGGGACTCGGGGGCGGATTGGGCGGGAGATGCTGGCGCGAGACTTCCGGATCTTGAACGACGGCGCCGGAAGGAATCACCTCGATTCACGATTCCTGTAAAGATTATGAGTATACTTTATATGTCTTCTTTTTTTATATTTAGTTTTAACTGTCACTATTAGCAGATCTTCTTTAGAAACAACTCAACTCTTTGACGGCTCATTGGTCTAGTGGTTAGTACCCCTGACTGCGGATCCATGGGTCCCGGGTTCGATCCCCGGCTGAGACAAACATCGATGTGATGAGCATTTGGTGTTGTGCTTATATGTCTATCTATCTATAATACGTATGTATATCCGTTGCCTAGTACCTACCCATAACACAAGATTCGCCAGCTTAGCATGGGACTAGGTCAATTGGTGTGAATTGTCCAATTTAAAAAAAAAAAACTAAAATTTTATAAAATATCACTTTATATAGTTATTTGGTTGTGAATATTTAAATATTGTTACTAATTCCTTTTGTATGTTGTTTAATAAATATGTGCTACATTAGGGTGACTTTTAAGAACAAATTGTTTACAACACACATTTTTGAGTTTTTAGATCAGCCTTGCGATTCTGTAGCTCACTTTTCGCACAGCGGTTTTTGCAGCGGCGGTTGCGCTCAACTCAGTCGTGAAGCAGTCATTTTACGATTTGGCATTCTAATAAACAATAAACTACAAGCCCCGTCCTTATCAGAATGCCAAATCGTAAAATGACTGCTTCAGGACTGATTTGAGCGCGACCGCCGATGTGAAAACCGCTGTGCGAGTTCGAAAAGTGAGTTACAGAATCGCAAGGCAGAAAACTATTTGAATAAAATTGCATAAGCGCAGTTTAAGCGCAAACATCGATTTCTTGCCCACAAAACGTGGTTTTCTTTGAAAGCAGTTCCTTTCAGACCAATAAAATCGTCTGGCTAACTTTCATACAATAAAGTGCATGAGTCAGAGCAGCTGCAATCATTTGACGTCAATGAATGTTTACTCACAAATTCGCCCCTTCGTTTGAGCTATATTTGTACCCATACATTGTGGGTTTATGAATAAACCCGGCTCTCCATAGGTGGTGGGCACTCAAGTGTTCTCCAAGAACTCGGTTTCTTTGTACCTAGGATATGTGCGATGGCGAAGGCCAATAATGTTTGCAATACCAAGCTTTAGAACCAGCCTTTTGCACAAATCCACGTTATCAAAGACTTTGCGCTCACTGAATACTGTCTCCGTCAGTATCGACATCTTTATGTGTTCGCAGAGTGAGTTCACAGTAGCGATATTGAGTATCTTAAATCTTAATATTATATATAAATTACGTGTAACGTTTTTTGTCCGCTATGGACTCCTTAACTACCGAACCGATATAAATCAAATTTGCACACCGTGTGCAGTTTGATCTAACTTAAAAGATAGGATAGCTTACATCTCAATTTATACCCGCGATATTATTTTATTGCAAAATATTTGTTTATTATTTGACAGTCACAATTCTAACAGTTGGCGCTGTGTTGAAAGTACCAACGTTTCACATAAGCTACAATTTAATGGCATAACCACCAAAAACCATGGCGGTCCCTATGACTGGTGTTCTCCTACCGTTTGCCCTGAATAGTTTGCTACTATGTAATAAAACAAAAACCTTAGCCACAGCAACGCTTGGCCGGTGAGCTAGTATATTATAATTTTAATTATATTTCTTTTTCAATTCGACGTTATCGTATTGGTTTAGTAAGAATATTCACAGACAAGTAAATAAGGTCTATTATTTGTAAAAAGTATCAATTTAATTGCATTGTTGTATTAAGAAAAACGGGGATTTATTTATTATGATTATGTCTTATTAATGTTGAGAGCAGGCAAATTATTAGGTTTTGACGTGCGATTCTCATCCCCGATGTCGAGGTTTATTCCTCAGCTGTGCATGAATTAAATATCTGTCTATAAGAGCACTTAACAGCTAATCGTATAATGAACAAAAAGATAGTGATTAAATTACCATGCCTTGGCTTACGAAAAACGGCGTATGTCAGGCACAGAAGGCTGATAGTTACAAACAGATACAGAAATCTGTGGCCCATACTTAATAGGCTGTAGCGCCACTGGTTTTTGTTTTATTATGCTTTATTATTAATAAGAAGTAACAACATATATTCAATATATTTTATTTGGAATAGGTATAGAAGTGGTTATTGGGTATAAGTGCACAGCAGGACTCCTAATACAATTTGCTAATATGTTGAAATGAATTGTCAAAGTGACTCTTCTAAGAGCCGATTGAATTATGTTTGATCGATTTAACTTTATCTATAGATACCCCACACAGAATCACACAAAATAATAATAATTATCAAAATAGAAAAATAACAAAAAGTTATGGAAAAAAAGTAAAAAAAGGGATAGTCATCATAAAAAAAAAATAAACTACTTATATCATATTTTTTACTTGTAAACTACGAAGTTTAAAATATGTCATATCAAATGACTAAACTGTGGTTTACGCCTGTTATTAAAATGTACAAAAGGAATTACCACAGAGAGATTGTAACAGCTTAAGCAAATAACCTGAAATATATACGAGCCAGGGATTTCAGCTAACACCGGCTTTGCTAAGTTTCGTAAATGCTGCGACAGTATTCTCATACTATTTTATGACCGTTTAATATTACCATAAACATTCTAAAATAAACATACTTTCATATCATTTGAAAGTGATGTCTTTACTCAGTAATATACAATGATAAAACACACTCAACACTTGTATTGTATTAATCTTCCACACCACAATAAAACCATAACGATAAGAGAAAGTAAATGTATTTAAGACTATTATGAAATACTCATCCATAACATTCGAATACGAAATTATTTGCGAAATTCCGCGTAGCAATTGAACGGAGTTTCATTTCATCCAGTTACAGCTCAATCGTTCAATCACTCATTCGTTCACTTATAAATGCACGCGCCACATGAACTGTCACTTTTAGTGGAATTATGGGAAGGATTTTATATTCCTTGACAGTTCAATATTTGTCTTCCGTTCAAAGGATTGAAGATATCTTAAATCCTTGATGGCACGAGAATATGTTGATCAGTATTTATTGTCAGAAATAAGTATTGGACGATAAATCAAAAATATAATCATAAACTACAAAAGTTATTTTCATACGTATATAGACACGTAAAAGTGGTTGAAGAAAAGACGATTTCCATAGAATGATTGTTATGCATAACCAAAATTAAATATTATAGAAATTTACACACGTACAAGAACAAGTCACTCATAGCTTTGATAATTTATTTGGCTTTTAAATAATACCGATTTTTTTTCAGTAGTTTCCGATTCCTAACAAAAAAATGTAGAATTTATAGTGAAATAAAATTAGTAGTTCGTTTTTCAACGAACATACTGTGTAAATCTAATATCATTTATAAATTAAAAAATACGATTTAATAGTGAAATAAGCTTATTAGTTCGTGTTTTAAATAAAATAAAAACTATTTAAATAAAATAGAACCTATAATTTTTTTTGCTTCTAAAAAGTACCTACAGATTTTTTCTCAGTACTCACTTTCCGATTTGTAACAAAAAAATACGATTGAATAGTGAAATCAGCTTATTAGTTCGTGTTTCAAAAAAAAAATCTATTTAAATAAAATAGAACCTATAATTTTTTGTTTTTAAAAAGTATAGATTTTATCTCAGTACCTACTCACTTTCCAATTCGTAAACTAAAAAATTACGATTTAATAGTGAAATAAGCTTACTAGTTCGTTTTTAAAGAAAATATTATTTAAATATAATAGAATTTATAAAGTTGGCGCCGCGGGATAGTTTCAGCGGACGTCAACGATAAATCTCTGAACGTGCTTCAATACGAAAACACGTGAAATTGACGTCTTCGTCATAAACTTAGTTTTTTATTACATATATTTTGGCGCCATCATTCCTCAATATTGCTTTGAAAATCAGTTTAAAATTATTTACGTTTCCACCGAAATAAATAGTATAAAGAGGTTATTTCTTTTTTACACGAATTTCATATATTTGTGTTTGGTCGCACTTTTATCAAAAACTGTATAGCATGAGGCTATGGTGTTGCGACATTGCTTATATTTCGCATCAGGCGCTATTTTTATTATAATTATTGTAAGGTTCACTTTCAATTAGACTTCAGCAACTGTTCAGATTATCGTCAGCAGCAAACTTTATTAGGCAGTTCAATTTTACTATTATGAATATGTTAATGAAGATGAATCGTTAATTTAATAAGTTCATACGCATGTCATTCCATTTTTCTAAAAAACTTTCTTTTAATTTTTTGCGGAGACATTGTTACTAGTGACAATGCTGTATTCAACGGTGAATTTTTTTTAAATCGGAGCTGTATTCGTTCAAACATACATATCAAACATGATACAGCAATCATTGTCTCTCTTTGTGTTTATACGTATAAACGTTTATTTAAATATATTAATACAGTATGTATAAAACTACTTAAACGGTGTGAAACAAGTTGTAATTGGTATACAATACCAAACACTAGTATATAGAGAAATAGTTTCAACTAAATTATTTTGCAAGTAATAAATAAATAAAAATTATTTCCAACACACACATATATATTATTTACCATATTCTTAACCTACATAGTAATCATAATTAAAAATTTATAAATAGAAAATCATAACAAATTTAAAAAGTTTGGTCCCTGTGGCAGTGTAGGGACCTTTAGCGATGGCAGCATTTCCTCGCTGTATTGCGATAAAGCCATTAGTACGCAATACTGAAATTTCTCTTTATCCATCGTAACCAGAACCTATTTATAATGTTCATGAAGGTATGTTAACGATACCCATTGTTACAGTTTTGACAAGGGTACATTGTGTGTTTGACAGTATTCTTTATTCCATTCATTTGACGAATTTATTAAAAAAAATATTTAATAGATTTAGTTTCTGTATAATACGTTAAATTAAAATCAACTAAAGTAAATCCATTTTGAAATTTAACATATATGGCAGTCAAATATAGATTTTGAATACTAATACAGAGCTTACCAGTTCTTAAAAGGCCGGCAACGCACTCGCGAGCCCTCTGGCATTGAGAGTGTCCATGGGTATCACTGGATCGCTAGTATAATATTCTTTACATCAACACTAACTATGCAAAAAACTCAGTTTTGTATCGCGCAGGCCGCACATACAACGACCAATAGCCGTTGCCTTGACTTGTCTCTATCGCGGAATATGGTTAAAATGAGTATTAAGAATATCCATAGCGCAAAATCGGCATCATGAGCATACCGCACATACACACCTTCACATACCTTCACGTACATACCCTCACTTTTGCACCATCACACAACACAGCCAAAATAGGTATTTTTGCGATATTTGTTTTAAATAAGTGTTGTTTGATGATTTGCTGTTTTAAAAGAGTACCGAGAGTTTTTTACGCCGGCTTTTTCTCTCGGCCTACACCCTCTGTCTTCTTTGCCGATGAGTAGGGATGCCTTCAAATTTAATGACGTGGAATAAGTGATACATGTATCTTATGTTCCAAAATAAACATATTTTTTATTTTTTATTATTTAGTTCAACTGAAAATAAATTTATTCATATTACAAGTAACCAAGCACACTTATGAACGTGAATAGAAAATATGTTTAATTGATTCTAAATTTAAATTTACTACCTGTTCGCAATTCAAGGGCGTAGAGCGGACAAGAAGAACTGGCAAGAAACTCTCCGCCACTCTTTTTAATCGCCAAGTTCTGAGTCAAATGTATTGAATAATTTTTATAAACAATCCCTTTTGTAAATGTTTGAACTTTTTTGTAAATACATATTGTGTATTCCATCTTTGGCTATATTTTTAGTGTAATTGTTTGTTTTTATATATAATTTTTGTTAGCAGTAGGATTACGAAATAAATAAGTAAAATGATACCTCTGATCAAACAATACATTACTAATTTAAAGACAAACTCACAGATATAGTTTCAAAGTTTATTTATCAATGTCTAGACTGGAGTATTACAGAGATAAACTGCTGTCTAGAACTTAAATTCTGCTTTTTAGTATTTCATAACTTTAAATAAAATGTCTGTTAAACGTTTTCTCGTGATTTTCTCGTAACGAGAATAATTCATGCAGTAAGATAATGGAACATTATCTTTTACTAAAAGAATATTTATCGTATATTAAATAAATAAATCAGTGGCACTACAACCTTTTTATTAATATAACCTCAATTTTTGTATCTGTTTCATGATCATTTGTCAATCTCCTGTTCCAAAGGAAATGAAACTGAACGCTTAGACTCAATAAAACTATGAAGTTTGGTAGACACAGAAAGCCTACCTTCTTGCCTACAATAGAAAAATAACCAGTTGAACTTTCGCAGAGATAAAATTCTTTGGTCACTAACAAACTACGAGGACCAAAACTTTGAGACATATTTTACGTAAATTTTAAGAATAAATAATTAATTTTTTTTTCTGTGTGGCTGTATGTCTTCTTGCTAGTGAGAACCTGGATTTGCCAAAGATCTACAGAACACCAACATCACCATTGGCCGCGAAACGCGGGCTGCAGACACTCCAAAATGGCCTTGCCAGGAGTTAACCAGCTTTTGACCCTTAACATAACTAATCACAAAACAATGATAGGGACAGTAACGGACCACTGCCTTGCGTTTCTGTAACTCACTTTTCGAACTCTCACAGCGGTTTTCACAGCGGCGGTCGCGCACAAATCAGTTGTAAAGCAGTCATTTTACGATTTGGCATTCTGATAAACAATAAACTACAAGCTCCCTCCTTATCAGAAAAGTGAGTTACTGAATCGCAAGGCTGTATCCTTAATATGATTTTTGTTCTAGGCATGACAGACAGGCCCATGTGCAAAGGCTGTTTCAACGCAGAGGAATCCGTCACCCACGTAGTCCTGGAATGGCTGTGGCTAACCAACGTACAGAAATCCTCGGAGCAGAGAGAAGCTCCGTGAAGCCTGCGATGTGACCAGAAGACTTCTGTGCTTCTCGAAGGAGCTAGGCTGGCTTAGGTAGGCAGTATTTTCTTTGGGTAGAATGCCTAGCGAACCCCGAGGGCCCATATTAAGGGCATGTGAAGGGCTGAGGTGTTTTTAGTGGGTGGGGTCTCGCTACCCCTCTGAATAGCAGAGGGTTTTGAGTGTAGACCCAGCCCTACAGTCCCCGCGTCAAGCTCGACATCCTTGATGCGGGCCTGCGTAAGCGCATTTTCACCTCGTATAAAAAAAAAAAAAAAAAAAGGAAGGCAGTATTTTACGTAAACCGGACCTAATGAGAGTTTACGTTTACGTAATATGCGTTGCGTTTATAATAATAAATTTAAATATAGCATTTAAATATAGTAGAATGATAACCTCGTTTGTCAAAAACCATTTATTTGTTATTCTTAGGGTCTGTTTCAGAATGTATGGATAAAGTACCAAATGCAACACATAAGTTATTTGGAAGATAAATTGTGCTATTTGACACTTCATCAACTCATAACTTATGATGGACTTTATGTGACGAATAGCGCTATCTGACAGTCGTGAAACGCAACAATAGTGTTTATCCTTCCAATAAGTAATAAATAGCTAATTTGGAACTTATGTAGAACTTATCCGGACATTTTGAAACAGACCCTCAGGCTCTTATGTCATTTAACTGGGATAATCATGAAGTAAGGACTTATTTATGTTATTAATAAATAAGTCCTTTTTACTATCCAAAACTATGGACAAAAAACATAATGATATTTTAACGAACATTGACTAAATGAAACATTTTTTTCGTTTCATGAATTGTTTGGTTCTCTGGACATACGAGGTTATCATTCTACAGCGACGATAAAACGAACTTTTAGACGAAGTTATGGACTTCGCAATCTCATGTTTGCAACGTCCTACGAAAAGAACTATAAATATATTATTAAACATATTTCCTATAGAATATTCAAATATAGAAAGCGAAACAATTGATTGGTCCAAGAGAAAAATGGTAGCAGCTTGTCGGTGTTTTTACGATTTGCATTTTACTTCTCCAATAAACTTATTTGCAGAACGTTGTTTCCGTCATGTTAGACTCAACAAAAATCGGCCAATGTTTCCATTAAACGTTTCACGAAATTACGAATCTATTTTTTAATCATTAACGATACGTCACGCTTTTATGTCGGTTCTATCATCAAAGAGTTTTTATTGTTTTGACGCAAAGTGCAATGTGTTTTGCGTAATGGATCTGATAATATGTTCGGAAAGTTTCGAGGCGATGATGCGTCAAGTACAATTACCAGTTTCTAGTAACTATTTGGTTCTCTCCTGGCAATATGGCATAGTAGCTAAGTACACGTTTGTTAATGATAGGTGACAGTCTTGGAGTGATGCTTAGTTGGTTGAGAATGAGATTATTGATTTTTTTTGGTGTCCATAGTATTCGCAACATTCTCCTCCAACGCCACATTTTAAATGCCTCTATTTGCTGCACGAATTGACCAGGACAATACAACAAATATATAGAAAATACCAAATTTCTGACGAGCCTGCGTTTCTAATATTCTTACTTATGTACATGTAATTAATTTGTATTATATGTGATATTTTTAATTTATAACTGTCTAAAATTAGTAAACTCAAATTTGGACAAGATTCAACTGTTAATCGAAATAACACTTCTAAAAAGAGAAAAAAATACCCTAGTACAAGTACACAAGAATATCCTTTTGTCTTTAACAAATACCATCAGGAAATTACATAAACATGTTATAAGGGCAATGGCACAAATTGTATGAACTATGTCACCCTAAATCATTAAATGAATGACACCATAACACGCGCTCGTTTGGAAATACGGCGATTTAAAATCCACTGAACTGATTACTTCACTTCAATCGTATACAATGAGCATTGACATGAATTTAAATCGCTTCAAACTTTATTCTTTAACAATATTATTATATGAGACAAGAGTTCCGTGTCGTGTCCTATTTCAGACATTTATATCGATGACGTTACAACATTTATTATGGAACGTTTATTATTGTGCTTTGGCACAAAATATATTAACTATGGAACAGGTTAAGCTCTGACGGTCAAATTTGGGTAATTTAATAGTTGATTAGTTAAGAATTATATATCTAAAGATGGTGGTGTTTTCTGCTCGATTAGTGACGTCTGCCCTGCGATTCTGTAACTCACTTTTCGAACTCACACAGCGGTTTTCGCATCGGCGGTCGCTCTCAAATCAGTCGTGAAGCAGTCATTTTATGATTTGGCATTCTGAAAAGGTAGGAGCTTGTAGTTTATTGTTTATCAGAATGCCAAATCATAAAATTACTGCTTCCCGACTGATTTGCCATTTAAAACTATAATAATATTAATAATAATCGTTATATTTTTAAATTTATTGAGTACTGGGTTCCGGTAAGCGGAAGGAATATTTATGCGGTTAGTGGAATTGACAATCCATCGGATAACTGTAGCGTTTCCGCCTTGTATCACTATCGACACTTTTTGACAGCTTTGTCGCTTAGCAATCAGAAACCTAGAAATGGGAGTTCATGATTGTTTATGATAAAGTTATGAACGTTGGATTTTGAGGTATTTATCGCAAAAGATGTGGGGACAAAAATTGTAATTTAAAATATAGAAATAATAAAAAAAAAGTACGACTGAAAAACATTCAAGTTAAGTAAACAATTTATTTTAATCTTTATTTTGTGTTAGTGTACGTTAGTATTAAGTGCTAAACAGCGGTAGGAGGAAAAATAGAACATAAAAACAGTCTTCCCCTTAATAGAGACTGTAAGTAGTGTTTCTAGTCACTTTCTTTTGTTAAATATCCTTATTAGTAAACTTGGTTAGACTTAAATTACTTATTAGTCTTAAGTTAGGCTAGATCGAAATGTTCCATGATGTCTTAGTAAAGACACATGTATAAAAAAGAGTATTTTTAATGATCCCACAACAACTTTATTTATTGTATGTTTCCTAATTAATTCGATTTTAGTATTCATTAAAACCCACTAACAAAAATTTAAGAAGCTCAATATGCTTGCATATCCGCTACTCGTATATAATATTCTACTTTGTAAAACAATACAAATATCCACCAAGAAAATATCGCAGAAAATATTTTACGCGAGTTTTGTTTTCCACGTGAAAATTACCAAAACCATAAATCGCAAGGCCTAATTAGCGGAACAGAACGGAGTCAAATTAGGTCGGTCAAGCCTCACTTAAAAATACCGTAGGAACAAATGATATACGACCCGAATAAAGGGATGCCGTTTGAAATAAAGCGACATTTTCTCGAACATTTCGAGATTTGAATGAAACCCTTGCGTTATAACGTAAAACCGTGTCGCGTCTCGCTTGATTGTGATTGCCCTGCATCTGTAGTCCAATCACGGATGTGCGAGACGGTCTGTCATCCGCTTGACCAATTACAGGGCACCAAAGGTGGTTGTTTTTTTTTTTTTTTTTTATTAAAATAGGGGGAAAACGAGCTGCGGGACGACCAAAAAGGGCAGTCTACGCAGCCCATAGACACCCATTTTTAGTGGGTGCGTTGCCGGCCTTTGAGGGAGGAGTAGGCTCTCTTTTTAAACATTTGGAGGTCGTATCTCTGAGGGAAGACCCCCCCGGGAGCCGATTCCACAGTTCGCTAGTTCGCAAAAGAAAATGCCTTGTGAAGCGGACCGTGGAAGACCTCCAACCATCAAGATGATGCTGGTGAAATTTGGAGGTCGTTCGGCTCGTACGGTGTTGGAAAGAGGCAGGAGGGATCAACCCAAACAATTCTTCCGAACACTCTCCGTAATAAATTTTGTAAAAAACGCAAAAAGACGCAATGTCTCTGCGTAGCGATAGAGAATCAAGCCGATCAGTAAGACATTGGAGAATTGTGAATTTGATTTGAAAGACGAAGTATGTTTGATTGTGATAATGACGCAACACGCGTGTTGGACTAGACCATTTTATTTTACATTCTCAATTCTAATGATTTCCTAGCTGTACCCGCGAACTTTGTTTCTCCTAAAGGTGATTTTACTTTCCATACCATTTTAGTACATACCAACATGGAATATTTTGCTATGCTACCCCAGAGACTATTCGGTTTTCTGGAATGAAAACTTTTTAGGTTTTTCTGTTAATTTTTCTCTCCATTAACCTCAGAGTTCAAGTCATAAGATTTTAATTAACAAATAAAAAATAAGGATTGATCGTAAGGGGTGAAAATTAAGGGTTGCATGTATTTTGTAAAAATAAATAAAAAATAAAATATGCTTATTAAGGAACATAAGATACATGTATCACTTATTCCACGTCATTTGAATTTGTAGGCATCCCTTCTCATCGGCAAAGAAGACAGAGGGTGTAGGCCGAGAGAAAAAGCCGCCGTAAAAAACTCTCGGTACTCTTTTAAAATAACAAATCACGTATGTACGTTGTATCATAAAAAAATAAAACATTTTTTTTGGGGTGGACACCTTATTTTACTTTATCACTTAGGGGTTTGAATATAAATATAAGATAGTAGCTGATTCTCAGACTTACTGATATGCTCTAAAAATTTCATAAGAATCGGTCGAGCCGTTTCGGAGGAGTTTGGGAACGAACATTGCGACACGAGAATTTTATATATTAGATTAACAAACCTTTATGGTCTACTTTAGTAAGGGAAGACTCGAGGGCACATATAGTAATATTTACACAAAATGAGACATGCTTGATACTAACAAATATCTGTGCCTACGAATTACTACGATCCCGTCATACCCTGAAACACGCTAACGTTATTTAGTTATTCCGTCTGGTAAGGATAATATACGAATTCTAGACCAGCCTTGAGATTCTGTAACTCACTTTACGAACTCGCACAGCGGTTTTCGCATCGGCGGTCGCTCTCAAATCAGTCGTGAAGCAGTCATGTTATGATTTGGCATTCTGATAAGGGAGCTTGTAGTTTTTTGTTTATCAGAATGCCAAAGTGCTGTGCGAGTTCGAAAAGTGAGTTACAGAATCGCAAGGTTATTAGATGTTACACTGGTCCAGGATCTTCCCTTTAGGTTGGAGGAACACTACACCATACTTCCTCCACTATGCAATTCTTAACATTATTGTCGTTTTCTAACATCTTGTAAATAACAAAATAACTTTTAGCCTCGTACAAGTTAGTTACGATATATAAATAATTCATAAGCACCAGCTTTCGATTTGAAACCTAAAGTACTCTTGGATATTGTCCAATACAAATAATTTCTCCACGACTCCGAGTGTTTACAAATAGCGTATGTAAAATTATATTGACCACACCCATTTCTATATTTAACTGATATTCTCGAGATTTTGACTAGAATTGGGGCAAAATTAAAATTTCACGTTGTGTGATTTGCGATACCTCTGTTGTCTTATACATTAATTCTATTCGAATAATATTGTTCGAGCTTTCCATACTATTGATTGTTACTTTACGTTAATTATAAATCGATACTAGCATGATATTTCAAGCGATTAGTATATTAAACAAAGTATGAACGTACCGACTACAGCGATTGGAAAAGTATTGTCACTGTGGCAGTGTACTTTTAATGCTGGCAGCATTTCCTCGCTGTATGGCGATACATATTCGTTGAGCGAGGAAATCACGAGCTTCGGAGTCAATAGTTGCCAAAATCACCATGCCAGGACTCTGTAGACCCTAAATAGTATCAATAGTATCCCGCCTTTAATATTTATGGTACTTTTGTGACATCAGCGCGAATAATGAAATATAAAATATACCGAGAATAATAATCCTCAATACTGAAGTTACGATTTGAATGAAACATTATAATTAATTATTATTATTGATTATTTAAATTAAGCTGTGATGCTTTTTGACATTCAACACCTTTTGTCTTCAGTCACCGTGACCACGCACGCTGTAAAGCACGCGAAACGTCAGATAAATTTAAAATTATGAAAAATAATTGTAAATAATCAATTCGGTAAAAACTTTTTTTATTATCAAACATTATAATTAATATGTTAATGTAATAATATATTTTAATAATCTGATGATGTAGTAATATAAGAATTGATTATTTTGATTAATAATGTAATGTAATAATATGTAACTACTATGTAAACATCTACCTTTTAAGACTAATTTGCAAGCCATTATAAGTGGCAGAATAAGCAAAGTTTAGATTGTACCATCATATTATATTTGTACCGTATTCTTGCAAACTATTATTATTAGTAACAATATCTTTGAATGTTATATCTATAACATTCAAAGATATTATTTATTATTACCGGTAATCTTACCGGCGCTGTTGTAATATAGTATTTTTAAAGACCGCTTACTGTTTACGATGCGATTAAATAAATTATTATTATCATAATTCTATTATGGTTATGCCTTAGATCGTTTTAAAAGCGTCTATTCGAGCAATAGGCATTCGACCTTGTCAAAAACTCGCTGGGTAGACGTCAATCAAGGCTTGGGTCGAAGTTATAAACGGAAGCGTTTAAAATAAACACCTTTATAATTCAGTTTACCGAAAAATAATCTTTATACGTTTAGATGTATAAAGATTATTTTTCGGTAAACTGGAGAGATTTTGAAGAAATTTTGTGGGTTCAAGTGGAATCGAAGATTAATAAAAATAATTAGTCTGTCGGGTCCAGCAATATCCCCTACGATTCAAATTAACATACACAAATTTTAAAATTGAGCCAAATAAAACTGGACTTCCAGCAACATACTTTTTGATTAACCAACACATATTAGGTAAATTAAACTAACATTTACAAGTTAAATATCATCAAAGTTTTGTTTGAATGAAAAATTTAAATTCCCGATCAAAACAAAAAGCGTCTGAATTTTTTAATGACATCTATAAAACAACATCTTAATCAATTTGGCAATTTGTATGAGCTTTTAATTGATGTGATCATCACGTAGAAGAACGTGAGAAGTGTATCTTGTCCTGTACCAGATGCTCTCCCACAAATGCAATAGCCATTTTTTCCTTCTACCAACACGCCCTTTACGTTTTTACCCATTAAAACAATTGAAGGAGGTGGTGGCGGTCACGGCGCAACTTGGCCCAGCTAGGCTAAGCGTACAGTTCTTATTTATACTATTTATACAATATATAAACTATTAATATAAAATCTAGGAACCTAAAATTCTTCTACCAGCAATATTAAAAAAAAAATATTGCTAATGAAAATTGTACTTTCTACAATTGTATAGAAGATTTTCTTTCTACGAATAATATTAAATACATACCAATACTTATAACATGCCAGGCAAGTACAATCTTCGTTCTGCATTTAGAAAACGAAGTAAAAAAAGTTGTTTACGCTCCAGGCTATAGCTTATCACCCTGCCTACGTGTTTCGAATATAATATAGGAGTAGAAATAGAACACGGCTTGTTTCACATCATTATTGGGCTTGTAAGACAGGTACCGAATGTGAATTCACAAGTGTCCAAAGGAAGATGTAAGCTGGAGAAATGTACATTTAGTAATACAGATGATACGTTACTATTTGTAATGGTGAGATAGTTATTGTATAAACAAGTGGTGGTACTGCTGGTTTTGTGTCAGATTTCCTTAGATCAGCTCTCTGAGACAACGATTTTTGGGTCTTATTTATGTCGGCTCTCTTACTTATAACTTTAAGGGTCTGTTTCACAATGTATGGATAAAGTACCAAATAGCTATGCACCACATAAATTATTTGGAAGATAAATTGTGCTATTTGACATTCGTCGGACTTATAACTTATGATGGACTTTATGTGACGAATAGCGCTATCCGACAGTCGTGAAACGCAACAATAGTGTTTATCCTACCAATAAGTAATAAATAGCTAATTTGGAACTTATGTAGAACTTATTGGTACATTGTGAAACAGACCCTAAAACAAGTATTAATTATCTACATACAAATTTTACATGTCTCTCACACCTCCAGCCTCTAGGCTAACACAGTAGCCAGAAACTCCAGAGGGATCGTTCCGTTAAGTGTAAATTATATAATATAAGGTTAACTAATATCCCATTTTGACTGAGTCAAATACAAGATCGTTTTCGATTAAACAGGAATCATAAAGAGCGATATATTATCTACTTTAAAAATCTTGATATTGGTAAAGTCGTAATGTTATTTGATAATTCATTTATTAACCTTTCTTTCCACCATTACAGAATCACGCTAATTCGATAGAAAAAACCTAAAACTTTCCAAAAAATTACAATAAAATTAAACCAATCGTCTAGTCTGTGGTCGTATAGCAGTCAATAAATATATAATAATCTTATTTAATAGAAAATTAACTTTTAAATACTTTAAATTACTACCAGATAAATTAAAAAATGGCGCAATTCTTTTTTTGACTTCAAATTTGTGTATATATTGCGTAAGCATTTCAAATTATTGTACATAAATGAGTTAATTTTTCTATTGAACGTAATTTGAAGTCAACGTAAAATCCAATAATTATAACTTAATTATGAGTTCTACTGTGACAACTTTGATAATGAGTTTTTAATTGAAGGCCTATCTTCATATATATATCTTTCGGCTATATTAATTTTAATAATTAATTTACATAAATTAAGTTGTCAATCATACTGATTAGCTTGGATAATACGAAATTATAATTGTTCATTTTAATAACATAATTGTGTGCTCCACTGTTATATTAAAATCAGTTAAGTATTTGTTATATCGCCTCAAAAGTTCAATCTAAATTTATATTGCTTTAAATAGGTTTTAGTAAAAAAAGCGAAGTGCTTACTGACACGTTAAATTATTCTGGGTCATCGATTTTCCTCAATAAAGGGACCAAATCGAAGGTCCTTGGGTATCTTTCGATGCCATTAAGGTTATTCAAGATTTTGATACTTTGTGCATCTTCTGTAAAATAAATATGTTTATTATGGAATATAAGATACAGGTATCACTTATTCCACGTCATTAAATTTACGGCAAAGAAGACAGGGTGTAAAAAACTCTCGGTACTCTTTTAGGGTTGTTGTAGATGGAAAATATTAGTAATACAAATACTGTGTTCTACAATTTCATCTGCGTTGCTTTGGGTGTAGCGTATATATAGCGCTAAAATTCAGCACAATATAAAATCTAGATCACTTATCCTCTTGTGAAATAAAATATATTCAACGACCTATTATTGTCATACTTCATACTTTATACACCTCATAAATATTGATCAAGCCGTTTGGGAGGAATGCGACCACAAACACGATACGAACTTTGTGTATTCATTTATTTACACTTCGTTACCTAATGTGTCAACGGACGGCTTTATCGTTAACAAGCGGTTTGTTCCAGGCAACTAGTATAGAATAATAAAAAAGATACACCAACTGTGGTACGAGAAGTGCATAAAAACTTAACAATAAGAACAAAATTAAAATCTAAAAAAATAAATAATAATGCAAACGCTAATTTACTAATTTTATGTTTATACAGAAGTAAGAGAAATTGTAAGATAAAATTTTATTTATTCTGATTAGTCTAAGTCAGCGACGCTCAATTGTACATAATAAAATACGTAAACTATAATAATGCATCAAAACTTGAGGGCATATTATTTTTTATAGGCAAACAATGCTAAAGGACGTCCATTTTATTGGGTGAGTTGCCGGCCTTTGAGTACGCTCTTTTTTGTTTAGTTTTAGCGACAAATTTTCTCAGACCATTCGATTTCTTTATCTAGATACAGACTAACAAATATTGTATGTGCAAGTTTTTGATTCAAAAGTCGACGACATATCAGGCAAGATAGATGCGAAGAATCTATAAAGGGTTGGCGCCATTTGTCTAATAAATTTTTAATTTGAACCTTCCTTTTACAGTAAATAAAATAGGCTCCATTTGAGCTTTCGCGAGAATGTTTTCACGTAATTGAAAACGGGCCACGAATGTATTTTATGAGAGCTCAAGTATGGAGTTTCACGTTGATGGAAAATAACGTTAGGGCGTTAAAAACGTTACCGTTAAGTCAGGTATTGTGACTGTATTGCTGCATCTCTCAGGAGAGAGGGAGAGTGAGAAAGGGAAGAACATTAAACAAACGGAAAGTTGCGTACCTAGGCCACGTGGGGCACCATGACCGCTACCACCTCCTTTTTTTTATAGCTCTGGCACGGTTTGTGCATTAGCCAGCGTCAAGTATAAGATTTTTATAATTCGTGCTTGCCTTAGAAATTCGACCGTGTCCTCCATGTACGGTTTAAGCACTCGCCCGGTACCGCACAACCCTCCCAAAGGCCGAGAACAAATTTAAATTAAATTAAAACTTGCCCTCGAAGCGGGAATCGAACCCGGTACCCCTCACCTAGCTGCCACTTAATAAGACCGCTAGGCTATGAGGCCCCTAACCCACCTTCAATTAATTATAATGGGTAAAATCCAGGGTAAACGGCGTGTTGGTAGAAGGAAGAGATCATTATTGCGACTGCGGAAGAGTTTCTGCAACTGGCACACGACAAGACACACTTCAAACCAACCTCCACTAATAATAAATATAATAAATAAAAATCTGTTTATTCATTTTAAATACATATGCATTACAATGCGTAGGATTGGGGAACCCCTTTAAGTAAGAAATACCTGTGTGTTTTATTTTATTTACTTTTCAACTGTTATCAACACGCCTGAGTGCATGAGTGAGTATGTGGGTGCCAATGTGTAAGTGAATGAGTGATTGAAAAAAGTGTGTAACTTCATACTAGGTCTCAAAAGCATCTCTAACACTGCGTAAGGTACGCATATGCCAGTCCTTTAGTCGTATCTTTACATTGTAGACGGTGAGCGGGTAGATGTTAAGCAGCCTATTTAATTTGTTATAAATATAGTCTGCTTGAAATGGAGAGGCACTATAAGAAGAAAGAAGGTAATGAATATTAAAATATATAACATTTCAGGTACCTACAAACGTGAATTAGTCTCGATAAAACCCATGCTACGAGAACACTCGTAAATCAACCAATTTTGAGTCACGCAACTCCTATTACCTTGCGTAATATTGCTTGTTAGGAAATTCATTTATCTTGATTCATGTCAAGATAAAATCTTTTTGTACTTTTATTGTCTCGCTTTTACTAATTTAGACCTAAATTTCAACTTGCAGCAAAATGTGGAGTTTCTATGGCAAGCATAAATTAATTAGCGTTGCGATTTCTGTAAACCACTAACATCGTACGTTATAAAAATAATATATTAAATATCATCAAGTGTCATCAGAAAAAAAAAGTGGTTATCGAACATCCAGTGGCACTTCAACCTGCAATTTGATTAAGGGGGCAATCGAAATCAGCTGGATATACACAACAGTGGAGACGTGAGACTGAAGCTAACGAAATTGGAACCCAATGCAAAATCTCTGCGCAGCAAGCATCAATCACAAGGATCTCATTAAATTAATATTGAAAAATTATTAGGAATTTCAGTTAACAATTTCCTAGTAATTTCCTAAACCTATCATTAAAATTTCTTAAAAGAACAATTTTTTTTTAAATTTATGAATTATGTATGTTAGGGGGAGGGGGGCTGGCATAAGAACTTTAGGTAGGCTAAGGTCATGGCACAAAAAAGGTTGCGAAACACAGCTCTAGATTTTTTTGTGCTATTTAAGAGAACCATAAAATTATTATGTCTAATTTGATATAGCTTGCACCCGGTTTTTAGTAAGTAAGTTAAGTTGTAAGAGATTCGGGTTGTATTTTATAGAGAAGAACCGTTGTCAGATGTCTATAGAAATATAAATCGAAGCAATTACTTTGATTAGTGTTTTCGTTACATTCGGGTGTAAGAGGTTAACGTACGTCCTGGTTTGATTTCCATCAAATAATAAATGTTTTAGAAATTCAAAGAAATATATAATGCGTATATTACTCAGAAGTTCGACAACAGTACTAAAACTTGGTTTATGAAACTTTTGTTTAAAAATATTAGCCCAATTTACTTTATTAACTTATTCAGATACAATTTACTTTACGAACTAAAAGTGTTTTATACTTTTTCGTCAACAAATTTAGTTTGAAAATTAAAGAGGAAATTCAGATCAACCTCATTCCAAAAAGAATTTCCCAAACTAATGTCGGAACGTTAGCATGTAACTTTGATGTAATGTCCGTATGTTTACGACTGAATCGTTACTTTTAAGCCGTAAATTACGTGTTTATTATTGTGGTGAAAATTGTGTTTAAACTATCTTAGAGGCGTATTTTAAGGTTTGAGGTAACAGCGGTATTTAAAATCGTTGGTAATAGTATAACCCAACTCTAGAGAGCTCTTTTGCCGAGTCATTTTAGGATATTAATTATTTGCTATTATTTTTATTTTCTTTTGAATGTTAAAAGAACTTTATTTCTGATGACAATTTTTTTTATGAGAAACTTAATACCGTGTAAACTCTATATAACGACACAGAAGGGACTGTGCAGTTTATGGCGGTATAGAGAGATGCCGTTAAATGGAGAGTAGACAACAGTCTACACTTGCAAGCAATCCCAATTTGTAAACAAAAGAACGAATTTCTTAGAACGTTCGTAGTCATGATATCGATAGTCGAGTAAATTGCGGGCTAGGATGTTAAAGCGACAAAAGAACGTACACCGCTACAATTTTTACTAATTTTAGCAACTTAAAAAGTACTACATATATAACGGTTGTCGTTATTGAGAGTGTGTTTAATGCTATGCAGAGTGTATCACGGTATAAAAGACAAGCTAAGCCACCAAAGCCTTTTGATTTCGACGTTTTAGGGAGTTAGTCGTTAAACCGAGGATCGTTACATGGAGTTTACACTGTATATACGAAAGAGATATACGTCGCCATCAGCTGACAACCTAATTTAAGCCTACAAGCTCATTCGGATATGTATCTTTAATGCCTTTTTGAATTGGTTAAACGCGCTATATTACGAGTTTTAGACGGTAATTGATTAAATAATTGCACACCCTCATACTTAATAGACTTCTTCAAATAATTTGTACGCAGCTTCGGCATGATAAGCAAACTCACTCGACGAGTATTGCGTGTAGTGGTGTGTTTGATTTTTTTAAATGATAAGCTACTATGAAGTAATTTTTTTTAAATTAAGATACAGGTGCTATAAACATATAAATGTTTAATCGTCATAATTTTGGATTCTTGGTAGATTTTATTAGTCTGTGCTAAAAATTTTATCTAAATAGCCGTAAAAAATATATCATTTGCCGTCTTATAGGAACATACAAACATTTTGTAAAACAAAAAACTTGGCGATTAAAAAGAATGGAGTTTATTGCCAGTTCTTCTCGTCCGTTCTACGCCCTTGATTTGATAACTGGCAGTAAATGTAAAATTAGAATCATTTAATATATTATATTGCTTTGGTGACGTTCATAAATGTACATTGTGTTACCTAAATGAATACATGATTTTGAATTTATATTCACATTGTATACTCGCGGATGCTTGGCGGATCCATACGAATTCTTCGATATAAAGAGTCCCCTCGTGAGTTGTGTACTGACATTTAACTAATACCTTGTTTGACTGTGTTGTGTAATGTTGTAAAAGTGAGGGTATATACGTAAAGTGTATGTGGGAAATTCCGTATAAGATGATCAGTTGAATAAATATCTGACTTAAAAATTATATGCTTTTTAATTTTTCGATCCTTCCTTTAATATAATTCTTGAATAAAATTAATGGTCGAATAATATTTTATGCTTCCCATCATCCAATGTAATGGGCGCTATAAAGTCTTTCCCATCGGGACTATGGAAAATATTCAATTCCATTGTGGATAATTTGTAAGAATTTAAATTATCTTTAATACCAACCATTTTGAATATTACACCGTGGTTCGAGAATTAATCAAATCATTTGGAGCTTTTCGTTACTTAGATCGAAAAATAATAAGATCTTTTGCATTTATTTAAAAAGCAATCAAAAAGAGCCTTAGAATAAGGTCTTTGCTAGTGTATTGGGGACCTTTGATTGAAGGGACCGGAGAGTGGTGCCCGGTAAGTGGCAGCTTCCACAAATTAGTGTTGTGCGGATAAAATGCCTTTGAACCGCAAACGTCGAAGTGTTACGGTACTACATTTTCTTTTATTATTAAAATTTTTTGGTCGTTTAGTATGTTCATAAGCAAATGAACCTTACTTTTCACAATATATATGAACGAATTATAACAAATTAATTTTTGTTGGTGTGTTTAAAAATATTGTTTATAAATTATTTACACCCTACGTTAGACAATGTCTTAGAAACATAATAATAATAAATATTAATAAACTTAGTCAGTCGAACAATTACAATTACAGAAAAAAAACTTGCGTCTTTAAATTTTAGAATTTAAAGTTTTTGAAGAAAATTTATCAACCACACACGAATGGGTAGACTATTAATTATTGATAACATATAAAAAATCTGACAGATGAAAAACCAAAGCCTGTTTTATCACGTTCTTAGGAATATAAATTCACCTTTATTCTGACGTCATACGTATCGTATTAATAATCATTCAAGATTGGAGCAATGACGTCACTCTCCTTCACTGCGATGGCAAATGTATCGGGAAACTAATGCTTGCAGCTGATAAGATTCAATGATTCATGGTTAATTTCACGTATTTTTAAGTATGGGAAGTTCATATTTTAATCATATTATTAGCCGCACTCAAACCATATCAGAGTAGATCGTAATTGCGGATAAGTGTAAATTACATTTTCTTCCAAGTCATATATTTTATATTTTTTAAAGACAATTCACACCAATTGACCGAGTCCCATGCTAAGCTGGTGAAGCTTGTGTTATGGGTACTAGGATATACATACATATTATTGATAGATATAAATACATATTTAAACACCCAAGACCTAAGCACAACACCAAATGCTCATCACATCGATGTTCGTCTCAGCCGGGGATCGAACCCGGGATTCGTAGTCAGGGGTACTAACCACTAGACCAATGAGTCGTCCAATAAAAAATGATAATAAAGCCCACTTATTTTCTTTAAAAATGTTGAATAAGGTTTTTTCTTGTCACTCAAACTTCCAACCAACCAACTCAAACTTCTTTCAGTACCATTGATTGAAACCCGTTTACAAAGCCCTCCAGCTTTTTCCAAATGTGGCTTTACACATGGCTTTCTTTCTCCATTCACTTCTCACTAACGCTTCTATATCCTGTATCTACCTTTTTAGAGCGCTCTCTTCTCTTTCTTACCCTTGGTCCTTTCCATATACTTGTATTAAAAGTCCTAAAGCTATATGCTCCGCCTAAACAAATGTTATAAATTAGAAAAATGATCATATCAGGAAGTTCCATTCAAATAACACAATGGCTAAAACGGCCACAAAGACCTAAACGCGGTCATAGCGGTAATTCTTGCGGTTACTGTCAATTTCTCACGTAGATAAGGTATAACAAATTATTCGAATATTAACGACATACATTTTGCTAAATTTTAATTTAGATTGACATTTAAAATAATTGTGTATACTTAATAACACCTTGGCACACTAGGAGAGAAACTTACATTATCAAAGATAATATCGTTAAGAAAACTAAATGTATCGTGTGGTTGCCTAGCAACACAAACAAGGAGAACAACGAATGTATAAAAACTAAGTCAACTTTTACTTTTTACAATTAAATAAAATACCGAGCTCTTTTCACCACAGCGAAATAAATATATGATATTTATATATTTATATATAAAGTGTAGATTCCCTTCGTCGTGTAACACGACTAAATATATTTAGTTTATTTATTCTAACATACAATTATACGTATGTGTAAAAATATACTGTCAAATTATACCTCGCTATTACACTTTACGTAGTGATTTTGTTTTATTATTTCATAATGCTAATTAAAGGGCATCTAATATATATCTGTGGCCATAGGTCAGAATATGATAAATGCAATTTCATTTAGGACAAGCAATTAAATTATTAAGAAATCTTGAAGGCACTATTAAAATATGAAACACTCGATATATGAATCAATGTACTTATCATTGTCTGATCCATATATCATATGTAATATATATTATATAACAGGGGGTAATGGGCAGGAAGCTCACCTTATATTATACCTTATGTGATACCGCCGCCCATTGACACACCATTGCCACAGGGCTCGCAAGGGCGTTTAGGAGTTAATACGCTCTTTTCTTGAAGGACCCAAAGTCGAATTGGTTCGGAAATTATTCAATGGTCACCTGGTGCCACAAAATGGTGATGCGCGGCTAAAACTATCTTTAAAAAACTCTCAGTTGTGGAACGACGGACGTCGAGGTGTTACGGATGGAATTTCACATTCTGCTTTGATGATGTTGAAACTCAGCTGCATGTATTAAATCTAATATGTTGCCTGCTCGCAAAGTATTTTGAATCAATTCTAGTCGAGTAAGGTTACAAACGGTAAAAGATTGCGAGTAAAATCTAACTATAGAAGTTAAGACATTTTGAAATAGGGTCAAGAATTACGTATGCGTTCGTTCGGTTATTTTCGTCGACACTCGTGATGCGTCGGCTATTTCAGATCGGTCCTCATTTCGCCGGTTATTTTGGATAAACTGTCTTCGATGTAAAACAAATGTTGTTTATGTTACCAGGTACTGAGATATTAAATTATGGCGAACAGCATTTCGTTAATACGAAAGCCGATAAAAAATTTGAGCTTAATTACAAAAGTTGTTCGCGAAACTTTGCGAACTATGGTAGGCGAGGATAGTAGATATAGTAGTAGTTTTTATTTATTTTTTCTTAATAAGCAAGTTTATGACACTATATATGGCACACAAAGCCTATAGAATAAAAAATAATAATATAAAGAATTTAAAAAAATCAGGTCGCTGCAATCTTTTTAGATCTTGGCCTCTGATTGATTTCTTTCTTTCTATGATCATTTGTCAATCTAATAGGCAAGTAGGTGATCAGCCATACGCAGTCGGGTGTGAAAAACGCACATAGAAAGAAAGTCCATTGGTGCACAGCCGGGAATCGAAACTACGACCCCAGGGATGTGAGTCGTACGCTAAAGACTACCACGAAACGAAACTACCTTTTGGAAGGGGCAACTAGAATCTTCTTTATATATATATTTTTTTTTTGACGTTCAAAAGTGCCATTTTAGATGGTCTAATTGAAATAAATGATTTGACTTTGACTTTGAAAGCCACTAGCCCAACACTGCTCATAGAATAGAATAAAGTAAATTATACACGCCAAACATTTATTAATGATGGGCGAATATTCGTGTATTATAATGTTTAAACTCGTTGTTAGTCTAAAATTATGCAGCGTTATCAAATAACATTGTACAATGTTTGTGGTAGTGAATTTTGTTTTGAATTTAGACGCGTTCTAAATTCAAAATATTATTCCTTATTGCTGCGAGCCGCTATAAAGGAAGAAAACTTTACAGGATAATAATTTTTTAATAAAATAAATTTATTGAAAATTATAAAACGGTGGTGGGTTTTTGGTAATACCCGCCTTCAGTAGAAAGCAGTTCGGGTTGATTAAACAATTATTTTCTTTGTGATACCGAACTATGAAGGAATTCGATACATCTTTATAGTATTTATATGGAGTAAAACTATTATGAGTTGCTATCCAAAAATTGGTATGGAAAAAGGAAATGAGGTAAGCAGTACAAGAGATGGGAAGATGAAATAAAACTGGATGCAGGCATGGTTTGGTCCAGATTGGGGCGAGTAAGGGCGGAATGGAAGGTTCTCGGTCACCATCGGCAAAGGAACGAATTTTTAATAATGTCTAAGAAACATTAACTTGTCCGTAATAAAGGCTTATTTTATATTATTACATTAGTGGTGTAGTCGTTTACGCACACAGTGTTATCTTGCTGTGCCAAGGTCCATCCCAGATCGTTCATGACCAACGGGGGACGTGACTTTTAAACTGTTAATCGCGTGATGGGATTAACAAGGCTACGCTGTTATCGTGTCCTGCCTCGGGCGATTGCTGGTGGTGGTACGTAACGTGTTTGTCACGAAAACCCAAATTATATATTAGGCAAAGCTCCTGGGTTAAATCCCAAAGAATTCTTTAGGGTTATTAAACAGGAACTAGACTTACTTGCTAGAACATACATATATCAACTAACAGGTAAAATGTTGCAAATAGTATTGTCTTTTATTGACATATAATGCAACTTTTTCTACAGCTGTGATACTTTTTTGACATCCAACACCTTTTGTCTTCAGTCACCGTGACCACGCACGCTGTAAAGCACGCGAAACGTCGGTTAAATTTAAAATTATCTTAAATAATTGTAAATTTATAATAATACATTACATTAATCCGGTTAAAAAGTTTTTTCTTTAAAAGGTAAAATGTTATTAGTTTTATATTTAAAGCCTGTCTAGTTTTAAAATAAAATAAACTTACTATTTAAAAGTGAACACGGAACTATGTCATGCGGGGCACCAGAGTGCACAGGCCACTTTACACTCCATTTGTAAACCCGCAGCCCACTGAACTAGAATTAATCTTTCGTCCATATCTTACCTGAAAATAATAAAATATTATTCGTTATTTACGCAAATAGCAAGGACATATTTATTGGATTATCAAGGCTTGGACTGCCGCATATTATGCCACTTAATTAGAGGGGAAGATATATTTCTCTTGAACCCACAGTAGCTTCAGGGGCTAAGTGGGACGGTAATATAGTCTGTAAAGTGCATCCCTCGACAAAAAATCTGGTTAATAAAATAAGGAAGTCATCAAACTGAATAAACTAAGTGTCTTAGGCGTTGCGTTGCGAGGTCCTATGTTCGAATCACTGTTGGATTGGTTTGGATTTTTATTTCTACGTACCCTTAACACTGGCACCTACAATGATTCTATAATATAAAATGCTCAAAGAAACGAATGCAAACTGAGGCTAAGATATATATGGGCGCCACTAAACTATTTACATTAGTTGTAACGGCATGTCGTACAAAAATATACTATTTTTTCTAAATAGGCAAATGCAAATTTTCATATAATTTAATAAACTAAATGATGTGCGCACTGGACCTGAATAATCCGAAATAAATCACCGCTTTGAATTAAATTATGAAGTACTGCAGATTATGAATAATTGAAATAACTCTCAAATTTCATCCTTTCAATCCCATAATCACTGAATGAATAATTAATTAATTTAAATATCAAAAGATTGAGTATAACTTAGAACCTGCTTTGAAAGGTAAAATGATATCGCACTGGCATTTGATTACAGTTATTTATGTATAGATTTCTGTGTGAATGAAGTTTAAGAGGATCGAATGTTTTTTTTTTTAATTTATCAGGAGGCAAACGGGCAGGGCCGCCAATAGACACTCACATTGCCAGGAGGCTCGCAAGTACGTTACCGGCATTTTAGAATGGTAAGCTCTTTTCTTGAAGAACCCTAAGTCAAATTGGTTCGGAAATCATTTTTAAGCAGATTTCATTTCATTTCAGAGCCATATAGAAAGACCATTGATCAAGCCGAGGATCGAACCTACGAACTCAGGAATATAAAACTACTAAGCCAACACTGTCCATTAATATATAATAAAATTGGACATCAAGAGACGTTTGGCGTGCTTTATGACTGATATAAAATTATAGATTTGTGTTTTATTTGTTAAATCACTTCTAGTTATAGTACTTTGTTGTTGTTTTGTTGTATTATTTTATCTTGTTTTCTTTTTTGTTTTGTAACTGTTAAAAGTGGGTTTAATTAATTTTAGATATATAAAATTTATTTTTATTAATTTTTCATTATTTTATTATTACTAGTGAATATTTAATTGTTATGATTACTAATAAACTAAATATGATTAAGACATTATAGATTTACATGCTCCAATTACGTTAATAAAATCACGGATTCAAACATTCTCTTTGCTCCTTTAAATTAAAATTTCTGAATAAGGGCCAAATTCTTCAGCATACTTATTAATAAAGTTAAAGACAAAATTCAGTCAGTCACTGCAAATGACAGATAAGGTACTTTGTAGAACTTCTAACGACAAATTTAACATCCATAACGTTAATATAAATAAATTTTTATCACATCTCCATTTTATTTAGGTTTCACTGTTTTATAACTATTCAAAGTATTAATGACCCGAAATTTGCTTCAGTAGGAAAGCAAATTACATTAAACGATATATCGTTGAAGACATTTTATTGATGTTCTGAGCTGTGATTTCTCGAATAAATTATGAATTCTTTCTAAATAATATAATCATATCAAAGATTTAATTATATTTTTATTTACTTTACTTATTTAATAGAGATAAAGGATTTGTATTTATGTCAATTTGTAATGATTACATTTAAAACATTTACACAGCTTATATTAGAAGGTCCACGTAGAGCGCTACACGCTACGGAAGCTACGTGGTTCTGTCGTAGCACTTAAATGTAATAAGATTTACACATGGTTTCATTGGCGTAGAAATTCAAATATTTTTGTTATAACTATGCAAAAGAAGGATTATTGTAATAATGTGTAATGTTTATTTTAATTATTCTTATATAATTATGTGTTTATTGTAATAATTGATGGTGTACGACATCAGGGATGAGAATCTCACGCTGAAGCTACTAACTAGCCCATCACTGCTTATCTAATATATAAAATTCTCGTGGCGCCGTGTTTGTGGTTAAACTCCTCCGAAACGGCTCGACCGATTCTCATGAAATTTTGTGTGCATATTGGGTATGTCTAAGAATCGGACAACATCTATTTTATCCCCCTAAATGTTAAGGGTAGCAACCCCTATTTTTTTTTTATTTTAGAATTTTTTTTTCTGTTTTTATCTTTTTATGATACGGCATTAAAAATACATAAAACCCCTAACTTTCACCCCTCTACGATCAACCCCTATTGTTTTATTATAAATGATATACATGGCAAAACGACGTTTAGCTAGTATTTTATAAACAGATACAATATTTTCTATGAAAATAAGACAGTACAATTTCTAAGAAGTTGAAACGTTCAGAGCTATATCAATATTAGCTTCGAAGCATACTAAAGTTATCTCAGGTACTGCTGTCATTGTCCTTAAATATGTTTCAAGATAAAATTTCTAATATATTAAAGCATGCGTTTCTCGGGCCTCATACCGCTTAAGCCCCGGCATCTCTGGATCTTTCAATGTGTACATTAACACTGGTTCAATTGCTTCTTACTTAATGTATACACACACAGTCACAGATAAATCTACATCATTATTTATTTGCGAAACTAATTTACAGTAGCAACGTTATATCCTGGTTAATTATATTATTATTTTATACGTTTTAATTTTTTTAACTGTATTCATTTTAATAATTTGACACTATCGTATTGGCTTGTTGAGCAGTGTTGGCCTAGTAGCTTCAGCATGTCATACCTGAGGTCTTAGGTTCGATCCCTGGTTGTGCATTAAATGAAAGAGAACATCGTGAGGAAACCGGATTGCTTTAGACCTAAAAAGTCGACGGCGTGTCTCAGGCACAGGAGGTTAATCACCTACTTACCTATTACATTGACAAATTATGATTAGTAAACACATACAGAAATCAGAGGCCTAACTCTACAAAAGTTTTAGCGCCATATTTATCGTATTGGCTTAGTTTGTAAGGATATTGTTTATATATAAATAAATATTAAATCTAGTTTAACGATTACAAAGATTTTGTAAGATTACAAGCAAAAAAAGCTGGGGCGGCCGCAGAGCAGGCAGAAAATAATAAACGGCACAAATATAAGAGTCCTTCCTCCAACTTTGATTTTGTTCCCTTTGGAGTAGAGACTCTTGGGCCGTGGGGTTCGAGTGCACAGGTGCTTATTAAATATTTAAGTAGGCGCCTAGTAGATAGTACCGGTGACCCCAGAGCTGGCACTTTCCTGGCTCAACGAATAAGTATCGCAATACAGCGAGGAAATGCTGCCAGCGTTCAAGGTACACTGCCACAGGGACCAAACTTTTTAAATTTGTTTTGATTTTCATTTTATTTATTTTTATTATTACATTATACTATTTGCATATTCCGTAAAAAAAAGACTTTATTATACCGTTTAAATGTATTGTTACGTAAAACTTCCAAGAATTTACGCTGAATTGCAAACATTTTTTTATTAGGTTAAGGTTTAAGAATAACTTTATTTCTCATAAGAATTAAAATTCACTTACTAAGAAACACATATTTAAAACTAATATTAAAAATTAGAGCGCACAGATGTAGGTACATATATAAAATAAGAAAACAGAGAAGCACCAAAAATGTGGGTAGACATCAAAAACTTGGTCAGTCAACCAAGCGAAATACGGATGTTGGAATTTGATTTTTTACTAGATGTGGCATTGATGGCATTGTCTGATATAACAATTTATATTGATTATTTTATTATTTTTCATAAAACTATTTTATTTTTAGTTTATTCCTATATTTATATATTTAGGGTATGTACAAGGTTTATAAAACATTTTTACATATTCTTATATATTATATACCGCAAATGTGAATAGATCTGATTCCTGCACGTGTAGCATAGTCAAGCTTCATCGACATACTGTACACGTCCAAACATATCAATAGAACTAATTTTAATCGGCCTTTTTGCCCAAAGGACTGAGACCAATCTATCTTATGAATCAGATAATTAAGTAAATTGCTCATGAGTCATCCCTCGTTATCAGATCTGTCAATGTAATACCGAATGTTTTAGACAAATTAGCGTTTGTGGTCTGAATATATTGTTTACGAGTATCGAGAGTTTTCATAAAATAACGTACTATTACATAATGTGATCGAGGTACTGTAATCCAATTCAGGGTTGATTAATGCAATTTTTTGTAACAATATTATACTACCAACGAACTTTGACGCAATTCAACTGTGAGTGATCTGACAAATTCGCTTCATGGCAGTTCCTGTACTGTAAGAAATAATTAGTCTTTATGTGAATATTTCAATCTATTACTGTTTATTGTTGTTTTAAATTTGTATGTACTGTAAATAGTTAGAGCAGTGTTGGCCTAGTGGCTTCGGGTGCGACTCTCATACCTGAGGTCGTAGGTTCGATCCCCGGCTGTGCACCAATGGACTTTATTTCCATGTGCGCATTTAACATTTGCTCGAACGGTGAAGGAAAACATCGTGAGGAAACCGACATGTCTTAGACCCAAAAAGTCGACGGCGTGTGTCAAACATTGGAGGCTGATCACCTACTTTAGGCAAGTTCGATTTAAAAATGATTATAAAACAGATTCAGAAATCTGAGGCCGAGACCTAAAAGGGTGGTAGCGCCACTGATTTTTTTATGTAAATAGTTACCACATTGGAATTATCTGTAATAGTAGTAACTGGTATTAAATAAATAAAAAAATTGTAAAAAAAAAATCTCGCATCTTCCATGTTGTTAGCTCTACGTTAGGATATAATAATTCTAATGTTTTTTTTTTCGAAAATAAAAAATGAAAAATGAACTACTATAATTTATCCTATATAGAAATATTATAATAAAAATGTAAATCGGATGCCACACAGGTCATTGCCCCGTTAACGATGTGCTCAGGGTTCAATGGCCCGAGGCTCTTGAATAATTACGAGGAAATATAAATGAATAGAATGCTACGCACGTAATTAAAAGCGGACAAGTCACGATGAAGCTGTTCCTGACGTCATCTTTTGCGAGGGTATTAATAAAATGGTATCATATTGCAAAAATTAATTGAAATAAATTGTTTCTTAATTTTTCTTTCTAGAGATTTTAAAAATTACGATAAACATTTAAGAAAAGTTATCAATGAAGAAACGCTTACATCTTTATCCAACGACAAATTATTAAACGCACGCGTAAGTAATATTAAAACTATTTATCATTTTCGATAAAATAATAAACCATTAGGTTGAAAGACTTTACACAGAAGAGAAAAAAAAAACATTATTGAACGATACCGACTGATATTTTTATTGCTTTGATTGTAGCAGGTTTTGAAGTACTTATAGATTCTTCATTTGGAATGGGAAAAATTTAGATTATATATTACTAAATTTACTCTATACTTAGGGTCCTTCAAGAAAAGAGCGTACCACTTCTTGAAAGGCCGGCAACGCACTCGCGAGCCCTCTGGCATTGAAAGTGTCCATGGGCGGCGGTATCACTTAACATCAGGTGAGCCTCCTGCCCGTTTGCCCCCTATTCTATAAAAAAAAAAAAAAAAAAAGGCATATCCCATCACGAATTGCTGTGTCAGCGTCTCGGGGTTGACTGCGGGGCGCAGTGGAGAGCTGGAGCACTGAGGCGCGCCGGCCCGTATTAACAATTAGTTATGTAAAATATTAAATTAATGTAATTTTATCAATTTTTTTTCTTTTATTACTTGGCTTGCGAAAAATATATCGTGTAATATGAAAATCATGTTCTATACAATATATAGTTTCGTCATAAAATGAATTCAAAGTTTCAAAAATTGGCTATGTTTGGGTTTTTTTTCTATCGAGCGAAGTTATTTAAATCGTGTATCGATCTGTTAGAAGGATCCCAGTGATTGGGATTTTAAAAAAAGAAAAAATGAATTCACGAAACAATTAAGTGAACTTTATTTGAATATTAATACGAACAGAATAAAAAAATAGAAAAAACCAATAAATGTGTTTCCGCGACGAAGGATGATACCGAACTGATTTCATCATTTAGTTATTGGTTCACCTCTCGGTGGGAAAATGCTGACTAGACAAAAGATATTAATGTGTCAGCCACATAAGGTACAAGGCTATGATATAACAACCCCCCGTTTAAGAGTAAACTTACGGTTTTAGGTAAGTTTGCGAAAAGAGAAAAGGGTAAGATAGTTATTCCATACGGAGACGAGGCTGAGGATGTGGGGTTTCACTGGTTGAAGAGGTATTATCTGGATTTTCTATGTCTTTGTTTGGAAATACGCATTTATTGGCTTTTACAAAGATTATAATTGCAATACTTAAGATTATTAAAAAGGAAACTATGCTAAAGCTAAAACTAAGATAGTCTGAAGGGTCATTAAGGAAATCATCTGAATCATCATTAATTGACTTAATAGGTAAATCGTCAATTAAATTTAAACTATCAAGATTCACATGTCGTAACTGGTGCGTTGAAATATTAATATTTACTTTGGAAAATTCTATCAAATTACAACAACTGTCATTAATAATGTTAAAATTTGAAACAACAGGACTTATGGTAATTTCATAAACACTTTTTGCTTCAAATCTATCTAGGTAAGTATTCCGGTTCCTGATATAACAATGTCAATTATTCTATGATTACATTCAATAGTTAGTTTCTCATCATTAGATTCAACGTAAAACCATTTGTTATTATTTAATTTATGCCAGATATCAATTTTACCGAATATAAATCTTGTAGTACAAGTTTTAGGTAAATTTTCAACAGCTTTGGTGATTATTTCTGTTTCACATATTGGATAATTAACAACACTGAGAATATTCAAAGGGTTACAAATATACTGATGTCCAATTATTAAATTACAAGAATCTATATTATCAAAATTAAAATATAATTTCTTATCTTCACTAATGCCTATAAAAGGTTTCGTTGCAGTAATAAGTGCAAATGAATTTGGAGATGTCGGATTATGTGGTACAGGGATAGGTATAACTTTATAAAGATTGTATGTTTCTACATTTACAAGAGGAATTTTTATTACAAATACTAGATGATTTTCGATTACATATGAAACTACTTTAGCGAGGTTCATTAGAATATTGATATTATCTAAATTTAACTCTACAGGGAAATCCTTAAGTCTAGATACATCTTTAATATTACTTACTAAATCTATGTATAATTGCTTAGGAGTAATAATTGAAGGATGAATAGTGTTTGATTTTGAAAACAATACACTGCTTACAATATCTTCAATTTTGAATGAAAGTGTTAATAGGCTAGCTTGTAACACACTTAAGATTTCATCCATGTTTGTTTGCAACTTGACAGAGTTGATGACCTCAGAAACGTTTTTGACGGAAAGAGATAATTTATCGATAACATCGTTCAATAGGATTTGATTCTTATTGAGTTCGTTCATGGAAGTATTAAAGTTTGTAATTGCGGATTTAGAGATATAGATGCTTTGTTTAAGATTTGAATTAAGATCTTTATCTATTTGTTGCATTTTAGCAATTGCTTTATTATATCTATGTGCGTCATCTTCATTTAAAGTTCCAAAAATATGTTTGAATACAGTTCCAATACCGGCAAACCAAGCAGATCGTTTCGATTTGGAAGTTGTAAGGTGTGATATAGACTGAAAATCCCGAATTATGTCTTTGAACAATGAATCAAGTGGTTGAATTAGATTGTGACATTCAAAGTGGTTGAATGTTCCGCTTTGTTGACATAAGTAACGTATTGTGCTGAAAGCATTCTTAATATTGTCTATGTGAGTTGGTGCAAACGATATATCAATTGGGATCACTATGTGAATATGATCATTTATTATTTTTGCAGTACCATGTGGATCGAAGTAAATTCCAGGACTCGAGGTGATAGTATGAATATACTCTTCATTTTTGTTTCCCAGGATAGGATTATAAATTATTAGTCTTAATACGATTTTAATTGTATTTAGTTTTCTTCTTCAACTGCGAGTTTAACTTCGTCATAATGATGTTTCACATGTCGACGATTAATTAAAAGAGATAGGGTGTTATTACCATGTATCCTTACTACTTTATATGGACCTTTCCATATAGGTGATAGGGCTTTACGGAGTCGGACATGGTTTTTAATATACACGTAGTCACCGATTTTATATTGTACAGTCCGACTATGTCTGTCGTAATACTGTTTGGATCTTTCTTTAGAAATATTGATGTTCTCTAGGGCTTTTTGATGGGAAAGTTTTAAACGATGGTGTAACATTTTAATATATTCAGGGTAAGTGAGATCCGGTTGGGAATTAAAAACTGAGTCTGGTATGTATGGTTTATGACCGAATATGAGTTCATAAGGAGTAAACTTGGTTGTGCTATGGATAGTACTATTATAGGTGAGTATAGCTGTGTAGACATATTTATGCCAATCTGATTGGTTTTCATTTACAAATGATTTTAGGTATTCTTTTAAGGTTGAATGGCTACGTTCAAGCGCGCCTTGTGTTTGAGGATGATATGGTGTTGACCATATTTGTTTTATCTTTAAAAATTTACAACACATTTTGAAAAGTTCCGCAGTAAAATTAGTACCCTGATCGGTTAGAATAGATTTTGGAATACCGAATAAAGATATAAAATGGGTTAAGCATTCACAGGATTCTTCAGCATTAGCATTGGTAATAGGATAAGCCAAAGAGAACTTAGTAAGATCGTCTTGTAGAGTAAGTATGTATTTAAGTTTAATAGTGCCAGCTTCGGGCAAAGGACCGACTATGTCTAAAGCAACTCTTTCGAAAGGACGAGTTGATGTCGTAGTTATTTGCATAGGAGCTCTATTGACTTGGCGAAAAGCTTTGTTAGATTGACATAAGCTACAATTTTTTACATAATTTTCAATGTCGGAACGCATTCCTTTCCAATAGTATCTTTCTTTGATGCGAGAAAACATTCGATTTGAGCCTAAATGTCCGGCGATAGGAATATCGTGATTTTCTTTAAGTAGTTTAGTAATTTCTGTTGGAACGGGATATATGATACTGTTATGATATACATTAACTATTATGTTTGTATTATTAAATAAATAAATTAACACATTATATATTTTAAAGAAAGATTGGTTGTCATACGGGTTTTTAAAGTCGGATATAGCTATTTCACTGATATTACCGGATAATAGAATTTTATCCCGTACCGATTTTAATGTTTTAAATATATCTGGGTAAGAGCAACTGTCGAAGTAGTAAACTTTTGTTAAGAGAAGGAAAAAGGTTTTTTCATTTATCTGAAGTTCTTTATAAGAATGGAGTTCTCGTTCTTCATTCAATATTTCCTGGTTTTCTAAATTAGACAGGATTTCCTCGAGATAAGGATTAGATTCGTCAAAATCGATTGACACCGGTACAAGAATAGTTTTGGATTTAGTCTTCAGGAGATTTTCATTGTGTTCTTTAATGTGAGTTGTAAAGGTTGTATCATTTTTGGAAAATGCTTTTAAGAACGTGTTGTAATCATGGTTGGATGAAGGAATTGTGTCAGGAGGAGAACCGTCAGAGTGAGAGTTACTGGTAGTCAATACTTCAGAAGGAATTGAATTATCTTGTAGGTTTGGGGAGTGTAAGTCTCCTAATTGTATTAAGTCATCTAAAACTCGTTGTGCATCTATAGGAGATTCAGTATGCCGTTGATCTGGCATTGGATCAGGATTTTGTATTTCGGAAGGGATAATGGCATCTGGACTCAGGGGTTCAAAATCGACAAGATGATCAGGATTTAATGGGCTTATTTCATCAAGATTTAAAGGAGAGTCGTCACTCTGTATAGGATTTACAGGATATCGTGATAAAGCGTCTGCGGCAGAATTTAGTTGACCTTTACGGTAGATTATATTATAGTCATACTCCGAGAGTTTAAGTCGCCAACGCTGTAACTTACTGCTAGGGTCTTTATGGTTCATGAGCCAGGCCAGTGGTCGATGATCAGTTATTATATTGAATTTGCGCCCATAAATATAAGGACGAAAGGTTTTGCAGCCAAAGAGTATTGCAAGGAGTTCTTTTTCTGTGGTGCTGTAGTTAGTCTCAGCTTTATTCAGAGTTCTAGAAGCATAAGCTATTGGTCTTTCTTGGCCTTTAGGTCCTTGAGAAAGAACGGAACCTATGGCATATTTAGAAGCATCGCAGGTTAAGGTAAATGGTAAGGAAAAATCTGGATATATTAGAACAGGAGCAGAAGTTAGTTTAAGTTTCAATTCGTCAAAAGCAATTTGTTGTTGGTTTTCCCAAATGAAAGAGACATCTTTTTTCAAAAGAGCAGTTAAAGGTTTGGCGATTTTGGAGAATTCCGGAATAAATCTTCGGTAATAGGACACAAGACCTAGAAAAGACTTAATATCTTTTGGAGTTTTTGGAATGGGGAATTGTGTCACAGATTTAATTTTGTCTGGATTAGGTTTTACACCTTTATCGGAAATTACATGCCCTAGATAAATAACTTCACGTCTCAAGAACTCGCATTTATCTGGTTGAAGTTTAAGATTAAATTTTCTAAGACGTTGGAAAACTAACTCAAGGTTTGTTATGTGGCTAGGTAAGTCGTGAGAATATATGACAATGTCATCTAAGTACACAAAACAACGGATATCTTGAAGACCAGCGAGAGCTGTGTTCATAAGACGTTGGAATGTAGCTGGCGCATTTTTAAGACCAAAAGGCATTCGAGTGAATTCAAAGTGCCCTTGAGGAACACTAAAAGCGGTTTTGGGTGTGTCTTCTACCCTAATGGGGATTTGATGAAATCCAGAGGCTAAATCAAGAGTGGAGAAGTATTTGCTTTGTCCGAGTTGGTCTAAGATTTCGGAAATTTGAGGAATAGGATAGCTATCTCCAATAGTGATGTCGTTTAGTTTCCTGTAATCAATAACTACACGCCATTTGCGATGTCCTGAAGCGTCAAGTTTTTTCGGGACCACCCAGATAGGAGACGACCACGGGGACATAGAAGGTTTAATGATGTCTTGCTCCAACATCTGGTCTATTTGTTTTGCTACTTCTTGTTTGTGAATTTCTGGAAAGCGATATGATTTAACATGTATAGGATTTTGGGGTGTTGTATTTATTTCATGTTGGATGGCATCAGTATGAGATAGTTTATCTCCAGGAATATGAAAGATATCAGAATACTGAGAGCATATATCGTGAAGAGCGTTAGATTCCTCAGTATTAAGGTGATTGACTCTTAATTGATTCAGTACTTCCTGAGTGCGAGTGTAAGCGTCAGTATGTTGGGTATGGTGTATTGTAGAATTAAAGTTAATTGATTCATGAGTTATGTCATCAAAGTCTAAAGGGTTCAGTGTGATATCGAGATTTGATTTTAAAGTAACAGGAGATTCAGAGATATTCAGAACAGATATATTAATTCTTTTATTCTTTTTAACTGAGACAAGGCAGTTAGCGAAAATTAAATCTTCGTGGAATTGTTGGTCTAGCACAAGACCTTCTTTTATGTTAGGATTGGATACTGAGCATTCAATAATTATTTCTGTACGAGGTGGAATCACATATACGGGGTTTTGAAAATCTATCTTAATTTTATGATTTTTTAGAGTTAATGAATTTTGGTTATAATCAATTATGCCTTCCAGGTCGTTGAGGAAATCGTTACCAATTATTGCATCATAGGGTAAGTTAACGTCATCTACAGCGTGAAAATCAAAGATAATGTTTTGTTTATTGCTCAGGAAGAACTTTAATGGGAACTGGCCTAAAGTTTTGGTTGCTTCGCTGTTTGAGTTTATTCCTTTGAGTAAGATTTTGGGCGGTTCGAATAATTGTTCGAACTGGATGCAAGATTGTTTCATTAGGCTAACTGACGAGCCTGAATCGATTAGGAATTTGATTGGGATTTCGGATACATTTGTCTGGAGTAATACATATGGTAAGGATCTCTTTACGGCATTAGATGTCACCTCGAACACAGTAGGTGTATCTTTAGAGTTAGTGTTGGATACAGTGGAATTAGTATTGGATACAGTGGAATTAGAAAGTCCAAACTTCGGGGCGGAAGCATAAGATTTAGTGGGACTTTTAGGTATAGTAGATACAGAGGATTTAGTCACAATATCGTCTCGTTGGTTAGTATGGCAACCATGTTGCGGAGCCTGTGGATTTGGATTACCCTGCGAGGATATTGGAGTTTTACGAAATTGATTACCATGTAGCGGAGTCAAGGAGTTGGATTTTTGTTTACAGGGTAAAGAAATGGGAATACTATAATTGACAACATTGTTATTATATGTTGTGCCGTATTTTATTCTCTGACCCGCACGGCACTGACGCGAATCAGGTTTCAGTTTAAATCATCGACAACTTCATCATTATTGGTATCTTCATAAGATATCGGATCTGCAAAGTTTACGTGGTTAGAACTACTGTTAGTTCGTGGTTGGAATGTACGTGGATTTTGATTTGTATTTTGGAATCTTTTATTATTAAATTCGCGCTTCCGGCAGTTTTCCAATACGTGCCCTTTAGCTTTACAGTATCGACAGAATAGTGGCTGTGCACTGCTTAAATTTACATTATTAGGAGCACGTTCATAAGTTGATGTTGGTTTGTTTTGATAGCGATCTCTAAATTGGTAGTTAGGGCGCGAATAATTATTTTTGTTGGGCGGCCCTTGACTTTGAGGGTTATTATATCTTTTCCGAGAAGCTTCCATTATTTTCTCTTCGGAAATTGCGAAGTTTATTGCGTCATTTAATGTTTCTGGGTCCCGACACCTGACGATAGTTGATATTTGGGGTTTTAGGCCGATGACAAAATGGTGCAGGGCTAAATCCTGCATAGCTGCAATTCGGCCAGCTAGTTCGCTTTTCTTCTTTTTTTGAGATAAATTTATTTCTGTTAACAATTTCGAAAGGCAGGATTCTATGTGTAATGCGAACTCGTTAACCGAATCATTATTTTGTATGCAGTTTTGTAAGTCGGAGAGTAGTGCCGAATAGTGTTTTTTCTCTCCGAATTGAGTGGTGAGAAACTCGGAGAGTTGTTCCCATGATTCAAATTCTTTTATACTACACGCACTTTCGGCCTTACCCTCTAACTGGCTTAATATATACTTAAGTAAAGCGGGACGTTTAGATTCTAAAGCTAAATCATAAGCGTTATGACAATTATTTAGAAATGGGACTAATCTCTCCCTGGACCCATCGAAGGGTTTAATAAACTTAAATAATACACTTAGGTCCATTCTGTCCTCGCTATCTTCTTTTTTCTGTACACGTCGCGAACTTGACTCGCCTTGTGTAGTCATAACAATATGTTCTTATCGCCCGTTTTGGAATGCGGGGATAGACGATAAGTTCGATTGAATGTTACAGTGAATAAAAAAAAAAATATATTTTATAACTCACAGGATACTGGAGAATAATAGTAGCTTCATTGGAATTTTATAAGGATTTATTCCGTCGGTGCTGGACTCAACAGTGGGTTGATCAAAGGAAACAACCCTGTGTCACTTACTGCACAGTGGACGGGAATTCGGTTGTCGCGGACACTTTTACACTTTCACTTTTCACTTTTGCACATATATGAGACGTTCCTAGGATTAATACAATCCCTTTACGCTGCCACCAATGTTAGAAGGATCCCAGTGATTGGGATTTTAAAAAAAGAAAAATGAATTCACGAAACAATTAAGTGAACTTTATTTGAATATTAATACGAACAGAATAAAAAAATAGAAAAAACCAATAAATGTGTTTCCGCGACGAAGGATGATACCGAACTGATTTCATCATTTAGTTATTGGTTCACCTCTCGGTGGGAAAATGCTGACTAGACAAAAGATATTAATGTGTCAGCCACATAAGGTACAAGGCTATGATATAACAGATCTTTCAAAATGGATACATAAGCTACTCAATTCCACCATATTTTTTTTCCACGCCAGAAACGATGACGAAAAATTGAAATAAACAATGTACTTCTTTGGAGTTTGGCGACCAGATAGGTTCTTAATGTAGAATTTGTAATTAGCCTTATGGACGTGTATATTCGACATCAAAACCTCAGTGACCGACACATTAGGCAATTATTAGTCTCACCCAGTTGTGGTTGTCTACCACAGCGTATTTAGCCTTTGATGGTTAAACAAAGAAAATATATAACAATAGTTTTATGTTCATTATTATTAACGAATTTTAATTTGGGCAAATTATTCGTGATTCTCAAAAACGTGAAGTTAAAATGGTTTGGCACTGATGTACATATATGATATGATATAATATAATAGCTGACCTGACAAACATTGTTTTGCCATGTATTCGTATTATGCCACCTACTCGTATTATTTCTAGGATTTTTTTTTAGTTCAATAAAAATAGCTATCTACTATGTATAATAAAAATAGGGGTTGATCGTAGAGGGGTGAGAAAATAAGGGTTTGTATGAATTTTTGTATGTTGTATCATAAAAAAATAAACACACAACAAAATGTCTATAAAATTTAAGAAAATATTTTAGGGTAGATAGTAGCCGATTCTTAGACTTACTGAATATGCATAAAAAAATTCATAAGAATCGGTTAAGTCGTTTCGGAGGAGTATGGGAACGAACATTGTGACACGAGAATTTTACGATGTCCAGTTTTTACGATGTCCAGACCTCGAAAGCAAAAACGTGATAATGACACACTCATTTAATATCAAGTTATCTTGATAAATAACAATATTTCCTAAAATAATTATTGTATGTATTAATAGGCTGTCCATGCATCGAGTCCCCCGGATTGCAGCGCGAGACGGCAGTCGAAGATATAAAAAATATAAATTGTGATATGTTTATATGTATTATTATTCCAAATAAATGAAGAACGTATGAGACATAATTCCGGAGGTGATGCCTAGAATAAACAAATAGCTATGTTACGACCAGAATTATTATCTCCATATTAAAACGTTTAATTAAAATCTTCCAAAGTCAACTGATATACATTTAGTATGAACCTTGAACATATAGTACTTATGTATGTGTATAAAATACACAGTGACACAGGCTTTATAAACAGGCTTTTAATTATGTGTCCCAATTAACGTCAGTTTCGTTTACGTCGAAGTTTATTATTAATTTATGAACCTTCGAGGGATAAGTTTTATTTACAAGAAACTGTGGAGAGAACATTATCAATTTTGAACTTTTACGATTGGAAACTTTGATTGCTAAGGAAAATACTTGAGATAAGAAGAGGTGTACGGGAAAAATGTTTTTGTTCTTAATAAAACGTTTTCCTAAATCGAAATAAGTGTTTTAAAGCACTTTTTGCGGAATTTCCAATTTATAACGCAACATGAACAACAAAACAATAGCAGTTCTATTTTAGTAATAAAAATTTATAAAATATGCTCTCACGTTAAAATAAAGCATATAACGATGGTCGCAGGTGAATTTCATCCATATAAGAGAAAATCGATATCCCGCTCAGAGTTTTAGATCGTAAAATATGTCTGCAGATATTTCGAAGTATGTAACTTTGCCTTGCTTTACGGTCTTTTATATTTCTCAAATCTAGATAAATCGCTATTTTTAAAAGAACAGAGAGCAAACGAGCAGGAGTCTCACCATGTTAAGTGATACCACCCATGGTCACTCTCAAGCCAGAGTGCGTTGCCGGCCTTTTAAGAATTAGTACGCGCTAAGATAGATAGATTTAGATATAAATTATGTTTTATAAGATAGTCTGAAAGAAATCGCGAAGTAGCAATAAGGCCGGTCGTTGCACCATTGAATTATTTTTTCAGTTTATTACAGTTATTTATTTTTATTATGTATGATCCATGTACTGTGAATAATATAAATCTTAATATCCGCGAATATAAGTACATAGTAAAAATTAAACAAATCTTTTAGCTTATATGCATTTAATAGCTTTTATGATAAAACTAAGATATATATAGATATTTAAATTTAATATATTTCATATAGATTCTCCTGATTCATTCAATTGCTTACTGTTGTGAATAAAATTTGCCTATTTATATAAAATTGAAGTTAAATAATTTGATATGGGAAAATGTTTTATGACATTGAATACATAAGTAAAATCGTTTAACGAGATTCAATTTATCAAATATCTTCTCAAAATATAACATCCTTAATGTGGTTAACGCGGAGTTTCCTGTATTATCTTATATCAATCAATGTTAGGAATTTCGGGAATGTATTATAACCTAATTAATTCAAATTAGTCATATTACGAAACGATAAATAGCTATACAATAATATAAAAATAATTAAATATACATAAAATAAGCCTTTATATTTCTATCAACTGTCAACGTCATTTAATGCAGTTGTATTTATTGAATTCACACTTCTAAAACAATTACATATCTAATATATAAAATTCTCACGTCGCGGTGTTTGTGGTTAAACTCCTACGAAACGGCTCGACCGATTCTCATGAAATTTTGTGTGCATATTGGGTATGTCTGAGAATCGGACAACATCTATTTTTCATCCCCCCTAAATGTTAGGTAGTCCACCCCTAAATTATTTTATTTTTTATTTTTAAATAAAAGGTTTTTTTTTGTTTTATGATACAGCATTAAAAAATACATACAACCCCTAATTTTCATCAAGTACATGTTACTAATATTGTAAAAATCGCTAAAACTTTATTTTCATGACATGAGAAAATGTATCATGACATTTTCTTTTATTGGAAAATAGGTGACCAACCTTCCATGGCAAATTCTTTACGGGTCTTAAAAAAATAATTAAGTGGCGCTACAACCTTTTTAGGTCTGGTCAGATTTCTGTATCTGCCGGGTCTAAAGCAAGATGTTTTCCTTCACCGTTCGAGGGAATGTTAAGCACATAGAAAGAAAATCCATTGGTGCACAGCCGGGGATAGAACCTATGACGTCAGAGATGAGAGTCGCACGTTGAAGCCATTAGACCGACACTACCTTATGGGTCTTTTTTGTGTCAATTACCCCACAATGTTTTACTGCATGAACTTAATTACTATCAGCCGGGACTCGAATACACGACCTCACTTTGTCTCACGAGCCCCTGTTCACTGGGTGAAACTGCTCAATGCGTTTAACGCATAGGTTTTTATTCGGAAAGACAAAACACAAATACCTACAATCTACATACATTATCTAATAGGTCAAATAAAACGTAGACACAGTGACGTAGACCCTCGCAACAGATGTCGTAGCTACAGTGACGTAGAGTGCTACGAGGTCAAACTGATGTAGCCTTTGTTGCGTAGCGAGAGATGTAATCCTTACGGATGAATTGTTTTAGATCGAGCCTGTATTGGTATAAAATTAGATTAGCTTTTAAAACGATAAAAATAAAAAGAAATGTTTTTTTTTTTTTGATAGCGTAGAAATGTGGGTTTATGTATCTTCTGCGTTGACCAGGAAGTGTTCAGAGGAGTTGTTCGGATTAATACATACAGCGGACCAACATTGGTGTTTTATCATCGGACGTCCATTCGTCGTTATTCGTTCCAAAACTGAGCGTTTTTTAAGGCACATTTTGCCGCGCACCACCACTATGTAGATACAGCTGCCCACCGATGTACTTCTGAACCAATTCGACTTGGACATTTCCTAAGAACCCGACGACGCATTTGCGAGCCCTCTGGCAATGTGAGTGTCTATGGGTGGCGGTATCAGTTAACATCAGATAAGCCTTCTGTCCGTTTATTGAAAGCTAATATTGTTTGTTCATAACAATAGATATGGTAAGTCATAACTACATAAGCACTATTAGTGTTTTCATATAAATTGAAAAAAATACTTATAAGTTTCAGCATACGCCGATAACAGAAAAATGATATAATTATAATAATATCGATCAAACAAATATCCTGCATGTTCAGATTTCATCATTTGAACATCAACAAACTGCTGACATGGATCCGGTGTGTGCTAAATATTAGCAGCAGAATAGCAATTTTAATTATATTTTATTTAAATATTGATCAGCTGCTGACAAGGCTCATATGTATTCCAAATTTTAATAGCTGAGGTTGCGCGATACACCAACAGCTCACTAGAAAAATATCATGTATGTGTGAATAGGTGTAATTAGTATTTAAGATATTGTTTTATAACAATAAATCCGATTTGAATATTGCTCTGTCTTGTTCATTTCTCGTTTCCTCTCAAAGTGGCGAAGACTACTTCAAGCCCTTTATTATCGTGGTGAGCCTGCCCGGTAGCTTTGAGATTATCCCACCACCTCGAACCTTTGATCCTACCCGTAGGGCTCCGTCTGTTACCTTAGGTCTCTTGGTGCAGACATCCCGTACTTATTTATATATTAATATATTCACTATTTATGTGTTAGGGTACGTCTGTAGGGCTTAGGGATCCGTAGGGTTGTTAGGTTCTTACGTCTCACCCTCTTCACAGTCCACTAACTAGCAAGCTGTTCACTGCATTTGTATTCTTGGGGAATAAAGTGTGAATTAAAAAAGAACTTGGTACAAAAACATTTCGTTATAACGCTTCAGGCAATTTAGGACAAGACACACCAAATACTTGAGATTTAAGTTTACGTTGCGACTTTTGTCTAGAATTCTATTCAAACATACCTTCACGACTAACGATATAAGGTACGTAATATCATAGTTTAAGTGAATATAATAGTCGCCTTATACGTGTTAACTTAATTATGGAGCGTTTACGGCGTGTAAGTTAGTTAACTGCGCTTTCAGAGTTAAGTGCATACATTATGTATGGTTGGAGTTCAAACGCAAACAAATTTAATAGCACTTGTAACTTCTGTCAACAATGCACAGAAAGAAATGAGTTTTATTTTATTTAAGTTAAAAAGCGTCGAATTAACAAAAACCGTTACTTTATATTTATTATAAATTTAATATTTAATTTTCGCTTTTAAAATTAAAATAAGAAAAAGGAATTCATGAAAACGAACGTAAAGTTTTAAAAGAATATTATGAAGGTTAAATGAAAGAAACATGCAAGAGAAAGCTAAATTAAAAAGTAATTGCTGCATGTGAGCAGTAGTGGCTTCAGCATGCGACTCTCATCCCTGAGGTCGTAGGTTCGAACCCTGGCTGTGTACCAATGCACTTTCTATGTGCGCATTAAACATTAGCTAGAACGGTAAAGGAAACCTGCATGCGTTCGACCCAAAAAAGTCGATGTGCGTCATTAACACAGGAGGCTTATCACCTACTTGCCTATTAGATTAACAAATGATCATGAAACAGATACAGAAATCTGAGGCTCAGACCTAAAAAGGTTGTAGCGCCATTGATGTATTAATTTTATTTTTAATTATAGTATTGTTTGGGTGACTGTCGCCTTCATTACCAAAAAAGTGAAGGAGAATGTAAATTGAATGGTCTTTGATTGATGGGTCGTCTCAATACGAGATGTTTTTTTGTTGTGATTATGAATTTTAAATAATAAAACTCCTGAAATGAGCATGGCATAGGGCAGACATTTGATTAATCATATTTATTTATTGCCACAACGTCAATATTTGTGTCTACGCCAGCTTTTCAGTACAACTGTTAATATGTTCATTATAATATTCCTATTTTCTTTACTTTCACTAGAGTCTAAAGAAATTCCGTTTGCATTGTAAATGAAGCAACATAATAGAGACATAAACTCGTTTACGACACCATTTTGTATCGGTTTTGGTTTTGTAGTCAGGCGAATAAATATTGTTATGGGCTATAAGGGTCTAATAAGGCTGTATGATATTGTCTGAATTATTTAAGAGTTTGCAATAAACGCGATAAGAAGAGATGAAACTCCATTGTGCTATATATCCCGTACCAAGAGCCCATATATACACCCTCATGTAGATACGCTAACTTTTTCACCATCACACAGCACAGCCGAACTAGGTATTACGTGTTTAATATTTTTTATTGATTTTTTCCTTTTTATATATGTTATGTATTCTATCTTTGGCTATATCTTTAGTGTAATTGTTTTTTGTTACATATAATAGTTGTAGGAGTTCAAAATAAATAAATATTGCTAAAATACAACTCTACTTTAAATCCAAGTATTTTTAGGTATGTCTTGTTTATATTACTTTCTTTGATATATATTTATATATTTAGTTGAATAAAATCATTTTATTGTTACCAATCCAGTTAATATTATTAGTACTTAACTATTTGTAAAGATTTATTTAATGGCGTAAAAGAACATTGTATTTAGTAAGTAAGTTAGTAAGCTGTAAATCTTTCTCAATAAATAAAATAAAATAAAAATTACCTTCACTTTTGTCTATAAAGAATATGATATGAATAAATTTACTTCGTTAATTCACGTAGAAAATACGACGTCTCCAATGTATAGGGATTTTTCAATAAATCGCTGTAAGCGGCTTATTGTGTCGAACTATTGAGGAAGTTGGGTTAATACGCTTGTTAAGTAAAATGTTGTATAGTAATACAGTTTTTATTAAGTTTACTTGCGTTTTTCATAGTTACAATTTGTACGTTAAAACTATTACGAACAAAGTTGGTTTTTTAAACTAATGTTTGACCCAAGCTTTCCCTTAACGATTAATACCTTATCAAATTCATGGCATGTTATTAAGTACTTGAAAGATCGAGCTATGTAAATAATTTACGAAATTTAAGTTTTTTAAAAGTATTATTTATACATATATAGAAGATACATGATGCAATTATACTAACTCGCGTATACCGAGGATAACTATGAGATAAGATTTGGAAACCACTTGCTATCTGAGATACGGGATATAGTAGCAGTGAACTCGTTTTTAATACATCTGCAACGTTGTATGGACTCTAATGCATTAACAGCGTAAAAGGTGGCGTGTATATTTTACTGTTTACGTTTTTTAATATTACTATTTGTCCCATGTCAGTGACATATATGTTTTTAATGAGAATAAACTTCTTTACAGCCTAGTAGCTTTAGCAATCTTTAAGGTCGTAGGTTCATTTCTCGCCTGGGGGCCAATGGACTTAATTTCTATGTGCGCATTTAACATTCACTCGAACGGTGAAGGAAAACATCGTGAGGAAACCGGCTTGCCTTAGACTTATAAAGTGGAGGCGTGTGTCATGCACAGGAAGCTGATGATCTACTTGCCTATTAGATTGACACAGATCATGAAACAGATACAGAAATCTTAGGCCCAGACCTAAAAAGGTTGTAGCGCGACTGATTTATTTTGTAAACTTCATATAACCCAACCAAAATTGCTGTTAAATTAATGATATTAATAGATTAAAAAGTTTTCACTTATAAAAATTATAATTGCCTTACTCAATGTGCCTAAAACATGAAACCCACGTGAAGATAAAGTTATTTTCGTAAAATATTAAACGACCATAAAACGGTGGTCCTTCCACCTGAGTTTTTATGTCACTTTAGCAGTTTTATCGTTATATCGATAGCGGTAAAAGTTAATTTAATATATTCATAGCTACGTGGAAAATATAGATAATGCATTGGATTCATAAAATGTGCACTGACATAGTCGAGAAATGAGATTTATCTTAATTACTGACTGATAGAAGATACGCTCTATTCGCGAACTTAAGAAGATACTTCAGTAAACGTACATTTAATTAAATACACTTAATGATTGTTTATTGTAATTTGTAAAGATACACGCGTATAACAACTCATAGCTACATACGCACACTCACCCATTTACACTCACACATTCACAAATACTTTATATCTTTTTTTTTTTAGGTTTGGTATTATTAATATAATAGATACATAAAACTAATAATAAAATAATAAACATTGAAATAAATAACTAAACTTAACATAAACTAAAATATATTATTAAAAAGAGTCCCTTTAGGCAAGGTTCCGAAGATACTGGCAGCGTTCCCCCTTTGAATCGCTTCTTTGTCTGAGGTAGCTGCCAGATCTTCGGTCTCCAGTGATGTCGACTAACCTTTTTGAAATTTCTTTAAAAAGCCTTAAAGCGCTAGGACCCCACGGACCAAGGGTCTCGACACCGAATGGGACAAAATCATATTCTGAGCCCAGACCCCTGTATTTGCATGCTTTATTTTTTTCAGCCGCTTCAAAAAAAAAAAAATTTGATATGGGACTGACATTTAAATGAATCTGCCTTTATATCTTATATATATAAGTCTTATATATGTTAATATGTTAAAATATAAAATAAAAAAAAAATGTTAATATGGAATATAAGATACAGGTATCACTTATTTCACGTCATTTAATTTGAAATCATCCCTACCAACACAGGCAGGTCCCTTGTGTGGGGACTAGCGGTATTTGAATTTTGTCACAACCTATTTGTTATGAATAAAGTTTTTATTATTTATTTTAATTATATTTTTCGTTTATTCAAGCTAACTAAAATAGGTCTCATTCTGCATCTCTTATTTATTAGTTCTATATAAGAAAGACAGATGACACAAGTCATATTTTGTGTAAACCACTCCCCGTTTGGACAATTGTCTTATAAAACCAATGTTTTTACTTCTCGTACCTAGATTTTTAACAATTCAGGCTCATAAAGTATTTATTAATAAAACATTTCCCAAATAGGATTACGATGGACGAAACCGCATTCAAAAATATCGACATTATTTCAAAGAGAACCAATTTAATAAATGATAATTTTATCAGCACGAATGAGGGAATTCATTTTGAATTGTTTCAGTGTTGAATGAGCTTTGATTAACTTTTGACAATATTGCGCCAATATTATCATAAAGTATGAGAATTACTTTATTGAAATTACTTAATTACTGATTAAATACTTTGTTTAAGGAAAGTTTTAAATAAAGCAGTTTAGTAAACATGTGTTTTTTAACCATTTAGACGTCACGAGTGCTTTTGAGCAATCGTTGCAAGCAAGAAATTAACTTTATTGCTATAATCGTTTATAATATATAAATATAAGAGTCTTTTCTCCAACTTCAATTTTGTTCCCTTCCGGTCCCTCCCGGGTCCCCTCCCGGTCTTGGGCCGTGGGGTTCAAGTGCACAGGCGCTAATTAAAGATTTCAGTTGGCGCTGGTAGATAGTACCGGTGACCCCAGAGCTGGTGCTTTCCTTGCTCAACGAATAAATATCACAATGCAGCGAGGAAATGAACACACACTGCCACAGAGACCAAACTTTTTAATTTGTCTTAATTTTCTTTTTATTATTTTTGTTATTACTGTGTAGGTTAACAAAATTTTAAATACTGTATATTTGATTGTTATGATTACTTATAAACAATTTTTTGTTTATAAAGCTATTTTTCAATGCATAATTTAGGTATATTGGTTACAAATATTACTTTTTTTATAATTATTCATAGATCTCTTTAAATTGAGACCTTCATGACTGTTTGTATTGAATGCCGAAGCTAAGGACCCTATTTGTACTGAACAGAAAGTAACAACTTTGGAAATATTAATATTCTTTAAGTTTAAAAGTTCTTTCCGTTACACGCCCTAATATTTAAAAGATAAATGATGATAGATCCAATAGGAGTTAAAATATATCTTACTTCCGAATTTGGAAACTGATTCAGAAGATTAGATTCAGGGGATTAAAAAGCTTTCCTTATAAGAAAGCAAAAGTCAACCTCAATTTAAGAATAAATTAAAAATTATAAAATACAGTATTAATATTTTCTTTCGATTTACATCTGTGGTCCTGAAACGGGCCCTCGAGTTTCCATCCAATCCAAGAGACCAGGGCGCTATTCTTTATAAAATTAAAACAATAACAGGAAATTAAAGTTGTAATTAGAATATAAGCTGATTTATTTAAAAAAAAAAAGAATGCGTGTACTGATGTACGCGCGTAAGAAGTTATACTTCTTTGGCATTACTAAAAATAGTTTTTGGTTGCATGCAAAAAATTAATTACAATTAAATAATTAATTACAAAGACTGGAAAAGGAGTCATTATAATCAATAAAGTTCAGTTTACATTTGAGAAATTAAATAAATAAATATTTATTATTATTCTCTTACATTAAGTGTAACATAAAATCTATTATTATTCGAATGTTGTTTTTAAATAATGTCCAATGCCGTAGCATCTTCCGTAGGCCACTTCATTATGTTAATTTTCTGTAACGGTGCGCGCGCATCGTAAAATTTTACTCTCATCAATTTTTTCATAACGCAACTAAAGAAGTATAACTTCAAAAATCCACAGCCTTTCAAGTTAAATTTTTTTTATGTAATAGCACGCAAACGCATTGGTTCCTAAATACTTCGGTGGGCAACTGGTATAATATATACGTACAATCTAAACACCTAGATTTCAATTTAATCTAGATTAGAAGATAAAAATGATTACATCTACATACACATTCAAATGTCCTTCAGCCATGTAAATAATAAATTGACCTGTTTCACAAGCTAAAATCTCCATATTGTAATTTACATACTAAAAGTGAGGTGTTAGACCCGTGTCACAGAATAGTATCAGCAGTCACACTGTACTTTTTAACATACCTCTGGTATACTATAAACGTTGCTAAATAAAATTATTGCAAATTTAAATGAATTTAATTAATGTAGATAACATTAATTAATTAAATGCTATTATTACTGTTTATAAATACATTATGGCTTAGCGAAAAGCCTTACAAAGGCTTAAAAGGGTGCCTGGGGATCTAAGTTGCTGCCGTAACTGCTACAAGTTGCTGTGTCATCCATAACTATACCCCTAAGGGTACGAATAATCATAATAACTGAATGTACACTTTTAACTAAAGGACTCTTTTGTCCCTTTTTGTCAAATTGTTTTCACGCTGCGATAAACAGAGACAGATAAGTACTTTATTAAACGTGCGCAGTTACATTGATTTATTTATATGTTATTTTTTGACTATATTCCTTATTCAAAACTGAATGCAGTCTTTTCTTTTAACTGAAGTACTCTTTTTTCCTTGTCTGTCTTATTGTTTTAACGCTATGCTTACAAGAGATAGATAAGGATTTTAGTTAAACCTGTGCGAACAGATTTTTTTTTTTGACTAACCTTTTATAAAAACTCAATGCATTCTTTTAACTAAAGTCTAGAAGGTGAGAGATGTGTACTTTAGAACAATTACAGTTATTTAATTTTGATGGCTTTTAGGCCATTAGCCGTTTTGTAATATTTCGAACGCAAATAAAACAAACTGATCAATTTAATCTGTGCCCAAACATTGGTAAATACTCGATCGACCCGTAAATCTCTCAATCCCCAGAACCCCAGTATAACACGTTTTCATCCCCCTATCAATTTGAAATTGATTTGTAGGACGAAACATATTTAAATTTATCGCTTTGTAAGCTTTCCATTTTTTCCCCTTTAAGTCCCTCTGATATCTGATAAGGGGCTCCTTATACTTTGCTAAAGTTATCCATATATAAAATTCTCGTGTCACAGTTTTCGTTGCCATACTCCTCCGAAACGGCTCGACCGATTCTCATGAAATTTTGTGTGCTTATTGGGTATTTTTGAGAATCGGACAACATCTATTTTTCATCCCCCTAAATGTTAAGGGTAGTCCACCCCTAAAATTTTTTTTTTATTTTTAGATATTTTTTTCTGTTTTTATTTTTTTATGATACAACATTAAAAAATAAATACAACCCCTATTTTCACCCCTCTACGATCAACCCCTAATTTTTATTATAAATGATAAACATGGCAAAACGACGTTTGCCGGATCAGCTAGTATATATATATCTATAAATGAATTGCTGTTCGATGTCTCGCTAAAATTCGAGAATGGCTGGACTGATTTGGCTAATTATGATCTTGGAATGTTTCTGGAAGTTCAGGGTAGGTTTGAACGGAAACATAAGGCATACTAATTATGCCTTATGTTTCAGTTATGATTATTTTAGAAAAAAGTAGTAACTTGGTTGTCATATATTTACATCCATTCATAAATTTGTGTTTCATAGCTGTAGTATGGTTCGATCTCTTTGGTCTGTTTTAAACATGTTGTGTTAAGTTTTAGCACATATATGTAGGTGGTACGGAGTTCCAGGTCTACAATATATTTGCGAGTAAACTTTTGAGTGACTTTTGATTATAGCGTGTTGTTCCCACGAGAATGTTAGTGCGTGCTCCTATTTCACCATGCCTCCTGCTGATAGAGGACAAATCTTTGTTTTTAATTTATGTTATTATTATTAATTACTTAAGATGTCATGTGGAACATGGTTTAATGGTTGCAGCTCCTTGCAAACGTTGTGTAAAAAAAAAACATGGCGATTAAAAAGAGTGGCGGAGAGTTTATTGCCAGTTCTTCTCTTCCGTTCTACGCCCTTGATTTGAGAACTGGCACTAAATGTAAAATTAGAAGCATTTATATGTATTTCTTTACAGACAAGTCATAAGTGTACAAAGTGTTACCTATATGATTAAATGATTTTTGAATTTTGAATTTATTATTGTAAAATGTGTGTGTCATAAACATAACATGTAGTCATTCCATCATTTCGTAGATTTTTATGCATCTAATGCTGGGTTTAGTACATTTTTGAGTAATAATGGAAAATTTTCCTTTTTTCATATTAATATATAGTTTTAAAATAATAAAAGTTTTTTTGTTCTATATTTTCTTACAAATTACGCTAAAAATTTATTGACAGTTGGGGTGAGGCGCCTTAGAGAAACGCGTCACTAAATGTGGGAGTTATCACTTGGGAGAGAAATAATAATTCGAATCAACGCAGATTTTATTTATAAAACATCATACTAAATATAGAATCATTTACATTCCTTTTCTTCTTATTTAGGCTTTGCGCTCTTTTATAAATTCTTATTTGCACATATTTGTAGGGCTATTTAAAAATATTACGTAGTACGCATGTAGGCGAAATATTCATGGAAATTCCCAGAATCAGAGAAACAAATAAATGGATTTAGAAAATTTATTGAAGCTTTTGAATAATAAGCTTTTTAAGGCAAATAAAAAAAAAGCTTTTAATATTACAGTATTCGTGTAATCTAAAATTCTTTTCTAATACATCTATACTAAAACAGATTAAAAATGTATTGAGAGTTTTTTCAGTTGAAAAGTCACAAACGTATTCTGTTTATATTAAAAGGGCCTAAGATAGCTGCTAGAATTTTGGATATAGTTTACTTCACATCATTTTGCCGAAATAAAATGTATGCTACAGTTATTTAGTTGTAAACCAGTAGTGCTAATATATTTTTAGGTCTGGGCCTCAGATTTCGGTATCTATTTCGTGAAGTCAGCCTTCTGAGCCCGACATACCATCGACTTTTATGGTCAGAGAAATGCTCGTTTCTTCACGATGTTTTCCTTCACCTTCCGTACGAGTGTTAAATGCGCAACTTCTAATTGTTCTCGGGGTACAAACACACGACCTCAGATGTGAGAGTCGCACGAGACACTAGACCAACACTGCTAGTTAAGCCTGCAAATCTAAATTCATTTAGCCTTTTAGGTGCACTTCATATTTTGCCTTTATGGTCTAAGATCCCGCTATACAACGACCTTCACCGAGATGCTTATTTAATGAAACTTATTTTATATTAAATTTAATATGTCAATAAATATAATCCATATGGGTTGCCTAGCAAATTTCAGTCCAGAGTATTTTAATTAATATTAAAAAAAAATATTTTTTAAACATTTCACCGGTATGATTATTAGATAAATTCTATACCAATCGAAAGTATGAAGCCCGTAGAATATGCAAACGTTAGGTTGTTTTTAATCAATTAATTATTTATGTGTATATTTTTTATGTGACACTAAAGTATATATACATCTTTAGTATAAAAGAAGGTTATAGTGATACATATATAATACTACCCTGATTAAAAATATTGATTGAAAAAAGTTCAAAAAATTTACTACATGCAAATTATAAAAAACTTTTTTTTTTGCAAATATTAATTAAACATACTCTGGACTGAAATGTGCTAGGCAACCCATATGGATTATATTTATTGACATATTAAATTAAATATAAAATAAGTTTCATTAAATAAGCATCTCGGTGAAGGTCGTTGTATAGCGGGATCTTATACTATTATGATTTTAAGTAAAAGCTCTCGTCATTCGAGTTACAAAGCTTATTTGACTAACAATCATATCAATTTCAACACGCCAACAGGTGTTTTAATTATTCATGGAACAAAGAAACGCGTGAATAATTAAAATGGTTTGAAAGCTACGCTAGACTTTTAAACTTTTAGTTGAACGCTTCTATCATTGATTGACTGTGACGAGAACGTTAGTGCGTGTTCCTATTTCACCATGCCTACTGCTGATAGAGGAAAAATCTTTGTTTTAAATTGATAATTCTATTATAAATTAACTATTAATTACTTAACATTGTGTAAAACAAAAAAAAACTTGGGGATTAATAAGAGTGGCGGTGAGTTTATTGCCAGTTCCTCTCTTCCTTTTCACGCCCCTAATTTGAGAATTAGCAGTAAATGTAAAATTATAAGAATTTAGGATTTAATACTTATATAATAAATACAAAAAAAAGAATAATAAAAAACAATAACTAACCTTAAAATATAATACCTAACTAAAATATATTTTAAAAGGAGTCCCTTAATATGTTTGACGTTTTCCTTTTTGACGTTCATAAATGTACATTGTGTTACCTAATTATTATATACATATATATATACATATTTAGGTATTTAAAAAATATTTAATCGCAAATTTTAGAGGATCTTTAATAAAAGATAATACTTATTGTTATAAAGCCGACAACGCAACCTTCTCGCAATGGGACCATGGGTGGCTATATCCGTTTGCACACTGTTCTATAGAATAAAGCGTAATTTGTATATATTGTTTTATTCGTCTAAATCCAGTACAAGTGTATTTTTTATTTTTACGAAAACGAGCTTTGCAAATTGGTTCAATTTTTATTGTAATCCACGTTTCGCGTGCTTTTCAGGCATTGTATTATAGCCATAAAAATATTAACATTAGAAATGTGTTTAGCTAAACAATAAATTATTTATAAAAATGGTGTTACGAGTCACAATATGACAACGACAAATGAGCACTTCATTTATCGTTTTATGATATGAAATAGTTTTTATAAATTAAGGAGGAGAGATTTTGCTATTATTTACATGCCTTGTGGTATGTGTTTATCATTGGAAATGTCACTTTTTTACATAGAATAGGACGGCAAACGAGCCTACGTTAAGCCCAAAAAGGGCAGTCGTTGCAGCCCATTTTAGCGGGTACGTAGCCGGCCTTAGAGGGAGTAGTGCCTCTTTTTTTAAACATTTGGAGGTCGTATCTCCCATGAAAGACCGGGAGTCAATTCCCCAGTACGCTAGTGAAGTGAAGTGCGGACCGATCAAGGTTTTTTGCGAAGTTTCTGTTTTGTATACAAAATATTTCGATTATATTTCATACAAATTAGGCTTATAGATTCCTAGTATATAGAAACGAATCAATTAATATTATATAGTCTTTATTATAAGGAGATAAATTAATTACGTATAAAATACAAAAGAAATTATGGTTTGTTTTCGGTTCTTAATCACAGTCATTTCGAGATTGTTTATTCAATTATATAAAGAAAAGATAATTTAAGTTGGAGTGAATACAAAGAAACCTTTTATTTTCTTTTAAGCACGGACTTGATGAAAATTTTACGCAAATACAATAGAACTGGAGTTTCTTATATGCATATAAATGTGTCGTAAATATTTTTATGTTAACATTGTGTGCGTACAATGTGTTTATATAACAGATATGTATAAAATATTGTTTCTTGATATTAATATGAGTCCATGAGTTGGATTCCCAGCCAACATATGTTCGTATAAATTACGTAAATAAAGACGCGGAAAGTAAAAAATCGATCGTCCAATATCAAGTTTAAAATGATATGATCCTCTTTGCAAATGTGAATTCAAAAAGTTATAAGGTCACATTCCAATAACAGACCGTGCAAGATTAGTGGCTATGGGGTCTAGGGAAGCTGGATATTGGCTTAATGCTTATCCTTCGCCAAACACTGGCACCCTTTTAGACCCTGAATCACTTCGAATTGCCATCAGCCTCCGCTTAGGAATTATACATATGGGCATATGGGCAATATGTACTCCCCATAAGTGTCCCTGTGGTTTTGAAGTAAGTAGCCTTGGACACTATGGCCTACACTGTTTTTCCTCCAACTTCAATTTTGTTCCCTTTGGAGTAGAGACTCATGGGCCGTGGGGTTCAAGTGCACAGGCGCTTATTGAAGATTTAAGATGGCGCCTGGTAGATAGTACCGTTGACCCCAGAGCTGGTGCTTTCCTCGCTCAACGAATAAGTATCGCAATACAGCGAGGAAATGCTGCCAGCGTTAAAGGTACACTGCCACAGGGACCAAACTTTTTTAATTTGTTTTGATTTTCATTTTATTTATTTTTATTATTACTTTATAGGTTAAGAAAATTGTAAATACTGTATTTGTGTAAATAAAAATTTACTGAAAATGTGTAAATAAAAAAATATTAATAAGTTTAAAAAAAACAATGATAAAAAAGTTGGCACGTATGAACACGAATAAAAGATTGCGGATATCCCAATCTGGTGGCCCCTATAAAAGAAAATTACATTTGTGAGTTTTTCCGTAACCTCATACACACATTATTAAATGAGATTACTTAAGGGTAAATATCAGGGTTATCGAATAGCATTAATTTAATTCTTATATAAGTTTTCTTGTAAAAATATTTTTTTTCTTGTAAAAATATTTTTTTTCTTGTAAAAATATTTTCTAATGAAATCACGTATTCGATTTTATTTGCATATAAAAAGAGTTTTTTTTTTATGTTTGATCCATTTTATTTTTTAATGTTTTTACCAATTCTTTCAAATTTCCATTATTACTAACTACTAATAGAATCATTTCTAAAATAGAAAAAAAAACAACTCTTCAGATGGTACTTTTTCTATAAAGTCAGAGAAGAGTTGAGTCAAACACATGGAGCATACTGTGCTAATTGCAGCTCTAAAAGAAAATTTGGATATTAAGTAGTCTAGTGCCTATAAATACTAAGAACTCCATCACCTTTATTATGACTCAAATCCATATAATACAAGGTAAATAATATTTAATTAATTACAAACAAAATATGAGAACATCAGGTAAAATATATCAGAGGTATATGAAATGAATAGCGCTTTTTCTCCCACGCCTTTTGTGGAACCAGCTCCCAGTAAAGCCTTCAAGAAAAGAGCGAATCATTACTAGAACAAAATTGTAAGTGTATTAGTACAGTTATCTTCAGTAATTTTATCCTTATTCTACGTAAATGAATCCGAATTTCAGGTAGTTTTAATAAAGGATGCGTGGTACTTGAGTGCGAGAAAAATTCAAATGAAATGGAGTGTTTCCCATTTCCGTTTCCCTCCGTCAATAATGTTGATAAATTATTTGGCGTACACTTCGAAAAATACGGACTATTTTAATTCGTGAAAACAAGTTCAAGATTTTTAAATATAGAACGTTTTGGTAATTTGAATTGTTTATGAAAAACTTCCGCAGAACATTTGTATCATAAAGTAGGTATGAGATTATATTCCACTAATCCATTAATTTGTTCAAAAGCAGCGCTGTTGCAGCGAAATTTTGTTCTAATCGTCAAAAGGCTTTGAAATCCTTAACATAAGAAACCATTTAATTAAGAGAATCGCCCTTAGCTGTCTCGTTTCACAGCGTAAACACAATTTGAGAGAAACGTTTGAGTATTATAGTATAGTATATTAAGACTGATTTATTCATTATGGTATTTCAAGCTTGTTCAGTGAGTGATTTGCACGTATGACGTCACATCCGAATTTGATCCTAATTACACAACGACCCATCGCAAAACGTGATGGTATTTATACAGTAAACTAATACTGTTTATTCCGAGAACTGGTTTACATAATAATCCCTTCACTTGTTTGGGCGGATCCAAAGGAGGGTGGGGTCTTGGGTAGGTATACAAACTTGTATGAACCCCCTTTTGCCAATTCTAGATCGGCCCTAGCTTGTATATTGTATATGAAGTATTTGTCTAACTTTCACTGAATCCCACTTGACGGAAGGTTTTTTTATATATATTAGGGGGCAAACGAGCCTGCTCTATTTAATCTGTATTCAGAAGCAATTATCTCTGAAGCACTGGAAGGCAAAGAGTGGGGTATCAAGATCAATGGGCAAATAATTAACAACTTGAGATACGCCGATGATACCACTCTTATAGCAACAACACCTGAAGATCTACAGAGTATAGTTGACCACGTCTATGAGTGCAGCAAAAGAGCGGGGCTATCAATGAACCTCGCCAAGAGAAGACTTAAACCCAACAATCTCGGTGGCAGGTACTACTTTAGAGAGAGTTAATAAATACAAGTACCTAGGCACATGGCTGACTGAAGCATGGGAGTCTGAAAATGAAGTGAAGACCCGAATAGAAGTTGCTCGTGCTTGCACATCAGTCTGCACCTCCGAAGTAGGATGCTTCAATGTTACATCTGGCCAATTGTAATGTATGGTTGCGAGGCTTGGACCTTGAAGGAGGCAACCATTAAGAATCTTGACGCCTTTGAAATGTGGTGTTACCGAAGAATGCTGAGGATAAGCTGGGTCCATAGAGTCACGAACGAAGAAGTTCTACGGCGCGTCAAACGATCCCGAGAACTCACGTTGAGCATTAAAAAGAAGAAGATAAGTTACTTGGGACATGTGTTTCGACACGAACGGTACCGACTTCTTCAAGTAATCATGATGGGCAAGGTCGAGGGGAAAAGACGCGCTGGCAGAAGGAGGAAGTCGTGGCTCCGCAATATTAGAGAATGGACGGGAGTGGCCAGCGTAGAACAGCTGATGCGCTTGGCGAAAAATAAGAAGGAGTTTGACGAGCTGACCGCCAACCTCCAGTAGTGGAGAGGCACTTTAAGAAGAAGAAGAAGAAGAGCCTGCGGGATGCCCAAAAAGAGCAGTCATCGCAGCCCATAGACACCTATTTTTTGTGGGTGCGTTGCCGGCCTTTGAGGGAGGAGGACACTGAAATTTTCAAGGTTTCAGACTAAGACATGCCTGGTTCATGAATGCCAACTTATAAAATACTAGACCAGTTAGTAGTTCATTAAATAAAACTTAGCCTCTAAGTCTGGGCATCAGATTTTTGTTTTGTGATCATTTGTTTTAAGCAAGCCTTCTATGCCTAACACACACCGTCGACTTTTTAAGTCTAATGCCTGTTTATGGAATATGTATTTTTTAAGTCTCTTATAAAACTTACAATTTTTTTTTAATAAATGGGGCCAATGGGCAGTAGTCTCACGTGAAGTGATACCACCCATGGAAACTCTTAATGTTAGAGGGCGCGAGTGCATTGCCGGCCTTTAATACTTGGTACGCTCTTTTCTTGAAAGATCCTAAGTTTTTTGTTTGGAAATACTTAAGTGCGCAGCTGATTCCACATAGTGGTACGCGACAAAAACTGCCATAAAATCGCTCAGTTGTTTATTTACTATAAAGCGTAAAATCAGCATCAGACGCATTTTAATTATTATTTCACGATGTGTACATGAAAGTGAAGATAGACTAAGTCTCAAACATTTGCGCTTAGTGTAACTTTCTTATGAAATTCAAAAATGTTTCTTTCCCTATTTTTCAACCAATACTGGCCCTGGGAAACTGAAAAACCTTGTGATAAACGAATTCATGTTAGAAAGGTTGAACGAATTCGTGACACGTAGACAGCGATAGTGGTGCATGCCAATGTATAATCGATAATACCTGATTTTGACGCAGTGAAGATACTTTCATAAAGAGTTTTATTCAAGCTGAGACATGTTATTAGATACGAAGTCTACACATGCGTCTTGCATTGTGAATGCATCGATATTCAAGCTACAAAGCGGTTGCATCGACCTTATATTTTTATCGAAAAATATGACATTGTTTTTTTTTCAGTATGTTCTAGCTATTTTTATCTTACAGGAGTCAAACGGGTAGGAGGCTTATCTGATGTTAAGTGATACCGCCCATGGACACTCGCACTACCAGAAGATTCGCAAGTGCGTTGTCGGTCTTATAAGAATTGGAACGCTCTTTTCTTGAAGGACCCTAAGTCGAATTGGTTCAGAAATACTTCAGTGGGCAGCTTCCACATAGTGGTGGTGTGCGGCAGAAATTGCCTTAAGAAACGCTCAGTTGTAGAACGACGGACGTCTTGTTGTTATTAATTAGCTAATTACCCGACTATGTTGTCATCGGAGGTATTAAGTAACTTACGTACATAACAACTTGAGTAAATGGTATTGGACAACTACCCATTGCTTATAACAACTTAACCTATTGTTTAAAATTCGTATATACCTGTCATATCCAGACATGGGAAAGTCGGTGTACATGTAACACCATCTCTTCAGCATCACGATATTGCGGTGATTGTACCATACAACTTCAAGAAGATACGAATATAGGTTTCTAGGAAACTATATTAGTTAAAACTTTTTGAAAAATTTTAGGCAGCAAATTGGAATTGGACAGTATCTTATATCTTAACATTAGTAATCGAGGTTAACGTATACGTATATCCTTATAGATAAGCAATCCCGTTGCACTGAGTAATGTGTTTTTTCATTGTTTGATAAATCATTTTTGATAAAAAATCATTTAAATTTTTATTCGCATTTGACCTCCATCGGGACCTTAATGTCCTCTATACAATAATCAAAAATTTTGCTGGAGTCCACGAACAAAGGCTCCGCCAACACGTGAATGTTGAGGCTATTCAACTTCTTGATACCACTGACCTAGTGAGAAGATTGACAAGGACAAAATTCATTCGAATTAGTCAATTAGTGAGTGCACGTTAGCCTTAAGTGCAAAACAGTGGTATATCGATAAAAAATAACACACAAGAACAGAGTGTCTTTTCCATAATAGAACACACTTCTTATTGGACACTTTATTCATAAATATCCTTTTTAGTAAATTAGGTTAGAATTAAATTACTTATCAGTTTTAAGTGAGGCTAGATCGTAATGTTAAATATTTCTATTAAAGTTTATTTAGAAAATAAAACATATTTCATTTAGTAATTTAGTTGTGATAAAAATTTGTATTGTTTTTTTGCACCTGTAGTACGTGATTTGTAGATCCCGCGTCCCTGGTAATACTTAAAGATTTTTATCCTTTATACTATGGACCTACTATTTACTAAGCATGCTCAATGTTCTCTGAAAATTACTCCCATTTCATCGTTTCAGGGAATCAGGTAATAAAATATAATCTGATGTACACGGTCGCTATTATCGGCGTGTCGGGATTTTGGCAAATAGTTTGCCGAACGTGACGAAGTGTATCAACTTATATCTTAGCGAAAAGATTAAAATGTTTATTTTTACGTTGCGCTGAAAGAAAACTTTCTCGAATGTTCTTCTGATTTTAAATATTATGAAACGAGCTTTTATTATACGTACCTATTAGAACTTTTAAAAGAGTTTTTTTAACTGTTTTGTTTTTAAGTTTGTGCACGTAATCCATCGAACCAGTTATTTTACATTTTAATTAATTTAAGCTTCTTAATTATATTCGTCATAATATTCTTCCGCTTAAGTTTATCAAGTACCTACCATTGACAAAAAAAAATACAAAATATAATGAAGAGATAGATGTAGGTTTCATATAGAAATGACCAGTGTCGGTAAGTAGTAATTTGTCAGAAACTAATAATATAGATTATTATTGATTAGAGATGAGAAAAGCCAACAAACACGAGTATTTTCGAAAGCTATCATGATCCTCATTTGATAATCAGAATTAAATACTCCGTTTCCAACCTACGGCTCAATTAACTGAATAAATGAAAAGTTATCGAAAAAAATGTTGCTAAGCGCAAAACTCAAAGACGGCATTTAGTATTTTTAAAATTTATTCTTTGAATTTCGAGGAAAATTTACCTTTATTTAGTACCTAGGTTTTCACTCCCGAAATAGCAATCAGTATGAATAGAGTAGCGTAGCAGAAGGTTCCATATTATGTTGGTATGTAGCTACTTAAAAGGTAGGCTAAGTAAAAAAATCACGAAGTTCGTGGGGGCTACTTTATAAAACAAACTGGGTAACATTAAAAAAATACAATAAAAATATCTAAATATACAAACAAAGACAATGTTATTATCATAGTTACAGTATATTAGTTGTCTAAACAAATCGGATATCTTATCAATATGATTATCTATTGGGATTATGAAACGGGGAAAACGTATATGTATTCACAATAAAACGAGAGGCAAAAATAAGAAAATTGCTATGGATAAGACCGTAGCTATTAAATTTAATATAATCTCGGCATCTCTAATGAATTTTTGTTTAACTTGTCTTAATATATATAAAATACGCGTCACGTTGTTTGTCCGCTATGGGCTCCTAAACTGTTTAACCGATTTCTATCAAATTTGCACACCGTGTGCAGTTCGATCTAACTCAAAATTATCTATTTGACAATTACAATTCTAACAGATGGCGCTGTGTAGAAAGTACCAACGTTTCACATAAGCTACAAGTTATTGGCATAACCATCAAAAAGCATGGTGGTCCCCATGACTGGTGTTCTCCTACCGTTTCCCTTAAAAAGTTTAATACTATGTAATATAACAAAAACCTTAGCCATAGCAACGCTTGGCCGAGTTTGCTAGTTAAACTATATAATGAGATTGAATAACATACAAAGAGACTCTGGCCCTAGATATTATTACAAAATAAATAATCGGAAATTTGGAATCTGTAATTCTTCTAAGAATATTCGTTGTTTTTCTATAAAAACATGTGAATTATCCCAAATGAAACCAAACGTAATCTTAAAACAATTCGTTCGTTTGGAACCGTATATTATAGAATCAAATAAAGTAAATGAGTAAGTAATATTGTGCTATATGTACTGGGATTCACATCTGCTAAGGATATATACAATCGACCATGGTCACTCGATCCGGTCGTCCACGGTTAGGTCAGTGCTTGGACTGGTCGAGGATCCTCCCTTCAGGCTTTAGGAAGAGAAGGAATAGGTACAATAAAACTTTTTTTTGTAAAAAAATACCGGTTTAACAAGAATTTGTGGAGGTATTTTACCACGTCAGATCCAGAATGCTGATACATTTTTAATTTCACATTACGTTAACGTTTTAATTTCCAATTAATTAATAGTAATTACTTTGACATAACTTATGTGGTAACTTTAACAAGATAAGTGGGAGTTTCGAAGTACCTATTAATTAAGTAACGAGAGAAAGTTTATCTTCGGTAATAATTACGAGAACAAATGGCAAAGTCACTCGGTAAGCGGGAAAACACAAATATTCGTCACAGAGATGTCGCTTTTATAAATGAATTGAATTATCTAATGGTGAGTTATTTATGAAATTGGTGAATTTGGTCCAGAGATTTCATTTAAATAAATTCTCAATATACTAGATAATACTGCATAATTTGATTTATTAACATTTTTGATTTCAAATAACAGGTTTTCCTGTACAATTCAATTACGATTTGATTCATGTTTCTTCTTATTCGTTCCTTTTCTTTCCATATTTTTTTTTATTTTTATTTTTTGATTATTATTATTATTTTGTGTATAAATGTTATGTATTGTTAAACAAAATAAAATCTTAACGCTTTATTACATTGACTTTAAATAACAGTCCAGTCAACTACTGACCGGACCGAAAGGCCAAGGTCGGGAAGTTATTATTATATTGATAACTTTTTTAGCGCAATTTAGGGGTAATAGGTACTGAGGTACATTACTTATATAATATATATTCATGTACCTGCTGTTACAATCCTCGACCAAGCTGGCTGGCTGGCAAGAAAGCCCCAGCGGCTTTTTTTTTATTGAACAGGGGACAAACGAGCAGGAGGCTCATCTGGTGTAAAGTGATACCCATGGACCCTCTTAATGCCAGAGGGCTGGCGAGTGCGTGGCCGGTCTTTTAAGAATTAGTACGCTCTTTTCTTAAAGGACGCGAATTGGGCTGGAAGTAGTGGACAGCTGGTTCGGGTGGACTTTCGTATTCTGCCTCGACGTACGATGATAAAACACAGCAGGTATTAGTCCCAATAACTCCTCTGAACTCTCTTCATGGTAAATGCGGTAGAAGATGCAGAGAGACTCCACATCTCTACGCAACAACGGGATCAAGCCACCCCGAGAGGAATTGTCGACGATTTTGACGAGACGATGTTGAGATCTTATAAATGTGGTCTTGGAAACACTTGCATAAACTAATAGAAATCGTTGATATAGGTGTCGCTAGAACGTTATTTTCTTTTTTTTCTTTTTTTAAAGACAATTCACATCAATTGAACTAGTCCCATGCTAAGCTGGTGAAGCTTGTGTTATGGGTACTAGGCAACGGATATACATACATATTATTATAGATAGATATATAGATATAAATACATATTTAAACACCCAAGACCTAAGCACAACACCAAATGCTCATCACATCGATGTTCGTCTCAGCCGGGGATCGAACCCGGGACCCATGGATTCGCAGTCAGGGGTACTAACCTCTAGACCAATGAGTCGTCAAATTCCTTAAGTATTTAAAAAGCTCGATGTTTTATTGTGTAAAGGAAAATGTACATCAGTGGCGACATAACCTTTTTAGGTCTGGGCCCCAGATTTCTGTATCAGCTTCATGATCTAATAATCTAATAAGCAAGTAGGTGATCCGCCTCCTATGCCTGACACGCCGTCTACGTTCGGTCTAAGGCTAGCCAGTTTCCTCACGATGTTTACCTTCATCGTTCGAGCGAATGTTAAATGAACATCTGGGATGAGAGTCGCACGCTAAAGCCACTACTGCTCTAAATGTTTACATAGCATTGAAAAGGAAAATGTATAAACCCAAATTTGACCTAATCTTAATTGACAAGTAACAGACCCAAATTTATTATAGTTTTTACTATCTCGTGTCGTAAAAGTTATCTTGCGTGTGAATTCGGGTTATAAAACTAGCCTTTTGATGGTTTTTGTTCGTGTTTTACCTGACCTAGAAATTCACGGCGAAATTTTTTATTAAATCAAGTATTCAATTGAATACATACGACATGCAATTTTAGTATTCAGTTAGTACAACTCAAATAAAAACGAAGAAGAGAATCGAACAAGTCGTCATGATTGTAAAACAATGTCGGATTTGAAAAAAATCCAAAATCCACTTTTTATCATATTTGGATACTACATTACTATACAACGACCTTCACCGAGATGCTTATTTAATGAAATTTATTTTATATTTAATTTAATATGTCAATAAATATAAGCCATATGGGTCGTCTAGCAAATTTCAGTCCAGAGTATGTTTAATTAATATTTAAAAAAAAAAGGTTTTTTTAATTTGCATGTACTAAATTTTTTGAACTTTTTTCAATCAATATTTTTAATCAGGGTAGTATTATATATGTATCACTATAACCTTCTTTTATACTAAAGATGTATATATACTTTAGTGTCACATAAAAAATATACACATAAATAATTAATTGATTAAAAACAACCTAACGTTTCCATATTCTATGGGCTTCATACTTTCGATTGGTATAGAATTTATCTAATAATCATACCGGTGAAATGTTTAAAAAATATTTTTTTTTAATATTAATTAAAATACTCTGGACTGAAATTTGCTAGGCAACCCATATGGATTATATTTATTGACATATTAAATTAAATATAAAATAAGTTTAATTAAATAAGCATCTCGGTGAAGGTCGTTGTATAGCGGGATCTTAGACCATGTGTAATTTAATGTTATTATTTTAATTTTGTTTCCAAACAAACCCTTTTGTTTGCTTGTATGCCAATTTTCATAATAACAGAATATGAATTAAATCATAATCCGTTTTGCAAGGTTTTTCCTTTATACCATCGCTATGTCTGATATATACATCTCTATATATATAAACTTCTCGTGTCACAATGTTCGTTCCCATACTTTTTATGCATGTCCAGTAGTCTGAGAATCGGCATCTATCTTTCAAACCCTTAAGTGATTAGAGGTGTCTACTAGGGTGGGTCACTCTAGTTAGGAAAAAAATAAAAGTTGATGAATCAAATTCTAATAGTAATATTATGTTGTAGTGTACTATAAAAAGTATGTTTAGCTAAAAAACGGATAATAAAACATACATCTTCAGCCCGCGCATGAGCTTCAAAGTTATTAGTTTTTGAGAAAAACATGTATTACTAAATACGATAGTTCTTTATTAGAAATTACTTAAAATACTATTGAAACATTACAAATATTTAGTGAAAGACATATTTATTCACGTTTAAAACAAAACACTTAAACAAATACACATAAAGGTTATCAAAAAAATATTTATTTTTATAGAAAAATCCCGCCTACTATTGAATTTCGCCATAACTTTCCTTGAAGTGAGTTTCACTTCCCATCACATGCCGACATTGCAGCTTCTGTCACTATCTTTACACTTGGTTCAACCGCTAGTATATGGCAAGGTAGCCTAATAAACAACATCCTTTCGTCACCTTTTTCTCCATTATCTGAATAAGTTGGTCATTAGTTTGATTTCTTAGAATAGGTGGATGAAGGTTGGTTTCTGGCCAGTTTATTCGATCAATGTAACATTTAGCATCAAAATTAAGCTTAGGAACTTCAAAAGTGCGTGGTAGTTTTCCCGTTGTAGATGAACTACTTTTAGAATTCTTCTAGAGTGCAAGTTCTCTTATTATATGCTTTTCTTTATCTGTTAACATCGCTAATAGTAGATTTTTAGGGTGGGCAAATATGTGTTTCTGTGAATAATAGGATCTAGGACTGCTTTTAATGCACTTGATAAAAATCGCGAACATTTAATCAATGTCCAGAGGTGCCGTGATCCGTCTTTGTATGATGAGTGTGTCTTTATTTGGAACCACTCGGGGGCATATACTTTTACAATGTATTGGGCTAAAATTATAAAATTAGTTGATGGTGTTGGTGTAGAAATATAAAGCCGCAAGATCCGGTTTGCCTTAGTCAACCAACGAGCATGTGATATTTATCCAGGTGATTTATTTGCTAAGTTCTTCCAGTAATTACTGCTAAGGTAATTTCATACAAACACTTTTGGTCTGTGCTTAAGTCATCCGGTTTTGACCTGGTATTGACTCCAATTCAACTACAGCTTGCGTTTCACACTTATCCAGCAACATACCAATAGGACCATTGTACGTAGGTGGGCCAGAAGTTTTACCATCCATATAATCAAACAAATGCCTCAAGGGCAGTTCATTTCAATGCAGCCAGCAAATTATCCATTGCAAAGGTCTCTGAGGTCATTTTTCAAATAGCCTTATGACACTACTAAATTTACCTGTATTTGTTACTGTTCCATCGCATCCAATAGCCAGGAGGTCAACAGTACTTATATTTTTGGCGAAAAGAAAAGCGTTTATTGATACCTCAATGGCCTTTGCAGTTCCTTGTAATGCTTTCAGGAGCTGAATGACTGTTGTATGCAAAGCTACAGGGATTGATGCCTTTTCTCCTTAAATTTTCTGAGTTACAATTTCTGCAATTTCGGAAAACGCAGGCTCTTATTTACTGCTATTTTTAATTTTCTGTAGTCTATCCACTCGTAACATTTCATGACATCCTGGTATATTGATAACACGATTTCTATTATATCTTCTATAGTTCTTAATATATATAGGGCACTTGTAAAACTGTCTATTATTTGACATGATAGAAAAATTTGATTTCCAAGTTCTTAAGCAAAAATACATAGCTTACAATTTCGCAACATTTCACTAGAAACTAGCCACATTGATACATGAATTCTCTGAATGTACTTACCTCAAAAAACCTTCTTTTAATAAAGAACACAATTTATATAAGAAAAGTGATGTGTATTTTAATGGATACTTATTAAAACATTAAACTATACCCAACGTCAAACGTGTAACTTAAGGTGTAAAAGTGGGTACCTGAGCTATTTTTTTCAAAACTTCGAGGCCGTTGCGCGGGCTGTTCCACTTAAAATAATTAAATAATATTTTAAAGGGTTTATAACAATACCTAACTACAACATATTTTCGCTATTAGAAATCGATTACTTAAAAAAAATTTTTTTGACCCACCCTAGTGTCTACCCCAAAATTTTTAGACAATTTTTTTTGTTTTTATTTTTTTATGATACAACATACAAAAATACATACAACCTTTTATTTTCACCCCTCTACGTTCAACGCCTATTTTTCATTACAGCAGATAGTTATTTTTATTGAACTAAAACAATGTTTCTTAGAAATACATGACAAAACAACGTTTGTCGGGTCAGCTAGTACTATATACAATTCATTACGATTTACAGCGATGTACGTTATTTCCCTGAGAACCTTTATTTCTATTACAGAGATCTGAAGGTCGTTGGGCAACGTTAAACGGCCCTCGTAAATTTTTGTGCCCGCGGTATTACGTGAGAAATTACCTCAGAATGCGAATGCGACTAGCTCGTCCGGAACTTCATTATTTATTATTCAATTTGATGGAACATTTTATAAGGGCTAGTTACTGGCTGGCGGCATCCCCTTTTCAATAAGGAATAGTATCAAAAGTCAAAAATCATTTAATCATATAGGTAACACAATGTACACTTATACAAAAAAGAAATGTATATGAAATGCTAACTTTACATTGAGTGCCAGTTCTCAAATCAAGGGCGTAGAACGAAAGAACTGGCAATAAACTCTCCGCCATTCTTTTTAAACGCCATGTTTTTTTACACAACGTTTGTAAGGAGCTGCCATCAATATACCATGTTCCACATGGCAGATTAAGTAATTAATAATAATAAAATAAATAAAAAACAAAGACTTGAGGCATGGTGAAATAGGAGCAAGCACTTAGATTCTCGTGGGAACATCACACAAACACATAGTCGAAATAACTAACATCACCGCATACCCGAATTCAAGTACGACCAGTCACCAAAACCCAACACCCGTTTACGAGTATGACGCATGGCCAGCCATAATTTATCGATATTAAGATATATTACAAAATAAATTTAATGAGCTTTAAGAGCTAGATCACACAAGCAATATTGTTTTATTTCTTTGACGTCTTCTAAATAGTATAAATAAATATAGTCATTATCGTTTTACAATACATCAAAGTTGTGAACTACAATGGAATGATAGGACGTATAACTAATTGTGATTGGACAAATTGTTGTAATATGTTTGATATCGCGTTGACAGGCGTCGGACCAATCTGTTGACCAATCAAAATGAAACGAAACACGTAATCGTTTTATCGTTTGTTTAACTTTCTCAGCCTTCCGGTTGCCAAAACGTGCCATTACATTTACTAAGAATTAGGGCAAAAATTGCGTGATAGTCCAAGGCCCTGTGCCTAAAATTAAATAACCTTAATTTGTATCTGGCAATCCTCAATGTTTTGATTAATTATTATTATGAAAGCAAAATCTATGAGTGAGTTTTCATTTTTAATGTAATGTATTAAGTGTCTCCATTTTGAGACAATGTTGTATACAACTATTGTTCTAGTATATTTATGGAACCTTTTACTTAAGATTACATTTATTTTATTTATTTAGTTACACTTCGTTGCCGTAATACATACATAGCAATAAAAGTAATTAAATAAAAAGGCGGCTAACTGGCGGCCTTATTCATTTCAAACGACCTCTTCCAGGTTCCCACTTAATAATTAAATTAGTAATACTCACCTTGAGTGCAAGAAGTGCAAAACTACATCTTATATATAAAATTCTCGTGTCACAATGTTAGTCTGCATACTCCTCCGAAACGGCTCGACCGATTCCTCTGAAATTTGGTAAGCATATTGGGTAGGTCTGAGAATCGGCTAACATCTATTTTTCACACCCCTAAATAATAAGGGTGGTCCACCCCTCAATTTTTATTTTTATTTTTTAGACAAAATTTTTAATGTCTATTTTTTTATGATACAACCTTAAAAAATACATACAACCCCTAACTTTCACCCCTCTACGATCAACCCCTATTTTTTATTATAAATGATATAAATGGCAAAATGACGTTTGCCGGATCAGCTAGTATATATATATAAAAATGAAACCCGTTTTCCGTTGTCACGACATAACATGAAAATGGCTTGACCGATTTGGCCAATACTTTTTTTATAATATTCTTTGAAGTACGAGGATGGTTCTTACGGAGAGAATAATTAAAGAAATTGAGTGAAAAGGCTAAAAACAACACTTTTCTATATTCCCATACATAATATTCGTAATAATACTTAAAAGTTAATTTGAACTTTAATACCATAGCATAATGTTCAAGTGTTAGTTAGTTAGTTAGAGGGGTTCCGAGATGGTAAATTTTTATTTTTTGACATAATGTATTTGTTGTCTTATCAACTTTCTTTTTTTATTTTAGCTAGACCGGTGTCCCGAATAGCAGAATAAGTATTTAAAAAAAATAAAGAATCGACTGTTAGGCGGTACGATGTTCGCCAGGCCAGCTAGTAAGATATAAAGTTACTTAGACAAAACGAATAGAAAAAAGTAAAACAATTGAAACATATGTGAAAGGGACAATAATAAAAAAAGTGCGTGCGATTGTACACATGTCAGAAGTGAAACTTCTTTGGCAAACTAATTTTTAACTCTTGTTCAGTTCTAGTTTTAGATTTGTATAAATATTATATCTAAAACTATAAAACTAGAACTAAGATTTCCGAGACTTAGAGGGAGGGAAAAAAGATAGGTTAGGAATTAAATGAATTTAATTGTCATTATAATTTAATATTTTTCGAAAAGATATGTGTCGAAAATAATAAAAAAATGTGTGCGTGTACTAGGTGTACACACGTAAGAAGTGAAACTTCTTTATGACCTTATTTTTCGAAAAATGATCTACTATATGCAACTTTACAGAAATTCGTTAAATTAGATAAAGTTTAACAAAAGGCTTTTATTATCATAGACATGAATACAAATATTTCATTTTACCTTATTACTACGAAGATTATTATAGAATTTCATTAACTGTAATAGAATTATTACTATCATTGAAAAACGTGACGATTTGCTACAAAATTTCTCCCATACGTCGATAAAGAAGTTTCATTCCAACGCCGATAAAGAAGTTTGACTTCAAAAAGCAACATGGCGCGTAACCGAAAAACGTGACGCGTAACGAAAAAATGTTACACTAAATTTTTTTCCAACCCCGATAAAGAAGTTTCACTTCAAAATTTTTTTTAAATTTATTTCTTCGCCGTAGATTCTACGCCGTACAGAAGCAGAGGGAAGACGTAACTCATGCGCTCTATGTTGTAAATTTGGGCGCTTGTCACAAAGTACTTTATTTAGTTTCGAAGAAACGTTCCGCGCTTGTTCAATTCACTCACTGTGCCGAGATATCGTATTTTCGAGACGCGTTCCAAGGTCTGATTGTTCTCTATAAGTTGCGTGAAAAGCTCCGGTATTCGGCTTATTATATTGTATTTAAATATGAAATATTGGATACAGCACGCAAAAACAAAATTTCTAACATACAAACAATACAAAATAAATTCATAAAAGCAGTATTTATATATTTTTTTTAACACAGACTTATAAAATCTACTAAGAAACCAAAATTATGACGATTAACTATATGTTTATAGCATCGGTATCTTAATTAAAAAATATTAAATAACTCCCTCCATAGTAGCTTCTTTTCTTATCATTAAAAAAATTGAACACACCACTACCCCCAATACTCGTCGAGCGAGTTTGCTTATCTTGCCGAAGCTGCGTACAAATTATTTGAAGAAGTCTATTAAGTATGAGGGTGAGCAATTATTTAATCAATTACCGTCTAAAATTCGTAATATTAGCGCGTTTAACCAATTCCAAAGGGCATTAAAGATACATATCAGAATGAGCCTAGTAGACTAAAATTGGGACGGCTGATGGAGACGTGTATCTCGTTCGTATATTATTAGGCTCATGTAAATAAAATACGTTAATTTTTGTAATGAGAAATAAAATCCTTTAAAGATTATTTTAATTTTATTGCGTTAATACAAAATTCAGAACTCACGGCGGCTACTGAACTGACTAAAGTTTGTAGACCGAGGCTCTCTGCGATTAATACATATCTTAAATTTTGACTATATTAACTTATAGTTATCAAGAACTTTTAGACATTTAAAACAAATAACACTTAAAGCCTATTAAATTCAACGCATGTACGTGCTTCAATTTTCAGGAACTATAGGTGCAATACGGCCATTTTCAATAGAAAGTTCGTGTTGGTTGGCGTCTAGACGTCATAAAAGAGATGCATTCGAGTCGCGCATCAAATAACATGTAAAAAATAATTCTTTTAGCTGAGTATTAAGTAATAATCTCAGAAGCTCAACTCTTATAAGGAGTAAACTCAAAATAACTTGACCAATTTTAATAATTCGTCATAATCGTAGAACAATGTCGGATTAAAAAAAAAATACAAACTCCTCTTTTTATAATATTTGAGTACTACATTGACTAAATATTACGGCTACATTAAAAAAATCCATGTGTTTTAAATTTCAACTTAATCAGTCGGTAAAGTGACGGATTTGATAGGTAAGCTCATCATGTGATTTTTCTAGAAAACTGTGTAATTTAATGTCATTATTTTTATTTTGTTTCCAAACAAACCCTTTTGTTTGCTTGTATGCTAATTTTCATAATTACAGAATATGAATTAAAAAAGTGATGACAAAATCTAACATGATTATATTATTTTGAAATGGCTGCCCAGTAAAGTTTACTATTTGTCAGATCCGTCACTATTCTACGACTATGACGAATTGTTTTGCAATAACAATGCTAATTATATTTTCAAAAGATTACAAAGATAAATTCCGTGACAGACTGTCGTACATATGTAGGCGAACAGATTATTAGGTCCATATACTGAACTAATCCCTAACTATGTTTTACTAAGAGAAATCGAAAAGTATATACTGGTACACATAATAAAGTCGAAATTGAATACATGAAAGCATTTTTAAGTCATAATGTATGGTAAAGAATAGACTGCAACATTATTACGACGTAGTGCTTTGAGATCATGATAACAAATTTAGCCGCTAAGCTCAGAAAAATATAAAGCAAATATTTTTCTTCATAATAACGGCAATTTTATACAGATATAAAGTCAGAGACTGTGAGTGTGTGTGTTGTGTGTGTGCGTTCAGATTGTTTAAAGCTGCCAGCTATAAGCAAGCAATTTTGGGAGTTTATCTATTGTTGTCTGTGGTAATTGAATGGGTTTTACCCGGTATTCTACATACACAGGCACACTTATGTAAATTTAAGATAATATGGCTTGCAGATTTATTTTACTGCTATTCACTGAAAGACTTTATTGTTTAATAGGCAATTTTGTTGGCATATTGATGACATTTGCGAAACGCTTGACCCTTAAGAATGCCATGCCACCATTGTCTGCTATTATTTACAGACTTTTAATAAGAAATTTTATAGAACTTTCTTTGAGTAAAGAATTTGAGAGAAAGATTTTTCATTTCTCGTGTTTATATATCATTTTCACAAATTACCTCTCTACTTATTTATTTATTAAAATCTCCAAACCATTATGACCTTGTTTGTTTTCTGTTTATTTTCAGACTATCGTCACGTATTCAAATTACAAAGAAAAATACTTGTAACTCATGCTTGTAAATCAATTTTTTTATACGAAAAATTTCAGACAAGTGATAAAAATTACGGATATTTCTGCGTATTTTACGATCAGCAAAGACGTGTGTTTGGATTTTGGGAATAATATTTGGGTTATCGCATATTTATACACTATTGACCAAGTACGTCAGACGATTTTTTGTTCCACGTTTATTTTTACCTCAAAAGAACTCGTGATTTATGACAAATGTAAACACAGCTCCGCCCGTGAATCATTCACGATAGTTTTAACCTTAAAGTAATTTTTTAGATTTAAATCGCAATTGTAAGGGTACGATACACTTGCCAAGTCGTATTAAAAACTCCAAATTTAAATTTAGAACAGGGTGAATGAACGTAGCACTGACCTCCTTTTTGCGTGACGTTGAATGATCGTAGTCTGTACGAGTCTTCGTCAGGTTCCTCCTCCGCAGATGGCTGGTGTGGTTTGGGGACATCAAGGAAGGCGTTGGACCGCCTTGGTTGGCTGTGCTGACCAGCTGGCGGCCTGCGCCTCGCGGACGCCTGTCTACGTACTTGTGGCGGAGTTTCTGCTTCGGCTAAACGCGGTTCCGAGCTATACCTTGCCCTGGTCTCTCTATCTAACTGTTGCTGCTGTTGTTGTTGCCGTCTTTGTCTTACAGAGCGTCCACCAGTTATCCTGGCTGATTGTGATCGTGCGGCTGGTCGTCTTCGAGGAGCTGGTGTGGTTTCTATGGGCGCAGCCAGTGCTTCCATACTCGCGGAAGCTGGCGCGCAGATGGATTGTGAGCGCTTCGTGCGTCCGTCCGTAGCCATGGTCGCGACGTTACTGAAGCTGAAACTAACGCGGTGTACCAACTCCAACGGGTGGGAAAGCGCTGCGAGACACGAGAAAAGCGGTTTGGTTGAATATACGCTGTCATACATATTTTCTTTTACATCTGAAATTTTCACTGTCAAGAGGTTTAAATTAATATTAATATAACAATGTTTATTAATATTTTGTAACACTAGACAACAATTAGTATTTTTGGAAAGAATATTAATTAATAAACCTACAGTATTTTAGACCAACATAAACATGATTTCATGATAAATATTTTTCATGATTCAAAAGCGAAGAGAATTGGTATATTTTTTTTGCAATGAATGAAAAATTAAATGAAAGCTCACTTAAGTTTTTATTCTTATTTCTTAAAACAATTCAGAGCTTTCTAAAAGCGCCTTTAACGCTGTCTTAGGAAAAGTTGCCTGAAGCTGCTCCCCTCTACCCGCGCACTTGTTGCATCTGAAAGACCACTCTAAACGCCCACTAATTCGTGTCAACATTTCTCAATGAACCTTTGTTGAACTATGCTATATAAGTCAAAAATTTCTTAAAAGTTATGATAAAACACTCTCAATAATATTCTTAAAGTAAGCATTCAACCTTAATATACTATATTAGAACTTGTGTGCTTACCACGGTAAATTTAGTAATTGGTTCGAATTTTTAAACCCGGCAACGCGCGCCTTCTTGGTTGAGAGTGCCCATGGGCGACGGGGCGGTATCACTTAAAATCAGGTGAGCCTCCTGCCCGTTTGCCCCCTGTTATATAGAAAAACTATATTTTATGTTTGATACATATGCAAGCATCGACCCGACCCGTTCGTGTCATGAACCCGTCCGCGTCCAAAACAAAAAAAAACTATGGCACTATCTACAGATCTCGACCCGCCAGTTATGGGTCTCATACTACTGATTCTCTTTCGTAATCATTGTAATTCTAATCGGTAAGAAGGTGACCAGCCTGTTGTGCCTGACACACGGAGGATATTTTTATAGATTAGGTTAAAAATTGAGTACCTAAATATTATTTGAGAATATCATTCAAGTCAAAGTCAATCTCTAATACAGAGTACGGTGACTTATTTCAATTATATACGGTACCTGTGTCACAATGGGAAAGGTTATACTGATAATATACGTAGGTATAAATATCTTTACATATATACCTATATGATGTCTAATTCTTATGTACGTGTGTACTGAACTTTTCTTAAACGGCTGACCGATTGAATGAATTTTTTTGTATGCCTTTGGGTGGCGCCCTGGATGGTTTAGATTCACAAATCAGCTCGGCTGCAGTTGGTATCTAGATTATTTATCTATACAGCAAATAAACAGGTGGTATGTATATAAATCTTTTGTGCATGTGTACGCAATGAAACTCCAAAACGGCTGGACAGATTTTGAAGAATTTTATTGTGTTCAAGTGGAATCCAGAATGATTTACATTATTAGATATTATTTTGTATGTAAGACGCCTCTACAGGACAACGTCTGTCGGATACGCTAGTATATACAATATATATATACATTGCCTTTGAATAGAAACACAAAAAGTTTACATCACGCACAAATCACTGACGAAATTTTATTTAGTCGAAATATTATGGTCAGTAAAATTATTAACATATACGCACGCTACAATGAACATAAAATGATCTACAAAATATGTTTTTTTTCTTGGCAAACACAATTTTGTATCTGTATTTCTTACCCGAAGTGAAACTGTGATTGATAAACCCGTAATAAATTGGTAGAAAACTGAAATTTCTGTTTCGCAACGATATGAGAAATCGTTCACTAAATCATGTTTACAATTATTCATAATGATATATTTTTTAAATTAACTATGTAAAATTGGGTGGATACTATAAATTAGACTTTTAGGTCAAGATAATTTGTTTAGTTTTTATAGAAGTTTCCTTTTAAACTTCTACTTCTATCCTTTAAAATTAATAAAACAGAAAATAATGTCCTTTACTAATTTCCTATCGTTACAATCTATAGATATTAATTCTTTAAATATTTGTGTTTTGTATATTTGTAATGAATCAACTCAAAAAAATCTGGACATTTTCTCTCATCTCTAGAATGCCACATAATTCCTGTTATAAATCTATAATTATTTCAAATACTTTAAAACCAATTTTCAGCGTGAAAGCTTTTACGCTCAACAACTATGCAACTATGTTATTTAGTATTCACAATTTTGTGTAACTAAATACATAATTAATAGAGTGATACAATATACACATGTTAGTTATATATTTATGTTTTTTTAATCCAACTACTCCACAACAAAGTGCACACTGGAATAGTCAATGTACCCTGATATATTCGCAATAACGACCTCCATCGGAACCTTAATGTACAGGACGTCGCCAGAATAATCAAAAAGATTGCTGGAGCCCACGAACATGGGTTCCACCGTCACGTGTATGTCGAGGCTATGCAAATTCATGATTCCACGTGAGAAGATTGAAAAGGGCAAAACCACAGATGCACAAGTGCTAAATAGTGGTAAGTGAAACAATAGAACACAATAACACAGTGGCTTCTCTTTATTAGAGACTGCAGTAGCGTTAAGCTACGGTTTCCTAGAAAAGCGGTGCCGTTCGCGTGTAGCAGTGCGCATATTTAATGAATACAATGACTTGGACGAGCGAAAATGATGAACAATTAATTGATTTTGTTAAAAATCCTGAAGCTTTGTACAATATCAAATCCAAAGAGTACAGACAAGCTCAGATGAATAGTAAATAAGGTTAGACTTAAATCACCCTTTAGTCTTAAGTTAGGCTAGATCGTGATGTTCCACGATTTCTCAGAGACGATGTATTTTAAAAAAATACTTATGTTTTACTAACTCTCATGAAAAAGAACTCGAAGTGGTAAAGAAAAACTAAGACAAGAAAGAAAACCAAAGTTTTTATCGTGATCTACAAAATTTTAAATGACTATATACACTATCATTACTTTCACTAAAATAATCAAATTCAGAAGCGCAGTTCACGACGCCCTCATAATCTAATTCTACCTAAGTATAGAACCAATTACGCTAAAAAAACATTGAGCGTTGGGGGAGTGCTCAGTATAATTGACTTCCACAAAATATTAAAAGTGAAGACAGCCTGGCAATATTTAAATTAAGACTAAAAGACCATATCTTGAGTGACCCCAGTTCTCTACGTAAATGAAAGTTCTACTTCGCTAATTCATCCTTGAAGCTCTTCAATGACCCACTACGTGATAAATTGTATCTTTAGTATATAAGTTCTCATGTAAGTGACTATTGTCTGTTATGAGAATAAATGTCTTTAAACCTAAGTTAAAACTAGACTAGATCGTGGCTTGATAGATAGTAGCGAATAAATATATTTTTTTTTTATAAAGACAATTCACACCAATTGACCGAGTCCCATGCTAAGCTGGTGAAGCTTGTGTTATGGGTACTAGGCAACGGATATACATACATATTATAGATAGATAGACATATAAATACATATTTAAACACCCAAGACCTAAGCACAACACCAAATGCTCATCACATCGATGTTCGTCTCAGCCGGGGATCGAACCCGGGACCCATGGATTCGCAGTCAGGGGTACTAACCACTAGACCAATGAGTCGTCTTTCTAAACAAATAAATCTCTTATTTTTTAATAAACAGTAGAACTATAAAGCATACAACTTTTCGTAATCACTGTCTTTGTACATCGAAAATAGTTTTTAGAAATGACGATTCCACATTACGTCACGGGTAATAATGCCTTAACTAGAATGTATGTTTAGCTGCCAAATAATCTATGGGTCATTGCCAACTGATTCTTAGTACTTCGTGTATACAAAGACATTATATTAACATGACGGATTTTTTTAATTATGCAGAATTCGTTTTCTCAATCGGCAATACTACTCATTATTGTTTGCTTCTTCATGTGAGACATACATTCTTCTTCTAACAGTGTCATCTTCTTTTAAGGGTTGGCAATCATCATAGCTACTTTAATTTTTAATGCCACACTTCTGAACAAGGTCCGTTTATCCAATCAGAATCTAACCGCATTACGTCTTACATTTTAGATTGTCACCCCACACCACCTGATACATCATATTTAATAACATGGTAGATAGTTTGGTATTGAAAATAGATAAACGTTTGCCTATAACCACTCATTTGTTTTATATTCAGGATAAAAAGGGGCCGGATGGAATGTCGTTGATCCCTTGGAAAATGGTATGGGCTTTGGTATGGGATGCTACTTGTGTAGACACGTTTCCCCTGGACTAGCAAAAATGCTGGGGCGGCCGGAGAGCAGGCAGAAAATAATAAACGGCTCAAATATAAGAGTCTTTCCTCCAACTTCGATTTTGTTTCCTTTGGTGCACAAACGCTAATTAAAGATTTTAGTTGGTGCCTGGTAGATACTACCGGTGACCCCAAGGCTCAATAAATAAGTATCGCAATACAGCAAGGAAATGCTGCCAGCGTTAAAGGTACATTGCAACAGGGACCAAACTATTTAAATTGGTTGTAATTTTCTTTTTGTTTTTTTATTATTACAATGTAGGAAAACAGTAAATATTTTTTATTTGATTGTTATGATTACTAATAAACATGTTAATTAAGGAAAATCGTAGAATAATTGAATTAATATACAATTGTTCTACGCTGTACAACCCTAGAGGTGAAGGTTGACGTTCGAAGAAAAACAAGAACAAACCGAGATAATATATTAATAGCTATTTTATTAATCTTAGTATAATTAGCGTAATGACATTTAAAATGAATACATAAGATATAATAATGGAATGGACTTTCCAAAAAGTGTCTCGAAACTCAGTGGTGGACGCGTGTTTGATGTATTTAGATTTTTTTTAAAGTTTCGAAAATTTGCCGTAATAAACAAAAAGTTGTTAATTAGAAATAGTATTTTGCTAAAATATCTTTACACACATAAGTTAGTTAATACATCCAACGACAATATAAACTGGGAAATAGTCAAATAAAATATATCAAAATAATATATAATATTTAAAAAGTAATGTTAAAAAGCATCTTAATAATATACAAATCCAAAGTATATTATATTTTCATTATCCAATATTTGTCATTCTATCTAGAAGTATAATGACACTCAATACGTCCGTGTTATTTTTATACTTATGTATATAATATGGTAAATGAAAATTATCTTTTTTTAATTCATTCAAAATATATCCGGTTATAAAAGGTTTAGGTTTTATAAATAACTTACTATTTTATATCTGAAACAGTTCTTCGTATTTCAGAAGATATGTTTTTAAAAATCTAATAATTTCTGAGTTTAATTTAATCGAGTTCTGCAATCAACCATAAAGTATTGGTTTTTTTTTTTGTAGACCCCGAAGTTATTATGGTCCGAATATTATGAAATTTAAATTGTTTGCCCATACATGTGTCTCGACGGATTCAATTAACAATAAAACATTATTTTTAACACTTTTAAAGTGCATAGAATATATATGTTGACAAAACAAATATTAAGATGATACAAACCAGAAAAACCTGAGGTCATTACCGCGAAACGTGGACGACATTAAAACTATATTATAATTAGTTGTAAGTCAAGTCTAGTTAAATCATTTACTTCAATTAGACCACCTAAAATGGTCAAATATTTTGATTAAGGTAATAAAATATAAATAAATAAATAAATAAAATGGCACTTTTGAATGACATATAAAATATAAAGATGATTCTAGTTGTAGTATAAAATACAAATAAAATTAATATAGTAAGGGAATACAAATCTATGTTATTAGTAATCATAATTGTATATTAACAAATATTTATTTAGAAGAAACCTAAGAACTTACTGTTTTTTTTTAAATATAAACGCTAATTAAAACGTTTACAGACTAAACAATAATATATACAATTACAATGCATGCCGTGTGTGTGTAACTAAAGCCTTTGTGTTAAATCAGCTTGATTTAGTATTTATTCCGCTGCGGGCTGACCCAAAGTGAGTCTTGAACTCTGATTCTAGGGAATGCCTTCGGCAGTGGCCTTCTTCCACTTGCCAATTGTTCAGATATAAGTCTAAGCTAAAAGCCGTCCGTGTACTGCTTACATTCGTATCTCAGTGTTCTTAAATATTCGTAATGCTGTTTCCAACCAATCTATTATTAATTGAGAGTGTAGAGAAGACCATCGACCTTAGTGTGATAAAAATAATATTTATACAATAATTAATTCAAACTATTATTCAGATAATATACCAGACATTTAACCCCACACAATGTGAATTTTTTGTCTTATTTTATTATTACCTATAAATAACAAAAATCTTATAAATTAAGGTCAAACTTAATTCTTTCAGGAGTGGACTAATTTAAAGAAAAACTTTTTAACCCGATTAAAGTTATGTATTATAAATTTACAATTATTTAACATAATTTTAAATTTAACAGACGTTTCGCGTGCTTTACAGCGTGCGTGGTCACGATGACTGAAGACAAAAGGTGTTGGATGTCAAAAAGTATCACAGCTGTAGAAAAAGTTGCATTATCTGTATTTCAAAAAATGTTAAATAATTGTAAATTTATATTAATACATAACATTAATCCGGTTAAAAAGTTTTTTCTTTAAATGTGTGAAGGTTAAGACAATACTATTTGATATATATTTATTATATGTATTATAACTTGAGATACGAATAAAAATATGGATTAACTATATTTTGTCATTTAAAGTCATTATATATTAAGTCGTTTATATATCGTCCTATAAGTAATCTTAAAAGTATTGAATAGCTATTAAAAGCTTAAAGTACGTTTATAAGTAAGGAAATTCTAGTTTTATTAAGTTAAGTTAATATACTATACTACTCATTTAATTTAGTTACGAATATTTAAAAAAAGCCTCCTGTTAAATCAAACTTGTATGTTACAGACGCTACAACAAAAAATAAACAGAGTACTTTAATTATTAATATGTAATAGCATAACAACTCCATTAGTTTTTTTAGATAATCAAGCGCAGATTGAAAGGTTTTCCTCAGTCCGTCATTGCACTTGCTAGCGGACGGACGTCACCATGAAGTTGATTTTAATTTTAATAACTATAATATACAATGTGCGGGCCTACACCGTTCCGCCGGCAACTTTAGAAGCCATTTATCCTAGAGGATTGCGGGTTTCAGTTCCAGGTATGTTAATTTGATCAATTACGATGTGTAGCGTGTTATAATTACTGTGGTGGAAAAGATTCTTCGTAAGCATCATCTGCTTGGCTTAAGCTAAAATTTGTTATTATATTTATTGTCCGGTTTTTTTTATAATTAATGAATCTAAATGTGCCACTTTGTTTGCAAATAAAGGCTTGATTGTTTATTTATTTATTTAAATACTTAGAACTTATGTCCAGTATGAGTAAATAAAAAAAAAATGTGTGCGTGTACTAGGTACACACGTAAGAAGTGAAACTTCTTTATGACCTTATTTTTCGAAAAATGATCTACTATATGCAACCTAACGAAATTGGTTAAATAAAGTTTAACAAAAGGCTTTTATTATCATAGACATGAATACAAATACAATTATTTCATTTTACCTTATTACTACTAAGATTATTACAGAATTTCATTAATTGTAATAGAATTATTACTATCATTGTTATCGCTATTATATATTTTTGTTATTAATGGCTTCGAATCTCTTCGGTCAACCGTGGTAGGGACAAGAAAAAGATGGCGCGTAACCGAAAAACGTGACGATTTGCTACCAAATTTCTCCCATACGTCGATAAAGAACTTTCGTTCCAACGCCGATAAAGAAGTTTGACTTCAAAAAGCAACATGGCGCGTAACCGAAAAATGTGACGCGTAACGAAAAAATGTTACACTAAATTTTTTTCCAACCCCGATAAAGAAGTTTCTCTTCAAAAATATCATTTAAACCAAAACTATAAGATTTTTTAAAATAATTAATTGAAGCTACCGCAGATATAAACTTTGAAAATGAAGGTTTTAAATATTTTATTTTATTTAGGTTACATGCGGACCTTAGTTAAGATTAATTGATTAAGTAATTGGTTTATTTAATTAGTACTTATAACGAAATTTCACTAAATTCTTCATTAATGTCAAATATCAATTTTAATTGGACCCAATTAAGATATAACTTATTAAATTGACGAAAAAATCTTACTAAAAAGATTTCATCAAAATCTCGAGATCCTTAATTGTTTTCCTTTTTGTTAGAATTACTATTAAACATGTCATATTTCCTATACAAAAATGTAAGATGATATTGTATCAATGTTGCTTCAAAGCATCTGTTTGCCCGTAAACATATAACACCCTCTAATAGGCACGGGCATTTCTTCCGCGTGTTTCATTATTCATTTTGATCATTATTTCGCGAGGAATCATAAAGGCCGGCAACGCACTCGCGAGCCTTCTGGCATTGAGAGTGTCCATGGGCGGCGGTATCACTTACCATCAGGTGACCCTCCTGCCCGTTTGCCCCCGGCTCTATCAAAAAACCCAGGGAGCATTAATTAATTTGTACCTGTACCTTTCGAAGTCAAGACTTAAAAACAAGATTAGGACTAAAGGTAGTCAAGAGGAAAATCGTGTCAACGGGCGATACTTAATATTATCGTAAAGGTTAGAATTTATGAGGATGTTTTGATCTCTTCTAATCTACGAGTTTTATACATGAGTGTCCCGCGGTTTCAACGGATAATTTAGCAACGGACACGTGTAGCGAGTAGTGAGAAGCAAGATGATACAACCTTCGTCTTATTCGGCAATGGTGCTATAACCTTTTTAGGTCTGGGCCTCAGATTTCTATATCTGTTCCATGATCATTTGTTAATCTAATAGGCAAGTAGGTGATGAGCCTCAAGTGCCTGGACACATACCATCGACTATTTGGGTCTAAGGCAAACCGGTTTCCTCACGATGTTTTCCTTAACCGTTCGTTCGTACGTTAAATGGGCACATAGAAATTAAGTCGAACCTGGGATCTCGGCATGAGAATCTTACGGTAAAGCTAGGCTAACACTGATCTTCTAAGACCTACATGCGTAATTTTTTTTTTAAGGAAGGCGATGACAGGTCTGGGCGTTACTGCATACGATTTTTTGCGTTTTCTGAGAAGATTTACTATGGTAGTATATATATATTTTTTTACCATAGGAAAGTAGAGATTTCAACAAACTGAAAGCACACCAACTTTTTGAAAAGAGCTGAAATTTTGACGTCAGAATTTTCGATTGAAAATTAGGGTGTTTTTTCGATATTAATTCAAAATAAGGTGAACAAATAAATATTTTTAATCAAATAAATTACAGCGTATTTGGGACATAGAAAGGTAAGTTTTCACCAAATTTCGTTAAAAAAAAATATTTTTGTAAAAGATAAAAATTAAAAACCAAAAACTTGGTTTTTTTAATTTTTCACATAAATTTTGAGGTTATGTGAAAAATGGGTGAATACAAAAGTTTTAGATCTTTTTATTACCTACAACTTTGCCATTTAACTTTCTTCGATAGGACTTTTAGTTTTGCCGGAAATCGAGATAAACCGTTTTTTACCCTTAAAAATTATAGAACTCTTTATACTGAATAGTTATGTCCAAAATAATATATCTGTAAGCCACGTAAATCTTTATGAAATCTAATAAGCCAAACAGGTATTCACGAAAGAAGTAAACAAGTTGAATGGATTTATAAGTCCATAAAAAATAAACACACATCTACACAGCACAGATACAACTTAACAGGTTCATGATAAATACTTGATTTAAAAAATAAATATTGTACCTATTTTATTAAGTATTTGCTGTCCCACGAACTTTATGTCGCAATTTTTTTTTTACTTAGCCTATCTTTTAAGTGGCTGCGGAACATTTTACTAACGAAGGAGCAATATAGAAGAGATTGTTCGTTTTTTTTTTCAAAATAATATCTTAATTAAACAAAAAAATATTTTAAATTTATTTTTCAAATTTTTAAATTTTGGTCTCCATGAAAATCTTCCTCTAATAAATATATAATAAAATACTCACATATTTAAATAGCCACATAATTTGCAATTCATTTTTATTTATATAGATTTGTCACTATTGTGTAATTCTTTTTTGGCTTGACTTTTAAATGTATTAAAAACGCTGTAAATCATTAAATAAATAATATTGTTCCTTACACAGAGAACATATGGTTTTTATATAGTTATAACAATGTTACCATGGTAACAAGGTATCTTTAATATACGTTATATATCGCAGTAGTTTGTGGATACTTGAAATAGGATCAATGTATCTAAGGTTAATGGTACTGGGAGTAAAAGAACGTTGAACTACGACTAGTCAATTCATCATACAAAAAACTCGCCTTGGAAACTTGTTTTGGCGTGGTTTTTTCTTCGTTAATTTGGTAATTAAATTTTGATGGATCCAATTTATGTTTTTTAATAAAAACTAATTCATAACGAAAAATTATTATCTGAATGTTTTTTACTTCCTTGATATGTCAATAAGGGTCTGTTTCACAATGTATGAATAAAGTACCAAATAGCTATGCAACACATAAATTATTTGGAAGATAAATTGTGCTATTTGACATTCATCGGACTCATAACTTATGATGGACTTTATGTGACGAATAGCGCTATCTGACAGTCGTGAAACGCAACAATGGGGTTTATCCTACCAATAAGTAATAAATAGCTAATTTAGAACTTATCCGTACATTGTGAAACAGATCCTAAGTATTTTATGTACGACTGCATATAGCGACTTTTTAGGACTGGACCGTTTCTTTAAATATTTTGAAAATAAATATAGACTATATTACCCAAGTATAATGTAAAATTCTAAAGGCTCGTTTACGCCGAGTCGAGTAGGTTACAAACATACAAAAATACAAATCTTTCCTGTTTATATATATATATAAACATAATAGAGATAATTACTAATCAATCTATATATAATAATAATAGAAATAATTACTAATCAATGTTTACTTTTCTAGATGATGGATTTTCCCTATTCGCTTTTCATGGAAAACTCAATGAGGAAATGGAGGGTCTAGAGGCGGGACAATGGTCACGTGACATCACTAAACCCAAAAACGGAAAATGGTATTTCAGAGATAGAAATGCCAAGCTGAATATTGGAGACAAAATTTACTTCTGGACTTACGTAATCCGAGATGGGTTGGGATATAGGCAGGATAATGGAGAATGGACCGTTACAGGTAATTCAAATTAAATAATTTAATTTCACCAGCAGGCTTACTCTGTAACGTTTGCGAAGTGTTTCGGACTTCGATGTTGATAACGTCATGATTTTTGATAAATAAATCAATGGCCTCAGATTTCTGTATCTGTTTCATGATCATTTGTCAGTCTAATAGGCAAGTGAGTGATCAGCCTTCAGTGCCTGACGCACGCCGGTGACTTTTTGGGTCTAAGGTAAGCCGGTTTCCTCACGATGTTTTCCTTTACCGTTCGAGCGAATGTTAAATGTTAAATTTTTGATACCAGCAGTTTAAAGAACGAATTTGAGGAAATTTTGCCAAGGTACGCATAATCACGTAAGGACTCATGTATCACGCAATTTCGTAGTACCATTTTATGAAATAGCCGGCTAAAGAGTCCACATTTTTGTATTCACTATTACATAACTCTGTGTTCCTAATGGACAGCAGCATCATGAATTCCGGCAGAGTATCGAGGCCGGATAAGGGACAATGCGGAATACTTTAATACTAAAGATTTTTTTTTGTTTTAGAATATGTAACTGAAGACGGCAAACCAGTGGATCCAAACAAGTTGCCACCACCAACACCCGCACCCACGCCCACACCCACACCCTCCGTCAATATCCCAATATACACTCCACCAGTAACAATACCTGTAACACAAAGCAGCTGCACTATATCTCCTACTGTCGTGAGAGGTCTACAAAGCGTTTGCTCTGGTCAGCTGATCTTCAGCGAAGAGTTCGACAAGCCAAACGTTAGGGACCTCGTGAACTGGGAGGCGGAAGTCAGATTCCCGGAAGAACCGGTAAGAGTAACAAATATTACTCACGTGGAATTTTTTTTCAAAAATTTTATTCTACGTTTGTAGAAAAAACTACACTAACAATAGAAAAAAACTAAAATGTTGACTAAAGCTAACTTCATCGGTCGACAAGGTGTCCGTTTTTTGTGACGGTGTGGAAAATTTACTGTCATCATTTTCTTTTTTCGCGTTAGGGAACGCGCCAAAAGAAGTATAACTTCAAAAACATTATTACTAAATGTACTTGCCTCTGTGTCTGATAATATTTCTTTTATAGTCAAGTAGGTGATTAGCCTTTTGTACTTGACACAGTCCTCGATTATTGGAACTTATATGGAGGCTTCCACACAATATTTTCCTTTACCGTAGCAGGTGTTAATTACACACATAAATCAAACTCCATTGATGCACAGACACAACAAGAGTCATATCAATAACTAAGCTATTATATTGCTCAAATAATTTTATATAGAAATCTTTTAAATATTCAACTAATTTATTTATAATCTCCTACAGTCTTCCTTTCTAATATTGAGCTATTTTCAGGATTACCCATTCAACATTTATCTATCAGATGATAGTTTAAAAATGGAGGACGGCGCCCTAAACATCTACCCACTGCTGACTGAGAACAAGTTTAGAGAAGGAATCCTGGATGAATCGTTGGATTTGAGCAATACGTAAGTATAAAAAACAAATATTTATAAAGAAGTGTAAAAGATGAGATAGCAAGAAACCCAATGGAAAACCTAATATTTTAGACTACAATGTATCTATCAAAGGTACATGGGTACGTTGTAGAGTATATAGGAAATTGAGGCTTTATTCTGAGATACCTTAAGAAAAACTCAAAGTCAAAAAAGTGCCATTTTGAAAGGCTCTCAAGTTAACTATAAAGAAACCAGATGGCGTGGGTAGAGTGGGTGGTGTAGACTAATTAAAATAATATCAAGCGTAACAAACATGTCCAAAAACTAATTGCATATAATTAGGAAAAATATAAAGTAATAAAAATAAAGATCTGCATATTTATGTTTGTAACAAAGAAACTTCTAGACCCATTTAATAATTCTTTAACCATACCACGGTATTTATTTCCTAAATATATCATATATATGGCTATACGAAGCCGATATACGTCGCCTGTTGTTCATATATATTATACGTAATTAATTTTCAGGTGTACAGGCACTATAGGCACAAGGGAATGTAACCGCACAGCGTGGGGAGCGCAAATCCTGCCTCCTGTATACACCGGCAAAGTAACTACCAAAAACAAGTTCAATTTTAAATTTGGAAAAATTGAAATAAGAGCCAAATTGCCTGGTGGCAATTGGTTGATACCAGGTAAGGTAAAAATGTAAAAAAAGAATAGTTTTAACCTTAATAAGGTCACTTGATAACAGGGAGTGCATAAACAAATGTTTTTATTATCTTTAATATAAAACATAACATAATACTTCTTACTACTTTGTCTGAGTTAAGGAAATCGATGTATACTGTCATACTATGGAAATTGCCTATCAAAGCAAATTAATAAATATGAAATAAATTAATTAAAAGCCTCACATTTTTATTCTGTTTTTTTTATGGCTCTGATACGATTTGTGCATTAGCCAGCGTCAAGTATAGGATTTTTTATAATTCGTTCTTGTCTTTAAAAATTCGACCGTGTCCTCCATGTACAGTTTAAGCAGTACCGCACAACTCTCCCAAAGGCCGAGAACAAATTTAAATTAAATTAAAACGTGCCCTCGAACCGGGAATAGAACCCGGTACCCCTCACCTAGCTGTTTTATTCTATTTACTATTATTCGTATCTCTTAAAAAACATAATGAGGATATTCTTGTAATATTTTCGTAACTTTTTTACCAGAATTAAACTTAGAACCCCACGATAAAGTTTACGGAAGCGCAAGATACGAATCAGGACTTATTCGCGTAGCATTCGCAAAGGGGAACCCGACCTATTCAAAGAAACTCTACGGAGGTGCAATACTCTCCGATACCGATCCATATAGGACTTATCTGATGAAGGAGAAAATCGGGATTGACAGCTGGAATAAGGATTATCATACTTACACACTGATCTGGAAGCCTGGTATGTTTTGACGGCCTTTTATTTAACAGGCATTTACTTCTATGAAAACACGATGTAATCCTAAATTTAAAACGAAATTTTTGACGCATAGAAATGAAAGCTTTATACGTGATGAACTTAATGGCAAACATTTTTACTGCGGCAATGTCGAAATGTTCGAAAATAAATAAATAATTTGTAAAACAGTTCACTTACTTCCTAACTATCATTTATTTATATAATGAAGATATTTTTATTTGAGAATACCAAATTTAAATTAATATCCTTAACATAGTAATAAATATAATTAAAAATCAATAAATGGACTTTTTAAACAAATTTAATTAGTTTGGTCCCTGTGGCAGTGTTGTACCTGTAATGCTGGCAGTATTTCCTCGCATCACACGCACATAATATTACTTATATTATGTATTCTGAAAATCGCAGAATGCTAATTACAAACTGCGGTGCGTAAGACGTCTGAAAATGAAATAAAAATTCTACATATGTTCACAGATGGTATTGATGTACTTGTTGATGGTGAGCAGTATGGTTCAATACCTGCTGGCGAAGGGTTCTACCCTAGTGCGAGAGAGCACGCCGTACCCCACGCAGCGTCTTGGCTCAAAGGATCTGTGATGGCACCTCTTGATCAAGTGGTTAGTGAAAATGTGAAAATTCTTTACACACACATATATACACATTACACACCCACACCCTACACGCCTTCTCTTTGTAATATTATTGTTTAGTCTGTAAACCAGTTGTGATTTAAAAATTATTTTTTATCGTGTTTAGTAAGCTATAATATTTTTTAAAATAAATATGTGTATTAAGACATACACCGTATCTCCCTACATACATATTTTTCTTTATAGGTAATAAGAAGTGTCTGAGACGTTTTATTTTATTAGACCTTTGTTAGTTTAACACGGTTTCATCATAATATCGTAAAATAAAGTGTAAATTGTGCTCGTGGAAAGATAAATCCATTGATGGGTTCAAAAACACCATTTTAATGACACACAGATACACTTAACTTATTCAATAGTTAAAAATATAAGTTAAATATAGAGGAAAATACAAATTTTATAAATGAATACAATCGTATCTCATTTACTAATCTTGACGATTAGAGGGTATTAATTCATTTACAAAACAAATCAATCGAAGTATAGCACACGTCCGCCACATCCAAGCACACGAGTGCAAAAGGAATGAGTTGAGTTTGAGACTTGAGGTAGTCAGCGTGCAATGTCATATGTCAAACGTTAAATCAACTGACATAAGCAGAGGTAGCAAGCACGCAATTTTCCTCTAGACCAGTATTATAACATATGAGTTTGTTTTGAATGGTTAAACGTCTACTGATTCGAATTAAATAATAATTATTGTGTTGGAAAGTTAATTTATCGAAAACGGCTATATAACTATGCTACGCTAATTAACCATGGGGAGTATAGCTTAATAAATAACCGTGCATTATTGTATTTTTACCTCATTTATGTAATTAAAAAAATATTATTTGTTATGTACCAACTTAAATATTTAATACGGTTTAATGTGATGTTCGACTGCACTATTCGCATCTTCTTACGACAAACATAATTTACTGAAACAAAATTGACAATTGACAAAAATTAAAATGGAACGAGAAATATCAAATTATATCTCATTTATAAACTTGACATTATTTATTTCTTACGCAAATACAAGGTCTTATAACAAATAAGGAAGTTTTTTTTTAATTTCAATTTTCCCAAACTTCTAATTTCTAATTTTCTTGTTTGATTTCAGTTCTACGTGTCGCTAGGTCTTCGTGTGGGTGGAATCCATGATTTCGCTGATGCACCAGACAAACCGTGGAAGAACCGTGGCAGCAAGGCCATGTATGACTTCTGGCAGGCCAAGAACTCCTGGTTTCCCACGTGGTACCAATCACAGATGAAAGTGGACTATGTTAGAATATACTCGCTGTGATTTTTCTAAATACATACTTTAATGTCTAAGATATTTGTAAAATAAATAACTGATTTTTTATTCATTTTTTTACCCTAAGCTAAGTTACAACACAAAGTGAAAAAAAGACACAATACACTTGGTACAAATAATTGTTAAATCTAGACAATTTACAATAATAAAACACAACTAACTTAGTCATAAATGGTCTATAAGCTATTGATTCACTGTCAAAATAGTTTAAACTGAATATATCAAAATGTTCTACTAATTGTTAAAAGTTAAACAGACAAATTGCACTGTTTTTTCTCTGGCTTTTAATTAATAATCTTTTATCTTCGCAGCGCACAATTTGACTAAAGAGTCAAAAGAACACTTTAATTAAAGAGTGCAGAGTGCAGACTGATTTATTTTTCATGTATTTGATTTGATTTGGGAAATAAATTAAATTTTTCAAAAATAATATGAATGCTGGCTAAGATCAGTTTTTATTAAAATGTCGGACCTAAATTGAGAAATAGCAATCCTTCTTTCGACATATGAGCAGTGTTGGCCTAGTGGCTTCAGCGACTTTCATGGCTGAGGTCGTAGGTTCGATCCCCGGCTGTGCACCAATGGACTTTCTTTCTATGTGCGCTTTTAACATTTGCTCGAACGGTGAAGGAAAACATCGTGAGGAAACCGACATGTCATAGACCCAAAAAGTCAACGGCGTGTGTCAGGCACTGGAGGCTGATCACCTACTTTCCTATTAGGTATAAAAATGATCATGAAACAGATTCAACATCTGAGGCCAAGACCTAAAGAGGTTGTAGCGCCACTGATTTATTTATTTTTTTATTCTTTCGACATATTCACGAACAAATAAAATATTATTATTATTCAAACAGAAAGGTATTTCCGAAGTGGACTGAAACTACCTATGATTTATTATGTTTAAAATAAAATGAATACTGCTAAAATCGGTATTGATTCAACTTGCCGCGTTTTAAAAACATCAACTTATTCGATATTTAAAACGATACTTTTAAATCGTGTCAGACCCCGCGATTACAACAAACAAGTTCACAGAACTGCAAAAAATGTGGGTACCGTTACTAAAGCATACGAATCAATAAATTGCTACTAACCTTGAAAAATTGGATAAACATAAATAGTATTCATATAAAACCCGGTATTTTGTAATTAATATTATTCTACCGTCGACCGGCGTAGTCATCTCTTGTTTTCTGTGATGTTTAAGTTTTTATTGCTGTTTTCTAGTTTTTACTATGTGTTATGTTATGAAGTACCTAAAGCGAAGTTCCAAGCTATTTATCCGAAAGGACTTAAAGTGATTATACCAGGTATGTTTGCATACCTTTTTTACTTACTTATAAATAAAATGTTCTATTCTCTAAAATAGTCGTCGAACTCCAAATCTTGATGTTATTTGTAATTAGTGGTTAAGACTCTGTATTGATAACGTGAGGTTCAGTTTTTTAATTACATTCATTTTATTGTGATTATATTAAATCTTCATTATATTTTTATTAATTGGTTTAATAAAAGTATGTGATAAGTGCTAGTAATGCTATTACTATCTTATATATATAACTTATATGCCAGTAGTTTGCATGCTTTGTGACTTAGTCACTAAACTATAAAATATAATAATATAATACAAAGTACACATGTTGAAGTGAGACTTCTTTGTAAATTAATTATTACTAAGGTAAAAGCCCCATTAGATCATGTACCAGGATATGATCACTCCATGTATTTGTATATCTATATATCAATGTTTACACACTGTATACGTGCTAATAATAATATAAATAAATAAAAATCTGCGTTTAGTGCTCAAGACGTTATGCGACAGAATTGCCATCTAAATTCTAATTTGTAACTACTAAACAATAGCAGCCACCAATAGCGTTTTTTTTTCTCGATCTCCCTTACTCTCTCTCAATCTTTCTTACTATAGCTCTCTCCCACCTCTCGCTCCATGGCACTGTGCGTGATGCGACGTTCGCTCTATCTCACTCTCCCTCAATCGGTCTCAATCGCTCTCTCCCTTTTCTTCAACAAAAACGCCGCAAATCTTCGTGACGCCAGTTAGTATTGCGTTTCATCCGTAAAAAAAACTACCCTCATGCGCCTAAACAAGTTTCACTTCAAAAATACATAAAAAGTGGCACTTCAACCTTTAGGTCCGTCATTTAGGCTAGTAGGGTCTTTTTGTTTTTAAGGCACATAGACAGAAGTCCATTGTGCACAGCTGGGTATCGAACCTACGACTTATTGGATGAAAGTCGTACGCCTAAGCCACTAGGGCCTAGGCCAACGCAATTCACATAAAGACAGAAGACTGTCTAAATTAAATTTCTATACAAAGTCGTGCGAGCATAAACTAGGAAAACATCTCAATAAATAAGCGATGAAGCATATAACTTGTATATGTATTGGTTGATTATGTCTGGTATTTCCTTAAAGCGTATCATATGTTACGATCTTAGGATTCTTTAACCGACTTTAAAATAGGTTTATTACATTACATGAGTATATTGATTATTATCTCCGAACTCCTTCATTTTATAAACATTATCTCTTCACTGAGACATGACATTACGATCTAGCCTAACTTAAGACTTATAAGTAATTGTAGTCTAACCTAATTGACTAAAAAACATATATTTTAACATAAGAAAGTGTCCAATAACACTACTTACAGTCTCAATTAAGGGGAAGACCTTTGTTCTATTGTTTGACTTACGACTGTTTAGCACTTAAGACTAACGTGCACTAACACTAATTCAAATGGTTTTTAGTCTTCTCACTAGGCCCGTGGTGTCAAGGAGTTGAATAGCCTCGGCATTTGCTTGATGGTGGAAACTTTGTTCGTGGGTTCCAGCACTTCTTTTTATTTAATTTTTACTAACAGTGTAGTTTCACATTAGTTTGTTCCTTACCCTTGTTCCCTACTCATCACCCTGATGATGTTATATCTAACTCAAAATAACTTTAATCATATAGGTAACTAAGCACACTTATGAACGTCAACAGAAAAGATGTTAAATTGATTCTAAATTTACATTTCCTGCCAGTTCGCAAGTCAAGAGAGGGCAAGAAACTCTTCGCCACTCATTTTAATCGCCAAGTTTTAAGTATAGACTTCCTTAATTAATAATACTATCCATTACCTTGTAAATATACTCGAGATCTATCACAGTCTTTCACTCATTTTCTTTACATATTATGAGATGGAAAATTATATTTTAGACGTTATTTTTGTGCCTGTCTAGTCCGAGAAGTGTTAGCCTTGTGGTTTCAGCGTGCGACTCTCATCCCTTAGGTCGTAGGTACGATCCCCGGCTGTGCACCAAATACCAAAGGACTTTCTTTCTATGTGTATTTAACATTCGGCCGAACTGTGAAGGAAAACATTGTAAGGAAAACATCGTGAGGAAACTGACATGTCTTAGACTCAAAAAGTCAACGCCGTGTATCAGGCACAGGAGGCTAATCACCTACTTGCCTATTAGATTGAACAATAATCATAAAACAGATTCAGAAATCTGAGGCCCATCCTGAAGAGGTAATAGCACCACAGATTTTTTTATAATAACTAACACAAAATATATATCCAATTTATTATTTTCCAAATATATTATATTTCGGGGATTAATTTTTGTGCACTATTATCGTGATTAACTTTTCTTTCTGTGTGGAATGAAACCTGCTCGTGAGACACACGGAAACCGGCATATCTATGACCCATAATTTGACAATTACCAATACGTACGCCTTCGCCGTATACTTTAAACGCCAAATATTAATCATCCCATTATTGCTTCAGGTAATTTGAAAGGGCTCTTTCTGTTCCATGAAACGTTTAATCAACTCAATTACTAACTAACGGTACATAGCATAGGACTATTAATTATAATTTAACTCACAATTTGCGGCTTGAATTAAAAACCACAAACCAGCCAGTTTGGAAATAGATAAGATAGATTAAGGAATATATTTATACATTCCTAATTCATATCAAATTAACTGCTATGCGAGGCTTGTGGCAACGTTGTTGGCCTTATAAAGTATTTTGTATTAATTTACTATCCCCGCGAACTTCGTTTCGCCTTAATATGATTTACTTTTTGCTATGCTAATTGCTACCCCATAGAGACTAGGTGTTTCAGTGATTTTTTTAAAAATTTACTCAGAGTTCATGAAATAAATTTAAAAAATATACTCGAATTAGTCCAGACGTCTTCGAGTTTTGAGCTCAGCAACATTTTGTGATTAATTTGGATTATTTCAAATTTCTCTTGAAGAGACTTGATGTTTTGATTTGCGATGCTTAAGAAAGTCACTATTACATTTAATTATCATTTGCTTTATACTATCACTAACTAAGACATAAATACTTGAATGTTTAGGTTTCAAGTTTTAGTGTTCTCTCTGGTGTAAATTTGTAAATGTTTTACCCAGAGTGCGATCAATTAGAAAAAAATACCACACACGGCATCAAAATTGAAGTGAAGCTGTAGTACATATTAAATAATTTATTTAACCAGTTTTCGAAGGCATCATCCCATTTGCCTCTCCTTTCAGAAGAACGCGTTTTGTCCAAAACTCACCGATTGAGGATTATGATAGACGAGCTAGGATATCTATAGTTGCTCCCGTCACACTTTGAAATCCTTTAGTTTTTATAATATTATATCAATCGATGAATTTTTTGGCCTATTAGAGTTTATCACATTAAATCTTGTATTTTATTCTTTTTAAGTACCAAAGTATCAGTGTGCTGAGCGTTGGCAAGCTTTTGTAAATAATAATTTTGAAAATGAAACTTCTTTAGGCGCGTGAGGGTAAAAGTTTTACGGATGAAACGCAATAATAATAATATTAGAAAAAAAATATATTTTATTTAGGAACATAAGATACATGTATCACTTATTTCACGTCATTAAATTTGAAGGCATCCCTACTCATCGGCAAAGAAGACAGAGGGTGTAGGCCGAGAGAAAAAGCCGGCGTAAAAAACTCTCTAAAACGTACTCTTTTAAAACAGCAAATCATCAAACAACACTTATTTAAAGCAAATATCGCAAATTAATTAGAAGTAGCCTGTCTAGCACTAGTCCCAGGCCCTTTTATCAACTAGATAATCGTTGACTTTATAGTAAGCCCTTTTACACAGCTTTTCTTTAATACATTTCTTAAATTTATTGAAAGGCAGTGATAAAAGAGCCTCTGGGATTTTATTAAAGAAGAGTATCCCTTTCCCCAAAAAAGAGTTACTAACTTTAGATAGTCTAGTACGGGGAAATTGCAGCCTGCGTTTGTTCCGTGTATTAACATTGTGCGTATGTTCTATTCTAGTAAACTTATCACTATTTTTGTATACATACATAATATTTTCATAAATATATTGCGAGGGAAAGGTATGTATATTAATTTCCTTGAATTTATCTCTAAGAGATTCCCTACAATTTAAATTATAGATTGCACGAATAGCCCTCTAGAGTCACGAAGATGTGCAGCGTTTTTATCGAAGAAAAGGCAGAGAGTGATTGAGATCAATTGAGAGAGAGTGAGAAAGGGCGAAATACAATACTATTGGTTGATGTATTCGTTTCGTAGTAACATATTAGAACTTTAGATGGCAATTCTGTCGCATAACGTCTTGTGCAGTAAGCTTTTTTTATTTATATAATGTGTGTAAACAGTGTGAATATAGATATATACAAATACATGAAGTGATCACTGGTACATGATCGTCTATTAGGGCTTTTACCTTAGTTATAATTAAATTACAAAGAAGTTTCACTTGACATGTGTATTTTGTACACACGCACTTTACTTTTTAATAGGTAAATCTAAAATAAAGTTTCTATTTTAATTTTCAGATGACGGCTTCTCTTTGGTCGCTTTCCATGGAAAGCTGAACGAAGAGATGGATGGCCTCGAAGGTGGTACCTGGTCAGCAGATATACCTAAAGCGGAAAACGGAGAATGGATATTCCGAGATAATAATGTGGAGTTGAAGATGGGAGATAGGGTTTACTTTTGGACCTTTGCTATTAAAAATGGACTAGGTCACCGACAAGATGATGGAGAGTGGACCGTGGATGGTAAGTAAATCTTTACAGCAGTATTTAAACAAAAATACTAATCGTCATTACAACGGGACGTTTTTGCACAGGAAATATTTACTTCTGGTATATACATAGTCTTATTTTAGGTAGATGTAATATGTTTTGAAAATCTAAAAGTTTTGGACATTTTTTGTCATAGAAATCTTAACTATACTCATTTTATAATGCTGAAGATTTGCTATGGGCTAGTCTTAATAATAAGTAGTATATAGTTTAAAATAAAATAAGAAATTGTGTTGATTAGTGTGGAGACTGCTTAATTTTGTACATAATATATTTTAATACATAGTTAGATCAAGTTTTTGTTTATTTGCAGCAGTATCACCCATATCGTTTGCCGTATTAACCTAATTGTCAATAACATAATTGTTCTTACTATAAACTACGATGTATTATCATCATAAAGCTGTGACTTAAATTTAGCATTTTACAATATTATAAAGTTTACTTTCTTTCCTTTCTATCCATTCTATCCTTCCTTTCCTTCCTTTAATTTCTGTACTTTATTATTTTCTTTATTTTTTTGTTTTCCGTTCTTTCCTTTTATGCCACTCTTACCTTTCTTACCTTTGTTACGTTTATTTATTTATTTCTTTTCTTCCTTCTCTTCTCTTCTCTTCTTTTCTCTTCTCTTCTCTTTTCTTTTCTTTCTTTCATTTGTTTATTGTACGATATGTTCCAACGGAAGGTCACCGCACCGCAGTAGTAGAAAGTTAACGCCGTTTTATGAAATTTAATCACTTTTCAGGATACGTTGACGCATTTGGCAACCCTGTTATAGTTCAAGATGGCACAACCGAAGCGCCAACAACCACACCCCCTACTACACCTCCCACTACGCCTACCACCACACCTCCCACCACAACTACCACCACATCTTCTACCACTCAGGCTCCAAAACCAACCACAGATTCCTCCGGCCCTTACAAATACCCGTGCGAGATATCCCTGACTAAAGTGACCACACCAGGGTTTGTTTGCAAGGGTCAAATATTGTTTGAGGATACGTTTGATGGTGATTTAGACAAGGGGAGGATATGGACACCTGAAATTAAAATGCCTAATGCACCAGTATGTATTGTTTTAGTGTTTTATCCTATGCATTTTATCGTGCTATTTAAGTTCGTTATTTTCCCTGTTCTTTTTTTATATTTCTGTATGGTGATTATGAAGAAATAGCTGAGCTGATCTTCCTCTCTAAGGGACAGCTAAACTTGAATGTAGTTACTTTCATGTTATTTATTTATTTATTGTCACTTTTTGCACACAATTAACAAAAAACATGGTACAAAGGGCGGTCTTATTGCTACAAAGCGATCTCTTCCAGGAAACCCTAAATAAAAACCAAATTGTTACCATACATCCCTGTGGAATAAACGTTTTGATTGTTATTTTATTATATATACAATTTAATGCATACAAAATTCTCATTAAATCAAAGCTTAAAATTATAATTATTCATCATATTTTTACAATTTACAATTAATTACGATGTGCAAAAATTATATTTCTGATTACATAATTATAAAATTGTGATATATTGCCGTGTATGAATCCCTTGCTAAAAGTTTGTTAGCCGTATAAGTTGGAGTATTAAAGTAAGAAAATTAGCTTATAATCTTTAAAATTTTGGAACAATCGCTGCTGGATATCACTTTTAGTTTCAATTAATTTTATACTACAGCACGTGTTTTACAACCAACGAATACATATAGTTCATTCTTCTAATACATATTAACTACTGAATCAATAATTTAATTATTTGGTAGTATATTAGAAGTGATAAATACATTTTATTCACAAGAAAAATATTATTACCATTATACCAAAAAATATATTGTCTAAATATATAAAAAAACAATTTTTTACTTTTATAACTTTCAGGATTTCCCATTCAACGTATATTTGTATGACAAAAATGTGCGATCTGATGATGGAAAGCTGATAATAGAACCAATGACCCTCGAATCGAAGTATGGTGATGGATTTATTTGGGAAACTCTAGACCTCACCCTAAAGTAAGTTTTTCTATATAATAAAGATGGATCAGAAAATCTGTCAGATTGCCTGAACTTGGCGCAAATTCAGTAACGGCCCGACTTCAAAATTGAGTTTTTGTACCACGTAATGTCACGTTTGCAACATCAGTAGTATGTTTCCCAAAGTTGGATTTCGTAGTCAAATTGCATCATTGAGGTATTTGTAGTAATGGTATAGCAGGAAGTTAATAATACAGTAATTATATTAATCTTCTGTTACATGGACTTAATTGTGCTTAATTTTTTATACAAATAAATGCAGGGTAAGGTGGTAAATCGTGAATTTTATCATAAACTGATGTTTAACTGATGTTTATCATCAACCAAGTTTGGTGGAATCACATTGATAGTCTAAGTTTTAGCTCCTTCATAATTTACCAAATACTATCTAAGCAACGCTTATAGGTTATTTGCTCTACTAGGAAATTTTATGTTCTCTTTTTTTCTAGGTGTACCGGCAAAATTGGCACCCCAGAATGTTACCGAGAAGCAGCGGGTCCAGAAATTCTACCACCGATAATTACTGGGAAAATTAATAGCAAGCGAAGTTTTGCTTTTAAGTATGGCAAAGTTGAAGTCGTTGCCAAAATGCCGCTTGGAAACTGGCTTATACCTGGTATGAGGGACTAATTTAAAAATTAATTAATTTAGTAGTCAATTGATTTTCTATCAATTTGATGAGCTCATTCACGATACACAATACGTAAAATCAAATAGTTGTAACTGATTACTAAAAAGTACTAAAAATTAGCTGCACTGTAAGAGTATTTTGAACTAAATAAAAGCAAGAACTTGCTTCGTTAGAAACTTGGGTAACTGCAATTGTTGTATCGTATGCTTAGGAATTAACTAGATGAATGTTAGAACGAAATGTTAATTACTTTGCACGAATAATAGTACAGGCGATAGATGTTGCACATAGACACACACTACCATGAAGTCTGTTTCTTTAGAAGTTAAATTATTATGATTACTTTTAATTCATCATTATATCTATCAGATTGAAGGATTTAAAACGGAAATATTTTTACAGCTCTAAATAATTCACGAATAAACAAAAAGATAATAACTTAGATTTTTAGTAAAAGTAAATCTATTCGTATAGATAATTTATTCGTTTTTATTCGGAAATTATTGCCAATGTGCAATATTTACGGCTGTGTAGTACGTACGTAGTACCTACAATCTTTCGACAAAAATTTGTACGTACTGGACCTTAGCTACTGGAACCTTCGAAGTTCGAGCTAATCAGTTCTTAAACTGGTCGAGAATCCTTTAGGTTGGAGGAAATGTACAGTGTAAACCTTCTTTTGTCCACATATCTCGCAATAATTATTTTTCAATAACATTTCAGAGATTCAGCTTGAGCCACGGTTCAACGAGTACGGATCGCGGAGGTATGCCTCGGGTCTATTGAAGATTGCACTTGTTAAAGGGAATGTGGAGTACGCAAAGAAGCTCATGGCAGGACCGGTTATGTCCGATTTTGAGCCTTATAGGTAGGTAATAAGGCTTCATTTAAGTAATATTACAACTTCTAATATGTATTCAGTTTTCTTTTCTGCTAAAGAAATTTGAGTTGTAAATGGAAGAATGTTAACTTAATTAATATTTTTATTTCTAAAAAAGCTGTCTTAATCCGATTTCAGTGAAAAACTGTGCCCCTATAGCTTATGTATATGTATAATCTTAATATATATAAATTACGTGTCACGTTGTTTGTCCGCTATGGACTCCTAAACTACCGAACCGATATCAATCAAATTTGCACAACGTGTGCAGTTTGATCTAACTTAAAAGATAGGATAGCTTACATCTCAATTTATACCCGCACTATTATTTTATTGCAAAATATTTGTTTATTATTTGATAGTCACAATTCTAACATATGGCGCTGTGTTGAAAGTACCAACGTTTCACATAAGCTACAATTGAATGGCATAACCACCAAAAAAGCATAGTGGTCCCCATGACTGGTGTTCTCCTACCGTTTCCCTTGAATAGTTAGCTACTATGCTACTTTAACAAAAACCTTAGCCTCAGCAACGCTTGGCCGACCTGCTAGTTTAATATAAAAAAATCCCGTGTCACAAAGTTCGTTCCCGTACTCCTCCGAAATGGATGCACCGATTCTTATGAAATTTTTATACATATTCAGTAAGAGAATCGGCTACCATCTATCTTGCAAACCCTTAAGTGATAAGGAGTGTCCAGTCCAAATTTTATTTTTTATTTTTTAGATTTTTTTTTTGTTTTTATTTTTTTAATGATAAAACATATAAAAATACATACAACCCCTAATTTACACTCTACAATCAACCCCTATTTTTTATAATTGTAGATAGTTATTTATATTGAACTAAAAAATGTTTCCCAAAAATAATATACATGGCAAAACAACGTTTGCCGGGTCAGCTAGTTTATTCTAATACTGACTAACCGATTATTATCAGCAATTTACCAATTCCTATGTTTTTATTGTTTCCAGGAGTATGTATCTGAAAGAAAAAGTTGGTTACGAGAATTGGAATAAAGCCTACCATAACTATACTCTTGTTTGGACACCAGGTAATAAAAACTATTAAAAATTATGATTCATTTTAAATAGCACAACGAATAAATAAAAAAATATCACGTAAAATTAACATGATCGCCACTTACATATTATAAACCTTGAGTCCACAAAACCAATGAGTTTTAAAACGCAGATTGACTAAAGAATGCACGGCTGTGTAGCAATGGACTTTCTGTCTTTGTGCATTCAACACTCGCTCGTACGGTGAAGGAAAACATCGCGAAGAAACCGGCATGAGACCTTAATTATTATTTTATTCATGTCTCTTTCTTTCAAATTGTGTCTACGATGTGATCGATAGAGATGAGGACAGTGAACATATTAAACGCGCTCGAGAAGTAAAAGTAAAAATCACAGCGTAATTTCATTAATTCAGTCGACTTAGTTCGGAGGACCTTGATTATTAAATTAAAGATAATTAATTAAGCTAAAGTATTAAATAAGTTAAATTGATTTTTTGTATTCAATATATCCTTTGTTTGAGTGTGTTTCTGTAAAATAGTAATTACAATTACATTACAATCTTTGAACAAAATTAATCCGAAAAAACGTTTCGTAATTCAACATATTTTTTATGTATGTAGGCAAACGGACAGGAGGCTCATCTGATGTTAAGTGACACTCACATTGTCATGAGGCTCGCAAGTGCGTTTCTGTCCTTTCAAGACATTTTTCTCTATACATAAATTTTATTTATGTAATAAAAATAGCACTTGTAAGACATTTTTCATTATAAAATATATTTAAATAAAAAACTTTTTTTTTTGAACGGATTGAAGTTCTGTATTATTATAAATTTACAACTTAAAATCTCAAAATGAAAAACAATCCGCGAAAATAGAGGACACCGTGAGCCATTTTTGCCAAAACCCTCCATCTTTTAGTCGATACCAACTCCAGGGAAATAAATACAGATAATGCAACTTTCTCTGCAGCTGTGATACTTTTTGACATTCAACATCTTTTGTCTTCAGTCACCGTGACCACGCACGCTGTAAAGCACGCGAAACGTCGGATAAATTTAAAATTATGTTAAATAGTTGTAAATTTATATACATAACTTCAATCCGTTCAAAAAAAAAAGTTTTTTATTTAAATGTATAAAAGTTATGTCAATCAAAGACAATACTATATAAAATATATGTTCGGATGTACAGATGCGATTGAAATGTATGTGGATGGTGAGAAGTACGGCGAGGTGGATCCGGGTGAAGGCTTTTATCAAGAAGCAGTTAAGCATCACGTTAGAGCAGCATCCAGGTGGCTGAAAGGATCCGCCATGGCACCATTTGATGAACTGGTAATATGCGTTATTAGATTTAAAACTATGTAATCACACTTTTCTCTTGATCTTTGTGTGAAAAATTAATTTGGCATTTTTTTTACCATTTTTGATTATATTGGTAGAACAAATGTCGCTATTAGTGTTTGATTTTCACCATAATTTTATCAAAATGTCGCAAATTACGAGTGATTTTAAAAAGACGTAATAAGAAAAAAAATATAGTAGACTTTTATTCGATTCAAATGACAACTTAAGTATAGCTTTATTCTGACTGATTAATTGAGATTACAAAACGAAAATGTTTCAAAAATTTATATTAAATTTAAATTGTACTAATGTACTTTAAATTATACTTTATTTATTTGGTTGGATATATTATCTTTTGTCAGTTCTATATATCCCTCGGACTTCGAGTTGGTGGGATCAACGAGTTCCCGGACGCGACAAATAAGCCGTGGAAGAATCGTTCAGCGAAGGCTGCTCTCCAATTCTGGAACCACCGCGACGAGTGGCTTCCTACTTGGTTCTCTGATACCAGTCCTTTAAGCATTGACTCTGTTAGGGTTTATGCTCTATAAGCCAAAACAACTTTTGCATTCAAAATTGACATATAAATATTACTTTGATAATTCTACAGTTCCTGACACAGGTAATAAATTTTCTTATGTAAGACATACTAGTTTCATGTATGTATAGTATTGCCTTTTATTGACATAACTTTCACACATTTGATAATAAAACAATTTTTTACCGGATTGAAGTTATGTATTTATAATTATTTTATTGCACGCGAAATGTCGGTTAAATTAAAAATTATGAAAAATAATTGTAAATACATAACTTCAATCCGGTAAAAAATTGTTTTATTATCATACAGTTTCATGATGTTTTCGTTTAGTTAATGGTCCATTTTGAATAAAGAATACAATTAAGACGTACACAGCTATTATTTGACAATTTATAAATAATGTAATTACAATAAATATAATTGAAGATGTGAAAAAATAGGGTTATAACTTGTGAAGGAACTATGAAGTGGAAAATTACAGTACATTCCATCGGAATTATTGATGATCAATTATATATAAGAAGTCTCATAATTTAACGTATATCTTGCAAATGATTATAACTGACCGAAGACAATCTGTCCATTCCATAATCTGTTTGTCTCATTTTGTAAAATAAAACATTTCATATAAGCTATAGCTACACTTATAAAAACAAAATATGTATTATTCAGCAACAGTATTGTGTTAATGCTAAAATGTTTATTTTGATTGCAAAATAAAAATAAATTTAAATTAAATACTTCTTTATTATACCTACCTGCATTCCTTATCATCGCAGAATCTACCAAAAAACCATATTCGTATAAATACATTTTGTATGTACCTAAATAAATCATGAAGGTGAGAATACATTGTTTCGTTTGTTGTTTTAATAAAAGTCTTACCTAGAGGATCGCATATTTTATGTAAAAGAAGGTGACGCCACTTCGGAATTTCAAAACATTGATGCCGGGGTACCACAAGGATCTGTTCTTGGCCCCATGCTCTACACGTTGTACACTGCTGACCTACCGCTATTGCCAGGAATAGCCACAGCAACATTTGCAGACGACACCGCTATATTAGCAAGCAATAAAGACCCAGGACTTGCATCTGAGGACTTGCAGAAGGGCCTTGACAAAGTTAACGAATGGCTGCAAAAATGGAAAATAAAAGCTAGTGTCGCGAAGTGAGTACACGTGACCTTCACCCTTAGAAGAGGAGACTGCCCACCTGTAAAGTTGGACCAATGTATTCTGCCCCACAGCGACCATGTAAGATATCTTGGCTTACACATTGATCGTGGATTAACGTGGAGGCACCACATCAAATGTAAAAAGCAGGAGCTACAGCTAAAGTACAACAGCCTTTACTGGATGCTAGGAAGAAACTCAAGACTTTCTCTAGATAACAAACTTCTTATATATAAAGTCATCCTTAAGCCCATTTGGACATATGGCCTCCAACTATGGGGCAGCGCAAGTGATACCAACATAAACATACTCCAGCGACAACAGAACAAGATCCTAAGAGCAGTTGCAGAAGTACCCTGGTACATTACAAACAATGAAGTTCACGAGCACCTTAACATGAGAACAATCAAAGAGGAAATCCGGAGACTGGCAGCTAAATACAAAGAGCGGTTAAGCTGTCACCCGAATAAACTTGCTCGCCAACTCACCATTAGACAGTATGTGAGTCGACTAAAACGTCACCATGTTCTAGAGCTAGAAGACCGGCAGTAGCTCTAGACAGAAGATGAGTAGATGCTTCCAATGGGAAGTCACTCCACATGACAGCACCACAGAAAAAATTTGCTCAGAGCCTTGGGGCTGATTGCAAATAAACGCAGAGAAAAAAAAAAAAAAAAAAAATTATGATATATTTGACGTTTTCTTAATTATTAGACTGTGAGCAAGTTCTTTGCATTTTACTAAGAGTAATTACTTTACTTTGAAATACACAATATAGTATATAAACAGTTTTCATATTATTCTTAACGTTACATATGTCATAATAATTAAAAATTAATTAATAGAAAAATAAAACAAATTTTAAAAGTTTGGTCTTTTACTTTTAACGCTAACAGCATTTCCTCGCTGTATTGCGATACTTATACGAGCGATACATATACGATATAGCGAGGATAGCGCCAGCTCTGGGGTCACCGGTTCTATCTATCAGGCGCCAGCGCATTTGAACAACACAGCTCAATTGGAACAAAATTTGGAGAAAACTCTTATATTTGAACCGTTTATTATTTTCCGTGTGCTCTACGGCTGCACCAGTAAGTTGTTGTGCTAGTCCAGGAGGTAATACTGGACTGACGTGCACAAGTAGAATCCCATACCAAAGCGCGTCTCATCCACCAAGGGATGGTCAAGTTTCGAAAGAATTACATTACAGAAAATTACTAAAAGTATATTAAATTTATTGATTAACCGCGATATCTTAAATATTTTGTTATACGAGTATGTACATGTAAATAGATGTAAATATAAAACGTAGTATAATACGTAGATACATTAAAATAATTGAAAGTAATATCGCCAAACATTTTTGAGTGTTGGAAGGCGAGATTCCTATATTTATTACGAAGTTTGTATTGGCAAAGTGACTACGAAGTACTACTGTATAAGATTGAATTTAACATTCTGACATTTAATATATCAAATTTTGATTTTCTTCAACCAGTACCACCGCCATTTCATATAACTAGGGGCAAACGGCAGGAGGCTGACCTGCTCCGAAGATATTAAATAATTAACAAATAATTTGCAATAAAATAATATTACGGGTATAAATTAAGATGTAAGCTATCCTATCTTTTAAGTTAGATCAAACCGCACACGGTGTGCAAATTTGATTGAAATCGATTCAGTAGTTTAGGAGTCCATAGCGGACAAACAACGTGACACGTAATTTATATATATTAAGATAGATAATCCCATGAACCCTCACTAGGACGAAAATATCGCGAATGCATTGCCGGCTTTTAAGAATTGGTACACTCTTTTCGTGAACCCCTAAGTCCAATTGGTTCGTCACACATTTTATTTCCAATATCTCATTATGATATCTTACACTTTTTTTATAATTTACTCCATGTTAGTCACTCTCCTTACTCTTTTGATGGTTATCGCTATATAGCTGCTGCAGTGAGGCTGACTGACATCAGACTTCGCAACTCCTGCGCAAATTCTAATATCCGTATCTTCAGTTTTTCCTGATATTGAACCTTTTAAAATTATTAAGTAGTCTAAAGTTATGTCTATATTAAATCTTAACCACAAACCCGTCTTATCGGAAGTGACCTCAGATGCGCGTGCGTCGTTTATGATCAGTCACAATATGGCCGTCACACGAATCGCTTTATTCATAATATTTATATTGCCTGCGCTCGCGCAAGACAGCTTTACACCACAAATAACTGTGCAAGCTTTTAAGCCCAAGGGATTTAGAATATATCTGCCAGGTATGAAAATTTCTGTCTTAGTTAACAAACTTATTTTGATGTCTAAAATTACGAAAATAAGGAAATAATGAAATAAGGTAAATCTCTAGGCCAAATCTTGTTTACTAACATATTCAGCAGTTAAAGAGCTCAATTATGTTGGAATTATAGAAGATTAGCTTTACTTCGGTGGTTAAGCACAAAAAGTAAAATTATTAAAAAAATAAAAAATAAATACAAAGATAATTATTTATGTTTATTTAAGCCGTACATATTTTAGACTTGTCAAATCATATTGTATTTTTAAAAATCCAATACACATATATACAGTATTTACAATTTTCTTAACCTAGTCATTAGTCATAGTAATAATTTAATAAATAGAAAATTAAAACTAATTACAAAAGTTCAGTCCCTGTGGCAGTGTACCTTTAACGCTGGCAGCACTTCCTCGATGTGTAGCGATACTTATTCGTCGAGCGAAGAAAAAGAAAATATTAAAAGAAAATTACATTCCAGGAGATGCAAAAATTAAGTTTCTTCGTATACAAGTCCAACTTAATTCCACTGTACATAAAAACCGATTGGATGAATTTGTTTTTCACGAAACAAAGGGCTATTGGGTATTTGAGAAACCGGATATAAAATTAAGAATAGATGATGTAATACGATACGATATATTTTTCTGCACCAAAAACAGTTCCATTAGTGATCCTTCTGGCGACAGTAACAGTCAGTTCTTTTGTAATGGCTATGTTAAAGCTGATACCTTCAATGTAACAAGTAAGTATTATTCTAAACCTTCTATTAAACAACAAAAAAACCTAGGGATTAAAAGTGGTGGAGAGGTGCCAGTTCTTCTGTCCTAAATGTGATAAGAACTGACAGTAAACATTATGAATAATTTCCTTTTCATTCCTGGTCATAATATTTCAGATCTAGATGAGCGAAATGAGCTACCACCAGTGTATAACCGTGAATGTCTCTCCGAATTTCGCCTCACAAAAGTACCTAATGGTGAGGTGTGTTCTGGTGATGTATTATTGGAAGAACACTTCGATGATCTCTTGAACCCAGAACTATGGGAAGTGCAACATTATATACCAATGGATCATCCGGTAAGCAAATATAGTGCTGATCCTGGATTCAGGACAATGTACTTCGGTTTCGAAAGTACACTGTAGAAATAGTGTTTATATTAGTATTATACAAATCATCCATCCCTTAGGTTTACTCGTAATAACCCTTTTTAATCTTGGATAATTAAGTCAATTTTAGGGTTCAGAACATGATGCGGTTTTCCTCTTTGTTGCGCATATTGGTAGATTCACTTGCAGCACAGTGGAAGTTCAATTGCACGACTTCCGATTACTGTCCACTTCACTAGGCTAACTCCATACCTGGCACCGTACGAGCCGTATGAATTCAAATTTCATCAGCATCACCTTGATTGCAGGAAGTCTTCCACGGCCCGACACTGATACTTTCTTTTGCAAACTAGCGAATTGTGGAATGGACTCCCGAAACGACCTCCAATTGTTTAAGGAAATACTCTTTCTTTAAACAACCTCCTCCTTTAACTGCTCCTACAAAGGCTGAAACCCCATCTACTGAAATAGGTGTCCATGGGCTTTTTGGGCATCATAGACTCGTTTGCCCCCTTATTCAATAAAAAACCGTTTTAACAAAAGTTCTTATTTGTCTCTTTTCATCTCAGGGTATACATGTTTTGACAGAAAGTAACAAAAGAGTACCTTTTTTAAGGAGTGCAGTGCAATCAGACTGATTATAGTATTTACGAATCCCCCTTGTATCGCTACAATGTCAAGTCATTCACGTCACCGTTCCTTCTTATTTCAGGAGCATCCATTTGTATCATATCAGAATATTGATAGTGGGACTGTATATGTTTCTGGTGGGTCTCTTAATATTCAAGCGATGATCCAGACTGAACTGCAGGGATACAATCAGGAGTCCTTATACAAGGGATCTTTAGATCTCTATAGTGGGTACATAAGTTAACTTTGACGTGTTTTATTACTAGACACATTTATCTTGTTATAAACAGAGTTTTGAATTAATATGATAATCTACAATCTAAATAAATAATTGTTGGTCATATTTTTTTCTAGAATTAAATGTGATGTCATTTGGTTCATGTATGCATGCTTGCAGTGTCTTCGTTGCCTTTTCATCCTTTTTTATTAATTCCGATCCCAATATGTCATTTAAATGCATCTTTAGATGAGATTTTATTTTAAATTACACTGATTTCTTGATTTCTCTTTATATTTCACTATTACTTTGTCTAGGTGTACTGGCCGAGTCTGCGCTATGCATGCTATGGGGCCTATGATTTTGCCGCCTATTGTCAGTGGCAGGGTGAGATCACGCGTTCCATTTAAATATGGGACTATTCATATTAGAGCAAAAATGCCTATTGGTGACTGGATTTACCCAGGTATTAATAAATATAAGAATATTATGTACTTTAAGAACTCTTCCTTAATTCATAGCGTAATTCAGCAGATACAAGTATATTGTCACTGATCCGAAGTTACATATTGATGTAATTTTTATCAAAGAAAAATCCCAAATACTGAAGAACAACAAGAAAAATCCCATAAACCCTGGCAGTAAATTCACCAACTGGCTGTAAAGAACTACCTATTTATTCTCTACTCTTTTGTCTTCACTCCTATAACAATTCATCTTTAATGAGCGCCCAGCTAACTCCAATGAGCGCCCAGTTAACGTCTAGTTTTAAAGTTTATCTATAGTAAATGTAAATTATTATCATTTTTTTAGAGATGCTGCTAGAACCATTAGACAATAAATACGGTAGTATGTTCTACTCTTCTGGAGCTTTTAAAATAGCTATGGCTAGAGGAAACAGAAACTTGAATGATACCAAGTATAATAGTAAAGTAAGTGAAAAGAAATTAAAACTTACATCGTAAATCTTCATTTATTTTTCAAAAAGTGTTTAGCTGATGAAATAATACCGTATTTAAAATTATAATTTCTCTTCATACTTATTTAGTTTATTTATTTGAGCTTCCGTATCCGCTTTGAAATGAGAACAGCGTTTTGAGAAACAAATTTAGTATGTGCAGGTCATTATTATTTTTGCTAATTTTAATTTTACTAATATAATTATAAGTATTACTTTACTAACAATATATGGACTTTTTAATGGTCTGAATTAAATGATTTTTATTTTTTTATTATTAAAACTTCATCATACATTGTAAAACTACGTATAATGTATTAGTATTAAGAATAACAAAATTGCAGGTGTTACAAGGCAGACCAATTCTCAATTCAAAATGCAAACGTGTCTTTGATTATTACAAAAAACAGCGCACAGACAACTCGTCTTGGGGTGATGACTTCCATATCTATTCTCTTACCTGGCAACCAGGTATTTTTTTTATTATATTAAGTCAAACTTCTCGACAACTGGCCTAGTTTTCTACTTTTTTAACAGGAATCGACTCTTAAAAATGATATTTTCGCCACATTTTAAGTTCGGTGGCGGTTGTTGGAGGATTGTTCAAATAAATATTAAATAAAATTCTTTGTTTGAAGCTGTGTCTCAACTGGCTTTAAACTTGACCTTACAACTAACATAAAATTAGGGGTAGTGGGGTTGCGACTCACAAAAAACTAACTTGACTTATTGAGGGGTTCTTAAATCTACGTGACACTTATGTTACCTATAATGAATATAAGTGTAGTCGATCTATTGGAAACGAGAATGGTATATTACAATTTATGAGTATGGGAAAAACTAAAGGACTAATTTTGGCCTCAAGTGTCCGATGATTGCTTACATTTCGTTTGCGCTTCTAATTATTCATTTCAATATGTATGTAACTTAACTAATGTTAGGTTACATAACTCACTTCACAATAAATTAACAGTGAAATGAACGTTATTATTTTTTAGAACGTTACGTTTTTTTACTAATTCTTACATTTTTGCAGGCCAAATCCAGATATCAATAGACGGCACGCCATGGGTGACATACACACCTGGTTCGTCCGGTCTCAGGTCATGGCTTCCAAAAGCCTGTAGACAAGACTGGTATACTTTACTGGCAGGACCCAAGATTGCACCATTCGATCAGCATGTAAGAAACTAAAAAAAACTGCAACCGTAATGTTAGAAAGAGTTTTCATTTGAAGCTTTTGTGTGGATTAAAATGATTTTAATTCAAACCTATAAGGTTATATATTTTTTTAACGAACTCGATATTTTGACAGTACCAAGTTAATATATCCTAGAAGCAGCCCTGCGATTCTGTAACTCACTTTTCGAACTCAGCGGTTTTCGCATCGGCGGTCGCTCTCAAATCAGTCGTGAAGCAGTCATTTTATGATTTGGCATTCTGATAAACAATAAACTACAAGCTCCCACCTTTTGACCGCCGATGCGAAAACCGCTGTGTGAGTTCGAAAAGTGAGTTACAGAATCGCAGGGCTGTATTGTAAAAATGCTTCCAAAATTATTCAAAACATTTAAAGAAACTTACCTGTATCTACCGAGGGATCCAACGCGGCTGTGCGTGCCAGCATGTTGCCCCATGTTGTATTCAAAACATTGTTACGCCATGGTTATCAAACTATTTAATCACCTTCCCAAAAGTTACAGATCACTGGCAAGCAAGGTGCCTTTATAGCGCGGGAGAGTATTTAGACTATAAGTTTCGACAAGAATTATAATTGAATTAACTGTTCTTATTATTGTTATATCATGATAATTAATATGACATTTTCATGCCTATTTTATATTGCTGATTATGCGGTGATTTTTTTTTCAATCAATCTGAATGTTTATAATTATATCATAGCACATTAGTCATTCTTTACGTAGGTGAACGGCCAATGTCTCCTGACACATAAAGCCAGTTGGTTGTTGCCTTTGAATACATTGTATAGAACAATTCGTATTGGTACGAAAATTCTTAAATGGCCAGCAACGCACTTGCGAACCTTCTGGCAATGTGAGTGACCATGGGCTTATCATTTAACATCTGGAGAAACTCCTGCCCGTTAGCATAAAACTTACATAAATTTACATAAAAAAAGAACTAATTTTATTGGTATACAAATTTTCCTGGTTTCATTGAATAAGATCACACAAAACTCATAATTTTCAGTTCTATTTAAGTCTTGGCGTAGCAGTTGGGGGCACGTTCGAATTTCCGGACAATGTTGTAGCAAGCTACGGGAAGCCGTGGAAGAACAGCGACTCCAGAGCGGCTCGGGACTTCTGGAACGCTAGGTTGGATTGGCTCCCAACCTGGACGCAGCCAGTACTTTCTGTGGACTATGTGAAAATTGTTGCTATATGAAAAATAAATATGATTATTTATATACTTTTTAATTACCACAAGAAAATTGTCTCAAAGTCATAGATTTTTGACTACATTTTCTAGGTTACTCTGTGTAAGCTACAATACATCTACTTGTTTGCCATGGTTGATTCTGGAAACGCAACGAGTTGTCCATCCAAAATTAAAAATACATAAAGTAATACAAATTAGTAGCTATTATGTTCTTTTTGGTCTGCGAATACTAAGCTCAAACACGGATAAAGTTATCTGAGGTCAACCGAGAATATTACTGTCTCGAGTAAGGTGTCAAAGTGCACAAGCTGAAGCGATTTGAACATACATATATACTGTTTTACTTTCTCTAAACTGAAGTTCATTGGAAATCCTGGTTTGTATGAAATTCATTTTTGTGTCGTTCAGACCATTAGCTTATACCGAATGAAAATCAACCTTTAGTTACTTACTTGACTTAATGTCCTGTACCCCGAGATGGGGTAGAGGGCGTCCACACTGAGTCTCCATCACGTTCGGTCTTGAGCCTAGTATTTCACCTCGCTCCAAGTCTTTCCCTCCTTTTCTATTCTCTTTATCTCATCTGCAACTTGTACGACGCCAGGTTTGCTTGGGTCGGCCACGCTTCCACTTTCCTTGTGGATTCCACTCTAGCGCCAGCTTGGGCATATAATTCTAATCTCTTCGGAGTGTATCCATTTCCAATTGCGTCGCTCGCTACTGGCTAATAGGAGTTTCTCGTCAGCTCCCAAAGAGCTCGTTAGAGATCTCGGGCCAGTAGATACCCAGAATACGGAGAAGACAGTCAGTATTTAGTGACTTTCCACGCAGCACAGATCAGATCCTAATATTTTTTTACCTTAACCTTTAGTGCATATCTTCTATATGCGTTGTATTAACTGCCAATTTTATAAGGTTGTAATGATTTACAAAACATGAATCACCTCTGTGTTTTAATTAATGTATTATTTTATAACGTGAAATATTATAGTTTGCAGGCTGATAGACTCCTAATTGCCTATCAGCCTGCAACCTAGAGTATGTCAATCAGAAAAAAACAATATATTAAAAATCGCGATTCTTATTACCGTAACCTTACCTTGAAGATTCGCTATACCAGTTTGATTGGTGTTCAGTAACAAAATGTCATTGATACATATAGCTAGTGTGTTATTATTTATACAAATATTATCATTTATTTATGCACAAAATGTGATACCAGAAGTGACAATACAGGTACTCAAACCAAAGGGAATAAAAGTGTTTTTACCTGGTAAGTTTATATAATTGTTAAAAACAGTGGTCTAGTTAATACCAATGATTTTACACAATTCATAATACGATATTTTATTCTTTGATATACAGTCAAAATAATCACGTTAATCAGTTTACAAGTAGTTTTTATAAGTTGCACCTGATTTTATCTGTTATCGAAGCACCTATTGTCTACTAATTATAAAGATTGTATTGTTAGAATAGGCTCCAAAACCTCTTCTTTGAAAATTTCTTTCACCTCTAGAATCATTATACCTGAAAAACATAGGGCATAGAATATACCCCTAGTTTATAATACTTTAATGAGTAAGATTTTAGTATTGTCTTTTATTGACATAACCTTTACACGTTTAAAGAAAAAACTTTTTAACCGGATGAAAGTTATGTATTATTATAAAGATAGTAAGGTTTTTATATCACTTTTCCACTTCTCCGTGCCATTCTTAGCTGGCACTTTTAACGCCCCCGTTTCACTCATCTTTTAGATAGAGAGTTGTTTAGAGATAAATATCTATTGGTCTGGGATCGATTACCTGAGAGTTGAATATCGCACGATTAACCTTGACGCCATAGTTTATTTTTATTTCTTCACCAATTATCTACTGTAATTGACCTTTTATATACAATTGCTTTTGCTCTGAATAAAGTTTTTTTTTTCAACTCAAGTTTCAATAAGAATGAAGGTATTCAATTTATTTCGATTATTTGGTCCAGAAACCTTCGCAACGTAAAAAATACTGAAAGACCATTTACATATTACCATGATTCATGTGTTTTTTTTCTTCTTCATGTGTCCTTTTTATGTATATGTTTAATTCTGTAATTCTGTCTAAGTAAATGATAAATGATTTATTATTTGTATGTAGGTTTGTACAAACACTTTTACACGTCAAGCATTTTTTTTTAAGCAAGATGAGTTCGACGTTTTCTATCTGACTACTCTGAGAAGAAACGTCGATACAAACTCAGAGGTCACAGTCTCTTTTAAAGTCCAGACATAATCTTGGTCAAATCATGTGAAGATCATCAGATTGCAGTCTGAAATGGTCTTTTGAGGAAAGAACCACACAGATTGAGTGGACCTGTTCAGTCAGTGCACGCATTTGTCGGTAAACGTGCAAAGTAATTAACGTAGTAACAAGTAATTTTATGTCTTATAAAGATTTGCACCTCGTGCTTTAATAGTTTTTTTTTTCTCACAGTGGTTTCCTGGTAGAGATCGTTCGATCGCTTGTTGTATTACTGCAACGAAGTTTTAATAAATAAATATAAAATTCTCGTGTCACAGTTTTCGTTGCCATACTCCTCCGAAACGGCTTGACCGATTTTGATGAAATTTTTTGTGCTTATCCGGTATCTATGAGAATCGGCCAACATCTATTTTTCATCCCCCTAAATGTTAGGGGTAAAACCCCTAATTTTTATTTTTAATTTTTTAGCCAAAATTTTTAATTTCTATTTTTTATGATACAGCATTAAAAAATACATACAACCCCTAATTTTCACCCCTCTACGATCAACCCCTATTTTTATATTATAAATGATATACATGGCAAAACGACGTTTGCCCGGTCAGCTAGTAAATAAATACGTTCGTGTTTTTTTGTCACCATACTTAAAAAATTTACAGAAAACGCAGATAATTTACCAATAACATCATTTCTATTCGACGGCCTGCTTTACAAGGAGAATGCATCAATTGCGCAAAGCAACATTGTCCGTCCCATATGGGGGTTTGGGGCGAAAACAGAGACAGGGGGATGGTTGTTCCAAGATCCATTTGTAGAGATAAAAGTTAACCAAAGGATTGTTTATCACATATTTGCCTCGACGGGGCATGGGGAAGTGGGACAACCGAACAGTGATGGTATTGCTAACTTTACTTTACCAGGATACACCAATACGAATCGGTTATATAATGTCATTTGTAAGTAAGCAATTTAAGTATTTTTAATAATAAAAATTATATATCGAAGTTAGTTATAAACATTCTACAAAACTTAAATACCTACTGAATGCCTAATTCATTATCTATATAATGTTGAAGCAATGGCGCTGATAATAATAATAACTTCAGTCATTATTACTAAGGGTCTGTTTCACAATGTATGTATAAAGTACCAAATAGCTATGCAACACATAAATTTATGCAACACATAAATTATTTGGAAGATAAATTGTGCTTATGATGGACTTTATGTGACGAATAGCGCTATCTGACAGTCGTGAAACGCAACAATAGTGTTTATCCTACCAATAAGTAATAAATAGCTAATTTGGAACTTTTGTAGAACTTACCCGTACATTGTGAAACAGACCCTAAGACTATCAAAAAGTCTATTACTTTGTAGATCTATTAATATTGGCTAATCAAATAAACTGTATAACGTTTTGAACTAATTTGACTTTAATGTTATTAAATTATATCCGACATATAACATTAAACATTTTAAAAACTTTATGTGCATAATATGTTAAACTTATAGTGCGTTTTCTAAGATACAACTTTGCTATTGCTCTTACATTACGATGCCTGTTTTATTAGTTTTTTTAAGGGGGCAACGAGCAGGAGATTCATCTGATGTTAAGTACCGCCGCCCATAAACACTCACATTGCCAGAGGGCTCGCAAGTGTTGGCCATTTGAGAATTAGTACGCTCTTGAAGGACCCTAAGTCGAATTAGTTCGGAAATACAACGGTCAGGTGCCTGGCACAATTCGTCTAAGATCCAAGGGTATTCCGAAAAGAGAATTATTGTGAAACGTATTGCATTCTGATATAAGGGCGGTTGCGGAAGTCTCGTTTCTGAATCTTATCGATACAGCACCTTTCTAAGAGTCTCGACTTAGTATGACTACTGTACGATAAAGATGTTTTTTTTATATATAGTAGGGGGGCAAATGCGGCGCCCAAAAAGGGCAGTCATCACAGCCCATAGACCATTTCTAGTGGATGCGTTGACGGTCTTTGAGGGAGGAGTACACTCGAATTTTGAATAGTTGGATGTAGTGTCTCTCAGGGAAAACAACGGGAGTCAATTCACAGTTCCCTAGTTCGCAAAAGAAAATGCCTTGTGAAACGGACTGTGGAAGACTTCCAGCCATCAAGGTGATGAAATCAGGCAGGAGGTGTACTGATAATGACGATATTTTTTCTGATTTCTCAATCTTACTCCAAAAATAATCAGTTTATTTATGATGCTTATAAAATCATCCCAATTAAATACAAAGAAAGACAAGTCTATGCATATACCAACCAGTTTCGTGACCTCTTCATGTAAGAAAATTACAGCTCGAAATCAATAAGTCTTTTAATTTTTAATTCATTCATAGCTCTGGTAGACCCGTCAGCACCTGGCCCGGAGTGTCGAGAAACATTGACGAAAGTACGCGGAAAACGCGTGTGCGCTGGTGAAACTATATTTGAGGACAATTTTGACACTTTCCGAGAAGACTTATGGCAGATCGCTCATTACATTCCTATCGACCATCCAGTAAGTGTATACCATTTTTCTAGTCTTCAGATGCCACTTTAATAATAAAGGTTGACTGGTTACAACATGAATTGCCGCGTATCTTGCGCTAGACTAAACAGCTCTGGATGCCGATCCCGTACGTTCCGAATATATAAATACTCCCTACTCCCAGGCCGTCTCTTGCCTTGATTGGGTTTTGTTCTAGTGGAAAGTCTCTTCAATTTTATAAGGTCGCCGCTGCTATTGAAATAGCCCAAAACAGTAAGAACACCAAACATACTAAATAACACGACGTTTATTGAAACCTTGATTTCAAAGTGATTAACAAATTATTTGGTAACAAATAAAGTAAAAGCGCCGAGGATTAGTTTTAAGAAGCTTATATGCAGCTTTGCATATTAAGAAAATTATTCATGAAACAGATAGAAATGTATGTTGCCTACTAGTACGCTTATTTTCAGGAACACCCCTTCGTTTCCTATCAGCGATTGCAGAGTAACCCAACTGTAGTAGTTGAGAATGGTAATTTACGAATTTCGCCTAAACTCCAACAGGACCTTTTCCAAAGGCAGAATAAATCCATTTTATCTGGAACTCTTGATCTTACCAGTGGGTATGTCCTTAGTTAAGAACTCAACAAAACATTTATTCCTTATAGATAAATAAGATTATCAATAAAGTTGTATTGTACCTTGAAGAGAAGATGATTAATCTATCATCACCAAATAGACAGATGAGGCACCGGAAAACATTGGCAACTGTCAAAAGTCTCTATGAAGATAAAAAACTGTCTTTTTTCACTCACTGTTAAAATAATTTTCAAATAAGTTCCAATTCCAAAAAATGTTAAACTTGTCCTTAACAATTTTGAAAGAATTAATGTTAAAAGATTGAAACAGACATTCTTTGACATACTTACTTTGCGGAATTAAAAAAAAACGTATACCAAATAAATATCATACGACCTCATGTACATACCCTCACTTTCAAATCATTACACAGCACAGCCGAACAAGGTACTACGTATTTAGTATTTTTATTGATTTATTCCTTTTGTAATTGTTTGAACATCATCTTTGGCTATATGTTTAGTAAAATATGTTTTTCATTGTAAATAATTTTTAACTATAGAATTACGAAATAGATATATTATCTTGATCATTTAAATCATTTAATCAATACTAACAGCGGAATCAGAGTCGTCCATTAAATTCATTAAATATCAAACAGTAAATATCAGGTACATATTTTATTCTTCGATTTTTTTAATTAGATACGATTGATTTAAGCTAATTCTTAACTAAATGGTTTAAGTGCCCGTTAACTTTAATATTAATTTAGAATACGATTGTTTTCAGCTGTACAGAGCTACGCACTTGTTCCATGTCGTCTATCGGCGTGGATATCGTACCGCCTGTCGTAAGCGGCCGTGTTACCAGCGCAAGATTTGCCTTCACGTACGGGACGATACACGTCCGAGCAAAGCTCCCGCAAGGCGACTGGTTATATCCAGGTACATCTTTAATAATTGAGCGCATATAGAATTGAAAACTTTATTGAACTCCATTGTATGAATAAAAAAAAACTTATTTATTTTTAAAAGGCACTAGATACGAATCTTATATACCTCTCTCGCTACCCCCTCTCCCATAACTATCATACCCTAACATCACTACACACGTTCGTCGGTTTTCGTTGCCTTTGTCCTGTCCGTCAAATCGTTTTTTTGAAGTTATACTTCTTTAGACTCGTTATGAAAAATTTATGATAGTGAAATTTTACGATGCGCGCGCACCGTGACACAAAATTAACAGAATGAAGTTGCCCAAGGAAGATGCTACGGCATTGGACATAATTTAAAAACAACATTCGAATAATTATAGAAATTATGTTACACTTAATGTAAGAGAATAATAATAAATATTTATTTATTTAATTTTTCAAATGTAAACTTAACTTTATTGACTATAATGACTCCTTTTGCAGTCTTTGATTATTTAACTGTAATTAATTATTTGCATGCAATCAAAAACTATTTTTAATAATGCCAAAGAAGTATAACTTCTTACTCGCGTACATAAGTACAGGCACGCTTTTTTTTCAGTGAACGGTTAGGTTTACGTTAGAATCGTATTTCCTAACCAATTAGACTGAGGCGCAACATTGCTTGTGGACTAGTACTTGAATTCGTGTATGCGGTGATGTTAGCTATTTCCACTATGTATTTGCGTGTTGTTCCCACGAGAATGTAAGTGCGTGCTCCTATTTCACCATGCCTCCTGCTGATAGAGGACAAATCTTTGGTATTAATTTATTTCAATATTATTTATTACTTAAGATGTCATATGGAACATGGTGTAATGCTTGCAGCTCCTTACAAACGTTGTGTAAAAAAAACTTGGCTATTAAAAAGAGTGACAGAGAGTTTATTGCCAGTTCTTCTCTTGCGTTCTACGCCCTTGATTTGAGAACTGGCAGTAAATGTATAATTAGAAGCATTTAATGTATATTTATTTTTTGACGTTAATATTTGTATATTGTGTTACCTATATATGAATAACTTTTGACTTCAATAAAAAAAGGATATCAATACTTAAAAGGCTGGAAACGCACTCGAGTCTTTTGGCATTGAGAGTGTCAATCATCAGATGAACCCCCTGCTTGCTTGCCCCCTGTTCTATAAAAAAATGAAATCTAATGAAATGAAATTTGACTCCAACTATTTACAAAGCTCACTACACATTTGCGCTCCTAAAAATTGACCGCCTATACAAATATGTATGTCAGAGGTTCAACGCGATTAATACTTACAAAGTTGGTATCACTACCGTCGTCCGACATTATTACTTATTTACTTAACATTTAAACACAGTTAGTGCGCACGTCCGGCGCAGGCGCCGATCGGAAAGCAACTCAAGCTCTTCACGACCGATTCTACGCACTACTGACAGCTTGACTCTGACAATTGACACTTTACAACCTGTAAGATGTCTATGATATTGCGTGGTGTTGCCATTGTAATCAAACAAATTACACCGTGTTCTATTATAACCTAATCTTTGACATGTATATAATTTTGAGATGAATTTGTTTGTAATTTCAGAGATCCTGCTGGAACCACTTTCAAAGAAATATGGCAGTCTCAACTACGCGTCAGGTGTGCTGAAAGTTGCCATGGCAAGAGGGAATACTGATGTGGACAACGAGCGATATAGTAATAATGTACAATTTTTATTTATCTTGTTATCTTGTTATCTGGCAGCATTTCCTCGCTGTATTGCGATACTTATTCGTTGAGCGAGGAAAGCACCAGCTCTGGGACACCTGTACTATCTACCAGGTGCCAACTTAAATCTTTTATTAGCGCCTGTGTACTTGAACCCCACGGCCCAAGAGTACACTACTTACTATCCAAAGGGAACAAAATAAATGTTATGTTTGCGTAGGTATTTAAAGACAAGCTTAACTACTCCGGGGTAAAAGAGTATTTAAGAGAAAGAATTTTTAATCCAGTAGTTTTTGAGTTTATTGGTAAAAAATATACAACATTTTTCTCGTCATAGTATTAAGAATAGGCTTTATTTAATATAAGACGCATGTCCTACTTTGCTTCTTAAATATGTTTCAGTGGCTGATCGGAGGACCAATTCTCAATTCAAGATGTCGTAGTGCGCTTGAGTTTTATCATAACAAGATTGAGGGTGACCAGTTTTGGGGCGATGAATTCCACGAATATTCACTTACGTGGTCTCCAGGTAATTTTACCATACGGCTTTTTTCTAGCCACAAGTATAAATACCAGTTTAACCGTAACAAGGTAGGTATAGCTATTACGTTAGGGTTTTACGGAAAAATATCGTCACTCTATCGATATTGGCATCGTCAGTAGCTTACCTAATGGGCGTCGTACTCGGAACAAACGCAGGCTGCAATTTCCCCGTACTAGACTATCAAAAGTTAGTATTTAATTTTTTTGAAAAGGGATACTTTTCTTTAATAAAATCCCAGAGGCTCTTTTATCTCTGCCTTTTAATAAATTTCAGAAATGTATTAAAGAAAAGCTGTATAAAAAGGCTTACTATAAAGTTAACTAATATCTAGTTGATAAAAATGGATTAGTGCTAGACAGGCTACTTCTAATTAATTTGCGATATTTGTTTTAAAATAAGCCTTGATTGATGATTTGCTATTTTAAAAGAGGTACATTACGAGCACAAAAGACACGAATAATTATCGGATATTATTTAAGTTGTTAACGATATTCTTAATTTTATTCCTTATTATGTAAAAACTATGAAACAATTAAATAAAACAAAACATATCTAATCAAATTAAATGATGGTTCTTAAAAGTAATAATGAATCTCAATTATTAACCAAATAAAAATCAATGGTCTATTGACTCGATCATAACATTTCCTGATAATTGCATTACATTTATGATTTAAATGTGTAGTGTATCAATATTATAAATTAAATTACTATATTATGTTAAACATGCTTTTCCTAGTTTCTGTACGACGCCTATAAATTTTGCCGTTTTAAATAAATAACGAAATTTATTGTTGTTATAGAAACAGTGGGAAATGAAAAATTATACGGGTTTTAATTATTTATTTTTGAAAACATTCTCTACGAATTTTTATTTCAGATGAAATAGTACTAAAAGTTGACGGTGAGGAGTGGGGACGCTATATGCCTGGAGCCACTGGCCTGAGGTCCTGGCTTCCAGCTTCATGCAGAGGAGACTGGTTTGAGCTACTCAATAATGGTGGTATCATGGCACCATTTGATGATCATGTTGGTTTTAATAATTGTTTTTTTTTTAATATATTGTCAACGAAATCAATTAAGTTTTCGTAATTTACTACTGTAGACTTGTACATAAACACTAGTACTGGGTACTTATATAGTATGACTAGCTGACCCGGCAATCGTTGTTTTGCCGTGTATATTATTTGTAGGAAACATTTTTTTAGTTTAATAAAAATAACTAACTACTATAATAAAAATAGGGGTTGATCGTAGGGGGGTGGAAATTAAGGGTTCTATGTATTGTTGTATGCTGAATCAGAAAAAAATTAAAACATTTTTTGTTATCTAATAAAATAAAATTTAGGGGTGGACCACCCTAAACATTTAGGGGTTTGAAAAATAAATAGTAGCTGATTCTCAGACTTACTGAATATGTATAAAATTCATAAGAATCGGTCGAGCCGTTTCGGAGGAGTATGGGAACGAACATTGTGACAGGAGAATTTTATATATTAGATTACTAATTTCATATACACTTTTTAGTTCTACATAACACTGGGAGTAGCTGTCGGTGGTATTGTGGAGTTCGCTGATGGTTTATCAACGGGAGATAAAATACCTAAGCCATGGAGGAACAGGGGTCGAAAAGCTGGATTCTCTTTCTGGCAAGATAAGGAGAACTGGTACCCAACCTGGAGCACACCTGACCTGCTTGTCGACTATGTAAAAGTTGTCGCTTTGTAAATTGAAAATACGCAACAAGGATTGGGGCTTAAATTTATTTTGTTATTAAAACTGCTTATATTGGCATTTTTTTTATAAAAATGTATATTCGGTATAAAATACAATGGAGATACCGCGGGGCTAAATTAATATAAATAAATTAACTTGTAATATCTATAGTAATTACTAACGGTAAAGTAATTCTTTTTTTATTTTTCAATACTTTGTAAAATTCAAGTGAAATATAATTAAAAAAAAATCTAAACATCGATTTTGCTTTTTATTTAGAATTAAATTAAACAGCCAAGCCTGCTCTGTTAGTTATAAATAAATATTTCTAAGGTGATAATAAGTTTCTCCATATATTGTAAGATTTGTTGCTACAGTGGCAACACAATCATTGTTTTGTCTCTGGGCTGCTATAACATTGATCGCTTCATCTGGTTTTATAAGTCTTATCCTTGTTGGACCAGACAGAGCTCCATCTTCACGGCTGTCGTATGTCAATATTCGTATTTCATGTAATTTGTTATACTTAATTTCATCTATTTTCACTTCTCTTGCTTTGGCATCAGATATAACAATTATCCTTGGTTTGCTTTTTGGTAGTTTTTCTTGGTCAAATTCCTGGAAATTAGAATAATTATTGTTTAATTCTTCTTCTTCTGGTGTTTTATTTCTAAATGTTCGCACATTATTGGTAAATTTCTCCTGTTGAATTGCCAGGAATGGACTTTTTCATTGTTAACAACAAAGGAATGTAGCGTAGCGTTCCGTTGCCTGCATCAAACATTCCAGATAATCGTATAATTAACCATTATCCAAATGAATGCCTTTGTTTATCATAACAGTTAAATATTCATCCAAATATGGTACGATTGTAGAGGATTTGGAATCTAAAATGCGAGATTTCCTAATTTCGTATGAATATAAAATAAACATAGGTAAGTGAAAAATCACTAACCTCTAAAGCGTTGTGATTCAAAGTTAACCCAGGTATTTGGTCTCCATTCACTAAGTTAAAGTATCCTTGTTCTTGGCTTTCAACAATCCATACTTTTATCTGGGTAAGAACAAATTGAAAGAAAATAACTGTATTTAAAAGTCTCCCTAAATCACACCATATGTACCTTTTTATAAATTAGCATAAAAAATTGTTAATAATATAGGAAAAATAAAGTAAGTACTTCATTTTAATTAACTGTATCATAAAATTTTCATTCCAAAGAATTGACGCACATATTAAGTATATTAAAATTTCTTTATGTGTCACTAATAACAGTCGGACAATATTTATTTTACGTTTGTATCATGAAAGCGTTTCGTTCAAATGCAAGTGGCAGGTTCACTGCAAAATTTAGTCATGTTTTTCTTAATACCAAGTATTGATTAAGCAATGAAGTCAGTGTTAAAGCAAAGATACTCACTTTAAAACCATCAATAGAATCAGCGTTGCCTTTCCAACTCCACTGAATAAGCAATCCGTCTGACAACGTTATTACACTATCAATATTTGGTATATCTTTTTCTATCACAAACCCAGCGCAAATTATAAATACAAGAACACGTTTCATGTTGCCTTGATCATATCTACTCGACAAATGTCATTGGACTTTTTGTGACCGCAAATATGTTCGAACGAACTAAGTAAGATAATGGTATGTAGAGATGTTGTGTTACTTATTACTACATATTTTATCTTTTCCTTATTTAATGTATTGTTACGTTTGAACTGAACTAAGGTCTCTACACTGTAATTTGATGTCACTTCTAAGCTTATAATCGTAAAGTTTAGAACATTCGGGTCATGTTAGCCATTTTCCAGTAGTGTTATATAGATTGTATATGAGCAGTGTTGGCCAAGTGATTTCAGCGTGCGACACTCAACCCGTCGTAGGTTCGAGCCCCGGCTGTGCATCAATGGACTTTCTTTCTATGTGCACATTTAGCATTTGCTCGAACGGTGAAGTCAAACATCGAGAGAAAATCGACATGTCTTAGACCCAAAAAGTCGACGGCGTGTGTCAGATACTGGAGGCTGATCACCTAGTTGCCTATTAGATTTAAGAAAGAATGAAACAGAGCCAAAAATCTGAGGCCCAGACCTAAAGAGGTTGTAGCGCCACTGATTTATTTTTTAATATAAGTAGATTGTGTATGTAGTGTAACATATATCGGGGGTGATTCATTTAATAATTTCTATTCACGTAGGGTTTTTGAATAATTAAAAATAAACAAAGTTTCATTTTTAATTTACAAATTAACAGTTTCAATGGAATAATACTGTACGCCATTTTCAGGAGACGTTTCACTAATACTTGAGATTGTACAGGTATTTGGGGATGTCTTCTGAGCTAGCACTGTATAACCATCTCCCTTTACTATTTTCACTCTAATGGGCTGCGACATTGGTCCATCGAGATCCTTCCTGTATGCAAGAACACGTACTTCATATAGTGTGTTGTATTTTATGCCATCAGTTATTTTTATGCTTAAGTCATTTTTTATATCGATGTCAGGAGTGATATATTCTCGTGGTGGATGTTTCGGAACTTCAATATTATAAGGCTGAAATTAAAATATATTGTCACTTTCCCCTTTTACTATTTCACATCCCTTCTTCATACCCAACAAGGCAAACCCAACTATTTCATTTTCCTCTGGGTAACAGTGTTGAATACCACCGCACTTTTTTGATGATACTAGTTATTTAGGAGACTCGGAACACCTCTAAGTGAGTTTTGCTGCGGAAACGCGTCTAAAACATTCACGTGAAAATAAAAAAGAAACGGATTTCTAAAAGAAATTTTGCACAGTAAAACTGTTTACACACTAGTCTAGCACAATCCACATTCAAAATGGCCGTTTACGTTTATAAATAGGGATGTGAAAAATAATCGATTTCTTTCAAAGTGAAAATCGATTTTTGTATTCGATTTTAATATTAAAAATAATTGAAAATCAATCATAGTTGATCAGTTTCAGTTGAACAGTTATTATGTTACAATAATTAGTATCGTCAAAAAAGTGCGGTGGTATTCAACACCCAACCCTTCCTCTGTCTAATGTGTGTGTGTGTGTGTGTGTAATTCAGTCATGTATCGTATACCTTTAGATTATAACACAAATTACCAGCAAATAGATATATTTAATGTAACTACAAATGTTTTCCTATATTAGATAGAATGGCTTTGTTATTTCTCTTTTCTATTGGACATATTATGATGATCAATGCATTTTATATTAGTTTTTCTTGTATAAGAAGGTAATAATTTTAAACTGTGTTTTGTGTTTATGTTTGAATGTGTATTCCATTACTGGCTTATGTGTATAATGTAATTGTTTAGATATTGTATAATAAGTAGCTGTGGGAATACTGAAGAGCAAAAAAGTAATACTTTATGAATATTGTTAATACCATAAGTGTTCGTAAATTAATTGAGTACCTCAACAGGTCTTTCATCGGAAATTATTGCAAGTTGTTCCCCATTTAATAATGTATAGGAACCATGAAGGTCTTCCTCGATTTTCCATACTCTTATCTAAAAATATAAAATTTTATTTATTATTTTACACGTTCCATAGAGAAATCGTTAATTAATTTACCCGTAATTACCATATTTAATTAATTTACCCCTTATTCTTAAACGTTACTTCAATTCGCTATTAATGTTTTGTCCTTATAACTCAAGATCCACTTAGAAATTAAACAAACAAGATAACATATATGTATATATTTTAAATAATTTATTCTTACATGAATGCTGCTTGATTGCTTATTTTTTATAGTCGACGTTGTGTTAAGTCCAAATATATTTATTCACACATTTGAGTTAATGTAACATTATGAACACCAGAAAGTATCTCGTACGTACTATAGTGAACTATATACACTAGACTACAATGAATAACACAAACCTTATACCCAACAATTGGATTTCTTTGGTGGTTCCCTACAACTCTCCACTGAACAAACAACCCCTCGGGTTCATATAGCGACACCCTCACTTGAGTTGGCTTGTCTATAACCTGTGATAAGGCAACTTCGAGTATAAACAAAAAATAAATCTTCATAGTAGACGTTTATCGTGCACTAGAGACCGCAAATAATGAACCGCTTTAGTAAAGCGTTAAGCAAAATTAAATGTCTAATGACGTATGTGACTGTATATTATAATCAGGACATATATTAATGCGTATATTAATAATTTAATTTAGTGAATTCCGTGGTGTCTATATTAATACGCAGCAATGATGAAATTTTCTTTAATTGCTAGAACAATTATTTAACGTTGCCAATACTTTGTACGCACAAGACTGATAATTCAATACAATTTTATTGAATTGTAATGTCACTCCCAAATGCCCAATGGGGCAAAGGGACAGGAAGGTTTAGATTTAATATGATCTAATTATCTTGTTTTATAAATAAATTAAAAGGCATATTTGTTATTAAAAATATATTTTATTTGGTGCAACATAAAATCTACAGTTGCAGAGGAAAAGAGAGCTGAAAATACTAGGGGACAAGGAAATATGCGAGGCTCAAGAGTCCAAGCTTATTAACTGGATGGTAGTAAAATAAGTCAAAATTAAAAAAACATATAACATCGAAAAATATTATTTACAAAAAAGAATTATGTATAAAAGGCTCTCCGTCACTCGAGTTCGTAATGATTGAAACACCACATGAATCGATTCTTCTCAAACCCAATACTTTATAAATTGGTCGTGGTTTAACTACCTTTGGTGACATGGTATATTCGGTCACCGATTTTACGATTTTCACCCGAATAGGATCTGTCATTGGTCCTTCAGCTGTCGCATTGAAAGTATTGACTCTTATTTCATACAAATTGTCTATACTCATAAATAGTCTTGCCATGTTATAATACCCGTTGGAATTCGTTATTACACTAACATTATTTTTGGATATGTGTTCAATGCTGAAGGGCTGAAAAAGGTATAACTCATTGATACATTTTGTCGGGTTTATTTGTAATTTTGTAAGCAAGTAAGAAACAATTATTGTTAAGCATTCGAACGTCAGATATCCGAGTGACCGTGCTGTGATTATCAGTAAGCCACAAAGGTGATAGTCTATATGAACCCTATGACTATTCAAACTCGTAATAAACTAAAAAAAGGAAAAAAAGGCACCCCCCTGACCACTTAATACATTTTTGATGAAACTTAGACCGTTCTACTGAATATACTGATTAATTGGTTCTATCTAGCATCTGCTAGTATTTTATTATGTACAAACATACATTGATACTCAAATATTATGTAAATCCAACAGGATCAGATACTGTCTCCTCCTTTTATTCAGTTTTAGACAAATATCATAAAACATACATCCCAGCCTAGTGAGAACTATGTTTCAGTTGGAGTTTATGACATCACAGTTAAAAATACTTTAAAATTAGATTTAAGTAAAAAATATCGAAATCCTTCCTACTGATTGTACTTTTCAATACCTCTTGAGCGACATCGTTCCTCTGTAATCCTGGGTATTGATCTCCATTTAGCAATTTAAAATTTCTTGTCGTATCTTCTTCAATCGACCATAGCTTCACCTAAAAATATAGAAGTAATCATAACAATCAAATATACAGTATTTACAGGTCCGCCACAACTAAGCCTGTTGATTAAGACACTATGTGGAACTGGGTAGCTGGTTCCACATTATAAATATATCAGTTCAAAACTATCGTAAAGGAGTTTTTGATATAGAACAGGGGGCAGGAGGCTCACCTGATATTAAGTGATAAAAGCCAAAAGCCTCACAAATGCGTTGCAGGCCTTTTAAGAATTGGAACACTCTTTTCTTGAATTAACTTAAGTCAAATTGGTTCGGTAAACAGTGGGCAGTTGATTTCACCTAGTGCTGGTGCGCGGCAAAACCGTAATAAACGCTCAGTAGTAGCGAACGTCGAGGTGAGAAGGGTGGTATTTTGAAATCTGCCTTGACGTCCGATGATGAAACTTTGCAGCTGGTCTCCGAAAGACTCCTCTGAACACTCCATGGTAAATGCGCTAGAAAATGCAGAGAGACCCACCAAGGGATCAAGCCGCCAGGAAAGTGACTGGTCGTCGAAGATTCGAATCGCTCTTTGGTCATGCGGAAGGAGCTGGAACTGGGGAACTCAGAGGCGAAAACAGTACTCCATGTGGAGCCAAATTGCGTTTTATAAGGTGCTTTGTAAATTGTGAGTATCAATAAATTTTGGAACAGTTATTGTACATAATTAGAGCAACTTAATAGAACATTTGTATATTAGAAAAAATATGCATATTCTCACCTTGTACCCTTTAATCAAAGGCATAGATTTGTATGGCACAGTATTCCATTCAACATACACGCCAATAGGTTCCAAAAACGACACTTTTAGTCCATTTATTCTCGGCAATTCACAATTCACACTCACAAGGAAAATGTTGAATAAAATCAAGTTTACGAATGCCATCTTAGTGCGAATTGATAACGTGAGATCATGTCATAACACATCAATATTATACGACCAAATAATATTCACAATTTTATTTGAATATTATATATCAAAACAAGTCGTTTTATGCAAAATAAACAATTTATATAATAAAAAGACGGTATATCTTTACTATTAATATTATATATTTTGAACTACTTATAGCTATGAAGATGTTAGCTAATAGCTTGCTTTGAATCATTCATAATTTATGAAATATTAAACTAATTATTGGTACTATTTCTGACAGATCTCTCTAAAATTTTCTTAGTTAGGTGTTCATGTATTAATCATATAAAATATTTGTAGGAACTGGTGAATAATTGGTGGTGATTTTTAACACATTTATATGTTTAGTATAAATCATAATTAGTACTACAGTTATTATATTGTACATATTAATACGAAAATTCAACAGAACTCGTTCACAATCTTAAGAGATAAAAAGTAATATATCTATCGCAAGAAGCGTATTACTAATTTTACAGGGATTCACCCGTCGTTGGGAGTTTGCGGTTTAATCATGCGATGAACTCATGACCCTGAGTACTAAAATGTCTATCAAACCGGTCGGTCGTGTTGCCATTTTATTCTTCATACTAAGTGCGCACGCGCAGTCATCACCAGATGTGACGATACAGGCTTTCAGACCGAAAGGTGTTCGCGTGTCTATACAAGGTGTGTTTGAAAAGTTTTTTTTCGCTTGCTTAAATATTGAAATTTTAAATATATAAGATTATTTTTACCAGCGTTTCCGAAGATAAATTCAGATCTGTTCGATCCGTTTATGGCCTATAAGCCTTTCTCAGTAGAAACAAACTTCAGCAATATAATCTAAATAATAATGTTAAAATTTCATATTAATGAGAAAATGTACAATAAATTGTTATTAAATAATTTAAATTATAATAAGTACTTCTCTTACGTAAGTTCAATTCAAACAATATATTTTACTATTAAATAACGGATATTTTTAAATTAAAAAGAGCCGTTACAAATCAAAAAGCATAAGATTCTATGAAGCTTTTATACTAATTTTACTCAGACAGTCATATTAATCTATTTATTTCACGATCTCTATATGCAGCAAATGTGGTGTATTTGTTTTAATTATCTGCTAATTAATTGTCATAAATAAATACAAACAAAGACGCATAATTAGTAAATGTATTTTGTGCACAAAACTCGCTTCGAACGCCAAGCTACCCGTATTTTCTAAGAACACTATCTAAACAAAAGCTATACCGATGTATAGTTTAAATATTGTTATGCTGGTGAGTGTATCGTTAAAGCTGGTAACTCTGGAACTGCTGGTATTCCATATTCAACTTACCATGGCATCTATGTGAAAGGAATTCGGTTGAGCTGGTGAATAATCTTTAACTAATTAAATTTACAGATCCGGAGAAAAAACTCAACCAATTCGTGTTCCAAGGAAATGTGAATAGGAATATTAACGCAAATGATGTGGGCCAAATTTCTGGTGAGGTCATCAAGCCCACTAATGGGGCTTGGGTGTTTGAGGACCCGAACATATCTCTTAAGCCTGGCGATGTAATCAATTACTACGTGTTTGTTACGCGGGAGAGAAAGGGCTATGTCAACGACAACCTCACCTTCACAGTAACTGGTAAGAATATTATCTTCTTTAGTTGCTTTCTTCCATGTTATGGATCATCGTATAAACAACGTGCATACTTTCGTAACAGTAAAAGGAAAATGTGATTAACTAAAGACCCTATATTCTGATAGAAACAAATTGAGATAACATTGGTTGCTAAATTTAACACCATTGCAAATTAATTCACATTAGACGACGGTCAAAAACGGTAACGCCGTGCATTGACGTGCTAGTTCGGTAGGATTAAGTCGAAATCATAACAAATTCAGATTAATAGGATACTATTGCTTACTTTATAGATGTCCAAAAGTGTATGAATATTTAATTGTGTGTGTAGCCTACCATAGCGAAACTCCTTTTTTTAATTAAAACAATACAAATATACTATAACGATATTTCCCTTCGCACAAAAGCATAACACAAAACGGCAACAACTCTTGTAAAAATTGTTTATAGGAACTATCCATTGTATTTTTACTACATACAAGTTGTTCTTTTACAGTAAAAACAAATAAACATTGTGACCAAATGGCTTCTCAAATATAACTCAAATTTTCTAAAATGCTTAAGGTCGTTGAACCCGTCGAATTTATCCAGGAAACGATATTACCTACAGTACAGATTGTATAAAGTATTATACATTCAAAACTATTCTCACACTAAAAGAATGCAATGATGTCGAACTGGATTAGATTCCAGTACGTTTGTTCCTTTGAGGTAACCCAGTGAGGTTTCATAAATTTCAGAACTGGTTGATCCATCATCCCCCACAAAGCCCTCATCACCAGACTGTAAATCCACTGTGACAGAGGTTGCAGGCGGCAAAGTGTGTGCAGGCCAAGTTATTTTTGAGGATAATTTCGACCGACTTCAGGATCTCTGGTACACAGAGCAGTACATACCAGACCAACCAGTAAGTTTTGAGACTTCGAGAGTAATTATAAAACAATATCAGATGATTATTTAGTAAGATAAAAAGGCATCAACGGTTTCATAGTTCACGCTGTCACGATAATGAATATTGAATAATATATAATTAGAGTTAACTATCATTTAACGGAATTCAAGCGTTTCACCAAGTACGTGAGCCTATACGCGTTTCTTCGATATAAACTAAAACAGCAAAAAAGATAGAAAAAACATGATTTAAATGGAATATTATCATCAAAGCAAAACATCAATACCAAGTACTGCCTGTAAAGCCTACGATATAATATCCCCAGCCTACAGGGGTCTAGGCTCCGAATATGATTTCGTCCCATTCGGTGTCAAGACCCTTGGTCCGTGGGCTCCTAGTGCTAGAGGCTTTTTAAGAAAATAGCAAAAATTTAGTCTAGCTATGCAAAGGGGGAACGCTGCCGGTATCTTTGAAACCTTGCCTTAAGGGAGTCCTTTAAAAATATATTTTAAGGTTAGTTATTACTTTTGTAGCCTGCGATAAATTATCTAATATAAAAAATTCTCGTGTCACAGTTTTCGTTGCCATACTCCTCCGAAGCGGCTTGACCGATTTTGATGAAATTTTTTGTGCTTATCCGGTATCTATGAGAATCGGCCAACATCTATTTTTCATTCCCCTAAATGTTAGGGGTAGTCCACCCCTTATTTTTTATTTTTAGACAAAAATTTTAATTTCTATTTTTTTATGATACAACATTAAAAAATACATACAACCCCTAATTTTCACCCCTCTACGATTAACCCCTATTTTTATTATACATGGCAAAATGACGTTTGCCGGATCAGCTAGTATGTATATATAATTCTAGCTAATTTTAATTTGATCCAAGATTTTTAGGGAAGTGAAAATGTAAAATAAAGGTAGAAAAGACATCAAAGACAAATAATTGAAAGGCTTAGCTAACTACAAAATCTATTTCATTTCAAAATTATTTTAATATTTTTCAGGACTATCCTTTTGTGTCCTATCAACGACCTCCAAAAAGTCAAACGGTTGCCGTTGATAATGGTTACTTAAGAATCGCTCCCCAGCTCCAACAGGATCTGGCAGGATTTTCTAATAGTTCAATTTTATCTGGTACCCTGGATCTCACTAGTGGGTAAGTTGATTATGTAATTTTAGTTTTAAAACTTGTGAGATTACTTCTTTCATTTATCACTTCATTTCACATGAAAACAATAAATCGGTATAACTCGGTAATAAACCTAAAGTTTGAATACAATGGGCAGTTTTTAAGTAACAGGAGGCAAACGGGCAGGAGGCTTACCTGATGTGAAGTGATACCACCGCATGGACACTAGTTTTACCAAAAAGTTTACCAGTCCGTTGTAGGTCTTTTAAGAATTGGTTATGCTCTTTTCTTAAAGGACCCTAAGTCGAATTGGTTTGAAAATACTCCGCTACTATTTCGGTAACAGCTTATATACTGGCATTTACGGGTTGATAAGGACAATATTATTAAAAAAAAAAAATTGCTACCGACTGTACCGTCCTACCGACCTAGAAAAAACTCACTTTAGGTAAGTGATCAAAAACAACAAATCAAGTAAGAAAATATTTTTATTACTTTAGATGCACAAGTAGAACCACGTATTCATCAAAATGCAGCGTCAGTGCTTGGGGCGCGAGCATTCTACCACCTGTTGTAACCGGAAGGCTGACTACCAAGTTGGCCTTTAAGTATGGAGTGGTTGAAGTCAGAGCCAAGTTACCAAAAGGAGATTGGTTATATCCAGGTATAATTGTACCAATAGCTTTGCTCTTGAGAAAAATGAGAAGAGTGTCCTGCAAAGTTGGCTGAAGTGTAGACCTCATGGTTTCTATGGGTTAAAAATATGTTTTCAAAATGTCTTAGAGTTTAGTTTCGTGCACAAGATATGTGCGACACTAAATTAAATATATGTATGTCAGAGATTAGGTTATAATAGAACACGGTGTAATTTGTTTGATTACAATGGCAACACCACGCAATATCATAGACATCTTACTGGTTGTAAAGTGTCAATGTGTCAATTGTCAAAGTCAAGCTGTCAGTAGTACGTAGAATCGGTCGTGAAGAGCTTGAGTTGCTTTCCGATCGGCGCCTGCGCCGGACGTGCGCACTAACTGTGTTTAAATATTAAGTAATAATGTCGGGCGACGGTAGTGATACTAACTTTGTAATTATTAATCTCGGTGAATCTCCGACATGTAAATTTCACTGAAAATTTCAACATTAAATTGATAGAAGTTCAAAAGTAAGAGATGACAAGTATTAAAAAACAATCACCCAAGAGTCTTCAAAACTACAAATTTATGCTGTAAGCATATGTAATATGTATAATAAAATATTTATAGTTATAAACTAACTGCTGTGGTCTCTGGCAGAATGACCAGCGCTGTTGAACACGTCTTCTCCACAGCATAATGCTGAGCCAGGGCCAGTTACAACCACAACACACATTACACACTTTAAATGTACCTTATTCCTTTTTTTTATATTTTTCTTTCTTGATTATAATTTTTTTGTATGTTTCGTTAATGATAAATGTTTCGTCAATTTTCAGACATTGGATTAGAGCCATTAATGAATAAATATGGATTTATGAATTACGCCTCCGGACTGATTAGAATCGCTGGGGCGAGAGGCAACAATGAATTGAACCTTGGTGCTGAAGATCTTAGTAATAAGGTAGGTTTTGTACTTGATAACAAGAAAGGAATTAGGCTTGGATGACAGAGTAACACTTCAAACAAAATAAACATAAATGATTGCAGCAAAATTATAGTCCAGAAAAGTCTTATTACCCCGGTTTTCTATAACTCTAATAGCGATAACGATAACATCAATGTTGGTTGATTTTTACACGATCCCAAAGTTATCAGGATATTGCAACAACTACATTGAAGTAGCATATAATTTAGGAAGTAGGCTATTAAGAGGCTCTATGGCCGAATCGAACTGGCTACTATAATGTTCCAGGATTTGAGAAGATCTTTATTTTAAGTGATAAAACACGTTTGAAGGGTACGAGTAGTTCTTTAAAACTGAAGACTACGCAATATAATAAAATTCCCTAAAGAACTTTCTCCCAATCCTAGTAGTGGCTAACTAGGCTTACGGAAAGTGTAATTAGTACACTATTTGAACTATTTTAAAAACAGGATCGATAATTTCTACAAATCCGCAAATATGCGTGCAGCTTCTTAGGTTGCTCGTGTGTTTATCTACATAATAATAACGTTGGATCGGTATCACTATTGGAAGTTATAGTGTACCGTCTCCGGCCGTTTTACTCGTACTATAAGTAGCGGCACGAAACTCTAGCGCTGACCGTTATTGCGCAGAAGTAAAAAATAAGGTACCTGAGGGGGGCTAGCGGAATGAAGAGCGTCGATTGGCTCTCCAGTCGCATTTTGTCCCCCGCGCGACAGTACACATGCGCAGCAATCCCCTCCTAGACTTACGTGCCGCTGGTTATACGAATAATTTTAAATTTCGTATCTCTTCCGATTAGACTAGGGACTGGTGTAAATGTTACGCTTTAAGTCCTCGGGAGACTGAGCCAAAATACGTTTTCAATATAATAATATCTCGCTTATGGGCTAAGATACTTATATAATGTATAATTCATTCGTAAATTTTTAACCTAATTAAATGTTTTCATCCAATTTTAAGGCTTGTAAATTATATAGTATTTCTACTATAGGTGTTGTATGGTGGCCCTATTATGGATTTTGATTGTCGAGGCCACCTTCTTCGAAAAAGGAGTGCAGCCGAACCGTGGTCTAATGATTTTCATACATACACTGCCAGGTGGGAACCAGGTAAACAAAAATTCTATCTCATAACTTATGCAATTGACTAAAATTCATTAATTACTGATAGAGGCTAGACATATCAATTTTTTTAATTTCATTACTATCTAGTTAGCACAAAAACGAAATACGTTTAAGAAATTTTTTAAAAATAATCAGCAAAAACGTACATAGTGTTACGAAGACGGGTCGACTGCAATGTTTTTAGATTTTCCACTAGTTAGAGAAGTTTTCAGCAGGCTGAAAAGTGATTTCTGACCGTTTCAGGAGAGGGTCAATCACATATTAGAAATTCGTAATTCTCATAATGTTACCGTAGTTTTCAGGAGCCTGAAACATTTTTTCAGGCCGTTTCAGAACAAGTGCAGTCGAGTGATACACTTTTCAGGAAACCCGTTTTCAGGCGTTTTCAGGCCTGGTTATACCCCTATGATGGAAGAATAGTCTAGAACGAATTTTCTAGGTGTGGGACAAGGACGGAATGATGCGAGAAAGAGACGGAAGATCGGAACCTTCTCGAAGCTAGACCGAGCACTCTAGAACACCGTAAGACAAGGACGGAGCAATGTGCGAGAGAGATAGCACGCACGTTCTAGAATTGTGCGATCGCTACTCAATAGCGCTCCCGCCTAGAGAGTTCTCGAACTTGCAAGACTATTCCCAGGGATATATAAGCGAGCCGAAACGCGATCAGTTAGTTCAGTTTTGAATGCGATACCAAGCGATAAATACCGGAGTGACAAAGTGCGAATATAGTGAAGACAAGTGAATACAAGTACTGTGTGAAGTGCGTGTAATTAGTGACAGTATTTTGTGTGTGTATTCAGTGAATTCTAGTGCGTAATTTCCAGTTTTTAGTGTAACAAATTCCTCGTAGATTTAATTGAAAATAAACCCTTGAAGAGATCTACGGCGTTTCTATCCGATCCCCTAGCTCGTAACATTTTGGTGTCAGAAGTGGGATAGAAAAATGCCTATTACTCCAAGGGACAATCGTGAGGAGTTTGTGGCAGAGTCTGCAGCAGATGCGGGGATGCAGACAAAGAAAACTGAGACATTAACATCTAAGTTTGAAAACCTGGACAGTAGGTTATCTAAACAGGAGAAACGCTTGCTTGAGTTAGAAAAGGAGATTCAGTGCCTTAAGATATCTGGATTTGTGGAATCATCTGGAACGCTGGAAGCACCTACCTTTAATGGTTCTTCTTCTTGGAGCGCCTACAAGATACAGTTTGAGGCTCTGTGCAATATAAACGGTTGGAAAAATAAACAGGCTGTGGCTGCCCTTATGTTGGGACTGCGAGGCGAAGCCCTGGACGTGTTAGAAGTCATGACAGGTGAAGTGACACTGACGCGACTGCTGGATGCTCTGGAGTCACGTTATGGGGACTCACATTTGGAGCCAGTCTATAGGGCTCAATTACGGGAGAGGGTGCAGCGACCAAGTGAGAGCTTGCAAGAATGGGGTCTGGAAATAGAAAAGCTGGTAAGGAAAGCCTACGCATCCTTACCAGATGTAGCAGACAAGATATTAGTGCAAACTTTCATTGATGGAATAAGAGATCGTGAAGTCAGGATAAGTGTGAATCTTGGTCACCACAAGAACCTGAAGGATGCTCTAGCCCATGCGTTGGAGGTAGATGCGATTCGGAAAGATCCTCGACCTTACCGTATTAGGGCTGTCACGGAAAAAGCTAATGTTCAACGTGGGCCAACCTGTTACATCTGTGGGGAAGTAGGGCACATGAGGTTTTCGTGCCCTAAGAAAGACTTCCGAGGTGATGTGAAGTTTAAACGTGGGAATACATTAGTCATCAACGGTGAAGTCAATGGAACTAAGTGTGACCTAACACTAGATACTGGAGCTTCACGAACTGTAATCAAATACGATCTTCTGAAGTCATTTTATGGAAGCCCTTCTCGAGGAAATGTACAGCTTGTTACAGCTACAGGTCAGCGTATAACCGATCGGGGAGAAGGTATCGCAACCTTCAAGATTGGTGGAAGATTTTACAGACACAAGGTTGTTCTTGCAGACATAGTAGATGACTGCATAATCGGGTTAGACTTCATGAAGCTGTACAATTGTAAAATAGATCTGGAAAAAGGAATCTTTAAGTGTGGAGAACAGGAAGTTTGCTTAAAAGGACACTCTACAAATAATGGTTATGACGTCTGTAGAGTTATCAATGTGGACGGACAGGCCAGTAATCAACAAGAAAGGAAAGTTACTGAGACCTATGAGGAAGCCTTGTCAAGACAACTATCAAAGGCAGAGGAACAATTAAGGAAATTTTCGGACATGTTAACTGCCCATGAAAGAGAGGTTACAAGAAGTTCAGATGTGTCTCAACGGCTATGTGAAAAGGTCAACAAAAAGGACAGAAGGGAGATTGGCCATGTGAGAACTTTTAGAACAGGCACCATTAGTCCAGATTGGTGTGGGAAATTAATTCAGGAAGAACAACAACAAGATTCTGACATTAAACCAATTCTGGACTGGATGAAATCTTCAGCTATTAAGCCGCGGTGGAATGATGTTGCATCTACAAGTACCATTACTAAGAGTTACTGGGCTCAATGGGATAGTTTAGTTCTACATAATGGAGTGTTATGTCGCAAACTGAAAAATGCTCAAGGCGATCATTTGCAGTTAGTTGTGCCAAGATCAAAGGTTTGCGACATATTGGAAATGTTTCATACTGACTTGTCTAGTGGACATTAAGGAGTAAAGAGGACTCTTATGAAGATTAAAGAAATATTTTATTGGATACACTATCGTGAAGATGTTGAAGACTGGATCAAAAAATGTAAAGCTTGTGCAGCTATTAAGGATTCGCAGACTCGGTCTCCATTGGAAAGGATAACGATGAAAGAAAGTGATGATGCTCGGGACGAGCATGTCTAAGGAGGGGGTAGTGTTACGAAGACGGGTCGACTGCAATGTTTTTAGATTTTCCACTAGTTAGAGAAGTTTTCAGCAGGCTGAAAAGTGATTTCTGACCGTTTCAGGAGAGGGTCAATCACATATTAGAAATACGTAATTCTCACAATGTTACCGTAGTTTTCAGGAGCCTGAAACATTTTTTCAGGCCGTTTCAGAACAAGTGCAGTCGAGTGATACACTTTTCAGGAAACCCGTTTTCAGGCGTTTTCAGGCCTGGTTATACCCCTATGATGGAAGAATAGTCTAGAACGAATTTTCTAGGTGTGGGACAAGGACGGAATGATGCCAGAGAGAGAGATGGAAGATCGGAACCTTCTCGAAGCTAGACCGAGCACTCTAGAACACCGTAAGACAAGGACGGAGCAATGTGCGAGAGAGATAGCACGCACGTTCTAGAATTGTGCGATCGCTACTCAATAGCGCTCCCGCCTAGAGAGTTCTCGAACTTGCAAGACTATTCCCAGGGATATATAAGCGAGCCGAAACGCGATCAGTTAGTTCAGTTTTGAATGCGATACCAAGCGATAAATACCGGAGTGACAAAGTGCGAATATAGTGAAGACAAGTGAATACAAGTACTGTGTGAAGTGCGTGTAATTAGTGACAGTATTTTGTGTGTGTATTCAGTGAATTCTAGTGCGTAATTTCCAGTTTTTAGTGTAACAAATTCCTCGTAGATTTAATTGAAAATAAACCCTTGAAGAGATCTACGGCGTTTCTATCCGATCCCCTAGCTCGTAACAATAGTATTTTTCGTATCAGTCATAGATATACAGTCTTCTATCCAACCATGATATATAAGGTCCACTACTGACACATATTCAGGTATTATTGCATATAATATTAGTATAAGATCCCGATATAGGTACAACGACCTTCACCGTGATGCTTATTTAATGAAACGTATTTTATATTTAATTTAATATGTCAATAAATATAATCCATATGGGTTGCCTAGCAAATTTCAGTCCAGAGTATGTTTAATTAATATTTAAAAAGAATCTATCTATATGAGACTAGAATTTTTGAGAAGGAATGAAAGTTTCTAAGATGCTTTAATATAGTAAAATTAAAATTGTAAACGTTTTATCATATTTTTATGTGAATAATAGCTGACCGGGCAAACGTCGTTTTGCCATGTATATAATTTATAATAAAAAATAGGGGTTGATCGTAGAGGGGTGAAAATTTGGGGTTGTATGTATTTTTTAATGCTGTATCATAAAAAATAAAGATTAAAAATTTTGTCTAAAAAATAAAAAATAAATTTAGGGGTGGACTTACCCCTAACATTTAGGGGGATGAAAAATAGATGTTGGCTGATTCTCATAGATACCGGATAAGCACAAAAAATTTCATCAAAATCGGTCAAGCCGTTTCGGAGGAGTATGGCAACGAAAACTGTGACACGAGAATTTTATATATTAGATGTTGTAAATTATAAATCAATGACTTCGTTCCTCAGTGGAATAAATTGTGTATCTTAGGGTTTTATAAGTGAATACTACCCTAAGTGTTCTATTTATTTTAGTTTATTACTTTCTTTGATGGATAAAGATAATTAGATAAAACTTATGTTATTATTACCAATCTATTTTAAGTACTTAATCTAATATATAAAATTCTCGTGTCACAGTTTTCGTTGCCATACTCCTCCGAAACGGCTTGACCGATTTTGATGAAATTTTTTGTGCTTATCCGGTATGTATGAGAATCGGCCAATATCTATTTTTCATCCCCCTAAATGTTAAGGGTAGTCCACCCCTAAATATTTTTTTTTATTTTTTATGATGCAATAAAAATCTCTTCCTATTTCTATATGATATACATGGCAAAACGACGTTTGCCGGATCAGCTAGTTATATATAAGATTTGTTTAATGACGTAAAAAGAACTGTATATTTATATTATAAGTGATAAATCTTTCTCAATAAATAAACTAAAAAAGGTTAAATGTTTTTTACAAGGTGAATCAGTTTAACCTAGGACCGGTGCAATTTAACTGAAATTTTGATTGAATTAACCGTTTTCTTACCTTAATTTCAGGTGGTATAACACTAGCAGTCGACGGCATTGAATGGGCCCGCATAGAACCTTCAGCAAATGGCTTTCAGGGGCTGATGGGACGCGACTGTCCATTACCTAGGGACTTACTTGCGACCGGTTCTAACATGGCACCATTCGATGATTACGTACGCAGTTTACTTTATATAATTAATTAAACTATATATATATATATACTAATATTATAAAGAGGAAAGATTAGTATGTGAGTATGTTTGTAACGAATTGGCTCAAAAAGTACTGTACCGATTTGAAAATTCTTTCACCATTTGAATGCTATATTATCACTGATTCATTGATATCACTTTTACGAAAAAAATAAAGATCCCTACTAACACTACAATACTGCTAGCCGAGGTGTAAAAAATGCCTATAAAATGCGTTGCGAAAACTATTGATGATAGAACAAAAAATGTTCCACATTAAAGAACAATCAACAACAAAGAATCTGCAAAATATGTTTAAAAAATAAATGTCCACCCGTGCGAAGCTGGGACGGGCCGCTAGTATATTATATGTATATTTATCTCAGCGAATGCTTTACACCAGTGAGAGAGATGAAAATAAGTCGCATTGAAACCTTTGAAGATATTTTATTTGAATCCTAAATTTGCACCAAAATAAGATGTTATGTCTAACAAATAACTTTTAGAAAATTTAAAGTACGTGATAAATAGAGGGAACTTTCAATAGACTCATGAATCTTAGTCAGTTTTAGATTGGGTATTTGGTTAGTTCAAATCAACGGTTATTTTTCAGTTTTACTTGACTCTCGGTGTCGCAGCTGGTGGCATCAGCGAGTTTCCAGATGGGTCCTATACATCAGGTTCTCGTCCTAAACCCTGGAGAAATCCGGGGAGGAAGGCATCCTTGAACTTTTGGCAGGATATTGAGGCATGGTGGAATACTTGGACACAACCTTTAATTGTTGATTACGTCCGTATCCGAGCGATTTAATGCTAGCCGGTTTTTAATAAAAATATTTGTAAAGCTTATACATATTTTTTTGTTATAATAAATTATTCTAAAACATAATATATTTATTATACAATAATTCTTATTCAACTTTCCACTTTGTCCACATAGAACCGTACTCTTACTTCAGATTGCACTTTATATAGAGAAAACGGGCATACATACAGCAGCCTCGCAGTTGCGTTTCCGGCTTTTTAAGAATTACATTGCGACAGAATTTCTATGCTTTCTAGCAATATCTACAAAATCGATTTGAAAGTTTTTTTCACCTTACCTATAGAATAACCACATCACATTAAACGCCAGCAACGCACTTGCGTGCCTTCTGGCAATGTGAGTATACATGAGCGGTTTCACTTAACATCACATGAGCCCCTTCCCCTTTGAACTTCTGTTATATAAGTAAAAAAAAAAAAAAAAAATATAAGTAAAAACAATTTCAAGTCGATGAATAAAATTCTAACACAGTTTTAAAAATTAAAATTGTGTTCGTATGGATATGGATCATTGCCATGTTGTACTTCCGAAGGGACGGTAATCCGACAACCTGTTACTGTCCTTTGTAGAATAACCTGATAGCCACTCCCTTTCACCACCTTAATCCTCGTAGGTAAAGACATAGGCCCATCAACGTCCTTCTTAAAGCCCAATACTCGAACTTCATAAATCGTATTATACTTGATTTTTACTGTAGCCGACATCAAACCTTTGTTCGCAGACCCAACGATCTCTTCTCTGGAAATTGGATCCGTGTTGTTGACAGAAAATGACTGTAAATTATTGTAACCATTAAATTTTGTAATAACCATTCTTGATGTTATATAAGCTGGATGTTGTGTTATTTATTTATACATAGTTTATTGCCAATTATACATTGAACTGACAGAAATTACTTATAGAAGTTATACTTCTTTAGGCGCGTTATGAAAAATTGATGCGAGTGAAATTTTACGATGCGTGCGCACCGTTACACAAAATTAACAGAATGAAGTTGCCCACGGAAGATGCTACGGCATTGGACATAATTTAAAAACAACATTCGAATAATAATAGAATTTATGTTACACTTAATGTAAGAGAATAATAATTAATATTTATTTGTTTAATTTTTCAAATGTAAACTGAACTTTATTGACTAAAATAGTTCCTTTTCCAGTCTTTGATTATTTGATTGTATTTAATTATTTGCATGCAATCAAAAACTATTTTTAATAATGCCAAAGAAGTATAATTTCTTACGCGCGTACATAAGTACACGCACCCTTTTTTCAGTGATCCAACACGGCTGTGGGTGCACAGGTTATTGCCAGTTCTTCTCGTTCTTTCTACGACCTTGATTTGAGAACTTTCAGTAAATATTATATTAGAAGCATTTAATGTACTTATATTTCGTTTTTGACGTTCATAAGCATAAATTGTGTTACCTATATGAATAAATGATTTTTGACCACGGTGTATTTAAAAAAATGTTACAGAATCCATGGCTATGAAAGTATTTTAATCACCTTCCCAGAAGTTAAAGATTACTGCGCTGCAATGCTTTCAAGGGGAAGGTTAGATTTTTAAAGGCAGACCAGTTTTGACAACAATTATAAATATCTTAACTGTTCTTATTATGACAATATGATAATTAATATGACATTTACATGCCTTCTTTTATATGGCTGTTTGTGCGGTTTATTTTTATATTAAATCAATCTAAATGTGCCACTTTCTTTGCAAATAAACGATTAATTTATTATTATTTTGATTACATAAAATTTGTATTGTATTTGTATTATTGTGTGATTCAGAGTATGAGATGTAGCAACACTTCTATTACATTACCATATAACATATTATAAATACGATTTTAATTAAATATCTGGTCTACCACAATAACGATCAACAATACAGAGGTGAAACGCAAACTCCCCACAGCGGGATTCGCACAAAATAACGAAAATCGTGGTTAGCGAAATTCATCCCATCCACTACGGGCTACAACAGCGGTTAGGCTTATACGCTTTATCTAATATTGACCAATCCATTAGGCGTTCGCCTCGCTTGTTTTGTGCATTCTAATAATTACTATATAGGTACGATTAATGCGTAAATTATTAATGTACCTTAGAGGATTCCTCGTGTTTCACTGTCCCCGGATACTTGTATGCATCAACCAACTGAATATCAGTTGTTGATGATTCTGGTATTTCCCAAAGCCTTATCTACAAATAATTATTTTAAAAAAATACAATATATATTCGTATAATATCTGATAGATGCAAAGTTACGCTATATTAATTTATTTTTTTATGAAACAGGAGGCAAACGGACAGGACGCTCGCCTGATGTTAAGTATCAGTATACAGTATCGTTCAGTATCAGTATCATGTCCAGTATCATCAGTATCACATCAGTGCAGTATCATCAGTGTCAGTATCAGTGTCCAGTATCATATATCAGTCAGTATCAGTGTTCAGTATCAATATCAGTGTCCAGTATCATCCAGTATCAGTGTCCAGTATCAGTATCAGTGTCCAGTATCAGTATCAGTGTCAGTATCAGTATCAGTATATCAGTGTATCAGTGTTCAGTATCAATATCAGTGTCCAGTATCAGTATCAGTATCAGTGTCCAGTATCAGTATCAGTGTCCAGTATCAGTATCAGTGTCCAGTATCAGTATCAGTGTCCAGTATCAGTATCAGTGTCCAGTATCAGTGTCCAGTATCAGTATCAGTATCAGTGTCCAGTATCAGTATCAGTGTCCAGTATCAGTATCAGTGTCAGTATCAGTATCAGTGTCAGTATCAGTGTTCAGTATCAATATCAGTGTCCAGTATCAGTATCAGTGTCCAGTAGACACACATGTACAAGTCTTAGAAAATCCAGCAAAAAGCAGATGAATCTTATTTTATTTAGACAATGTTTACATATATTAAGGCGTTACAAATGGACTCTACCGGATAACACACCTTGTACCCAATTACTGGATCATCGTTTCTTTGTCTCACAGGCCACCACTGGACATACAGGCCTTCTGGCTCTGCCAAAGACACACTTGTCACTTCTGGAGCTTCTAAATACCGCTCGCTTTCTTCAATGCCACTAACTAATACAATATAAGCTAGTACAAGCTTGGACTCGGTACGAAGAATCATTGTTATTCCGCTCACTGTTATATTAACCTAATACTCAAATTGTTTAGAAAATATTTGTTTACAGAAACTCTTAATTTCGCATTTAAATAATTGATTTTGTAAGTTCGCACCACAGCTAAAATACACTGTTTTTGCAAAATAACCAGTTTATCAACATCGATAACCTCTTCACAGCTGCAATTGTATCTAGCTATTCAAGGTCTTTTGAATTGTGGTTTTTAGTCTAAATTTTAATGTTAGAAATATTTAACTAGGTATAAATCTACATTACATGGAGGAGTGTTGGCCTAGTGGCTTCAGCTTGCGGCTCTCATCCCTGAGGTCGTAGGTTCGATCCCCGGCTGTGCACCAATGGACTTTCTTTCTATGTGCGCATTTAACATTCGCTCGAACGGTTAAGGGAAACATCTTGAAGAAAACCGGCTTGCCTTAAACCCAAAAAGACCACGGGGTGCGTCAGGCACAGAAGGCTAATCACCTACTTGCCTATAAGACTACCAAATGATCATAAAACAGATACAGAAATCTGAGCCCCAGACCTAAAAAGGTTGTAGCGCCTTTAATTTTTTTATAAAATCTACATTAATTCCTTGTATTAATTATGAACAGTGAACGTCATTTACGTACGATGATTTAATACGAATTTAGTCACAACTGCGTCTTATTTAGGAAAGCATGTCTAAGGATCCATATTGTGTTTTTCTCCACTAATGTATAAATTATGCAGGAAGTCGAATTAACATAAATTTATAAAGAAAATAAAAGTCTATAAAAGGTAACTACGTAAAATAAAAAAAAAATAGATGTCTTTATTTATTAAAACAGTAATAGTACATTACTCAGAGTCGAAATACAAGACTAATTAATTATTGATGGAACAAAACTTGTTTCAATAAAAATATTTTAAGCTAATACGTGTTGTAAGGTGAATACAAGGATACTGGTAATGTGCATTGCAAAATACACTATAACACAAATATTTAAAGACGTGTTTACAATTATTATACATTCCAGATAATAAATATGTTTATGATTGACGCAGTATCAGCTGACAAGCCCGCGAATATTTCTTCTACACAAAAACGATTATTCAGCTAAATTTTCATGCTAAAACCGTTTTGACAATGGTGCTAATTTGGATGTACTCTCAGTAATATCTGAAAACCGCTTAGAGAATACTGTATATAATTTTAACTAGACTTTCGTCTCGTTCGGGGATTTTTTTTATATTTTCTAGATAATTCCCCGACTATGTACTTAGTCGTCGGAATAGCTTACGTAAATGGTATTGGTAACCCGTATGATTAAAAAGTACTACCTATTTCTTTTAACAATTTTTTTTTATAATTTTTCTATAGATATAACAATAAATATTCTATATAATAATGTATTGTATTATATATGATATTATTTTTTAGTTCAGCACTATTGTCTCTGCTTACTTAGCTACTTTCCAGTACATCAGAATTAGCACCAATAGAGATATATTTAAAAAATTTATATCCTTTTTAACTATATGTCGGTGCAATGGCGATACTGTCAACTGTCATTGTCATTATATGTCACCGTGCTTATAAAATAAACGCCAAAGTCAAATCAGTTCAAAAACCGTTTATTTAATCGTCGATAGTAATAATACTTTGACGTTGTCAATTATTAATGAGATCTTTGACATATAATGACAATGACGGTTGACAGTAACGTCATTGATCAAACATATACCAATTGTTTATTATTTAATGATATAAAAGTTAAAATGAGCTGTGTATTTAACAAAAAGGCGAAATATTGAAACAATTCAGGAACTATTGTTATGTGTACCGTGGTCTCTATTTTTTCTTATTATACAGACAAAGAATTTCAGAAGGATTCTATCTTTAATTGGCTACAGAATAAATCTCGTCAAGTACACTTACGCAAACAATAAGTCAAACAGATTGCAAGACATTAATAAATCGAAATCTATGTGTGAGGCAAAATAACATTTTGTTCTTAGCTACAAAATTTAGAACAACATTAAAGATAGATATAGTATAGAGAGAGCTAGTATTAATTCGATAAGCGTGCTATTCTCTCGACTCAGCGGAGGCTTACCGTACCACGATATTTATATAGAATCTTAAAAAATGCAATTTCAAACTTACATTTAATGTATGTAAAAAGACTATCACGCTAAGTACAAAGTATTAATGCAAAGTCTCCGTAATATTTGAGCTATCCGGTATTTATTACAACCCCAATCGGTCTTGGCCTCACATTGAATCCGTTTCTTTGATTATTTTTGTTTCATAGACAAGTGGGTGAGCTTTCTGTATGTGATATTAAAGTTCACGTAAGCATACTTTTAACAATTCGTGTGAAGTTGAAAAGTGATTTTATATAACTCTAAATACATGTATAACACTTACATATCAGATATGAAAATTGGTAAGAGTTGTAGACAAAAGATTGACTAACAGTGCGATCATTTTAGCCGATAAAAATATTTTAATGAATATAACAGATAATATATAAATAATACATTATGGAGTATTTAGCAAATTGTTCGATTCTTCTATGTAGGTATGTGTATTGTGTAGATTTCTGACGACGCTATCTTGGGGTGATACAATTTACTCTATCAGAGTCAAGATACGGGAGTGATAGGTTGTCCTATCCCGTATGTCAAATTCCAATACGTTTTTGACACGGGATTCAAACTTAGCGCCAACTTGATAATGCTAGAATCCTAGCATAAGGAAGAGACAAAAATTATATATTCATATTTAAATCAATATCCTAAAGAAAATTACATCTAAAAACAAAGAAATGTCATGATTTGATGAAAAAGACGAAAGCGTACACTTAAACGTCAAAAAATTATATGTCTAAACTTATATACTGCCAAATCTTAAATAAAATGTCGACCGAATCAACTGATGAGAACTCTCCGTCACTCCCTTAAATTACCAAGTATTTTGTTTTACAAGATGTAACCAGCAGTCGCTCCAAAAGATATGGATTATTATTGAATAAAAAATAACAACAAACGTTTAGCCTCTACCAGCAGGTAAATCTCTCTTCGGTCAGGAGCTCATGTCTGATCGTCGTCAGCAAGGAAACATTTGGAGCTGACTATCTATTTCCACCAATTTCAGTCCTTCTCTTGTTAGTTAGTTTTGAGGTTTTCACTTTCACTTGATCGGTCCATCTGTGATGTGGTGAATAGGCGCACGCATTTACAAAAAAATAATGATAATTTAATTATCGCTTTAATACGATATTGATTAAAACAATCGCACTTTAGCCAATTTATAAAACACTACGTATATATTAATGAACATCAAATTTCCAATAGACAAAGATATTTTATATCTTATTTCTATAGAGATAAACACTACATCTACAGATTTTTATAAATATTACTACTCGTATAAGTATTTTATATATTAAAACGGCTAAACCGAACCTAGAAAGGTTATGGAAATATTGATTGAGCCAGTTTGACCGATAAAACTTTTAGTTAAATTTAACTCTCGCTCATTAATTTGCGTTATAATTTAAAATTTTATACCATATATGTACCTACTTAAATGGTTACACAGTTACTTGCAAAAAATAATAAAACATACAAAATGGCTCCGTAAATATTAAATCACGGTTTCACCGCTTAACAACCTTTAAAACCAGCCACGTTTTCAAACCCACATTGTCACTTCTAAAACAGAAAACATCGACATACCAAACAGTACGAAAGTATTCTTGTTCTTTCAAATATTATATGAAACGAATTCGATACGTTAAAAATGATTGCATTTCTCAATATACTTTCCATTTAAAGCTAGAATTTCATGTGATATTAACAAAAACTTATAAGCAACAATAGTTCTTTTACTATTGCGTGGGATGAAGGAAAATACCCCTTTCTCTAAGTACAAATTCAAAATGGCGGTCATCATGTTCCGCCAAATGCCGGGCAAATGAGGACCAAATTTTTGTATTATACAAAAATATGAAAACTTGACATTAGGCCATATATAGGCTACATAAAAATATATAAAGCTATGTATAGAATTCAAAAACATTACCACTATACCTCACTCATTATTGATTGTTTTGTCTCTATCATCCTAAGAAAACGCTAACATACAGAGACAACTTTAAACGCGAATCTGACAACTGTTATATGTTTTTTTTTAGATTTTATAACCTGATATCAATCATAACAGATTGATTTCGAGCATACTTGTTTCTGAATTTACAATGCGTTTATGAATAAAATCGTACGTTTCTCTGATATATATCGATATTAAACGATATGTTTAAAAAGCCACAATATAACGATAAATAGTTCTGTATACAGAATTAATTAGAATGTATTATATTAAATCGTCCGTCCAGTATTATACATTACGATCAATTACACCCTTAATTGCACTACATATAGCTGCAAATATATAAATTTATACATACATAAAACACACCAACCTTCTTTATAAGCCAGAGTGGTACCTTACCATTGCCGTGAAATTAATTTTATCTATTAAAAATTACTAGGGAACTAAGAACAGAATTAAACTAATAATAAATAATACTAATTTCGCTTGTCCCGTATCTAATGTAGAGAAAATTTACGCATTCGTTTGCAAACCGAGTACGTTTACTCAATAGCTATACTGGAATAAATCGCCGCCCATGGACACTCACACTGCTAGACTCCTGGCCTTTTAAGAATCTGTATCTTATCTTGAAGGATCCTAAGTCGAATTGGTTAAAAAATACGTCAGTACGGTTACACAGTGCGGGAAAAACTGCCTTAAAAAACGCTCAGTTGTGGAAGGACGGACGTCGCGTCGGCCATACTTTGCAATCTTCCGTCCGATTAACTTGAGCGCAGCAACATTTAAGATTTTGCACCCAATTAATTAAATATACTATACCTATTCGTACAAACGAATGTTTAGGACCGTTTATAAAGTATTTACGGCATTTCACGGCAACGGCTGGTCATTGAAGTCTTTCCATTAGTTGAATATCATTATATTAATACGATATGGTATCACATGCTTTTATTGTATTTATACAAAGCCCTTATAGGACAAGCGACATAATTTTCTCTCAATATTAAAAAAAAGGGTGAACTTATCTATGTGAAAAGATCATTTTGTTTCATTTGTAATATTTTTTATAACCACTTTCAAAAACGGTGATAATTTGAGGGTGCTCACTGTCACAGTAAATGTCTAACGCACACTAAACACTGAATAGGGGGAGGGGAAAGCGTTTGTCGGAAATATGGCTAGCGCTGCGGGTTAGAGTGAGAGAGGAGCGTGCTTACCGCTGCCGTACGCGTGTGAGAAAGGGAAGCTAGACAGACTGGCGCCGTAACGCGTTACGTAACGAAGCGGTTTACCCTCCCATAAAAAGTTATCACTTCAAAAAAGATGGCAACTTAAACTGGTGAAAAAGAATAAAAAAACATAAAATATTTCTAGTTTTTATGGAATAAATAGGATACATATATAAATAATATCGATTTAAAATAATAATATTTACAATAATGAAAGCTTTATACACTGGCAATTAAACTACATTAAACTGTACTTTACATTATTATATGCACTAAAAAAAATTAGAGCCAATTCATCCATAGACAAGATATCGAATATAACGAGCAAGTTCAAAAATAAAATAAATCTGATACTTTAAAAAAATCTAGATATCAAACGTAGTCATGGAATTATACCCGAAATAAAAAAACTTTTAAATCAAACCTAGCACCTCCAAGCACACATTCAATGTGTCATAAACTCTAGAGGCGTTTAATAGGTTTTTTTTCATTAGAAGCATAAATTAACTAGAAAATATAATATCAAAATAAGCGTAGGAATTAAAAAGTCACCTTATTAAACTTAAGTCACAATACTGCGATACAAAATGCCCGGAGACTTAAATTTTTACTCCCTTATTAACTAAATGTATCTAATCTGTTGCCTCTTTCTATTACATCGTGTTTATGCTGTGATGAAAAGAGACAGTTACTCTTAAATGGTGCTATAGGATTAATTTTTTTGGAATAAAGAACGTTCATAACTAGATAAAACAAATTTAGGCCTGTTTTGTAAATCGTAAACTCAAATCTAATTTTAGCATCTGTCAAACAGTTTATTTGACAGTACTACATGGATTTTGAGTTAAGACGTTTTATATAGGCCCTAAATTTGAGTTGGAAAGTTAAATTACAGCAAAGACAGGTAACAACTAGACATTAAAACGTAGTCCTTATTTTTAATATTCCACTAATCTAATATTACAGTAGAACCTCGATAACGTAAACCTCGGTAACATAAAAACCTCTGTTACTTCAAAAAATACTATGTTCCCTTCCCATCAGAGCCCAAAACCTCTATAACTTAAAATACGCAACCTCTATAACGTAAATAAATAATCCCTGTATAGGCCCTCAGTAACTAAAAGAAATGTTTCCACAACCTCTATATCATAAAATTGTTTGTGAATTAGTCATTTTATAAGAGTGTCAAAACAAATGGTTTCGGTATTTATTGCTTGCACGTGTTTACTAATGTATTGTTAACGTAAACAATACAATATTACCTATTGTTTGCTTTATCTAAATTCTTCAAAGCTTTGCGGCGGTTAGCTTTGTGACAACGACTTACTTGCATCATAAGTTAATGTGTTAATGTATTCACCTCTCTATTTGTCATTGAAAATCAAATCGATTTAGAAACAGTGAATTTATTAAAACAAAAGAAAATCACAGATTTTTTTAAGTAGACTAAACCTTTAGTTGTTGTTTTATTTTTATGTAATGTAAGTAATGTGAATAAATATGATTACATATTTAATTTTCCATCCTTCTGATGCATTCAAGTAAAAATGGGAGGAAGGGTACATAGAAACATGTACATACCTCTATATTAACCTTTACCTGACATAGAACCTTGATAACTTAAAACCTCTATAACATAAAATATTTTGTGCTTCCCTTGGACTTTATCTTATCGAGGTTCTACTGTATTTGATCCATTCTTACAACAAAAACCGATTAAGCAATTAATATTGAAGATGTAAAAAAACATTATACATCTAATAATCTTTAACATTAAAAACGCATTGGAATATTAATTTTGCCATCGTAAATAGCAAATGGTCCTTGATCCGATTTATCGCTCTCTCGGTCTATAGGCCTAACTGTCAACGGTGTGTCAATGATCTGACATCTGTCAGAAGGACCCTCTAGAGGTCCTAACGGAACTTCAAACATCACATTCTGACCTGTCTCATTTGTCACACGTGTATCGATGAAGGACGTCTGACAGCTCTCATTTGACATCATAGCTTCATCAATAGAAGAATTTGGTCCTGACTGCGGTGTCAATGACAGATTAGTGGCAACTGAATAAGAGAGGGGGTCTTTGCTTTCACTTTTACTGGTCACATCTGAATTCTCAGACTTAAATGCTTTAGAAGCTTGATTCCTGTGTTTGTCACGCTTAGTCGATTTTCGTCTAACAAAAATTGGTCTGTCGATATCACACTCATCAAGCATCCATACAACGTTATCCAACTGGTCTGTTTGACACGACCTCGACACAATTTGTCCTTTCTTACTAAAACGGGTATCACTTATACACGAGTCATTCACTGGGTCATAATTATTAGTTTTAAATAAGTGTTTGCACAGTTTAAACTTTCTATGACGCTTAGCGTCTTCGTTACTGTCCTGCAGATCTAACACAACGAAGGCGCGACTGCTGCCAGACTGACGCGTTTCGGCTTGACATACGTCATGTCGGGCCGCGTCAGACTGACAGCCACTGTCACGCGCCTCATACTGACAGGTGTCAGCGTGACACATGTCAGACTCGCCTAATCCATTTTCTCGGGCTCCTGTCATACAAAATCCATCGCATCGCGGGCCTTCGTCGAAAACTTTGGGAAGGATCGCCTCTTGATCGTACGCTCTATTAGTTTTTTAGCTTCGCTCACTATGAACACGCTTGATGTCAAGCACACGAGGAATATCAGATCTGAAAAAAGATTTTAATATTTTTTATCGAGGCGAATGTTTGCACATTCGCAAAGAAACAAAACGTCGATATGTGGGCATTTACTATCAATTTGCTTTTCTGCGAAATGTTGGTATTAAAATATTACAAAGGCAAATAACGTATATCCTAATCTTTATAAGATGCAATTAAAAGTGTTTCTTGATAAAAAGTAGATGTAATATTAGCCCTCTTTGCCAGACAATCGGTCGACTTTTTTATGTCGATTTCCTTTCTGACATCTGTCAGATGGACCTACAATCAAATTCCTTACCATGTCCAGTAAGCGCTTCAGTCTGGAACACCCTTTGTAACGGCGGGAAGTATATGACAAGCATTTGTCCTATCAAACTTAGCGTCACCGCTATCAGGAACATTCTGGAATTATGAAGGAATAAACATTAAGGAATGGAGTATGTAAGCAAGTTTAGATTTTGACTTAGACCTAGGTACTGGCTACTTGACAAGAGCTCAAGACTTCCCACTGCCCCACCCAGGGGACCAGGGGATATACAAATTGAAAATTACACATGATTTCCTTCTGTACTTGTACGACTTGCTAATGGCAATAATTGAAGAAAATTATAAAGAGATATAATCACAATGTAAAAGATTAAGCGCAACCCAGAGAGCTATGGAAAGAAGTATAATAAAGAAAAGAAGAATTGACAAAATAAGTAACAAGAATTTAAGAGATAAAACAGGGTTTGCTGACGTTGCATATAAAACAAAAGAACTAAAATGGAAATGGGCTGGACATACCATAAGAGGAGCAATAAATGGACCAAAATTGTAACACTATGGCAACCAAGAGGCCATAAAAGAAATCATGGAAATGGCTGGAAAAACCTGGACGAGATTGGTATACACTAAGGAAAAATGGAGGACAATGGGGGAGGCCTTTGCCCGTAGGCACACAGAATCGGTTATCGTAGATTACGAAAAACAATACATAGTTATAATGTAATTTTGTATTTCTTATATAAGGCTATAAATAAAAATAAATAAAGAAATATAACACACGATTGTAAGCAAAACTGCGGCAACGCACTTGCGAGCCTTCGGGCAATAAGAGTGTCCATGGGCGTCACTTAACATTACGTGAGCCACCTGCCCGTGTGCCCCGTTTTAAAAAAAGAACGTAAACTTCATTTATCAAATGGTGCTTTAATATAAACATACTTGTTCGAGAATAATCCCACTTCGAATATCGACTTGGTCTGCGAACGACACGACAGGGCATTGAACATGTCGAACAAGACGAAACATGTGAATGTCATCGTCGTATCGCGGGGGGTTATTTTGTTGTCGGACATCTGTAAAAAGATTTTTAATGATTATGGACTTAATTTTTAACTAAAGCGATAACTGTATTGCGGAAGAGACAATTTTGCCGTACCCTTATTTAGGGAGTGTTCAAGTATTACGTAACGCAATTTTTGGAGATTATTGGACCGCTACCCTTCCACTCATGTATCTCGCCGTAACGTTTTTCAGTACCCTAGTACAGTACTGTACTCAAGTATAGTAAAACGTTTCGTGACCACCCAGTGACTCTTGATACCTTGCTTAGTTCACACGCGCGCGTTCAACTCTACATTCAACGTGCACATTCACATTCACGAGCGTGTAAACGGTACGCCCGAGCCCGTGAACGCGCCTGTGAACGTGAATGTCGCGAATCGGGCAAGTGTCGGTTTTTTGGCAAAGTTCAAAGGATGAATGTGCGGGCGCCCGGTGACTGTTCACACGCGCGCAGGCAGTCAGTCTCTCCCGCGCTTTCGCGACGAGTGGATCTTCATTCAACGTTGCTAAGAAAGTCGCTACGATCGGAGATTACAACATGGCGGAATATAATAATTTTGTTTCTTTTTCCAATAAAAATAAGTTAAGCCAAAGGATATGGCAGCAACAACACCGAGATCCTCGCTGCTCGCCATTCTGGCACTGACTGGCACGACGGCGTGCGTGTGAACAGCTTGAATGTCCGCCGGCCCGGGACGGGCTGCACGGCGCGCGTGTGACCGTAGCATAAAAGTTACTATTATGTGGTGTATAGTACCAACTGGAAAGTCGAAAATAATAATAACAATAACGCGTAATTCAATCCCCGCCCCGTAATAATACGTAATACTTGAACGCTCCCTTAGCGATAAGGCCGCCCTTTGCGTACTTATGTAAGCTGCATTTTTTTTTATATGTACGATTTTGTATATTATGGCAATGAAGTGTAAATAAATAAACTGACCTCCCTATTAAACACCCACAAGGTCCCAGCTATGATGATGGCAGCAGACAGCAGTACTGAGCCAAGTACTGCGCGGGAGAGGATCCGTCGAGATGTGTCACGTGGTTTGCGTTTTAAGACCTCGTGGTCTACAGGTTCTACTCCCAGCGACTGAGCTGGGGGACCTGGGTACAGAATTCATCATTAGCAGATTTTGTTAAAAAAAATAAAATCAAAACCGCATAGAAAATACAATAGTTAAAGAAAAGATTAGGGACTAATTTTAAATGGAATAAAAAAAATTGAAGTAATTCATATTCAAAATTAACGTTTTTCTTAACTGTCGTAAGTCAAATAAGTTTTTAAATATTAAAAAATAATCCTTCAGGTTTTTTTGGAAACTATCGTATTATATATTAATGTAATTATAGAAATGAAAGAAATTTTCGTACCGTCCATAATAATATTAATCCACAATATTTGCATGGCGTTGAGCGGGTTAGGTATGCCCATGAGAGTAGCGAGAGCGATAAGCGACAACGCAGCGATTGATGTTGACAGTTGGAAACGCACGAAGTTCCGTATATTGTAGAATATACACTTTCCTTCTTCGATTGCGGATCTATGGATTTAAAAAAATATTTGTATGTACAAAGTGAATTAGAACCATAAAAAAAAGGTAAAAGTCCTCAAATTCTTACTAAATATAAAGAAATTAAACACTATAAAAGGAGAATAAAATAACAAACGTCTTCCAGTCTAATTAGTCACGTGTCAAAAGTGACGTTTCATTTAATGTAATGTTACTCTGTGGAAAAAGACGCGAATCTTAGCTAATCACTTAAATATAAAGCATTTTTTGATAGAATATTTTCAGATTTTAATTGGGAGATTAAAATAATTGTTTCGAAGCTCTCTTATGAGGTAACAAACTCTTGATTTTTTTTCTATAATTATTTCAGGTACTTGATTAATTATGCATTACTTCACTTAGTCTTCATATATATTTAGTTTTTATAATTTAGTAAATTTCTTTAAAAACTAGAATAAATCCATTATTGTGTCAGCGACATTGCAGTTATCATAAGTATCAATCGCGCTCCCGACAAAACTGATTATCAAATTTAATATTTTATGAATATACATATATATAAATAAACCTTAAAAATCTTACATAATAGTAGCAAAATCGTCATCAACAAGTATCATGTCGGCGGCTTCCTTGCACACGTCCGTTCCGTTTTTTCCCATTGCTATCCCGATATCCGCGCGTTTCAACGCCACACCGTCATTAACCCCATCGCCTGTAAATTTTATTTATTTCATTTAATTAAAAATTACAGATTACTCCAATACCATAACTATTTACATCACATACAAATTAATACATACACATAGAAAAAAACCATACATCATTAATATTATATAAAAGAGGGCCGGGGCACGAATCAACAGTTTTATTTAACCTTATTCATGTCAGAATCTATAGTTGAATTTTTAATTAGACGAAGTCAACTGACGTTTACGGTGTTGTCAGTTTTTAATGAAATAAAAATAGTGTTGTGACAAAGTAGAGACCCCTGAATTAATGATCGGTGATGGCACTAGTCGCCGCGCCGCGCTTTGTAATAAGCCGTCAAAAAACTGATTGTAGTTACATAGTACTAGTACCTAACTTATATCAGAGCACTTTAATACAATTTTGAAATAGAAATAACATTCTTTTATAGTTTGAAATGATTAACTATTCACACTCATTGTTCATTCATCTGATTGAACAAGATCTGAACGTATCACTATTACTTTAAATATGGCAACATTATTTTACAAAGTGACATTAGCTACTGTCAGTTGGCTTCGTCTAATTAAAAATACGACTATACATAAATTTTAAAAGACCATAAGTCCATTCTTTATTTAATGGAATTTATGAAATGCATGGCCAACACGTCAAGAATGAAGCATGGTCACGCGTTGAATGAGATGTTAAATCTCATCCACGAAATTATGATTCCTAGTTTCTTCGACGGGTATATATATCTATTGTAATATTTTTTACAATTCAATTTAAATTCATATTAAGCTAAGGGTAATGTACGCAATTGGTTTATAGGACATGATTTCGGGATGTAATATGATATTTAGATCATAATGAATACTATAATATGAATAGAATAGAATGATATGTTAGAACACTTACCCGTCATTCCAACTATATTCCCAAGCCGTTGAAGAGATTTCACGATACATAACTTGTGCTTTGGCGTCACTCGGTAAAACACGCTCACCTATAAATGTTTTACAAATTAAATCAATTTCCGTAGTTTTGATACCAAAATAACTTGAAATAGCTGTATTAAGCATATATGTAATATTTAATTCTTTGATTTTATTGATTAAAAATAAGTCGATGTTAAAAAAGATATGCTAAATACTTTCACCACAAAAATAAGAACATTAAAATATTGAAACAAATAATTTCAATCAAGCAACATTCAATTGAAATTAAACTACATTTATTACTTATTTCTAATATGGGAAAATACATTCTGAAATCTATAACCATTACCTAATCGCTACATTTTATAAATCTAAACAATAAACTTACGGTATCTATGATTGCGTCCAGTTCATCATCAGACATTGAATCTAGCTGTTCTCCGGACAGGGACTGCGAGTGGAGGACATCCAAGCCCACCATTTGACCTAAAAATTACATGTAACTTAATAAGAATTATTTAAACTATCTCCTGATGCCTTATCGTTATCACGCATGGCTTCGATTACAACGAACCAATTACTGTATCAGTGGACTGAGGATATAGACTAGTGATCACATTTTGTAATGTATATATAGGCAAACAAGCCTACGGAACAACCATAAAAGACTTTGTTAGTGGATGCGTAGCCAGCTTTTTTTTATTGAAGATCGAATTTCCCAGGAAAGACCTCAAGAAACACACATAAGAAATCAGTCGTAGAACTTTTTAACCTCATAGCTCTACGTTACTAAATATATTTTTCTAAGTTTTATTTCCCTAATATATGTCGGAGTAATAGCGTTACTATGAGCTGTATGACATACAGATTATAAAGAAAAAAGCGTTTTTTATTTAATGTGTAAAGGTTATGTTAATCAAAGACAATACTATATACAGATTATAACTGGATTTTTTATTTTCCAATATTACTATAAATTCAATTATAATAATAAACAAATTTGTACGTCTTTACAACGTTCCACGAATCTTGTTTAGTAATTTAATGGTTGATCCAATTGACCGGTCAAACCAAATAGAAGAGTTTACCATTACAATAAAGTCTCTTATATCCAATTCCGTCAATATTAAATATCTGTAGTAGATAAATTAACCACCATTTTAAATTAATTTAATTTATTTAATGTTTTGTTACATTTACAAAAACAATATAAAGAAGTAAATATATTTGCATCCAACAACAAAGCACCAAGCGCACTGACTACATACCACTCCGTGGTTACCTGCGTGCACGCACACATACGCGCGAAACGTGCAAAATTAGTTGTCTTGTAGTTATGTGCAAGTATCGATAAAAAGAAATAATATGTATATACTACAATCAAAATCCTTACCAACAGCAAGGGCAGTAGGCCTGGCGTCCCCAGTGACCATCTTGACCTGCACTTGAGATCTTCGTAAGGCAGCGATGGCCGTACGAGCGGACTCGCGGGGCGGATCGCAGACTCCGCACACGCCCGTATACGTTAACGATTCAAGACTGCTACCGCGACATAACGCGATTATACGTAGACCTGAAAAATTATATTTATAATAACATCTAAATAGACTAGTAGTGTTAATGGCTTGAACGTGCGATGGTATCGTTTTCCGTATACGTGCGACATGTACGTACTGTTAGAAGTATCCCAGTAATTGGGTTTTTAAAAAAAGAAAAATGAGTTCACGATACAATCAATTGAACTTTTATTTGAATATTAATTAATTATACGAACAGAATAAGATGAAAACCAATCAATGTGTTTTCGCGACGGAGGATGATACCGAACTAACTTCGTATTTTACTTATTGTTTCAACTCTCGGTGGGAAATGCTGCCTAGACAGAAGATACTAGTGTGTCAGCCAGATAGGGTGCAAGGCTATGATATAACAGTACATGCAACACGTATGGTGAAAAAAAACATCGCAAACCAGAATGCTTTAAACTAAAACAACGTCGTGTGTCAGGCACAGAAGGCTGATCACCTATTTGCCTATTAAGAAAAGATTAACAGATACAGAAATTTGCGGTCAAGACCTAGAAGATTGTAGCGCCATTCAATTTGACGAATGCTCGGTTGGTATTGCAATATTTTGTTTGAACTAAGTCTTGATTCAATCAATAAAAATGATTCACTCCAGCCCAATTAAATTAGATATTTTAAATCATAAATATAATTAGTTAAAACACATATATAATATATATTAATGTTACATTTAACAAACACAAATCATTTTGATTTGACCATAATGACTTTTGGTTGAAGACAAAACAACAAACATTGAAGTTTATAACATAATTCATATATCTTATATAAAATAACAACGTTTAGTCTGTAAATGTTTTACTACTTACCCATCCTAGCGATATTATAAGCCTCATTCATAAAGTCGGTCTGTTTCTCTTTACTCATAGCTGCATAGTTGCCAGCACTGTCTATGTAATGTGTGCAAAGTGGCAACACATTCTCAATTGCCCCCTTAACGAATACCTCTTCTTTGTGTTGCCCGTCGTTAAATTTGGGAGCACATTTAACCACCATCATCTTTGTTTCAGAGCTGAAATATTTTTAATCATCTAATTTATACATTTAATTACGATAATTGTTTTATTATATAATAAGTGTACGAGCTAAATCCATTTTGCTCACTCGAGCTTTCTTAGTTTTATACGCGTGGTGTGGAGAATGCCTATTTTAAGCAAAGCATAGCAATTTTATAGCATAATTATTTAGCACTAGCTGCCCCTCGAACTTCGACCCGTACAATCATTTTTATTAAAGTGCTACTAAAAATTGTTTTTGTTTATACATTTTAACTACATATTTATAAAAAAGTCTTAACTTATAAACCAAATCTTCTTTGAATGGATTATCGACTAGTAAAAACATAAAATTAACTTTTAAAGACACCTTGTACCTCAACACTTGGCACGGACTAATAACAGATCCCTACAATCCCCTAACATTTTAAGATTGAACACACGAACCCAATATAAAAATAAAATTTAAAACCAATACAAAATCTTGTAAAATACCGACATCAGTGTTTTGGTGATTTCTTAGTACACAACACTTAGGAAAATATTAATTAATTAATTCTAAATCTTTAAGACCTTTAACGTAATAAATATTTAAAATAATTATTCTTTACCTATACGGTATCTCGTTCAGGCGTGTGTAAGTTTCACGTATATCCTCCATATTGTTTTTAAGCGCACACGCAAGTATAGCGCCCTCTGTGGGTTGTCCGAACAATATTTCATCCCTTATGTGTGCGTTGTTGCATAATATACCAACCTGAAATATATATTTTTCTACATCACCAGTACTTTTTTAATATTACAGGAAAATAAAGCGCAAACATAATATAAAGACCGCATCTTTTTATATTAAATATTAAAATTATGGTTATAGAATCTTTTTTTCTGATAGGTCGGCAACGCACCCGATAGCCCCCGGCGTTGCAGGTGTCCATGGGCGGTTATCAGTTTATAAAAAAAAATCATTTTTTTTTACACAGAAACATTTACATAAGTGTCCAATAATACTACTAACAGTCCCTATTAAGGGGAAGACGCTTCCTGTGTGTAGTACTTAAGACTAACGTGCACTAACACTAATTCACAGTTTAACACACACACAAGTGGAAATATATTTTTGTTCATACCTCCAGCATACTATTGACTCCCATCCTGGCAATATCCAAATCTCGTCCTTTATAAGCTCTTAGCTGAATGTCCCCTTTGGAGTTGTATCCGGAACCTGACACTTCGGCTATATGTCCCCCGGACGTTGAAAGTGTTGTCACTGTCATTTCATTCTTTGTAAGGGTACCTAGAATAAAAAAAAATAACAAATATAATTTATTATTACTACATAATTTAAATTAAATACAAAAAAAAACATAACTATCAAATCAAACAGCCAAGTGTAAAAATAATCTAATATATAAAATTCTCGTGTCAAAATGTTCGTTCCCATACTCCTCCGAAACGGCTCGACCGATACTTATGAATTTTTTTATGCATGTTCAGTAAGTCTGAGAATCGGCTATCTATTTTTCAAACCCCGCAGTGATAAGGGGTGTCCACCCCAAACAATTTATTGTTTTTATTTTTTTATGATACAGCATACAAAAATACATACAACTACTAATTTTCACCCCTCTACGATCAATTCCTATTTTTATTTATTGTAGATAGTTATTTTAATTGAACTAAAAAATGTTTCTTAGAAATAATATACATGGCAAAACAAACGTTTGCCGGGTCAGCTAGTAAAATATAGATTACTTTATGATTAAAAAAATTATATCAGAAGAAATTAAACCCGATAAACGTTTGTAAATGGAACGAAAAACAAGTGCCAATCACATATATTTTGTCAACATTACCTGTCTTGTCACTGCAAATGACATTGACACATCCAAGAGTCTCAACTGTGGGTAGTTTTTTGACAATCGCGTTCCGTTTGGCCATACGCATCACTCCTAGTGCTAGTGTCACTGTTACCACTATGGGCAGACCTAAAAGACACATATATTGTAAATAAAAGAATAGACTATAGAATATAAAAATATACAGACTGTAAAAACTAAAGACTTCATAGATATTGTCCATTTATTTAATTACAAAGGATCCTAATAATGCTTTTAAATATAATTGTCAGTAAAATATTCAGCGTAAATAAGTCAGCGACTTTAAAACCTACGCTAGTTTGCAGGTCCAAAAATAAAATTAATCTGTTTCATGATTAGTTTTCAATCTAATAGGTAAGTAGGTGATCAGCCTCCTGTGCCTGACAAACGCCGTCGACTTTTTGGGTCTAAGACCTATCAGTTTCCTCACGATATCCTTCACCGTTCGAGTGAATGTTAAATGCTCACATAGATAGACCACATTGGTGCACAGTCGGGGATCGAACCTCAGGAATGAGAGTCACACACTGAAGCCACAAAGCCAACTCTGCTCTTACTACAACGTACATAAGCTTAAACAAAAAAAATGTCTATTGCATCTGGAATATAACGACTCGAAAACGTTGTTAAAACCTTGCAAATTTTTATATGACCTTAAGATCTTGTAAATATAAATTCTTCATACATACGACAGTCATACTAAGCGTAGTTTCGACCGAACTTTACCTAAAGCTTAATCTAAAGCAAGCGCCATCTAGTGCAGTATTCCAAAAAAACTGCGGGTTGCACTCCGGGAGTGCCGGCAGAAGTGAAAACTTGAATATTAACGTTGTGCATTTTTGATATTTTGGAATGGTTAGGGAATAATTTTGCACGAATTGCTTTAATTATCAGTATAAAAGTACTATAATTTATGTGGTGGAATACAATATTTATTTATTGCGCTATCGTACACAAACATGACAATTTATATTAGATTAAATACGCCGCTCCAGCTGTCTACTCTCCATCCGTCTTACGAATTTTCGATCAGGTCACATGTCCTGACGCGAGTTTAACATTTTTTTACCATTCAAAAAAATGTGTACAACGCTGCTAACGAACTTTTCACTTCAATAATGTATATTACCTTCTGGTATGGCAGCCACGGCCAAACTGACTCCAATAGTGAACATCTCCTGCAAAGCCTTGCCCTGAAGCCACCCAGCCACCATGATGAAGCCAATGATGCAGAAGCTGTACAGCGATAATTGAGCTCCGAGGGTATCCATGGATCGCTGAAGAGGTGTTTTTGGAGCTTCCTCGGCTTGCATCATACGGAATATATCACCGAATTCAGATCGCTCGCCAGTGCTTACAACTATACCCTGAAATCACCAATTATTAATAAAAATCAGTCATTCAACATTCTGACCAAAAGTATAATTCTGTCTCTTTCTGTAGAATTGCGTTTACGCTGAAGAAAAGAGAGAGAGAGAGATGAGTTTAACGATTTTTAAATTTTAAATAAAGTATTAGGTCCTTACATATGAAATTGGCGTTTTGTATGGTAGGTACAAATAGTAGATTTTTAAAAAATAGAATATATTTAATTAATCAAAGTATGTACCATTGCTATCTATGCAATTTTGTCTTCTTATATGTAGGGATTTGATTCCTTTACCACAAACCATTCGGACGGGAATCAATATATTCTTTGAAGGTGGTTTCGACTACCCCATCAGAGTTGAATTTTACCAAAATTCCACAAAATTTTACAAAATCTTCAATTTCATATGTCAGGACTTAATATTATTTAGATACTCGATACGAATCTTGTTTTTGTTTTCGATTTTAAACCATACAAAAGATAATATTTGGTTTATATTATGGAGTATACCTGTCACCGTAAAATTGTAAACACCGTTAGATTGTAATCTATCTCGCGAGATTGTAAACTGTCGAAAGATTGTGAACCTCAACGAACTGCTTACAATTTAACGTATTCAGTAGTATTCGTTCAGTAGTTTGTAATCTATCGAAGTGAAACCGTCAAATTGTGAAACGGATCGCATCTCGCGCGCTGATTGGTTGAACGGAATATACATAAAATATTAATGGATATTAATAATTTATAAATGTACTCATCTCCTTCATTAGGGTTTTATTTCAAAGTCAGACTGTAAGGAATATTTATAATCATAATATTTCTTATTATTTAGAAAAATGGCCTACATAGCGCCATCTAGTAATAGTTTTTGAAGTTAAAATTTTCCTATTGTCTCTGTAATTGTCATTGGTACATTTTTGGCAATCGCTTCTAGTAATCTAATCTAGTAACCTATATCAACTTACCTTAGCATTCCCACACCTAACCAGCGTCCCCATAAACGCAATGTTGTCTTTGTTCACTCTTCCAGCGGATGCTTTATTCGGCAGAACACTTTTCACTGCCGGCTCTGTTTCACCAGTGAATGACGATTCATCAATGGCCAAATCAGACGATTCAAACAATCGCAGATCAGCTGGTACCCGATCGCCAACATTGAGATGCACTATGTCGCCTGGTACAAGGTTTCTTGCCAGAAAATGTTCGAGGCTACCTTCGCGGAGACTGGAAAGAGGGGTAAAGTTGAATTAGAGTTTTATATGGCTCACATTCCTTCCTTACTGTGTAATTTCCTTTAGCGGTAGCGATTTCGGCGGATTTTTGTATGCAAATTAGATAGTTCTCTCAATATTCGTGACCCTGATGTCGTTGTACAATACAAAAACACATTATTGAGATCCGAAGCGGTGCTGGATGTTACAGAAAGGTGCAAACTTCCTAATTATTTAAGTGTTCTCACTGAATTTTTAATACATGTTAAAGAAGTATAAAATTCCCACCTTATACTAAACATTTTCCACACTAAGTGTCTAATGGTCCTAAATTATATTTCCGTTTCGAATTGTTTCATAGTTGAAACGTAGTAGATTAATATAAGTGCATAAAAACTGAAGTTATTCCCCACACAAAAACACTTAAATAATAATATCTAGTAATAGCAACCAAAGATATTATAACATTTATAGATATTTACCAATAAATGCGTTTAACCTAAGACTAATATACCCATAACCTAAATGATTAAACAGGATAGTAGCGCCATTAGTTTTGTAGGAATTTGTATGAAATAAAATAAAAATTTGTTTATTCATTATAAACAATGGATTACAATGTGTAAATATTGCTCTTCCATTACAAAGTTAATTAGAATTTTAATTACAATTTTGAAGTTTTAGTGTATTATTATTAATATACGGTCCTTAGGGTAAGATTTATAGTCGAGATTTAGCGCTGTACATATCAATTTTTTTTTAAATTCTCGACTTTGGATTTTACCGTTAAAAGTGTCTGCTTCCTCAAAGCATTTTAATTCACCGAATAGGGCAGGAAAGATTGCGCATTTAAATTGATTTCTTTCAATTGATTAGGCCAAGAGTCACCACCAGGATAGCATAAAAATAAATGCTTCCAGCACTTATTACGTAGGTAACTTATAAAAAATCTTACCAATTGCAACTGGGCGGGACAAGCTTATTCAGTTCTTCAAGCGATTTCTCAGATCGATACTCCTGAACGAAGGCCACCGTTACCACGATCATGATTGCGACTGTTATGGACACCGCATCATCGAATTGCTTCATACAAATGCTTACGACAGCGGAGCCTGAAAGCAAATGTTTGTTAGTGGTACGGGGGTTTCATACTTTGTCTTTGAAGTTTTTTGTTTCGGTCAGCCTATGGAAATAAGACATACTATCGAAAATTGTTAAATTTTGAAAAATTGAAATTTTATTGAAATAATAATTGATAACATAATATGACAATCACAGCGAGATAATAATTACTTAGATTTTGTATAGTAAAATACATCATAACACAAAGCAATAAAGACGTTACCATAATGTATGACAATTTAAAGTAATTAATCTTTCTTGTGTATTTACTCTTTCTTTGTTCAGAGCTCCCGCAAGTGTCAACGGACTAGAGCTTCTTACTCCTAGCTTAAGAATTGCACATGCTTATATATTTTAAGCATCAAATTCGTTGTATTAAAAGGAAAACTAGATTTCTGTTACACTGAGGGTCTGTTGCACAATGTATGGGTAAAGTACCAAATAGCTATGCAACACACATTGATATACAAAAAACCCAAGATGCACAGTCTCGAATAAAAGTAAAGCTCGAAGGCGTCCCGAAACACTATTTCTGTCCATAACAGTATATGTTACAAGCATATATTATTGCAAAATCAACCTTACGCGAATTGCTTAAAGTTGTTATTACAACGCAGTGTATACGTACTTAAAGCAATAACATTTTTCGACCGACCGTGGTCGGTAGGACAAGGTATTGAGTGGAGTCGAACATGACTTTTTTATTTAAAACTATTTAACATAATTTTAAATTTATCCGACTTTTCGGGTGCTTTACAGCGTGAGTGGTCACGGTGACTGAAGACAAAAGGTGTTGGATGTTAAATAGTTGTAAATTTATAATAATACATAACTTTAATCCGGTTAAAAAGTTGAGTCTTTAAATTAAAAAAAAAAATGTTAAATTGGCTACCTCCTGACCCACACTTTATATAGCGTAAATATATTTGTCAAAAACTACACACAAAAAAGTTCAAGAGTAAATAAATTTATTTATAAAAAAAAATAACATCGACTCCACTTATACACGCGAGACTATTTGAAATGAGCGCACAATTTAGAATGTTGCACTCATTTTTTGAGGACGTTTTTTTGACGTTGATTGTGCATCTTGGGTTTTTTGTATATCAATGGCAACACATAAATTATTTGGAAGATAAATTGTGCTATTTGACACTTCATCGGACTCATAACTTATGATGGACTTTATGTGACGAATAGCGCTATCTGACAGTCGTGAAACGCAACAATAGTATTTATCCTACCAATAAGTAATAAATAACTAATTTGGAACTTATTATGTATCCGGACATTGTGAAAAGACCCTAAAATTATAACTTCAATCTGTTAAACTCATTTTACACGACGTAGAATATGTTGTTTAAAATTCGAACACAATTCCTATTCGAAATTCCAGTTTATAAACACATTGATAATACAATAACACAAAATCAATGATATTTCGTTTGATATAGCCCTTATCATTTAACCACGCCCAACACTATGTTTATAGCGATAGAACACTTATTAAATCGATCGGCACTTTTCTATATTGCTTCATTGCAATAGTTTATTGTATGTATATTGTATACTGATATTCATATTGTCTATAGAGTTAGAGGGTAAGGGTAGCTTTCCACTTAGCTGGTCGTGGGTTTGAATCTTGGCTCTATACTATTACCATACCAATTTCTCGATCAGATCGACGGTGATGGCATGTTAAACTCGAAAATTTAAAACGTGTGTCAAGACAAAAAGATGATCACCTACTTGCCTAAAAATAAACAGTCCTATAAATAAATATTACTAACGCATTTCTTAACTTTAATAAATGTTGTATGACTGATGATGACCCCACCCTAAAAAATATGTTTTTTAATCGTACAAATTCTGCATAATATTAAAAGAGGTTGTAACGCCATTGATTTATTTTTATTTTTTTTATTGTTTTATTATTTTTATTATTACTATGTAGGTTAAGAATATTGTAAATACTGTATAATTACAAATTAGGTTAATTCTTTTAACTGACACTATAACTTTTCATTTAATACCAAAACGCCAATGCCAGAATTGACCTTGCGCCTCTAATTACGAGCAATCAGGAGTTTAATAACGCGTAAAAGCAATTTAGTCGGCTACAACAATGAAATAAGATTTATATTCGCTTAATAACACACCGATTATACGAATTCATATTAATATTTCAGCCATTTCAATAGATTCACTCGAAATGAGAGCGCAGTGAATAGGACGCCATTTTTAAAAGCAAAAATAGAGACCACAGATTACAATAGAGAACTTTAATGTATGAAAGTTGGGGCATTGTGAGCAATTGCAATGGGATTTGACATTGTATCTTTTGGAAATTAATTTAATAAAACTGAAACATTTAATTACATTTAATAAATCTTAAATGAAAATTTATTATTTTAGTTGTTTCCAAAGCTTTTTTGTTTAAATTGTAAGCAGGTAATCGCAACAGATTTAATGTTTAAATCTCATAAAGAAGATTTAGTTAGGACTGTAGTACTCGCGTTTAATTAAGGAAAATGTAATTATGTATTATTGTATTATTTTTATTTAACAGTTTATTGACCGAACTACGAAAACTGACTACTATAACATTATGTTCTAAAAAGACCATTTATTTAAATAATTTATAATAAAGAAATTTTTTAGTTAAATTAAATATATCTATTTACTGGTAATTAGTATATGAAGGTATACGATACATGACTGTGTTAGTACATCAGTGAGTACATCGCGTTTTTAGGTTCTATCACTACACTACAAAATACATAATATTACTATATATAAGGTTCTTACCTTATATGCAATGTTTGATTAAAAAGAGAAAGAGAAGCACAAAATACTTAGTTGTTTATTATTTAGCGTACAGGTAGGAAATAGCGAAGCTGATAATCCATGTATAATTAAACCATTTTTGATTCATTTTCTAAACACCGTTCCAAAGCGATATAATAGCCGAAATAACACGTAATTCACAATCTATAAAAATATACGTAGAACATTGTTTTTTTATTTGTAATTTTCCATAGTAATAAGCAACCTGTTTATTGTGTCGTGTTAATGTATAATTCTATTATTAAAGGCGCATCACATTTTTATAAATATATTTACGAATAGTTAACTAATTAGGTGTGGGGTATCGGGTTCGATTCCCAGTCGGTAAACCTAAACTTATGTAATTCACTAGGACCTGAGACAATATCATTTACATCATGCATGTAATATTATACGTTATGTCCTTAATATTACTTGGGGTACTTCATACAAGTCGTAAAGAACGATAGAAAAATGGTTACGTTAGGTAAAAGACAAAAATTTGTACCTATTTTCATTAATTTCACAGATTTAATTAATTTATATGGGATTGCATGCACCACCACATTGTCGCATGGTACACCGCCAAGCGATGAAAATATGTAGAAAAAATTTTTGGAACTGTTTTAGGGTTGCGACTTGCGACAAATTTACCAAAAAATTATAAACTACGCGAAACCTGTCAATATAAATGTAAAAAAATTAAATTATGTTGTTCATTATCCTTGTTTGTTATCGCATAAATCGCTGTGTAATTCAAATCAATGCGAAACCAATGCGGAATCTTATCAATTATCTCGGCATATACGATACATTATACAATGACTAGCTTTCATTAGAAATTGTAATAGTAATCTATAGTTTTTTAAGCACCTAGTGGCTTCAACGTGCGACTCTCATACCTGAGGTCGTAGGTTCGATCCCCGGCTGTGCACCAATGGACTTTCTTTCTATGTGCACATTTAACATTTGCTCGAACGGTGAAGGAAAACATCGTGAGGAAACCAACATGTCTTAGACCCAAAAAGTCGACGGCGTGTGTCAGGCACAGGAGGCTGATCACCTACTTGCCTATTAGATGTAAGAATGATCATGAAACAGATGTGTTGGATAGTCCATTTATCGAACAAGGCTAGTTGTTTTTCGGTCCAGCCAGGTTAATTAACGACAGAGTCGGGGACGATTAAAGAAGAAAACATATTAAGGTCTCAAAAAACCTGGTGGTTTTTATGGCACAATAGCGCAGTTTGTTACGACTTTGGCATTTCGTACTTCAAACTCTTCTACAAGACCAAGTTTTGTAGTGCCACTGGTTTTGTAATCTGCCTCAAATAAGATTTCAGTATAAATTTGACGAAATGTCATCAGCCCACCTTCTTTTTGGCATACCCACTCTTCTTTTCCCAGATGATTCTTCCAATTATTCATTCACTGACTGACTGATTCACTCGCTCACACATTTGCACCCACACACTCATGCACTCAGGCGTGTTGATAACAGTTGAAAAATAAATAAAATAAAAGATGTAATTAAATATATAGAAATAATTAATAATATTTTAAGGAATTTATAATTAAGTTACACAGGTATTTCTTACTTAAAAGGGCTCCCAAATCTGACACATTGCAATGCATATGTACTAATGAATAAACACATTTTCATTTATTTATTTTTATAATTGTGTTGTCTTTCGATTCAAAACATTACTAGATATTTATCCCATCAGACCTTAGTGTAAGCAACTAAATTTCATTTTAGGAAAGAGAAGGTTTGCCATTTCCCTTCTGCCTAGCTTCTCGACCACAGTTCGGCCTGATTTCGTGCTATGTATAATGATGAAAGATCAAAATTTCTAGATTTAACTTAGAGAGGATACGAGAGTAGAACATAAATATGTTATGATTACGAGACAATTCTTATTAGAAACATCAGCCCCAGCATGACCGATTTGAGTTATCTTTGATAAAAAATCACAACGATAAGGATTATTTTTATCTAATTAGAAAATCTAAGTTTAACAAGTAGAACAATTTTACACGTAAATAATAGTTTTAAATGTGCCACGATATGGAAGCACATCTAAAAACAAATTTAGAACCTGTCGAACGCATACCTAAACTTAAAATAGGTAACCAAGTACACTTATGAACGTCAACAGAAAAGATATTAAATTGATAACGCCAGTATTTCAGATTTGCCAGTATCTTCGGAACCTTGCCGAAAGGGGCTCCTTTTAATAATATATTTTAGTTATTATACACACACTCTTAAGGTTATTAAGTATTACTTTCATATTCTGTAATTAAATTGTTGCATATTAAGAGCGAAACATAAGAGCTATTGTATTTGGTATAATGTAATTGATTCCAAATTTACATTTACTATCAGTTCGCAAGTCAAGGGCGTAGACCGGGCAAGAAGAGCTGGTAAGAAACTCTCCCCCACTCTTTGTAATCTAAAACCAACCTCTTTAAAATCCCAAGGATTAGGATCATTTAAATAATCAATAATGACTAGACTAGAAGAAATAAAATTTGTTATTATAAATTGAGAAAGATTGAAAAATTGTTGAAATGCAAAAATTTGAAGGAGGCTTTCACTGCATCGGTCGTACTTATATTAAATACAACAATAACATAAACTTAATGTAATCCTATAGATATAAATAATAGGTATAATAATACCTACTCGAATTTTTATATTTATTTTTTACTATGAATTTAAATATTCATTCTTTTGTTTTATTGTACGCGAATACATCACATTTTTATTTATTTAATGGAAACAAAACACTAACGAATATAAATTCGAAAAATATAAAGCACTCGATATGAGTTATCTTTAGTTATATGTATAAATAAATATCATTCACAAATGTTTCTAAGTGCAAAACTCGAAGACGGCTGAATAAATACAAGTTTTTGTTTTATTTATTCAATGCACTCTGAGAGTTTTTATGTATAAAAGTTTTAAGAAAAAAAGGGTGCGTGTACTTATGTACGCGCGTAAGAAGTTATACTTCTTTGGCATTATTAAAAATAGTTTTTGATTGCATGCAAATAATTAATTACAATTAAATAATCCAAGACTGGAAAAGGAGTCATTATAGTCAATAAAGTTCAGTTTACATTTGAAAAATAAATATTTATTATTATTCTCTTACATTAAGTGTAACATAAATTATATTATTATTCGAATGTTGTTTTTAAATTATGTCCGAAGCCGTAGCATCTTCCGTGGGCAACTTCATCTGATATTTTGTGTCACGGTGCGCGCGCATTGTAAAATTTCACTCTCATCAATTTTTCATAACGCGCCTAAAGAAGTATAACTTCAAAAAATCGATTTATTTACTACTTAGGTTTTTATTTCGGAATAGCCAACAGTCTCTATGGTCATATCAAAATTATCGATTGGTATTTAGGTACTTAAAAGGTAGGCTAAGTAAAAAATCCTGCTAAGGCGAAAAGAAGTTCGCGAGAGCAACTAGTTATTTATTTATTTTATTTATTTATTTGCTTAATGGTATTCCTACAGCTACTTACAAGTACTATACAATATTAAAAAAATTACACTATACACAAGAGCCAAAAATGGAATACACATTTAAACATACATAAAACACAGTTACACCTATACAAATACAGAAAATACAAAAAAATTACAAAGAATATATGTATGTATGTATGTAAATTCTAAATTCTACGATTCACAGTTCATTACAACATATTTATTATAAAGAAGGAATAACAAAGCCATTCTATCTAATAAAAGATACTAGATTTTTTATATCATTTCTTAGGCATTTTTTAGATACATTAAATATTTCTATTTGCTGGTAATTCCTGTTATAATCCGAAGGTATACGATGCATGACTGAGTTACGCAAATAGTTTGAATTAAACCGAGGAATTTTAAATAGTTGCGTTTGCCTTGTATTGTGTGAAGAAGGGGCGTGAAAAAGTAAAAGCGGCAATAAGTCAGGACAGTCAATTAAACCGTTGCAAATAGCGTGTAAAAATATAAGGTCATATTGTTTACGTCGACATTCTAACGATTCAATACCAAAGTACTTGCAGGAATCTATATAGCTACTGTACTTTCGGAAATCCTTAAAACTTAAAAACTTAAGAAACTTTATTTGAATATTCTCTAATGCTTCAATGTATTTCTTGTAGATTGGGGACCAAACAGTGCATGCATATTCCAGTGCACTCCTAACAAAGGCAAAGTACAGGCATTTTATGCATTTTATATTCCTGAAAGATTTGCATACTCGTTTGACGAATCCAAGTTGTTTATATGCTTTTTCTGTTATATTATCTATATGATTTGAGAAAGACATCTTATCATCTAGTAGTATCCCCAAGTCTCTAACCAAATTCACCTGTTTAATTGTTATATCTCTTATCTTATAATAAAATTGTATTTTCTTATGTTTGCGAGTAAAAGTAATTTTACTACATTTTCCAATATTTAAGGATAGTTTATTTCTTTTGTAGTAAATTTCCAATCTACTAAGATCCTGTTGAAGTTGAACACAGTTCTCTATAGATTTAATTTTTAGAAATATTTTTTTGTCATCTGCAAACATAAGATATTCTGAATACTTGAAACAATTCTGTATATCATAAAGATAAGCATTAAACAACAGCGGACCCAGTATAGAGCCCTGAGGTACACCGGATGTCACATTTATAAATGTGCTCCTATGTCCACCCATTACTACCGCCTGCCTTCTATTAGTTACATAGGATTTGATCCACCTGTAAAGATCCCCACGGATTCCTAGCGCTAATAGCTTATGTAGGAGAATGACATGATCAACTCGATCGAAAGCTTTTTCAAAATCCGTATAGATCGCGTCAATTTGTTCTCCTTCGTCCATTCCCTTTAATATGTACTCGGTGAAAACGGTGAGGTTGCTGACAGTTGAACGATTTTTTGTAAAACCATGTTGCTGATGTGGTAATTGTCTTAGGATAAGAGGACTCAACTATAATATACTATAATAATATTACCCAGGATTTGGATTTTTGTAACAAACTCAAAAAAAACCATTAGAATGCTTCATAATGCTTCTTCCCTAACACATATTTATTTAAAAATATAAAAAACAAACACTCAGCCGTGCAAATGTATTCCACTTGTGTCCAATCTAAATTCGCGACTCTATATATTCCCGAAGTTTTATTTAAGACAGAGATTTATCAACACCTAAATATATGCTAAATACAAAATAAATATGTCTCCGTACTATTATCCTCCAATCTTGTCTGCCTGCTACTTGTTTTCCTCTTTCGTGGTACCACACCATTACAACTACGTTATATTTTTCTAATAAAATTCTCGTGTCACAATGTTCATTCACATACTCCTCCGAAACAGCTCGACCGATTCTTATGAAATTTTTTATGTATATTCAGTAAGTCTTAGAATCTGCTACTATCTTTCAAACCCCTAAGTGATGAGGTGTGTCCACCCCCAAAATTATTTTTTTATTTTTTAGACAACTTTTTTTGTTTTTATTTTTTTATGATTCAGCATACAAAAATACATACAACCCCTAATTTTCACTCATCTGCAATCAACCCCTATTTTTTATTATTGTAAATAGTTATTTTTACTAACCGGGTCAGCTAGTATTTTTCTGATTCAGTACTTAAAACTGTTTAATAATACTAAGTTTTTAATAAGTGAGAATAACACATCCACTAAAACCTATTGTCAATGAACGTTGTCTAAATAGAAAAAACCTGTGCAAAAACTGGTTACGGCGCTATTTACGCTGGATGTCTACAACTTACAGATATATTTGAATGTAATAATGCTCTACGCCCTTGACTTGCGAACTGGTAGTAAATGTAAATTAACAATTAATTTAACTTCTTTTTGACGTTCATAAGTGTACTCGTTTACCTATATGAATAAAAATATTTTGAGTTTGAAAAGTTGACGGCGTGTGTCATTGAAGGGTGATTACGTACTTGTCTATAAGATATAGAAATCTGAGGCCAAGACCTAAAAGACTATACATTCTACACACCTACATAACCTTTAAGAGAAATTGAACAACTAAAATTACGGCCAGTTCTCATATCAAGGGCGTAGAACGTAATAACAATTTGCATCATACCAAATAATTCAATAATTAATTCAAGAGATATGTGGTAATTACGAAGATATTATATCTACACACACATTCAAAATATTTTGAGCCTTTAACACAAACAAATTAAAGTGGTTATGGTTTTAGAAACAGGAAATTAAAAGCACTTTATTCTTATTTCTACGGAAAAATTAAGACAATAAACTGAACTAAAAAATAGAAATTTATAAAAGATGTATCCATGAGAAGACATAGTGTCTGCCGAGACAAGAAAGAGAGCAAGCCCGGGATAGAACAGAATGGACAAAACTGGTTGCTAAAGAATGTTACTTGTTTTTTTTTCAATTATTTGTAATTGTTAATTGTTTTGTAAATTACGATCAGTGAATTAAAGGTTTATTTATATTAATATTGATTATAAGAAATTTTATAATTTTTAGTCTAAATAAATGTTATAAATAAACGCGTTTTAATTTGTATTTTAACGTTGCGTGTATAATATTTTATAAATGTTTTCTTTTTGAAACCAAATCACAAAAATTCTACCACATCTTACCTAACAACAGAAGTATCAAAGGGTTCTGGAACTGCTCGATGTACTTCTTCCATAATGGATCTTCCTCTTTCACCTGGAACTCGTTGGGACCCACGAAGTTCATACGATCATTTGCGTCTCGCCATGATAGACCTCGCCTGACTTCCACTTGCAGACGATCAGCCACCTGAGAACAGGTACACACACCCTTTATATTATTTATATTATTGGCACAGGATGGGCCTTGGTCTAACATTTTATAATATTTTTTATACCAGACGCTTGTCATCGTAAAGGTTACCTAAACATTCAGAGTTAAGACTTAGGACTATTTATAAAATGTATTTTATTTTGGAATTAGAGAGTTTTGACGCATAATTTTACTTGGCAATCCCAAAATAGCAAGTGTTTTATGCGCACATACTCTTAAAATCCTCTGGTACAATGTCATTTTACCAGTTAGTTGTTACATATCTGCTCCAAGTCATTGTATTTCATAATTATTATTATTATAAAATTATATATTATTTTGTATTTATACTCTATATATTACAATTCACATTCTTAATTTTAAGGAAGGGCTCATTTAGACGGTATCGGGATCGATATCCGATGCATGATCCGATATATCGGCGATACTTTGGGTTTTTTTTTTTATATAATAGGGGGGCAAACGAGCTTGCGGGCTATAAAAGGGCAGTCTACGCAGTATTAATTTATTTAATTGCCGATACGATAATTTTTAAATTTTACGCTTTAAAAGTAGCGTAATCTATGCCCAGGAAATCCCCACGTTTTATACAGACATACTTGCGTAATCGACTTTCTCCCCAAAACATGAGAATGATTTGTTTTTGGAACAAAAATCTTATCAATGTTAATTTTAATGACTAACAGTTATTATTTTATTTTAGTTTTATTATTACTCTTAATTTTAATAACTAAATAATACTTTGAAGTTTGTGTATTGAAGTTAGTGTATAATTTTAATAAATATTTTTTTATAAAGTCTATTCTTACGGCGGCGTACATGACCGACCTTCTAATTTAACAGTAAATGTAAAATTAGAAGCATTTAATATGTATTTCTTTTTTTGACGTTCATAAGTGTACATTGTGTTACCTATATGAATAAACGATTTCGATTTGATTTGACCTTTTTGAAAGTCGCACACTATAGCCACTTTTAGCTCGAACAATTTTTTTTCATAATTACTATTAATAAGGCGTAACACAACTAATATATGTAACTGTATTGAAAAAACTCGCTAAAGTCAAAATTACTACAGATCAATGACCTAGCGATAAAAGTAACGGTGTTAAGTAACACGGAAAGTTATTTACATTGCCATATATTAAAGATAAATATGTATATTAGTATGTATACGCAAATACTATAAAGAGGAACTATTTGAATTAAAAATACATATAATTTTCATCCCCATCAAAAGGCAGCGAACGAGCGAGCCCTATGGCTTTGAGAGTCCATGGGCGGCGGGTATCACTTAACAGCAGGTGAGCCTTCTGACTGTTTTCCCCTGTTATATAAAAAAAAAGTGCGTGCGTATAAAGTACATAACTTAATTTTAACTCTTGTTCATATTTATACAAATCAAAAACTTTCGATTTCCGAGACTTACAGGGAAGGAAAAAGTAAGATAATATGTTAGGAATTTCATGAATTTAACTATCATTAATATATTAAAAGTGTCGAACATTAATACAAATAAGAAATTTAATTTGTAAAATTTATTTCTTCGATTATAAAAACACGTGGCATTTTAATTTACATTTCGTCATTTGAGATTTCAATAAACTATTTTGCATAAATTTCATAAATTCTCTTTACGAAATTTTAATTTTAAAATTAGAATTTCTATAAGGAAATTCGCCGTTCTCACTCTTTTCTTCGACAAAAACGCTGCACATCTTTGTGACGTAACGTAAATTTTACCCTCATGCGCCTCCAGAAGTTTCACTTCAAAAACCCATATTTCAATAGCGATATTATAGCAATCTTCATATGGCCACGTTTCCCGTCAGCAGGTCATTCTATACAGTCCATTGAAATGTAACAATTTGAAGGCCAAACTGATGGCCCCAGTCATATAAAAATAATTGTAGGCGAAGCGATGTCCTACAAAATATGTCATCACAAATTTTTTCTACGATGGATAGTTTAGGAGATATAGCGAAAAACGTGTTTTCACCCCTTTTTCCAAGATGGCGGTCGGGGGACGAGGGCGCCAACCATACAACCTTGGGTTTAAGCTTGTATTGACGCCCCTACATGTCCTAAAAATAAAATTGCGTCCTCTACAAAATGTTCAGCCCATGTAACATTTCAATAGACTAATATAATTTCGTGGGAATTATTAATTGACTGCATTTGCAAGAGGTGACTTTAGTTTCTTTACGTTTATTACCTTGTTTGGTTTTATAGATCTTAAGTGCTAATAAAATTTAATGCCTGTTAACAACAAAAAGTCATAAAACACACGACCATAATGGAACATAAAATACACATACAAAATATATATACTCCTTCACATAGTACATGAAGAAGTGAAGGTTTTAACTTAAATAACGTATTAACTAATTGAGTACACTCTTGACAACTGCTTGAGGAACTTTGCGGGAAATCAGAAAATCATTTTTTTTTTAGAGCAGAGAGCAAACAGAAGAAGGCTCTCCTGATGTGAAGTGAAAATTCCCTAACCCATAGCCACTCACAATGACAGAAAGCTCGCAAGTGCAATACCGGCGTTTGAAGAATTGGTACGCTCTTTTCTTGAGGGACCCTAAGTCGGATCGGTTCGGAAATACATCGACGGGCAGCTGGTGCAGTGGTGATGGGCGAAAAGTGCCTTAAGAAACGCTTATTAGTACTGACAGTATTGGAACGACAGACATCGAGGTGATAGGAGTGGTTTCATATCTGCCTCAACGTCCGATAATGACACAGACAATAATAATCTTATTGCCCATGTCATTTGAACATGAACTTGAACAGAATGAAACTACAGTTTCAATGTTTCAAAATCGTATTTCTAAAGAGACTAAAAAACTCACAAAACGTATCTCTTTATTAATGAGTGTAGAAGTATAAATAATGGTGAAGTTTCTCACATATATGCGAAAGTAACTTTTATCGCAAGAACGAATTTCTGAATTATGGTTAACGGCAAAAAGGAGTTAAAAATGATAAACTAACGTATTAACCTATCCCCCCAATAGAAATAAGAAATAGATAATAGGAACAAGAAAATACACAACTTTCTACAAATGCTAATCTCGAACCAGAAGATTTTTAGCTCATATTGAAATGTTTAGTAAATATAAAATTACCTCCTCCCAGCTAAGAATAGAACTCTCAACAGCGCTGATCCACATGTCTCCTGCGCCTACGCCGACGTCACTCAATCCTTGTACTCCAGTCTCTTCCGGGTTGGAATGCTGAAAAAGCATAAAAATTAGTGGCTGACTTAAATAGAAATCATTGTTAATTATTTGTTCATAAATTATATATTATTCTACTCGTAAACACGGAAAATATTTATCTACCATAAGTAATTTAAAATATACATCACTATCATAGCATAAGAAATATATTTTAAATAAAAATAATATATTTATTAAAGCAAGCAGTCCATATAGTTATTATTGTGTTAGTTACAATATTATCCTAAATATTCTATAACGTAATATTATTTCCGCTCTGCGGTCTGACAGGACTTGCAAGTGTGATAATGTATATCTTTTTACACGCTTTATATTAGCTTCACCTGTATGTATGTATGTAACCGACTCCTTCGGACTCGATTTTGACCCACTTACCCACTTTAAACGGACAGATTTTATTCAAATTTTGCTCACCTGTTAAAGATCGATGACAATGCAATAATCCGAACAAAAAATAAAAAAAATTTAACTAAAAAATAAATAACTGTTAAAAAAACTATGCCATATTTTTCGTCTATATATATATATATATATTTCGCGCCCCACGCTTTTTCACAATAACACCAGTATTTTTTGTTCATTACCATTTTCAGCCTATATTAGGAATTATTTTTCACTTTTTAGTTTGATGTGCTTTAAAAGCGTGTTTTTTAGTTTTTTTAAACTATTATTTATTTAACTATAGGCAAGGAGCCTTCTGTGCCTAATACATGTCTTCTAAGACTAAAAAGTTCAATGCAGACTTAGCACGGTATTATTTTCGTATTTTATAACGTTACTGACCCTGCAAACGTCGTTTTGCCATGTATATTATTTCTAGGAATCATAATAAAAATAACTATCCACTATAATTAAAAATAGGGGTTGATTCGTAGAGGGAAGATGAAAATTAAGGGTTGTATGTATTTTTGTATGCTGTATCATAAAAAATAAAAACAAAACATTTTGTCAAAAAAAATAAAAATTGTTTGGCGTGGACACCCCTTATCACTTTGGGGTTTGAAAGATATATAGTAGCCGATTCACAGACTTACTGAATATACATAAAAAAATTACAAGACACGAGAATTTTATATATATATATAACTAGCTGACCGGACAAACGTCGTTTTGCTATGTATATCATTTAAAATAAAAAAATAAGGGTTGATCGTAGAGGAGTAAAAATTAAGGGTTGTATGTGTTTTTTAATGCTGTATCATAAAAAAATAGAAATTAAAAATTTTGTCTAAAAAATAAAAAATAAATTTAGGGGTGCACTACCCCTAACATTTAGGGGGATGAAAAATAGATGTTGGCCGATTCTCATAGATACCGGATAAGCACAAAAAATTTCATCAAAATCGGTCAAGCCGTTTCGGAGGAGTATGCCAACGAAAACTGTGACACGAGAATTTTATATATTAGACGTTATGGATTTTTACATAGGAGTCAGTAATAGTCGCAAGTCTTAACTGAATATTGCTAACATGGTTTCATGAATTGTCTATATGAACAATTGTAAGTGAGAACCAGTATTTGAACCCATACCAATATGTACTAATACATCAAAATATATACTCAGACCTAATCTTCTATTACTAGACTGACACTGGTAAGTTGGTAAATTACCTTTACAAAAACACGTAAGGAAACCGCTGTTATTAAAATCGCAAATTTCCTTTATCGATAACACGTATCAATTATTGTTAATTAATTTTATCATTGTTCTATTTATAAGTGACTTGTGCTCAATTTTTGTATTGTGTATTTTCAGATACATACTCAGAAAAAAGGGAACCCGAGCGGGAACAACACTGCAAAATAGGTCAGGTATTGAAACAACAGCACATTCAGAATGGTTCAGGAATGGAGGAGACCTTTGTCAAAGACAAGATGGCTAATTGTTGAACGTGACATCGTAGAATTTTAATATACATATTTAAATATAAAGTTCTCGTGTCACAATGTTCGTTCCCATACTCCTCCGAAACGGCTCGACCGATTCTTATTATTTTTTTTAAACGTTTTCAGTAAGTCTGAGAATCGGCTACTATTTATCTTTCAAAGTGATAAGGAGTGTCCACCCTAAAAATTTTGGTCTTATTTTTTTATGATACAGTACCTATACAAAAATACATACAACCCCTAATTTTCACCCCTCTACGATCAACCCCTATTTTTCTATATAATTAAATATTCAACTAAAAAAATGTTTCCTAGAAATAATATATAGGGCAAAACAACGTTTGCCGGGTCAGCTAGTATTTAAATAAGAATTGCTACAGCGATAAAAGAATCTTAGGTAATTATTTTCACCGAGGTTCTTATGCGTTGCGCATCTTAAAAGGGGTAGGTATGTCTCTTTCATTTACTTATTTTATGATTACGTCAACAGTAATTATTTACTTTTCTACACACATTACCCACACATTGTCTATGCTTGAAGACAAAATGCATTTCCGAGGATTCCTACAAAAATTAATACGTTTATGTACTATTATTTTTGAGAGCTTTGCTTACTTTTGCTGACAAGAGGAGGGGGGGATAAATTGCAGTAAATCTGCTTACGTAATACTTAAATGGCCCCTAAGTTCACCAAAAGCCTTGCTTTAAATTAGGATACCCTGCAAGACTTGTAGAATACGCGCATTGATGGCCGAAGCATACGAAGCAAGTTCAGAAGCCATCCTCCCTACCTAGCCTCATTACAAATATATAACAAAGAAAGTAAATATTTAAATTATTTAACATAGTACATTTGTCACCACACAATATTATGAATTAAGTGTAACGTCTTATGCAAACATGCTTTAATCGATTATTGTATTGAAATCATGAATCACACACATCAGTTACAGTCACACGATTTTAATTTGTGATCAATCAATAATATTTAAACGGAAAACGCGCACAAAAACTACGCATTACGTTTTTTGTGTACTAGGCAAAACTTTAAATACTTATAAATAAAAGCATTTATTGTATTTACTGTTAGAAAACTACTTAATTAACACTATTAATTAGACTGATTTAGGGATTATTTTGTTTAAACATTGTAAATAACGACAGTATTTTGAAAATGAACAGGAATGAGCCACTGTTATGAAGCAAAATAATGTCTTGAAAAATTTAAATAAAATAACAACTTATTTAAAACTACTTGAATGAATTAAATAAAACAAAAACAGGTGGTGTGAGTCATAGTTTTCAGTTATTGAATAGTGCATATGTTATTATCTATTGTTTCAATATCCATTATGCACAGCCGCTTACAATACTTAGCTGGCACTATAAATACAAGCTTTTCTGGTGGAATATTCTCACAACAAACATAGGATGCATATTTACTATATGGGTCACAGAATATATAGAACCTTACATGGATAGAGAATTAAGAAGGGTCTTGATTGTCTATTGTTAAAGTAAAATCCATGGGAACAACTCTATGTAAGAACTGAATAAGAATTCAGATTCTGCATTAATCTTATTTTTAATACATACTCCATTTCAAAGTACCAATAAATAAATTAACAGTTTTTTGTGCACATAATGTATTATTGTCTTAATTACAGTTTAAGATATGAAAATAAAATATATTTAGTGATCTCTCCTTTAAATACAATAGTATAATAATTCAATGAAGTATTATATCATCTTCAAAATTAATACTTTTTTTTTGAAAATACAGTTTTTTATAGGAAAAAAAATTAATATTACCACAATTATCCAGTTGTAACATTTATAACAGTTGGCCCAAACTAATACATTTTACCTACATAAAGACTAATCAATATGTAGAAATCATTAAGACTAGATAGTTATTCTACTAAAATCCAAAAGTAGATTAGTATAAGAGTATTTTCAGCTTAGAAGTGATGTTCATTTGACATAATATGCATTTCCAATGGCTTCTTGTAACCTGAAGCCCCAATGGGAGATCTCTTTGTATTATAATATATTGTATTAGTTACAAAATGTTAGCTATGTTGATATGTTAGAATTTAAACTAGAGGTTTACAGCTTGATTAAGTAAAATATTTTTTCAGATTAAAATGTAAAAAGCTATTATAAAAGCATGTTGATTACATATTATACCATAGTATATGGTTTGTAATCATGCATACTGAGAAGTACAGTATTAAGTCTATCAAATAAAGAATGCAATTCATTTGAATAATTTTAATCAAATCAATCTCATAAACATGAATGACATGTTATAATTTATAGCAGTTTATTATCAGTTATCTTTTACCAGAATCTAACATTTGATAAAATAATGGTGATTTGTATACTAATTTATAATAATTATAAATACAAATAAATAATTCCCATTCCATATATTATTCGAAATAAAATCAAATATAAAAAAAAATATTGCTTTTTAAATTAATCACTATCATAGTTAAATTAAAGTTATGTTAAAGTAAATGAAATAGAAATCATAGAAAACCACAACTTTTACTTTCCAGTAAAAGTAATACACATGAGAAAGTACAGCAATGAGAAACGTCGATATTGCTATGCGCATCCTTACTGCACCTAAACACCATTCCATATACGTGCTATGCCTAGGACACAAGATAATATCTAGAATAACACCTGCAATTAAAAAAACTAGGTCGCTCTTAACGTAAAACATAACGAAACCCTTGTGCCGTAATATAAGCTTTTAGTTTTAATGACTTCCAACTTTATTTATAAATGCTATTCCCGGAACTGCCAGAATAACCAAAAGAACTTCGAATCAATAACATCAGAGCAGTATATAAACAAAATCAATAAACCCAACAAAATGTAGCCGCTTACCAAACTTGCCGTATCCTGGCTGTCTAAGGAAAACTTATCACTCTCTTTCCCTCGATGGTCGGAGAAATTTTCATAATTACGAGTAGGACTGTTTTTCATTTTTCACGATGAGTAAAAGCTCTTAAGCCTCAAAATACATTTTCACGCGGAAAATGCACTACATAAGCCAATGATGTTCACAAAGCGACTGAACAAAAGTCAAATTCAAAAATGTATGATCGCAATGCATGACAAACGTCAAAGTTCAAAACTGTCACTATATGTAAATGTCATTGATAGATACGTCGGAAATAATTATTGTAAACTGATAAAGTCTTGATATTTTAAAATATTTACTTTAATATTTCAATTTATACAAAGATTTAAATAAAACTATATAAAGTATTTATTAAATAATTAAATTAATAATTTTATTCAGTTTTAATGTTGTACATATTGTTAAAAAATGGTTATGGGCTCAAAAACTTCTTGATACCACTGTTATAGGTTGCGAATGAATTATCCACTACTATAAGGTATTATCTACTTTATCACCCAGACCCACTATCTACTTTAATAAATTACTGATTCAGTTCACCAAAGTGGATCTAGAGATATTTTATAAAATTAGGAAAAGATATCTATTTTATACTTACAGTTTTACTATACTTTTTTTCCGTTTCCGGGGTATCCCAAAGCGGGACTTGAACATAATCTTGCAATCCATCATTTTTCGTACGGCGAAACATGAGATTGAATTCACAGTACAATTAACTTACAAACATGCATTTTTGCATTACACAACACACGTCCAACACACTAGATATTTTTCTTTTACTGAATTAAATATTCAGCGTTTTTCCACTCTACGTGGACTATCTAATTAGCACAACATGATCACGAAACACTGCGATGCCGTCAATACATACAACGATGTAATAAATCTTATCTCTTAGTGATAAAAACTATTTCTTAGAGACATTACTTTTACTTCTGCTTAAGATTTTTTATGATATGTCACACTCTAGCATACAAGAAATGCCGGTCAAAAACTTGTATTGCTTGATTAGTGATAATATACTAGTTCAGGGTCATTAACATCAGAGTGATAGCTCTATGTAGTAATTTTGTTCATTTTAAATGTTAAAGAATAACTTTGTCTAAGGGTTTTGTACTTATTAAATTTTTCCCTTCAGTCATTGATCAAAACAATTTTCAGTAGGAAATTATTTTAAAGACAATTCGTCCAATATCTATACCAATAGCTCATGTCGCAATCTTGGAATCGAACTATATCGTTATAGTGGCTTAGTAGTAAAGATTACCGGCCTAGTTCCTAATGTCGAAACTTAAAAAAAATCATTTCTTAATTTCGGGATCACAAGGTTACATATTATATATCTAAGTACCTTGTTACTACCTCCTAATAATTACTGGTATTGATTTAGATTGGTATATTATTTAATGATGTCTCAAAGCAATATAGGTTATATTATATGAATAGAAAACACACTTAAAATCTTCAAAATTAAAAAAAAACTACATATATTAATTAACAACCACCAAATCTCGTTTTATTATGTATACAGTTTTTTATGATTTTAATATCAGTAAAGGAAAATAAAAGAATCAACTAACATGATTTATTATTTAAATAAAGATTTACTATACACTTATGCTTTCAAACCATCTTGTAATCCATAGCCAGGTCCCGTTGGCTCTTCTGTTAGTGATGTGAGACCTCCAAGGGGCTCAGATGCAAAACGTCCACTCCTTAAACAGATAAATAATAAATAAATAGACAATATTAAACACTTGCAGAAATTACAAACAAATATAAACAAATAAGGCAGGTGGTAATAGCTTTTTAACTGTACAGAAGTTTATGGTGGGTTTGCATGTTATATGTAAGAATTATGAAATCTCATATCCCGTCAATGGGGCCACCGATTGCTGTCGCATTTCCGCGATTTGATGGATATATGTGTTTAGCCATGACTTGTATGCACAACATCAGGGTTGACAATTCCCCGGTTAAATAAGTAGCCCGCAATATCGCAGTACAGAACTTCCGAGGGGTACTCTTTGTTTCAAAGAAGTTACATGGGTCCCGCCAAAGATGCGCGAATATACAATGTAAATACATACATAAACAGCAATTATGTAGAAATATAGCAAGGCAAAGGAAAAAAAACGACGGTTTGCACTCCGGGAGTGCCGGCAGAAGTGAAAACTTGAATATTAACGTTGTGCATTCTTGATATTTTGGAATGGTTAGGGCATAACTTTGCACGAATTGCTATAATTATCAGTATAAAAGTGTACTATCATTTATGTGGTAGAATACAATATTTATTTATTGCGCTATCGTACACAAACATGAAAATTTATATTACATTAAATACTGATAGGCTGATTGCAGATGGATTAAAAATTAAAAAAAAAAAAACATTTAATACGCCGCGCCAGCTGTCTACTCTCCATCCGTCTTACGAATTTTCGATCAGGTCACGCGAGGTCCTGACGCGAGTTTAACATTTTTTACCCATTCCAAAAAAGTGTACAACGCCACTAAAGAAGTCAAATCTAATTTTTGAATATATGATAAATCAAGCAGTAGCAATTAGAAAACCCAGTTACAGATACAAGGGGGAGGCCCCTATCAAAGTTTGAAAATTGTGCTATTTATAAAATAATGTTAGAGCGCTTAGTGTACAATACTAATATGAAGCATCTATTCTACCTTGGACCAGGTTTAGGTTTTTCATCGCGTTTCAGTTTATCAATGATTTCCTTTGTGTCCTCTACCGTGAGATCTTCCTGCAATAACAGAAACATTGAAATGTAAATACAAATAAAGAAGCGAAAGCTACAGTTTAATTTTTCAGTAATTGAATGTTAAGGAGTGTTTTGTTTTCACAATATGGATTCTCAACTCAACAAATTTAACGGAACAAACAGAAATTTAAAAAAATAAAATAATTCTATTGTTGACAATTTTATACTGTTGATCTCTGGTCACTAGTTTCATGTCCTTAACACTTTCACTGAGTATCAGACAAAAAGATACAACAATTTGTGAAATATACATAGGATATAGGAACATTTGAAAAACATTGCCACCAACCCATTCTTTAAAGTTAAGTAAGAGTCTAATTAAAATGCGTTACTTACATAGTAGTCATCATTCACTTGCATCATTGGTGCATTGACGCAAGCTCCTAAGCACTCAACCTGAAAATGTATGTTTTCATAATATTTAATTAGACACGTTGTAAATAGTTAAATAATTTTCTATGCCTTATACACGCCGTCATTTTTAGTTGTAAAACAGTATAAGAAATTGTAATAGTGCACATAGAAAAACAAAATTATTGGCACACCACACAAACCTCAGAGATTGAAAATTTTCCACAAGGGCTGTTGCCACCAACTTCACATCCGGTAGCATCTTTGATGGCATTAAGGACAGCATCTGAACCACGAAGCCAACATGGAGTGGTGGTACATACTTGTACATGGTACTTTCCAATTGGCCGTCTGTAAATATATTTTGTAAATAAAACTTTGTGGTAAAGTTATTTCTTACTCAAAATTTAAAAGACCAATGAAGAGTTTAATGTCAGATCTTGTCCAGCTTTGATTTAAGAACTGACAGAAAATGTAAATTTAGAATTATTAATTTTTTTAAATAACAAATAAATCAATGGCGCCACAACCTCTTTACGTCTGAGCCTCAGATTTCTGAAACTATTTCATGATCATTTTAAAATAAAATAGGCAAGTAGGTGATCAGCCTTCAGTTCCTAACCCACATGTCAATTTCATCACGACGTTTTCCTGCACCGTTCAAGCGAATGTTAAATGCACAGCCGGGGATCGAACCTACGACCTCAGGGATGAGAGTCGCATGCTAAAGCCACAAAGCCAACACTGCTCATTGATTTTTTACTGACATTCATACCTGTACATTCACATACATTAGTAAATTATATATGGATTGATTGCAAGGATTTATTTTCCTTATCAGTGCTTATTTATTTACTTCCTATAGCAATAGGTCTACAGACCTCAACATTTTTTTATACAGTTTTGATGTTTTTTAATATCTGTAGTGCTGACATGTAAGTTTGTACAAAACTTCATCAATGAAGTTGACATTGCAATTCCTATTTGTAGTTACATACTACCAGCGCAGGTCAGAAATAATTGGCTTATAGAATTATATGGTATATGAAAAGTTTTGAGTGATTTTGTGTTACATTTTGCAATAAAAACGGAAATGGAATTTTAGGGGTTTATAGCATGTCAATCCAGGCATAGAATATATATTATAAATATATACAGTTGCTAAGTGTTCATACATGTTATTTAAAAAAAAGGGACTAAGGATGTATTAGTTAAAAACCCTATCCATGGACTTAAAAATACTCAAAGCTCCACCATATCCTTGTTCCTTTCAAATAAGTATGACTCCATAACATACCTGATAAACATAGTATAGAAGGTTGCTACTTCATAAACTCTCATTCTAGGTAGGCTCAACAACTCTGCTACTTTATGCATAGCAGATATGGGTAACCAGCCTCCATTCTGACGTTGGGCTAAATCTAGCAATGGTATCATTGCAGCACGCTTGTGGCCTTCAGGGTAAATAGCTAGGAGGGCATCAATTCTCTGAAACAATTAATATAAATATATAACCTAACCACCAAATAAATAGCAATTTTACTTTGTACTAATGTAATTTATTTATTTTCACCAAACAGTGATACAATTCAAAACACTGATTCTTTTTATAGAGACAAAAGTATTATCTCGTTGTAATACGTCGTGTATTAGAATTCTTCTAATTTCAAATTCTGTAAAAATCACCTGTTGGTTTTCTGGTGTAAATTCAAAGGCAATGTTTGGGTTATCTTCAGGGGTATCTCTGTGCACGAAAAGACTGTCATGTTGAAGAGTAGAAGACGTCTGTAAGGCTCTAGAAGACGCTCTCCACTTGAAAATAAAAGCACAATATTCGTGATAACTGGACGGTCAATATTATGTAATGCGTTTATTAGATGTACGCAGACTTGTGAATTGAAACCTACCAAGCCTTGAACGCCAGATCTTAGGCTGGACAGCATGACTGTTATTTTATTAAATAATTATTGCGAAACACTGTTCGCGAACAAACCTTCGCGATTTTATTTTTTATGTTCGAAATTCGAAATATTATTTGACATCTGACTTTGATATATGACAATAATGACATACCCATGTCATTTTTGTCAAATTGGATGATTTTCGTTTAAAAATCAATTTTTATGATAGTCATGAGCGAAAATTAATCTAATGATTTCTATAAGAAAGTACAATTCAGTAAAGATATTTATACTAAAATCAGGTCAAATTCTATAACTCCTGACCAAACTATTGTGCAATGTTCACGTAAATCTGAAGACAAGATCATATTCGACAGGCGTGGCCCACTAACGTTAAACAAATTTGTATGGGAAATATATTAGCTCACGCTTTGTCACATAAGCGCCTAAGCTGTCTAATTGAATGATTAGTTGTTAAGCTTAATCATAATTAACTGTCAAGATTTAGGAACCTTGGTGTGATGTCGATACCATGAAACTTATCGAACTACAAATACTATAAACAGTAAAATCTACTGTACACCTCAGTAGTACTACCACTAGCAAGAATAGTAATTTCGTGACCTAAAAATAAAGTTAGACTGTATGCTATCGCTGACATTTCTGTAGGCATTATCAGGCTCTAGAACTCAATAATACGTCTCTCGTCGTTAAGGAAGCGTTCGTAAGAAACATTTTCATTCGACCATTTTTTCTCCGACTCACTTTGCAAATCCCTATAGAACTCAACTTACAATAATTGACATGGCTTTCTATTGGTAAAATAATTTTCAAATTCGGTTGGATAGACCCAGAGATTACCCCGTAAAAACCCCCTCCCTTATAATATTAATCTATAGTAAGTGAAATCGAATCAAATAGGTATAATAACGTAAATTTAGTACAGTCACGTTCTAGATCATATGAATAAAAGTTTGTAAACAATTTCCCGTCTGATATCGGACATTTTGGTCACAATGCACTTTCTAAAAACCTCATTCTAACCCCTTTGTCGCGAACACTCGATATTAATTTCTTATCAATACCTTGTGCCGTTATCTCATTTCGTCGGACACCAGTGTGACCAATTGAGCGTTAACCGACTTTTAATAAGGCCTTTTACATTTTATTGAACAAGTGTATTTGAAGATAAGAGGTATGGGTACTATGAACAATTTTAAAATAATTTATTCGATATTATTCATGAAACTAGTGTTAGTCTAGTAAAAAAAAACAATATTTTAATTATTCTATACGTATTCTAATAATTATATTTCAATTGATGTGATTACTGAACGACTAATCAAACGTCATTATACGAGTATAATATAGCGACAGCTGAGATTCCTGCAAGATTAATTTCCATATTATTGATACTTGGCCTGTTTTCACCAATTACGCATTTGCGTTACCTATTTAGGTAATTGTACTTGGAGGAAAGGATTTACTTAGATAGAGAAGTTACGATCCTTCTACAAGTGAATTAACGACTTAATTTGACGTGTACTTATCATTCGAACGTCAACAAAGTTCAGCATAGCAACGAATTTGCTTCGTTAACCCTTAAAACCATACGAATCCTTTCAGAGCCAATTATTTCAACACGATAAATACTAAGTTCGCTCGCCATTTCTAAAACTGCAGTCGTATGCGGCCGTATCCATAACAACATCGTTGTTTTGCCGATCCCCTATTCAATTTTTGTTTCTTTTAACTTTTTTCACGGAAATGCCGGTTGCGCGGGAAAATGGCCTCTATCTCCATGCAAGTATGTGTAGTTTAAGGGGCCTCACGACAATGTGTTATTTTTTTAAAAAGAATACGCTGCTTCGATTCTAGAAGCATGAGCTTTATGCGAAGCCATTGAAATAGATGTTATGGTTTTTATGATTTTTGGTTTGGGCTATCGACTATTTGTATGACGATTCTACGTATTTGTTGAAGGTATGCGTATTCGTTATAGGTTTAAAAAAAGAGTTTAGCATTTTTGTAATTTATGGCTTGGATAAATTGGCATTTGAATTCCTACATTACTAATGATCAGAATTTCAATAAGTATGTATTATATATTAAATTTAACTTTAAATTAAATTTTAATTCATACATAAAAGACACTTATTTACGACGAAATTAATAATTAAGTATGGCAAGTAAAATAAATAAATGGTAATATTTTGGTTGGTAACCCAATGATGGTGACTGCCGCAACTTTTGAAAACCCGCAGTATCGCTACCCGCAGGTAATATATTCAGAAAAGAACGAAGTGATGCTTAGTGCTCAGAGAACATTTCACATATTGGTTGTACTTACCTTTGGTATGCTTACATGCTGTAAAAATTAACTAGTGACATACAAAATGTGTCCATTCCCTATTGGAACACACATACGTGGAAAAAATAAATTTGTTAGGCATTTATTTATTTATTAAAGTTTACCACGTCGTATATGCTATATCTACAGAATATCTTACAAGCTGACTTTTCTAAAACACATGGTAATTATGGTAAACATGCTTCAAAGAATTAAAAATTTAATAATAAAAATACACTTTAAATTTTACATTTTACGAGTTTTTCTTAACAATAAACAAAGAATTACTCAAGCTTACTTAATTACTAAGTAAAATAGCGAAGTTGGTTAGGTTAGGCACTAAACAATTCTTTTTTTTAATTGATCAGCTTACTACCGAATATATTAATTAAGCTCTGGATAAGTAGAGTTTATTCTGTTATATTCGCGAAGAATTCGAATGATAGGTGCTTGAACTCCTTTGTTGGTTTCTGAAGACGGAATAAGGAAAATTCTGCTGATTTTGAACATTAATAAGAGACATCAATGTTAATGTTCTATATTTGAATTAAACAATTATAAGTAGATGCACTCCTAATAGCACGCGATCATAGATAAAACGTGCCTTACAGACCGTCCCTTGAAACGGATCTCAAGATAAATGATCTTAAAAGATTACTATAGACTCTCGACAGTCTAAGACGCGCCTAAGTGTGAATAGGTGACCTAATTTAGTGACCTGAGGTTTCTATTCATATCGTAGGTAAACCTTTCCAAAACCGACCAAGATATAATTAAAAAATCTATAACCATAGAGAATAGAATTAGGGCGCCATAACCGGTAACAGATAATTTATTTATTAACACTTCGTTGCTGTACAATATAAAAAGTTAACATAATTAAATTAAAAGGAGTTTAATTCAATTCACACAGGAAACTAATTCTCATTTGCTACGCATCATTTCATTTATTCAGAAAAATATTCTTTTCTCTTCTCTTTCTGAGAAGACTTACTGAATGATCTATTATTTGGTATGAATGTGATATGTTTGATGGATTTATATTATATTCGATTATATGTTATAACATGGCAAATCTCTCACACACCTCGTACACATGTGTCAAAGTATGTTAGCGAATAAATGTTGTCAAATTAAATATAAAATAAAAAAATAATAAATAAAAATCACTTTATTTGACGAAAACATTTTTGGTACTTACATTCTAAAGGTTATAAACATACAATATGAAACGAAGCGTTGTTTTTCACTATTAATTTGGTATATTTCATTACTAGCTGGCCTGGCGAACATCGTACCGCCTAACAGTCTTTTTTTTTTTAAATACTTATTCTGCTATTCGGGTTGATATAATGTATTTGTTGTCTACAAATACATTCTATTGTCAAAAATAAAAAAATTACCTTCCCGGAACCCCGCCACTAACACTTGAACTCTATAATATGGTTTTAAAGTTCAAATTGACTTTTAAGTATTATTACGAATATTTTGTATGGGAATATAGAAAAGTTGTTTTTAGACTTTTTCACTCATTGTTTTTAATTTTTCTCTCCGTAAGAACCATCCTCGTACTTCAAGGAATATTATATAAAAAAATCACAAATCGGTCAAGCCGTTTTCATGTTATGTCGTGACAACGGAAAACGGGTTTCATTTTTATATATATAGATACTGTAGTCCTTCCGTGACTTAAAAAAGATTTCCTCATTAAGAGTTAACGGGTTTTTTATAGAACAGCGAAAAAACGGGCAGCAGGCTCACCTGATGTTAAGTGGTACAGCCGCCCATAGGGTCCTTCCCTAAGTCGAATTGGTTCGGAAATACTTCAGTGGGCAGCTGGTTCGCGGCAAAAAAATGAGTGGAATTTCGTATTCTGCCTTGACGCCCGATGATGAAACTCATCTGCAGGTATCCGTACAACTCCGAACACTCCATGGTTACTTATGCCTTTCAGTGATGATTAAACAAGTATACTATAGCTGCAACTATTTATAAAAAAATGTTTGCCGTAAGGTTTCTAACCAAGTCATTATCTAATCGGCAACTTTGAGCAGAGTTGAATTGTATATAGGCATATAATAATGAATCTTCCGTCACAGATAAAAAATTGATATATTTATGGGCTCTGCATGCGGAATGCGTGGTTAAATGTAATCACAGTACACATTTTATGCATGCATACACAGAGTAAAGCACACTTTAACAAATATTGGAGGTTATGATTTCGATTTCCGGCTAGAAACACACCACAATATCGAGTGCCTTTTGAAGTAATATATATTACGTGAAGTGGGCTAAATTTATTACTTTTATACAATTACCGTTGAAAGGAACAAAATGATTATCCATGAATACAGATAAAAATGTGTCTACACGACACATAATTTAATACACACAAGTATTGGTAACTCGTATAAGATAAAACAGAATTTATTAAGGAGATGACCAAAAATATACCTGTTTCTCGGAACGTCTGTAGGTCGAATGCTTAGCATAATTTTTGCCAGAGGTCGAAGTGACCCTAACGTTGCGTCAGACCACAGCTTAGGCTCATAAAAGGTTAAAGTGACAGATCCGAATGACTCTTTCATGGTCGTTTTTAGGTTTCTAAAACCGATTATAGTTTTATAATCGCTTTTAGATTTTGCGCCGTTCTTTTGTTTTATATTTTTCTGTTATAAGCCGTGAGAGATGTCGTTTTTGTCTCGGTAGTGGTGTACTATAGGCATATCTTGATCTGATGACATATCTTAGGCACAAAAGGGGAACACCTGTATGCATATATAAAACAATAAACGATACAGGAGCAAAAAGTCTACCTAATAATTACCACCTACCTAATAATTACTACCTAATAATTTACACCTTATTAGTATTTATCTTTTGATATAGGCGTGGTATATATCAGTATCAGTTTAAACAAAAAATGACTAGCTTTTGTTTTCTTCTTAACTATGAACGACACAATACTAAAATAAAAAATAATCTTGAGTCTTATTTGTTCAAAAATAGGTTCCACTTATAGTTGTCAATACAAAACGGAAGCAGATAAAATCTAGATTACGAAGATAAGTCAATGACCATGCTACAAGTAATTGGTAGGAACTAGTGTAGCGGTTAACGAGTAAAAAAGAGGCAAAAACATCCACGGGCTAACACTTTCTATCTGTGGTTACGGTGGCTTTAGGTATTAGGTTAAATTTGGATAGATTTTTACCGTTTAAAATCTTTATTTTAAATTATAGCCATTAAATGACGTCTATAAGTGTCTTGTATCTTTATATATTATATGTTCATATATCATGGATGATTTCCTCATATCACATCACAAGAGATAAATCTTTGTGGAGAATACTTGGGGACGCCTATGCTAAAAAGCAAGACAATCAAAAAACCGGTGTCTAATAGGAAATAATAAGTTAATATTTATATTTACTTTAAATAAATTTCGTTAATAACTAAGTAGAAATAAGATAAAATTGTCAATAAAGGCTATATTTTTTATATCTTCATATATATAATTCTACTGTAAGTGTGTATGTCACTGAACTCCTCTTTAACGGCTGGACCGATTTGAATGAATTTTATTTGTATGCGTTTGGGTGGTATAGATTCACAAATCATTCCCGCGAATGGCGCTGCAGTCGCTACTTTTCTATTTTGTTTATCATGCAGGTAACGTCTGTCGGGTCCTAGTAGTTTATAATTTTGTTCATCATTCATTTTTAATTTGCCAGAAATGGTAAATGTTATTGCAGTGACAGCTAATATTGTTTGTGAAAGATGGTTTGATTATTATGTTCATGTAAGAGCTGAGTTTAAATCGTTATAAAGCGTTTTAAAAAATCATATGCGATATTCACTATAAAACAGTTTACACACGTCTCGAGAGAAATACTTGGTATAATAACACCATAATCAGCCCACGACAGTACTTACCTCATAACTAATAAAAAGTATAAACAAGACAACGTAATTGTTCCCAACAAAAACTCGTACAAGGCAAGTGCATGAATGGGACCAACCAAAACCGCCGGGAAAACGATAAAAACGACGATCCATATTCGAGAAATGATTAAAAAAGAAAGACGAACCGGCACGTACCAGCCTCTTGTAAAAAGAAAACTATTCTACCGGAGCGTGAATGAAAAACGCCGACACGCGTAACCAAGACGGTGATTATTTTTATTTTTCATCTCCTGTACTTTTATTTGCTTAATTCTTGGTTTTATTGTGCTCGTATGTGGGTCAGACTTTTTGGTTTTACCAAGGTCGGGATGTTTGCTTGTTTTGTGGTAATTATCGTGCGATTGAACCCGCATTGAGCTTTTAGTTTTAGCGGGATTGGAAATGAAACGGGGTTGCAATTTTGTTGCCTGAAATGAGGTATTTGTGTTTTTTGCGCTACAATTATTGTATATGTTTTTGATTTTACTATTTTTTTTAAATTAAGCCTATGAAGACCTTCAGGTATGACGATAATAATATAATAACCCCCAAATGAAGTATAGCTAACGTGACCTGCCGTCCCGTTTTGAACGGGACTGTCCCTTTTTCCAATTACGTCCCGGTGTCCCCGAAATGAACTGTGGGACGCAAAATTGTCCCGTTTTCAACCGCGCGAAAATTGAGCAACCGAATATAAAAAAAACGTGCCAAGAGTTTCATTATTATTTAAAACAAATTTGTTCTTCTGATTAATATAAATAATACTAAACATTTTGGGTACCTATATTTTGTAATTCGGTACTTTTAAACCAACAAAGTTTTCCTAAATAAATAACTTCAATAAGTGTTTTTTTTTAGTTGACTTCCTATTATTTGACCTAAATTTAACAAATGTCCCGTTTTGAGCCAAAAAATAAATGGTCACTTAAGGTATAGCCTAGATAAATTTTACTGAACCCAAATGCGGTTTTTTAGTTTTCTTGGGTAGAAAACCTTCAGTTGTTTCGGATTTGATGCCTTGGATATCTTGCAATGAAAATTATTTAAGTTTAAATTAACTATGAGGTTAGTTCAAATATACCTCCGTACACCGCTTCGGATGGATTTCCTGATCTAATAAGAAAAAGATAGATTATCTATCTATCGATCTAATGATCTAAATTCCCTGAAGAATGCATTGTAACCCTAACAACTCAATTATATCGTCCTGAAACGGTCTCAAATGACAGCCATCCGATCGAGAGTAAATGATTCATTGTGGTTAACAATGTTGCCAGTTAATTGCCCAAGTTTTTGCTGTTTCGAGGTCAATGACACTTATATAAATTATATTCGCATTAGCAAGAGATAGTTGTAGGAATAGTTATTATATGTTACTATGAACTATTTATTATGGGATTGCCGTGAGCGATGCAATTTAGGTAGTTTTTGTTTGGTGAGCAAAAAACGTTTGTATTTGTCACAAGTTTATGACCTAGTATAACTAGTATATAACAATATTTATTTCATCCGCATCACCTTGATGGCTGGAAGTCTTCCATGGTCCGCTTCACAAGACTTCTTTTCGAACTGCAAAGCTTTTTTTGCGAACTAGCGGACTTTGGAATCGACTGCCGGTGGGGGTTCCCTAAAGCAAAGTAAAGAAAGAGTATACTCCAGTAGTATACTTCTGTAAAGAAAGAGTATTTTGGACTCCCGCCCCGTAGTCATTTATCATATAAATATGTAATACAAAAATCCCTTTATTACATACCTATATGTTTAACGTGCTGTTCATATGCGGAGAAGAGACAGTGGGGATCTTTAGTAATACGAGCAGTGGTTCCGGAAATCGACCACTGCCACTCAGAAAAGAGTGCACGATTAAAAAGAGAAGAGAGATTTTTGAAGTTATACTTCTTTAGGCGCGTTATGAAAAGTTAGTGAAATTTTACGATGCGCGCGCACCGCGACACAAAATTCAGTATGGGCGCCGAGATGGGAATAAGACAAGTAAAAAGAAATAGAATATGCGTGACGTATGACCATAATGACATTTGTAGTACCTTTTAAACAAATAAAGCAGTATTAATTATTTTTTCAAAGAAATTTAGCAATGCTTTTTCACAAAGACCTATTGTTACTTAGTTAAAAGGTTATGAAACATACGTAGTTATTAAATTAAATTAATAATATAATAAATAATAATTGTTATTAATATTAATTAATAATTGAATAATATACTAAATATTAAATATTGTTAAATTATTAACGCTAAATATCTATTATTAATTATTTAATATTTAAAAAAATAAAGAATGCCAAAGAAGTATAACTTCTTACGCGCGTACATAAGTACACGCACCATTTTTTTTCTTGTTACTTTCTGATAAATAGTAATAAATATTGATAATAAAACTAAATTAATTAAGCCATTGGTGCATTTGATTTCAGATATTTCTTTTTGTAACTTGCTTTGCAAAAGGTAAGTACGAAATCACTTGTTTTGTTTGAAGGGTCGATTGTTGAATCTGTTTTAATAAACCTATTAATATTTTATTCAGGCCACCAAACAATCGCGGTACAAAAGAAAAATTAATTGCAATTTTATAATTATCGTCGCTTGATAAGAATACTGTATAAGTTACACGTCACTTAAAAAATTAATGAAAATACAAAGGAACGTAAATAAGAAAGTGTCTAAATTTACATTTACTGCCAGTTCTCTGACGAGAAGAACTGACAAGAATCTCGACACTCTTTTTAAGTTCTCCATCCATTGAAGAGGCGATAGTTTTTAGAATTTCTGTAACCTTGGACACAAAATTAATGTATTGTAAAAACTATCAGGTAACTTTGCTATATTAATTAAAGTTAGATTTATATTATTGTAATTGTAGAAAATGCACGGACTTTAAAATTCTTTAGTCTCCTAATATTGTAACATTATTGTTAGTATGTTAGTATGTGTATGTTATATTTAATTAGTCCGAAAGCGTGCTTTGTCTAGGACATTTTATTTTTAAAGCAATGTATAAAATAATAGCTATTTCCTACACATTTCTATTTAGATTATAATGCAAGGTTTTTAAAAAGGTCTACACATATTAAAAGCTTCATTGCAGCTTCATTTCGTGTACTGAAATAGCCTAACTATCTAAGTCTCCGTAAAGTATAATAACCCATAATCCCCTCTAATTTTAATACTACGAAGTTTCCAAACGAGCTTTTCCGCCCGTTAAAAGAACGGTAGCTTTTTTATGTATAGGACATTTGAATTACTCGGGCATCGATATACAACAAAAACTGGCCACCGACTTGCAGCTTAACGCATTTAGTCATCGTTCCGAGTAAAAAGTAAAAATAACTATGACCAGAGTCTGCATCTGAGTCTCAAGGCCAAATCCTGACTTCGCCAGAACGGGACACACATACTGTTTACTGCTAGACGGACAGAGATAGCCGTTTTAGTGTCTTCGTCCTTTGAAAAGGGAAAGTGGTAGTTAGTGCGCTGGCGTGAGTGAGATGAAAAAATGACCGAAGGGCAAAGTAGGATGGTAGGTTAGTTCCGTGGTCGGTTAGAGAGGGAGGGAAGAGGAACCGGTTAATTTTGAAGGGCTTTGGACCACGATGCTGCGGTATAGATGATTTTATTACACTGATTTATTATATTCTAGTAAAGTTTTATTCTATTCTCTTGTTTCGGTTGGTTACAGGATCTGATCTCGTATACAAGCAGCACGCAGTTATTGCGTCAAGACATGTAGGTATGATTTTCTGTTTAGGGCTTGTAATGTGATCTAGCCAAATTTTATAAGAATACTTAGCTGCCTCCGCGTTTCACCTTAATGCCTAGCCTATGTTTTTGTACATACCAACATGGAACATTTTGCTATGCTACCCAAGAGATTGTTCGGTTTTCCGGAATGAAAACTTTCTAGGTGTTTCTGTGATTTTTCTCTATATAGACCTCAGAGTTCAAGTTATAAGTTCTTAACTAACAAATAAATTGTTGATCGTAGAGGGCAGATAAAAATTAAGTTTGTATGTATTTTGTATGCTGTATCATAAAAAAATAAAAACAAAAAAATTTGTCGAAAAATAAAAAATAAATTTGGGGTGGACACCCCTTATTACTTTGAAAGATAGATAGTAACCGATTCTTAGACTTACTGAATATGCATACAAATTTCATAAGAATCGGTCGAGCCGTTTCGGCGAAGTATGGGAACGAACATTGTGACATGAAAATTTTATATATTAGATTAATTCATAATACAGAATACTGATTACGGCAAAAATCATCAAAAGTTGGGTCATCCAACTTAAAAAATCCTTAATTTTTACAATGTCTAGAAATTAAGTACATTATAGGCTCTAATGAAAAAGATGCCTTTCAGGTGCCATGAGGCAGACTGTTGATATACTACGTGTATATGACACGCGTCATATCACCATATAATATGACACGCGTCGATTTTTTGTAAGACACGCCAGTTTTCTCACGATTTTTCACTGCACAAGAATTATAAAAGAGTCTTAGCGCCCAGCTAGGATCAGGAAACAAAGGGGGCTAACTAGCCGGAAGCTCATCTGATGTTACTCACAATATCAGAAAGCGAGTGCGTTGCCGGTCTTTTAAGAATTGGACTCTTACTTGGACTATAAGTCGAATTGGTTCCACATAAGCCCAAAAATAAGCCTTATACAAACCGTTCAGTTGTGATACGACAGGCATTAAAATATAAAAATAAATAAATAAAACAGTGGCGCTACAACCGCTTTAGGTTTTGGCCTCAGATTTCTGAATCTGTTTCATGATCAATTTTTAGATTTAATAGGCAAGTAGGTGATTTTCAGTGTCTGACACACGCGTCGACTTTTTGGGTCTAAGACATGTCGGTTTCCTCACGATGTTTTCCTTCACCGTTCGAGCAAATGTTAAACGCCCACATAGAAAGAAAGTCCATTGGTGAACAGCCGTGAGCCGAGGATCGAACCTAAGCCAAAACTACTCCTATTATTAAAATGATACAAAAAATATTTCATTATTGACATATTATGGATAAGAAATCAAACAGACAGTGCGAAATATGACTCCGGTGTCTCAAAATCTAATATAATATTTAAAACGTACGTACTTATTTCTGAATCAACCCTGTCTCTCATTTATGATTGCTAAACACTCGAAACGTCGAGTTATCTAAATATATAAAATTTACATTAAAACAATAAATATATATTCAAATAAATACATTAAAAAGTTATTGATAAATTTTAATTACTGTTAATGTTGGGTCCATTGCTCAATTACCAACAGTGGGCCTAATTTTTTAACATCCAAGTTAATCGGACCAATTAACAGAGTACGTGACAAGCTTTGGGTAAGTAAGACAATATTGCTTTTTGTTCTGGCATACCTCGGGTCGACATGAAGTTTGATATTTAGTTTTACGTAAAAAGAAATCTCGTAGTTTTCAGCTTATTTTAAGCTGTGAAAAATACGCGATTTTTTAAAATAGTAAATTATACGAAATTATTATTGTTTTCAGCATGCATTCACAGGCAATTAAGCTTTAAAATTATTAAGAAATATCAACAACCCTGTAGATACATAGAATTCTGATGCGTAGCTTTCTAAAGAATTCGCAATTTTTTATTATATCGATACAATTTAACATAGAAAAATATGAAATATTCATATTTACTATATTGGTAAGTTCATAAATTGATAAACAATAGTGTTAATTATTAGCAGTATTATTATTTATTTAAAATTTTTAAAGGCAAGTTGCCTTTATAGCTTAAGAGAGTATTTAGACCATAAGTTTTGACAATAATTATAAATAACGTATCTAACTTAACTTTGCACTTCTTGCTTACCTTATCTAATTTTTTTTTTCATAGTGGGTGTCTGGAAGAGATCGCTCCAAAGCGATATGGCCGCCAGTTGCGCTCCTTTTCTTAATTATGTATGTCAATTGCATATTTCTGTATGTATCGAAGTTTTAATAAATAAAAATGATAATTATTATGATATTTGCATTATTATTTTAATATGGTGATTTTACGGTTTTTTTATAATCAACGATTAATTATTATTATTAACGACTTTGTTTTTGTCTTGATTGTGCACATTGTTACTTTTTATTTTTGTTATAAATTGTTGTTTTATTATGCCGGCCTTTGTTTTGTTGTGTGTAAAATCAATAAACAAATATTTATCTACTTAATGATTATTCTTATTTTTAACCTTTATTTTATTTACATTTTCATAAATTTTACTATACACCTTTGCACAAGACTTGATTACGTACACTGGTAACTTTTTTTTTTCTACTAAGTATTTATTACATTCCTTTTCTTTCTTTTTGCGACTGAGGCGCAAACTAGCTGCTGTGGTCTCTGGCAGAATGATCAGCGCTGTGGAACATTCTGCTCCTCAGAATGCTGAGCCAGGGCCAATTACAACCACAGCACACAGGCAATACACAAAGCATTATATATTTTATTTTATTTGATTATTGTTATTTTGTGTGTTTTTGTTTGTAATACTCGATTTATTGTTTGAAATTTCAATTTCTGACCCCCTAACATCACATATTTGTGTCAAGAACATAACTAACTTATTTCAAAAACTAAAGTATCGACTATTATTAATGCTCTATTATCTATTTTATTGAAGAACAAAGACACATCAATTGAACTGTGTCTACGACTCTTATTTGCAGGTCTCTCTTTACTGTTGTTAAGTGAACAGTGTCCAAGACTGATTCGCGGGATCAGTGTGAACCAAGGTCAGGGGTGGAACAGAAAATCTATGGACTTGAATATTTTGAAAGTTTTTTTGAATATAAGTAACAATCGTTACAGAATGAATCGAACGACTACTAAAAATTCTGCTTTAGATTTTCGGCGAAACAATTGCATTTCCGGGTTGTGATAAGAGAACATTATTTTGGTTTTCAAGTAAATTGTACTTGTTTATGATCGTTATTATATGTTCTGATATAATAAAGAAACTTCTTTAAGAATACTATCGGACTTTTACATTCAGGTCAAGGATTTTAAATGAAACTACCACTAACTTAAAGGCCGACAACGCATTTGCAAACCTCCTGGTGTTAGTGGTGTCCATGGCCAGCGGTAAGCACTTAACTTTAAGTTCTGCCTGCTCGTTTGCCTACTACATAAGACCTATAAAGTGCCTTTAACTTTTCAAAAAATGTGTATTTCTAAGCTATCTGTATTCTCAGTATTATCCGAGGCAGTATCTCCTAGAAGTAGTAAAGAAGTCTCCAGGGCTTTATCTGTTCCGAGTCAACATTTACCAATAAGTATTTGCATCTACACACGCGCAAATATTGACGTGTGCGTGTGTGTACTGCACAAGAATGCAACGCGTTGTTGACACAGCCAACTTTGATATTCCTTTATTTATTGCTATAAAAACCCTTTACCAATACACATTCTATTACAAACTTTGACTCCACGAAATAGGGACCAAATTCGTCTTCAATGTAAGTAACATACGTCCTTTTTAATATGAGCATTCGCCACGAAATCTTCAACTAATTTTATACGCTTTGTGATGGTTATAAAGTGCGAAATCCCGTGCACGTTTGGGTGACTTACAGCGTTATACCTTGGTATAGTAAAGGTATATTTAAATAAGGATTTATGCGTCGTGTCTGGTGTTTTGGCGAGATTCGTGGATAAAGATTTGTGAAGGATTAAAAACTGGCGATCTGGCTGATTCCGGTAAGACAATGGGAACGTATCTCGCCAAATATCTGAAAATGATGCAAAAAATTCGAATATGGATGCATCGAATATTGCTTTGGATCTATTCTTACGTTATGATTACTGTACGCTCATGTTAGAGCTTAATATCTAGACCTTATACCTAGAGCTCAGGTACTTTCCGACTCAAAGTACAACTGTTTAATCTTATTGTATTAGTATAATAATTAAATGCTATGATCTAATTAAGCACTAGTGCTTTTGTAAGTACATATATGTATGTTTGTTTGTACTTTGTATCCAAAAATTACGAGGAAAAATCATATCGGGATGTTTATGATCTAGAAGTTCTTAAAATGCGTATATGCAGATGTATAGTTAAAGTTGTAAGTCAAAGGCACTACAACCTTTTTAGGTCTGGGCCTCAGATTTCTGTATCTCTTTTTTTCCGGCAAGTACCGACATTTTGGGTCTAAAGCAAGCCAGTTTCCTCACGATGTTTTCCTTCATTGTTCGAGCGAATGTTAAATGGTCACATAGATAGTCCATTGTTGCACAGCCGGGGATCGAACCTACGACCTCAGAAATGAGAGTATCACGCTGAAACCACTAGGCCAAAACTGTTCTGTCTAAAGTTGTACGTATAAGTAACAGTTATTTAATTGTTTCGGTTTAATTATTTTAAATAACGAATACAATGGATTCCTTAACTAGGTAATCAAACTAAAGTTTATTTCTTAGTAATACAAAAATATACTTTTTTTAATGTCTTATCCATTATTTACAAAACTATTTTTAATAATGGAACTATTATATTATTATAACTTACAATATTACTATTATTAAATAACAAGCTGATCCGGCGAACTTTGTGCCACCTAGAAGTCTAATAATATCGTGTTAACTTTAGTTAAACTTAATTTAGGATAATACAACTTTTTTTGCAAATACAAAATTGTTTTATTTCGTTGGTAATAGTGGTTTGGATGCCAAAAACCGCCATATCGCTCCCTTTCGTGACATATTTGCAGATATTTGATGATTTGATGGACTTTGACATTCTTATTTCGTCAACAGATGGCACCACATGCTGTTTGCATTCGTAAAATTAATTAAATTATTGTTATTGGATAACTTATCCGATATTTTATAACTTATTCTGCCATTCAGAGCGGAGAAAAATCCGCCAACAAAGAGATAACTAACGTCGGTTTAGCCGATCCTGAGTTATAAGTGGTGTACATAACACGACTTTGTTATATATAGCTTCAAAATCGAAAATAACATGGGCATGGGCTACTTGAATTTTCTTTATTAATGCATTTAAAGTGATATACCAACCTGAAATTATTATATAAAACGGATATTCCGGGATTCGAAACCAAGACATCCGGAATTCACATGATCCGTGTCAACCACTAAGCCAGAAAGGAATCATAAGTTTAACAATAACACTAATTGTAGAATATATCCTTAAACAAACATAAATCGACCATAAACAAAATCAATTTAAAAAACCTTAAACGAAATCGAGAGTATCAAACTATCAAACATAAAAATATCTTAAAAAACACTTTCATTAACTCGTTCCCACCAAATCTCAACCTGTTCTTGATCGCCAACAAAAACATTATATTAATTTGGGATCCCCACAAAAAACGATATAAAAAAGTTAATGGCCAAGAAAAGGAAAAAGGATTGAATAAAAAAGATAAAAATAAAAGAGTCACTTCGAAGAAAGGGTTCGGCGTATACAGGTTGTTCTCAAATTTTAATTTTTTTCGAGTTTTTCTATTATACAGAATTAGTCTATTTAAAAAAAAACGAATAATTTAGTTGATTTCCATTACTCTTGAAGCTTTTAAGACGAGATGTACATACATATTCGCAACCTGCGTTAAGAATCTTCGGAAATCAGTTTATAGAAGAACCAAAACATTTCCTGAAAAACAAAGAAAAATTTGTTAAGACTGGTACTTCGGATTTTCCTTTGCGCTATATGAATACGACTATCTAAAAGGAGGAAAATAGATGCTCTGGAAATATGGTGTAGGAGGCGGATGCTTAGGATTACCTGGACCGCTAAGGAGACAAACGACGGTTAAAGGTAAAACATAGTTCTTTGACACTTTGTTAACAATGGATCCTGAGTTTTGTTGAGGTCCAGAAAATTTAGAAAATCTTATCGTGACTGACACTAGACTGATCAAGTAAAGGCCGTAACAGGTCTTACAATCACCCAGGCGCAGGGGCTTGTCGAAGACAGGGGAGTGGAGGAAGTTGTGTGGCGTCACGTTGACCCTCAGAAATGAATAGCGGGACTTAACAGCCAACTGCAATATAATTCACAGTTTTTTTTAAATATATTTAATGATTGATGACATTATCGACAAGTATAGTATAGTATATAAGTATAGCATATATATCTGGTATTATATAGCTGAATGCACTATGATTCAAGTGTCATCTATGAAACTAATATTTGCTTTACACAATATTTTTTTGAAATAATTGCATAATAACTATTAATGTTGAGCCCTTAACAACGAAATTGTCGACTTCATATTGAAACGTCACTGACAAACGCCTAAGTAAATCCCGTCTTCGCCACAACATGTGGGCATTCCAGCTCCTCGACATCACCGTGCTCATGAATCACACGGACTTGTGAACTACTGTAGTACAAATTACTTCAATGCTTTAGTGAATAGTCAAGCTACAGTGCTAGTGAATGATTTATTATACATTTCCGAACCAATTCGACTTAGAGTCCTTAGAAAAGAGCGTACCAATTCATAAAAAGCAAGCATTTGCGAGCCTTCTGGCATTGAGTGTCCATGGGCAGCGGTATCACTCAACATCAGGTGAGCCTTCTGACCGTTTGACCCTGTGCTTTATAAAAAATTGTTTGTATAAAATGAACACCCCGTACATGGATGTGACATATATTTTCGGGTTGCACCGCGGTCAGACATTCCATGTCAGGATAATTTATTTAGAAATGCAGATATTTTATTAAACAGACAGAAGAATAGCTTAGGAAACTTTTAATTGGTCACTGTTTCACGGTGACAGGTATACATTGTGTTTTGTTTATAGGCAGAGTAGCTATTATCTGTGGCGTTATTTGCGTTTTTAGTCTCATGAAATAAACCTATGCATGTAGCTTTTGAAAATCATCAATCACATCATTTTATTTATTAGTAACCATGGAACCTAAATATAAGGTTGTTTTGTTCTGTTTTGTATTTGCTTTAAAATTTAATAACAGCTTTAAAATAATATTAATAACTCGCCAAAAATCTTCTCTATGCAAGATGGCGTCGCAACATGCTTGTAAACATGAAAACATACGTCATGTTTTCTATGCGTTAATTGTCATTCTGTCATTTGAGTTAACATTTAACAGTGATGTCGGTGTTAAACGAGTTGTAGCTGGTAAACAATACAAAAAAGTAAGATTACATCAATAATTTGTATTCTTCGTGTCATTTGAAAGTAGACTTGAGTTTTTGATTGAGGTCCTATTTAGTTCTGTTCATACAACGTAACCTTCAACTGGATTCGATCCTGCTAAATCAAACAATATGAAATAATTTAAACAAAAGTATTTTGCAAGTAATAAATAAATAAAATTTATTTTCATCTCACAAATATACAGTATTCTTGACCTACATAATAATAATACATTTTTCTTGCGATCCCTCTGGCACTGAGAGTGTCCATGGGCGGCGGTACACTAAACATCAGATGAGCCTCCTGCCAGTTTAATTTAGATGGAGGGCCATTTAAATTATTTTATTTTAAATTTTGATTAGTTCATATTCATCAAATAAATAGATTCAACCAGTTACAATATAAAGGTTGTGATAAGCTTTTTAATTTTCATCTCGGTGATCAGATATGTATGTCCAGTTTAAGTTATAAATTTACATAATAACTTGGGAGTTGGCCAAAGGTTCTCAGTTAAGGTGAGGGTGCGAACAGGTGTCCGTCTCACCGGACGCTTAGTTTAAGTGGAGGTACTAGTCTTGATACTTTACATAATGTCGGATGTTTTAATTTATTTCCTAGAAATAATACTTGTTGCTTTTGTTTTATAGTTATCAGTGTTTAATTAGTGACTAGATTGATACTTAAATATTCACTTGACACCGAAAAGTGTATAGTACTGTTGAACATACGCGACCCTAATCCGAAGGGCAGTTATTTCCGAACCGATTCGACTTACTGTACTGCAAGAATAGAGCGTACCAGTTCTTTAAACGCCGACAACGCCATTGCGAGCTTTCTAGCAAGTGTCCATGGGCGGCAGTATAACTTAACATCAGATAAGCCTCCTGCCCGTTTTCTGTTACATAATAAAAAAAACATAGAAAATTACGCTAGACTAATTGGATTTCGAATCTACAGAGGCCTTACTCCAAAAACTAACACATATACAGCGCACATAATATAACAACTCTCAGCTACACTCTTAAACACATACGCACACACACACATTCACAATCTCATACATTCACGCATACGTCATGTCTTATCGATTTGTGTTTGATTAGTTGTAATACTATAACTACTTTTTGTTTAAAACATTGTTTTAAACTTGCACCTTGTATAACGGAATAATTGTTATCTAGTTACCCACAAAACAGGGGCTTCCCGTGGGGCCTAGCGATAGATTAATTATGTCACAGGCATATTTCTGTTATGAAAATAGTTTTTATTATTGTATAAAGTATCAAAATCGTTTCAACTGATTCGTAAAGAGTATAAATCATCTGGACCGATTGTAGATTATAAGAAAGTTCAGTTTTTGTGAGCTCCGGACGTTGTATTAACTACATTTATTTTAAGAGTATTTTTAACTAACACGGGACGTCATCTGCATTTTGGTTTAAAAATTTGTTTCCTTCAGAAGATACAAACAGAATCCCTCAGACTCAGGACTCAGGACTTGGTGACGGCTAATTCTTACTGATACTGAGATGTGCGCATGGAGATCGGAACAATATTAAAAATGATCGTAAGCCTCCTACAAAGGACGGCAACGCATTTACTAACGAAGTGGATGTCCGTGGGCTGCGGTAGCTAATGTATGGCCTGTCGAGAAAAATTATGTATTTCTTTACACTCAGCCATGGCAAGGTAAATTTTTACTGAGACAGACCTTGTACGCTGGAATATTGTGTGAAAAGGTGTGCGCAGGGACTTAAGCACATAATATTTAAAAAAGGAGCGTAGTCCTCCTAAAGGAGGAGTCCTTTAAAAAGGGCGGCAACGCATCTACTAACAAAATAGGTGTCCATGGCATGCGGTAGCTACATTCACATAGTTTGACTCATTTCACTCAGAAAACATTATTATTTTCCATCAAGTGGGATTTGATCTAAGACCTAGGCAAATCATAACATGAATTCATGGATGATATGTATGAAATTAGTATCCACTAAATACCTAAAGATCTTAAATAAACTCGTAACGAGCTCGTGAATATAATCTATATTTTTTTAGGACGTTCAAAAATATTAGGCGGGAACGAATAATAACACAGAGTAAAGATATTTATGGTCTATTTCTTTTTCAATCAAATGATACTGGCTGATATATTCATCTTTTGTTTTTATCACATTCCTAAAGAGACTAAATTAACACTAATTTAATATAACTGTTAAAAATAATTACAATCTCAATATTCTTTGGACTCTTTAAAAACGGACCAAATAGATGCCTAAGCCATCAACTAGTCTTGAAAACGGCAGATGGTCGATGGAGGAGGGACGCAACACACTGACTGACTCTGACGACCTATCAAAGGTTACACCACCCGTGGTGCTGACAGCGGTGTACAGCGTAAGATCAAAATTCAATTGAAGTTTATAAATTGATAAAGATTTATTCACTATATGATATTGAAATATACATAATATTAATATGTCTCAATTATTTTAATATTGCCTTTTATTGAAATCAAGCTATTACACAAGTACAATTTTTGCCAATGAAATGCCATTTTATAACATGATTGCACAATTATTTATTTTAAATTAAAATTTTAACAATAAACAATGAAGTAGACGTACGACTAAAGACGCCTCGTGCCTTATATTAGAAAGCTCTTCATCTTCCTCAGAAATCTTCCCAAGAATATACAAATAATCGGTTTTTTTATGTGACAGGAGGCAAGTGATACCCATGGACTTATATTGCCAGAAGTACGTTGCTGGCCTTTTAAGAATTGGTACGCTCTTGTCTTGAAGGACCTTAAGTCGAATTGGTTCGGAAATACTTCAGCTGGTTCCACATAGTGGTGATGCGCGGCAACAACTGCCTTAAAACGCTCAGTTGTGGAACGAAGGACGTCGAGATGATACGGATGGTATTTTGAATTCTCCCTTGACGTCCGATGATGAAATTCAGCTGCAGGTATTAATCCGAACAACTCCTCTTAACACTGTCCGTGGTAAATGCGGTAGAACATCTCAACGCAACGCCGAATGATCAAGCTATTTGGAATGTGAATATTATATACATTAATGTGTAAAAACCTTTATCTGTAAAGGTTACTACACAGTCAATGACTACCTAGAAGATAAAAACGCTTGGCAATAGTTCTAATTATATTCTTATAATTTGAAGTGTTGTAAATATGTGTGTAATGGTGAATGTGGTAAATCACACAACAGATTTTTATTTTTTTTACTTATGTAACTTTAATGACGTTGTGGTTTATGACATTTTCCTTTGAATAATTGTAATGTAGGGGGAGGGTAAAACTTGCTGAGTTTCTTGCCCGTTCTTTTTAGAACAAGGCCTCCTGGTAGTTTTGCGAACGGATGGCGTAGTCTTGCTCTTTCGCGAATTTTGTAAACTTTTTGACATTCATAAGCATGCTCTAAGACGCATCTAAATTGAATAAACGTATTAAAAAAATAAAAAAAAATAACTTAATTTAGTATTTTAAATCAACTGAATCAAATATAGAATCGTATATTTAATGTAATTTTCAATTCTCTTCCTCGTTTTTGTTCGTCATTAATTTCCGAAATATTATATTCTTTTAATTTGTGAAAATAATTAATTTAAAATGTGCTTACGCTCATTTTCAGCCGACCTGTCTCTGTTGCTATGCAGAGAAATGTAAACAGGGCGTAGGGTTGACACTCATGCAAAGTGGATTTTTTAAAATTAAATACAAGTTTAATTTATAACACACATATATAATGTTCTAGAATGTTCTTAACCTACCTAGTAATAATAATAATTACAAACTAAAAACAAATTTAAAATGTTTGGTCCCTGTGGTAGTGTACCTTTAATGCTGGCCCTGTATCTTCAATCCTCGCTGTATTGCGATACTTTTTTGTTGAGTGAGGATAGCACCAGCTCTGGGGTCACCGTTACTACCTACCAGACACACAACTAAAATCTATTACTACTACTCATAAATTTGTTAGTGTTTAATTAATTAATTAAATAAAGTGTTTCATTTTGGTATTAATCAGAACATGATGATAACTACAAATTAAAAATCGACCCCTTTAACTTGAATTATTAGAAAACTCGAATTGCATTATTAGATTAGATTTAGAGATTGAAAAATTATTATATTAAATATAAATATTGTATATAATAAATATAATTTGGAGGTTTCTAGTGTATAATATAAATGTATCGTATAATTTTTTGATTCTTAAAAATAAATTCGCTTTCCGCGGTTTGCATGCGATGATCTGTCAAACTACGCAATATATATGAATGCTCTTTAAATAGACACAAGAAGGGATGTACATTTTATACACATAGTATATAACAAATTTGCAATCCGCTATCTGCGATTGTATTTTTTAAACTGCGCATTGTTCCCTCGCGTTTAACTATATTTAATAAGTTATGTGAGCCAGCCCTACGTGTATAGGACGAGCGGCTGCTGTTTTTTCATTTACGAATATTTTCCTTGGCACACGATATTTTTTCAGCGTGTTTTCCCAGTTGTAAGATAAACTACCCTCCATCAAATGTACCTACAGGCTATATTTTTTCTCCGTTGCTATGACATTTTAAAAATTTTGGTAATTACTTACTAATGAGCATTTTACGGGTTGTGTTAATAACGAAAAACCTACAGTTGAATTAATATGCAATGTGAATTATGAGCATTTTTACCGAGAATGTAAAATGAAAGACTTTTATTGTAATTCAATCTAGTTCAACACGATATCATATAAATATATATTGCATATGGTTGTCCAAGCATAAAAACTTCTCCTATATTCTAAAATAAATCAGTTCTGCTACAACCTCCGTAGGCCTGGGCCTCAGATTTCTGAATATGTTTCATGATAATTTTTCAATCTAATAGGCAATTCGGTGATCAGCGTCCTGTGCCTAACACACGCTTTCGACTTTTTGGGTCTAAGACATGTAGTAAAGTACTATAAACTAAATTAATCAGATAAATGGTAAATATAGGAAACATTTTCATTATACGAATTAATTTTAAAAACCGGAAATTAATAACCTTAGTTATATCGTTCATGCAACAGGAGACTTACTGATTCAGATGAAAATTATGTCCAAACCATAGGAACCACGCACATAAAAAAATTACCAAGGAAGATCTATAATTTGGTTTACGCAAAGTGTATTTTTTATGAATAAGTAAATGTTAGATTAAGATTTGTATTAACGTAAACAGCCCAGCAAAGTCCTTCAAGAAAAGAGCGTACCAATTTCTGAAAGGCCGGCAACTTATCATTCAACATCATGTAAGCCTCCTGCCATTTGCCCCCCGTTAAAAAAAATAGTAGTCTTGTTTAGGAGCGCGACAGATGCACCATATAAAACTAGTTACTTAAAATTACTTTTATTTTTTTTTATGTAATAGGAGGCAAACGGGCAGGAGGCTCACCTGATGTTAAGTGATACCGCCGTCCATGGACACTCACAATGCCAGAAGGCTCGCAAGTGCGTTGCCGGCCTTTCAAGAACGCTCTTTTCTCTTCGGACCCTAAGTCGAATTGGTTCGGAAATACTTCTGTGGGCAGCTTATACTTTCTTTACTTCACTGAGTTCATCACGGCAAAGGCAGCACCCCCTGAATGTGCTCTTTTCATCTTCCACTACGTTCAACATTGGGTCCGCGGTCACATGCTTTGCCTAACCCAAAAAGAGGTTTTGAAAAAAGACCAATAAATTTAAAAAAAAGTTCTGAACTTTCTTCTGCTCATCACCGTTACAAAGACCAAAGGCTGATTAGTAACAACCGTGACGTCACGGACGAACGGCGCGGGCGCATTCGAGACGCACTGCAGTTAAAAACATCGATAGATAATTTATTATTCACAGATCTGTAGAGAAATCTGCGTGAAATTTGGTGTCACCTAATTAGGCGTATAGTATTTTAACAGGTTTAAATTGGCGAGGGAGTGTAGTAACTAACTCTGTCTCACAATATCATACTATTAAACAAAACTTTAAACAAAATAATATTTTAGAATAGATAAAAATAAATCAGTGGCGCTACAACCTCTTTAGGTCTTGGCCTCAGATTTCTGAATCTGTTTCATGATCATTTTTAAAACTAATAGGCAAGTAGGTGATCAGCCTCCGGTTCCTGTCACACGCCGTCGACTTTTTGGGTCTAAGACATGTCGGTTTCCTCTCGATGTTTTTCTTCATCGTTCGAGCAAATGTTGAATGCGCACATAGTAAGAAAGTCCATTGGTGCACAGCCGGGGATCGAACTTACGACCTCAGGTATGAGAGTCGCACGCTGAAGCCACTAGGCCAACACTGTTCACTTTTTAGGGAATTTTTAAGGGTAAAAAACGGTTTATCTCGATTTCCGGCAAAACTACCTATGGAAAAAAGGCAAATGGCAAAGTTGTAGGTAATAAAAAGATCTAAAACTTTGGATTTACACATTTTTCACATTACCTCAAAATTTATGTGAAAAATTAAAAAAACCAACGTTTTGGTTTTTAAGTTTTATCTTTTACAAAATTTATTTTTTTCCCACGAAATTTGGTGAAAACTTACCTTTTTATGTCTTTAATACGCTGTAATTTATTTGATTTGAAATAATAATTTTTCACCTTAGTTTGAATTAATATTGAAAAAGCACCTATGGTAAAAAAAATATATGTATATATATTATCATAGTAAATCTTCTCAGAAAATGCAAAAAATCGTATGCAGTTACGCCCAGACCCGTCATCCCCTCCATACTTCTCTATGAATCTTCTTTAAATTATAATATACATTACAGTATGTATTAATACATTAAGTATACGACTATGTACGTAACAAGTGCATATCCAACATAGAATACATAGTATAATTGCAAATTCGTAATACAGAAACGATATAAAAATCGATTTTGCATCAAGTTACCACGAGCGTTCGATTCCACGTCACGCACGCTTCGATACCACCATTCCGAAATCGATTTTTTGGTGATCTTTACTCGGCGCCCGTTTTTTCGTGTTTTTATACCTTTTGGTTCATTGTTGAGAGCTGGTTTATAAACTGTTTTGCCATCTCACCCGTTATAAGCGAACCGTGAAAACTTTAGTTTTTAGAAATTAACGGTGTTTTAAAAGGAAATCTTCGTTTTATAATTAAAATATATAAGGAAAATCTTCTTAAGGTGGGAACTGACCAAAGTTACGAGGTGTAATGTAGCATTCGCATCGAGCGTGTTACGCATCGAGCATGTTACGCTGTGTTCTAAAATCGGCGTAACATGCTCGTCAAAACTCTGTGCTCCACTTTCGCCGCCAGTGTTCACGAGATGTGATAGTGATAATGTTGATATCTTTCATTCTATTTAATTATTGTTTCATCCAAATTAAGAAGAAGAGAAAATATTACTGGACATAAAACTTATTTAATAACACAGGCGTATGAGGTGGTTTGTTATTGATTGCAATATTAAAAACCAAATGATTACTGGACAGTATAAAAACTTTGTACGCAGGTCTCGATTTTGAAAAACTGTTGAATTTAATTGGACCAAAAGTACTTAAAAAAGACACAATTTATAGAAAATCATAATCATGATCACTCGCGATGTGCGACGCGTAATTACTAAACCGCGTAACAGTTAAAGGATTCGCCAGAAAACCGAAAGCCGGGTGGAGCACTCAAAGCGAGCAACGAGCGGCTCGTTGCTCGCTGGTTTCCCCGTAACACGACGTACTGACTGCACGAATGCTCGCTGTGTAACATTACATTACATGTTACATTACACCTCGTAACGTTGGTCAGTTCCCACCTTTAGGAGCGTTTCGTGCTATACATTTATATATATACAATATACATAAAAAGACTTTCCACTCGATCAATTTATCTACTATGGCTTATTGAAGCCGCAATAAAACTTGTTGCATGGACAAATAAAAAGGTGGCCCCCACTGGATCCATAGGGTGACACACTGCGGGACAGTCGAAGAAAGCTTCATGTTTTGCATTATGTCAGTATGCAGCGTAACGTGCTCCTATAGTATAATGGTATACCATTAGATATTGAAGCCCACCACTGGCACAGAACTATAACCTAATAATAATAATCTCGCCGCTACGTTTTGTAGAACTTACTGCTCCAAATTATATGTATACTATACATAATATGTTGTACATAAATAAAAAGGAATCAATTAAACTAATAACACTATCGCCGCGTCTTACAGAACATACTGCTGTAGATAATATACCAAATTAACACGAAATTATATATTTCTTTTTATTTTTTATTTTAACTAATATTTAATAACTATTTAAACACGATTAAACGTTAATTTAATAACAGTTGTACATAAATAACAAGAAATCAATTAAACGACCAAAAACAGACAATTTACCGCTTCCAACAAAAAATCGGATTCGTGCAAAAACCTAAAGAAATCTATCATATTAACTTTTTGCTAGTTCGTCCAAATAACGGGGACTTGTTTGAACTGCAGTTAGTTTTGACTTCTGAAAATTTATTGTACACGAAAACTCCTGTATCATAAGTGAAGAGTGGGAAAGAAAATGCGTGAAGAATGTTTGCGTGGGCTTTAAAATAAGTCTATTATATTCTATCTATTATATCTAAGCTTTTATGCTGAACATTAATTAATTAATTTCTTTATTAATAATATATGACACTACAAAGCTTTGTCTTGGGTTTATATATATTATGTTCTTTTGCTTGATATAGGTTTTGGATTGGGTGTATGATGTGGTTTCCTAGTGATATTTTTCTTGGGCAATAGTAAGTATTAATTAAGCGTAAGACACAGAGAAATCCATTGGTGCACAGTCACCACTTTAATAAATAATACATTCGATTTTTTTAGGTACTGTATACTATAAAATACTTACTTGCCTATTAGAAATGATCACGGTACAGATACAAAAACCTGAGGGTCAGACTTAAAAGGTTGTAGTGCCTCTGGTATGTACCTAAATTTATACACAAAACGAAGAAATAATACATAAAAAACAAGCAATACCGTTAAAATCACCTATTATTTTTCAAATAAAATTAAGATACAGTACGCCCAATGCCATACTCGTAAAAAACAAGTAATTTTTGAAATTAATTCGTTATTGTAGGGCGCATTTAGGTTACAATTTTCTATGAAACGGCATAAATATAATTCTAAGTAATTTTAAATTGTTTCTCGGCTTTGCCACAAATTGATGAATTTAATGACTTTCTAGTTACGTCAATTATAACCCATTTTGGTAAAAGATAACTGTGTTTTTACCTACAAATCCGTGTGAAGATGATTATTGACAATTACTGCCGCATTCAATTAAATTCAAACTTCTAAAAGCGACCAAATTGTGAAGACTTTCTCAGGTACATGTTCCATAAATAGTCGGCGAAATTAATAGACATTAATTTGATGTTAGACATTAGCCCTCTTTTTCTTAAGTCTATCATAATTGTATTCTTAGTCTCTGTCTGTCAAATTGTGTTTATGCTGTGATGAAAAGAGACAGATAAGTACTTAGATTCACTGCGTGCAATTGGCCTGATGTTAAGTAAATATGTAAATTTTACCTTTTTAAAGTTATGTTTTATTATATACAAAACTGGACAGGCGTTTGGCCACAACCCCGCCTGATGTTAATTAAGATATGGCCTATTAGATAGCGGTCTGATAGGGAAGATGGCAGGGGGCAAATAGTTGCACTCTTTTGCTGTTTTATAAGAAACGACGAACCAAATCGTGCAGTGCGGCACCTGAGGACGACTACAACAAAAGGGTGAAACTCCCAACAAAAACATGTTCAATCAAATTATTAGCATAGTCATCATCATGAACTCTTTTTATGTAATAAAGGTTTCACATCTAAAAGCCCGTCCTAGGGCGGCGATTTCACTTAATATTAGGTGAGCCTCCTGCCCGTTTGCTCTCTGTTCTATAAAAAAACCTAATAATTAAATAAATATTTTCCTTATTTAAATATATTACAGAATTATTTCTCCATTAATCTTTATTTTGGCTACTAGACCTACTAACAAGTGATGGCAGGCACTTAATGATTCGTCTGTTGAGCTTCTGTCCAACTATTCGTGACTTTCATATGCTAGTTCTACACTTAGTGATATAAGATATAAAGTTATACTTTAAAGCTACTTAAACCATTTAGTGTTTTTACTATTTATCCAAATCTTATGATCTGTACAGCTTGCTAGTCAGTGGACTGTGAAATGTGTGTTTAAAATTTATATGACTTGAATGTCAGCAGTATCTGAATAGTACATGTATGTATGAGCAAGCTGCACTAGATGACTAAATATATGAGGGGTGAGACGTAGGAACCTAACAACCCTACGGATCCATAAGCCCTACAGACGTTCCCTACATGAATACATGAATAGTGAATATAAAAAATAAATACGGGATGTCTGCACCAAGAGACCTAAGGTAAAAGACGGAGCCCTACGGGTAGGATCAAAGGTTCGAGGTGGTGGGATTATCTCAAAGCTACCGCATAGGCTCACCACGATAATTAAGGGATGAAGTATTCTCCGCCACTTTAAGAGGAAGCGAGAAATGAATAGCATCCTTACATATACTTATCACTTCGTCGTTTACGCTGTCAGGTGGGAAAATGCTGCATTAAGGAAGCTATAATAACTTACAAATAGTGACAGATGTTTACTCTACCCACAATTTCCTTACATAAGACTCCCTTAGTTTAAACAGAGCTAACTAAAACAACATAGGCCTTCAGTAAAACTGGCTTAAACTGGTTTTGTGGTTAAATGAATGTAATTAATATTACCATACGATATATTGTTTGTTTTCTTCAGTTTTCTATATATTTTTTAATGAAAAATAATTGTAAAAGCGAAAACAGTTAATTCATATGTTTCATCGTAGTTCTGTTATTCCTTTTTTTATGTTTATTGGAACACAACTGCAAGTCATATAAATAAAATTAAATGTATTAAGTATTTTATTAATTTCCTTGAATATACCGGCGTAGCACGTTCGTAGCTTAGCTACGAGTGTGCTACAATCTTTACCCGAAAATTGGTAACGCCACTTACTTATAATCGCGTGTAGCTACTTGCTACATAATCGATTCTTGACATCTAGTTTCGATCTTGAGTCACGATATGCCCTATGTCTATGTGGGTCAAACGTGGCCGAGTTTTTTTTTATGCTTGTGTCATCTTTATGCTAATAAATGGTGTATTATTAATATATATAAAAAATTAATCGAAAAATATGTTGCTAAGCGTAAAACTCGAGCATAAGTTGGCTTACTGGCTTCAGCGTGTGACTCTCATCCCTGAGTACGTAGGTTCGATCCTCGGCTGTACCCCAATGGACTTTCTGTCTATGTGCGCATTTACCATTCGCTTTGAAGGAAAACATCGTGAGGAAACCGGCTTGTCTTAGACCCAAAAAGTCGACGGCGTGTGTCAGGCACAGGAGGCTGATCACCTACTTCAAACAAACAGATATAGAAATCGGATGCGCAAGACTCGGCTGGGCCAATTCGTGTTATTTTTATTTATTCCTTGAACTCAAAAAAAAGTGGAAAAATTTAGTTTTCTTAGGTTTTTATTCCGGCAAAGCGAAAAGTCTCTGTAGGGTAGCATAGCGAAGTGTTTCATATGTTTTTATGTAGCTACTAAAAAGGTAGATTAAGTATAAAAATCTTGGCGAAACGAAGTTCGCGGGGGCAGCAGTATCTACATGGTATAATTTTTCTTTATTTGAATTGTCCGGAAGGCATAATATAAAAATATTAATTATTAATATATTACTAAAACAAAAGCTAAATATATAATTAAATAAAAGAATAAAAGAGGCGCTAGTAGCTGCTGTGGTCTCTAGCAGAATGACCAGCGCTGTGGAACATTCTGCTCCTCGGCATAATACTGAGCCAGGGCCAATTACAACCACAACACACACGCATTACACACTTAAAACGTACCTTGTTCTTTAAAAGAAACTTTTTATTGATTATTTTTCCGACCCAAATGTCGACCAATAGAATTGCACCATTCGACGTCACGTGGTACAACCTACATGGTATTATACTGATAATTTTTTGTGAAAATTTTCTCTGGTCGTTGTTTCAAGAAAAGTATTAAGTAGTTGTTTTATTCATTATGAAATTCTTATTTGTTAACTGTACATTTCGTCTAATGGTGCAATTCTATTGGCCGACATTTGGGTCGGAAAAATAATCCCCCGAATACCACACGAGCTTCAAAATTATCGGGCATTTCCCTCAAGGTTCCCTGCAAACAAATATAGTCGTCATGACGACTATATTATAAGTGATTATTTTTATTTTGCGTGTTTCTGTGTGTGTTTTGTTAGTTATAAATGTTATGTCTACGTCAAATTTGTGTTTAAAAAACTAACAATGTATGTTGTTTTACGTGTAACGTTTGGTAGAGCATAAATCAGTTAAATATTCAGTGTTGAGTGTCCGGCACCGAACCGGCGACCCGCACGGAAGCAACTCTTGGCAGTGTTACCAGTTGGCACGCATCGAGCCGAATATAGAGATTTATGCCAGACGTTTGAGTGCGACCCGATGAATTTCATTTGATATATTGTTTCATACTTACGGACTACAGCGGTTTGAGGTGAATGTTATTATTTATTTAGAAAAACCTTACAGCTGTAACTATAATACAAAATAACTTTAAATCGAAATGCCATTTATAAGTTTTACAGACTTAACGATATAAGAGGCAGAATGCATGTTGGGTGTGGATGTGTATCTCTGTGTGTGTAAGTAAAGCCTATGTGTTATAATCGGCTTGATTTAATAATAATAATTAAGCCTCATTTATTCCTTGAAACATTTACAAAAAGTTACAAAATATACACACACACACAAAATACATACATACATGTTTTTCCAGAGACCTCTTATTGAGTATAGGCCTCCTCCAATTGACTCCATATCTCTCTGTTTTGAGCATTTTTCTCCCAATTCTCTCCACCAACTTTCTTAAGCTCGTCGGCCCACCGAGTAAGAGGGCGAACATCTGCATAGAGAGCAGAATCGGCTTGATTTAGTGACATTTAATGTCTGATAATGTTTTTAGGATATATTTTTTGAAACAGTTTCGTGGAGAATTGAATATGTTGAAGGAAGTGAATAGTGCAGGCGATTAAATAATGAATGTTTTGTGTAGTTATGAAATATAGGAGGAACTGCAAGAAGTGGGAATTTGTAGTCCTTGTCGGAGGAGTACCTATCTCAGATTATATGATATGAGAACTTAAGAAGATCCTGCGCTAACCAGATCCATGTAACTTCCTCTTCGAGTAGCCCGCAATATCACCCCCACAACTCACTAGGGGACTCTTTGTATTGAAGAACTAAGAAGTCGCATGGGTCCGCTAAGCATCCGCGAATATACAATACATATAAATAAATAATTATATAGGAATAAAAATAATAATAATAACAAATAATTCATACAGCAAGGTTTCTAAAAGTTCTCGATGGAGTTACTGAAAATGTCCATCGAGTAATTTTCATCACAGTAAATATTTTTCATCCCATGTAAATATTTTTGTAACCAAAATTTTTCTTTTGGGTTCTTTATCTCATTTACTTTATCCATACATAAATATGTCATTTAACCTTAGCATACTTTAATTTCTTACATTTCAGTCATAACATCATATAATGTATATGATCGCTTGAATAAGTGAGCTAAATTAGTTCTTACGATGTGCGAATAAGATCTACTTTGGCGTGTTAAGTGGTTGCGGTCAGTTTCTGTTAGAGCGGAGAATGCTTCCGTTAATAGAATTTTAATGAAGAAATGTCAGGTCCGCCGAGATGTGCATGTCATGCTCAGCTTACGTGTCGGCGCATGCAGGTACCATTCGCAAAAAAAAGGTTTTCAAAATAGAACAGGAAATTTTGAGTAAATAAACTGTTTATTACATTTCCAATACAAATATAAAGTATTATAAACCAATATAATCCAATTTATTTAAATTGTACGTTTTTTAAACATTTCGGGAGACTTTAATCTTTCTTAGAGATTATGCGTTTTTGAGAGCGACAAATTTGTATCAATTGATTTTACGTTCTATGTGCATAATCACACGCTCTTGAAGGTAGTACAATAATGTTATCCTGTGAGGAAAACAAAATGTCTTAGAAACTAATGTTTATTTATTTCGCAATGCTACAACTAACATAATTTATACATAACAAATCTAAATAAAAACTAAATGATATATACTAATGAATGATATATTATCAATAGTATAAATTAGACCTTGAATCGGTTAGATTGGTCAGGCATGGAGCATAGCTACGAGATAGATAACTAGCTTATATTTATATTAAAAGTCTAGATATTACAAACATATTACTTAATTGAATGAATTACTTAACCATTTAACAGATATTAATATTAATAAACCATTTTTTATGCTACCCATACAAACGTGAGTACCCAACTATATTTGGCGAATCTATTCCATCAAAGAGAATACAATAATTACTGATATACAGTTATAGATGGTACGATAAAATATGCCTCCAGCACTCAGCCACCGACTACTTAAAGCTACTCGATGTGGACAAATGAATACGATTCTTTTATGGTGATATTATTTGTATTTCCTTTTACGTAACGAAACTTGTTACATTAAATTGACAAGAAAGATTTTCAATGATCAATTATTACTACCGGAAACTGATGAATATTTAAATAAACCTCTTTTATCATTCCTTAATAAATGCGCAAAGTTTATTATTTAATGTATTACTTACGATGTAGAAAAAAACTAGTTATACGTTTAATTTTGATGAAATATAATATTAATAGATGATACACAATAGAAATGTAGAGTCTTGAAACGTTGTGTTAACATAAATGCAAATGGCGTATAAGCGGGAATGTTGGCATAACTGGAGCGATGTCCGTATGAAAAAATAATCGTAAGGAAACCAGCATGACTTAGACCTCAAACTTTGTGTAGTCCATAGAAGGCTCACATACCGTATAAACTCTTTATAACGAACTTCAAAGGACCGAGTATTTTTAACGTTACAACGAATGACGTTATAAAGAGTTTACACTGTAGTTGCCCTGTAAGAACCATAAATTATGACGAAACATACAGAAATTCCTAGAAAGTAGACACAGGTTTCCAAATTTTTGTCCAGTTTAAAGAAGCCTTGAAAAACTGTACTGTAATATAATAATATAACACTGAATCAACCGTATAAAGTTATTGACGTCACTCACTTCCTCGTTTGAGCAATAAAAGAGATCAAAGATTTACGTCATGATAAATGTGTTTATAATATATAGTAATTAATTATTTTTACACTGGTTTTAATTACTCCAGTTTAAGAAACATTACGACAATACAATATTCTTGGAAATATTGATTGATAATCGGTAATAATAAAAACACCCGTTTATTTCCAATTTTTACAAATGTTGAATTTACAGTTTAGATTTGTTATATACATTTTTGAAGTGAAACTTCTTTATAATTTTTTTACGGAACAAAGATGTGCAGCGTTTTTGTGGAAGAAAAGAGAGACCGATTGAGAGAGACTTAGACGGGTGAATTACCTTATAGAAATTCTATTTTTAAAATTAAAATTTCGTAAAGAGAATTTATGTAATACTAGCTGACCCGGCTAACTTCGTTCCGCCTTAATAATAATATCGTTGTTACTTTAGTTAAACTTAGTTTAGGATTCCATTAAGGTGATAACTTTTTTTGCAAATAGAGAAATGTTTTATTGCTTGCCATTGCAAAAGAAGAATGGCAGTTTTACACATTAGGCCTCTTCTCTCTATCGCCAATATTGCGATACTGCATGTTAAAGCACTTTCTGCTTTACAACATTTTTGATGAGGTAACACATGTTTTCGATCAAGATCAAAGCCTGGTTATGCATCTCCTCATTTACCTCAAGTTCGGAATTTCTTGAAGTGACACAAATTCGACGTAAAATGATGCGTAGTTTTGTCAACAAATGTCACCACATGCCGTGTGCATTCGTAAAATTAATTAATTAATTTATTGTTATTCGATAACTTATCCGATATTTTATTACTTATTCTGCTATTCGGAGTGGAGAAAAATCCATCAAAAAAGACATAACTAACATCGGTCCAGCCGATCTCGAGTTATAAGTGTTGTAACAGACACGACTTTCTTTTATATATATAGATTAGTGTTTTATATTTTATGCAAAATAATTTATTGAAATCTCGAATGACGAATTGTAAATTAAAATACCACGCGTTTTTATTATTTAAAAAATAAATTTAAAAATTTAAATTTATTATTTGTATTAATTTTCGACACATTTAGTACTTTAATGAACTTATCATTAAATTCGTCACATATTTTCATATTTCCCTCCTTCTAAGTTTTTCAAAGCGAAAGTTTTAAATTTATAATATGAACTAGAGTTAAAAATTACTTTTCCAAAGAAGTTTCACTTCTGACATGTGTACTTTGTACGCATGCACTTTTTTTCATCCGTACCCCTTTAAAGGCCACCTCTAGTTTAAAAAAAATTATGTATCCATGGTTTTCTTCTTATAAATAGATACTATATTATTATAATCTCACTGTAAGTTAATGTGAATTGCAACAGCATAATAAACATTTTTTACAATGCTTACAGTGAGTATAAGTACAATCAACTTTTATTTCTTGCTTACACACAAAATAAATTAAATTAGAACTTTTTTGTAAGAGTCTTGGCCTAGTGGCTTCAGCGTGCGACTATCATCCCTGAGGTCGTAGGTTCGTTACCCGACTGTGCATTTAACAGTCGCTCGAACGGTAAAGGAAAACATCGTGATAAAGCCGGCGTGATAGACCCTAAAAGTCGACGGCGTGTGTCAGGCACAGGCTGATCTCCCACCTGCCTATTAGATTGACAAATGATCATGATCAGAATTCTGAGGCCCAGACCTAAAAAGGTTGTAGCGCCACTGATTTATTTCTATTTTGTAAAACTTCTTAGCGAATTTAAAAATGTATTATAATTTTTTTTTTTTTTTTTTTAAAGACAATTCACACCAATTGACCTAGTCCCATGCTAAGCTGGTGAAGCTTGTGTTATGGGTACTAGACAACGGATATACATACATATTATAGATAGACATATAAATACATATTTAAACACCCAAGACCTAAGAACAACACCAAATGTCGTTAATTCGTCTCAGCCGGGGATCGAACCCGGGACTCATGGATTCGCAGTCAGGGGTACTAACCACTAGACCAATGATTCTTCATTGGACGTATGTAAATAATGTAATATATTTTCTTTTTTATCTATTTACACACAATTTTTATTTATAGTATATCTATAAACTTAGAAATTGTAACAATAACTGTTCTATGACTGGGTTAGGGAAAGCCCAAGGCTGGCTACCGTCTCTAAACGGGCATTAGTCAACTTTTTCATGTCTACCTACACGAAGTCATTAATTCGCGATTATGTACCGACAATAGTCTAGAAGATTATTGGGGCATGTTCACAATGAGTACTCAATGCTACGCTGAAGCAAATCATAATTTTAGCTCAGCTAGCGTCGTGTTTTTTATTTTACTTTAAACTACACATATAAACTAATATCTAATATATAAAATTCTCGTGTCACAGTTTTCGTTGCCATACTCCTCCGAAACGGCTTGACCGATTCTCATGAAATTTTGTGTGCATATTGGGTATGTCTGAGAATCGGACAACATCTATTTTTCATACCGCTAAATGTTAAGGGTAGTCCACCCCCAAATATTTTTTTTTTATTTTTAGACATTTTTTTTGTTTTTCTTGATACAGCATTAAAAAATACATACAACCCCTAACTTTCACCCCTCTACGATCAACCCCTATTTTTTATTATAAATGATATACATGGCAAAACGACGTTTGCCCGGTCAGCTAGTAATAATATAATATTTCCAAGGGTCTGAACTGAAGTAATGAACGAAGCAATTTTTTTCGCCGAAATCGAAGCCAAGACTTCCAGGGTACTGTCCACAAGCTACAGAATCAAAAAAGGTTCTAGTAAGTAATAAATAATTTGCCTACCTAATAAGTAATAAATAACTTTGAATTATTATCGAATTCTTAGAAGTCAAGATACTCTTATAATCAACAAACTATATTCTATATTGTGTCTATGCCTTTGAAACTACTGTTAGTGAATATGTTATGTTACGCGCCTGCGCAGACTAAAAACTTAACCGTCGAAATTATTTCGCTTATCTAGGCATCAATGAAAGACACAGATTTCTAGATTTATGATTTATAGTCATAGAAAGGTGATGGTATTCATAGTATGAAATTAGTGCTAATTAATAATCATTTGCAATGCTTGACGATATAATGTTTTTGTATCAGCGGCAAAAAAATTAAATTTTATTGATTTAATGTAAGTAATAAAAAAAACATGAGTGTGTTGATGTTATGTACACGCGTTAGAAGTTATACTTCTTTGGCGTAACAAGATAAAAATCTTTTTAATTTTTTTATCTTTCGCCTTATTCTAAGTTTGTAGAAAAAACGACACTAACAATAGAAAAAAGGTATTTAATACATTGAAAGTCTTATTATAACGCATTATCTAGTTAAATAAAGTTCATAAAAAATTATTTCTACATTAAAGAAATGGACATTTTTTATTTTAAAATGTTGACTACGCTAACTTCAGGTGGTCGGGTTTTGTGACGGTGTGCGCGCGCATCGTAAATAGTTACTCTTATCATTTTTCCCTAACGCGCCTAAAGTATAACTTTAAAAGCAGTTTTAGTGTTTATTTATTTATAAAAGCTTACTCGGCACACTGATACATTGATAAAAGAAAAATAAAATACAATTTTTAATGTGTCAAGCACTTTCAGGCAAACATGGTAGGTATATGAGAAATAATAAAAATAAATTTAGCGAAACAATAATATAATTTAAATAAACATTAGACGAAAATCGCTCTTAAAGTGTGAGCAACTATGGATATCCAGATCCAGTTCGTTTAACAATATGCTCAATCTGGAGATCGGTGAATTTTGGGCAAAACGCGTTCTCCGGAAAGGAGGGACAAATGGTGTGATGGGATGTCTGGGATATCTACTGAGTACAGAAATTTAAATTTTGTTAAAAGTGTTGTGGTTAAACGTATGACCAATTGATTATAATATGTGCAGAGCATTTGTCAGCTTTTCTAAGTGTATGAGACAAGGGGGATTATAGTGACGGCAACGCGATCACTATAATACCCCCCCCCCACCCTATTTTATTAATAACATGCCTGTTATCCTTATAAGCGATTTCTTAGCCTAATTGAACACTCGATCTAAGAATGTATCTCTTTAAATGGATTTTATTAAAATATCTTAAAATAACTCAATATTGTATCATTCGTATGTTAATTGCTTATTAACGATATATTAATTCAGATATCGAAATGCATTATCATTAGTGTGATTAAGTGTTAATCGATATGGTGACACCCGAGATGTTCCGGCTTCGATTCCCGATGACAAGTAATAAGTAACTTAAATTAACAAACACAGCATGTTCCACAACTGAGCGTTTTTCAAGACAGTTTTTGCCGTGCACCACCACTATGTGGAACCAGCTGCCCACTGAAGTATTTCCGAACCAATTCGACTAAGGGTCCTTCAAGAAAAGAGCGTACCAATTCTTAAAAGGCCGGCAACGCACTCGCGAGCCCTCTGGCATTGATAGTGTCCATGGGCGGCTGTATCACTTAACGTCAGGTGTGCCTCCTGCCCGTTTGCTTTTATTTCTATAAAAAAAATGACATACTTAGCGCTAAGTCTCAACTCTGGACCTTAAGATAAGCCAATTTAAAAAGTACAAGCATACTAGAGTACCTTAGCTCGTTCGCATTTACATTTCATTACCTTTAAATAATTTCATTAAACTTCATTATTAAGCAGTTTCGCGGAAATAAACGATTATGTGATATGTAGTGTGTATGTCACTGAACTCCTCTTAAACGGCTGAGCCGATTTGAATTTTTTTTATGCGTTTAAATGGCGCCCCATTATTTAGTTTCACAAATGAGCCCGGCAGATGGCGCTTCAGTCTGTAACTATTTATCTATACAGCAAATTAACAGCTGATATTTATATAAGTCTTCTGTGCACGTGTTCGTAATTAAACTCCTACACGGCTGAACAGATTTTGATGAAATTTTTTGTGTGTTCAAGTGAAGTTGAGAATCATTTACATTATTAGATTTTTTTGTATGTAGGACGTGTGTACAGGAAAACACCCGTTGGATCCGCTAGTAATATTATGTATATGCAAACTTGAAAAGCCATAGGAATGTTCTCAAAATAATATAAGAAACCTAATTAGTATAATATATTGTAAGTAGGAGTTGAATATCGTCAATATCATTCTTCTCACGTCGTGTAGCGAATAAAAGGATTTATTTATCAACTAGTGGCATTTGATTATACGAAAAGCCGTTTCTTTCTCGTGTTCAATAATTATTGTTGACGTCAGAAATAATAAAAATAGCATAAAATGTATTTAAAAACAGGTTATTGTTTGAGTAAACAATATGTAATGTTATTTTAATGTACAATATTTAATCATAGCCAAGCGTTACGCACTTTATATAATTTATATTTACTCAAATAGTTATTTATTTATTACATCAGTGCCGACGTCCTGGCGAAGAGAACATCATAGGCAACTTCGGCTTTGGCACAAGGACAAAAATAATTACAGAATGGCAACCACGCGATGGAAAAAGGAAAGAGGAAGACAGAACTGAGAGATGGGCAGACGATATAAAGAGAATAGGAGGCACAACATGGACAAGAAGAGCTAACATCAGAAAATAATGGAAGCACCTGGAAGGGGCCTGTGTGTCACAGGGCATGCTGATTACCAAAAACGGGTCATATGATGTATTAGATTAAGTTAGGTTATGTAAATGAAATAAGTGTTAATATATTATACTGGGTGTCAGCAATAAAGGCTTAATAATAATAATAATAACATCAGTCTCATTGTTATTTGAATATCTATAGGTACAGTAAAGTCTTCATACATGCCTTACTCAGAGTCGTTCATTAAGTTAATGGTTAATTTACAAGATCCTTACTGTTACAGAAAAGGTTTTATATTGTTTCTTGAAATCAGTCGTCAACTGATAGGGTTTTAATTTCGTGAGTTGCACCGTTCTTTACAAATGTTTTTATTTCTATTTATTTAAAAAAAACCAAATATATGGTAGCTATATACAGAAGCTGGTCCGCTCTAGGGTCATCTATGTTTTATGGGTGACCAGATACTCTTCTGTGGTTCAAATAATAATTATTGTTATTAATTAACATTAATTAATAATAATTAATTAAATAAATTAAATAATAATTATTATTAATTAATCTTCTGTGAGAGATGTTTGAACTACTCTAGCAAGGTTTTTGGGATCCTAGTGCCTATTTCTTCAGTATTATAAATTATAGTCTTCTGACATACTTTTAATATGAAACGGTTGAAACAAATCTCTTTGATTCTATTTATTTTGACAACAAACACAAAATATACACAACTTGGTTCAGTCGTGCGGACGTTATGCAATATGTAGATGAGTTCCTTTTTTTTAAATATAAGATAGTGGGGCCAACGAGCAGGCGGTTCACCTTCACCGCCAAGACGGGTATGTTACCAAGTTAAGGGAATACCTTTTTTTCTTTTTATATATAACAAGGCAAGCAAATGGGCAGGAGGCTCACCTGATGTTAAATGATGCCGCCGCCCATGTACACTTACATTTCCAGAAGGCTCGCAAATGCGTTACCAACCTTTGCTTGAAGCCACCTAAGTCGTATCAGTGCGGAAATACCTCTACTGGCAGCTGGTTCCACATAGTGCGCGGCAGCAAGTGTTTTAAAAACTCTTCATGTGGTACGCCAGGCGGCGAGGTGATAAAGAGGAAATTTATTTCTGGTCAAAGATACTTTAATAGAAATAACAATCACTTATTTACACCACTTTTTCGTACTCTCTCGTAGAGAGAAATTTAGTACTTGAATCGTAAGAGCCACGCACATAAATCCGTCACGCATATGGCTAACTGCCAAGTGTAGAGCAACGTGCCAATAAAGAGATTAAGCAAAATACGATTCAACATTACATTTCAAGTAAGTTACACGTTATTTTTAATACAATTTCGCGTATTAAAGAAACCATATTGGTCCTAAAGAAATGCAATTAGTAAAACAACACCGGTAATGATTATAGGTGCAAGTGTTTGGGGGTTCTAATGGTAGATTGAGTCTTCTGGCCTGAGAGCAAAGAAGAGTAGAGAGAAAAGAGAGTTCCAAAGAATAATGAATACCTACTTCAGCTAATTGTGCCCATAACTTACACTAGCGACAGCGACACCGATCCCGACGTTTTTGTAATTGTATTGTATGTTATTTCGATGTAGTTCTCTCAATCCGTAGCGCCGATGTTGCAACCATTGGACTCGTGGAACTCTGAGGATCAGGATGGAAGTTTCAGAGTAAGGGCCCAGATCTCAAGCAGACAGAGAGAATACACGTCGAAGGTAACACAGCTTCAAATTCTGTTTTACCTGATGGAGATTATTATTAAATATTACTATTAAAATTTGGATCACTAGGCTTTTTTTCGCAATAAGCAGTGATAGCCTTAAGTACAGTAACTACAGTATAAAACCTATCTGAAGATATATATGGGAGTCATCCTGAGCGTCAACAGAATCTTAAGACCCAAGCATCGATGTGCCAAGCAGAATCGGATCACTTGCTTTTAAAGAGGGGAAGATCCAAAAAGGAAGAAAGCGCCACAAAATTTTATTTGTTCATAACATGTCATGTATTTAATTCAACTCCCGTATGCTTTAATGTATGTTCAGCCATTAAACTAGTCAATAAGGATTAACAAATATACAAGTATTAATAATCGCAATAAAAGTGTCCACTAATAGCACATAAGTCATAGATGCGTGTGCGCAAATAAATCCGTCGCGGGCTGGCTCTACGCCAGACCGACACACTTAGCTTCAAACTTCGACTATTTGATTTAATAAAGGATACACTACACTTGTTACGAAGTTTGGAGGATTATAAAGGCTTTTTGTAGGCTTTCGAGCTTTCTAAAAGTCTTCATCAAAACACAAATTCAAACTTTGAGGCTTGTTTAGGGTTTTAACCAGGCTTTTGTATTTCAGCTAAAAATAACAACTTAACCCGATTTAGTAGCTAAGTCAAAACTAAAATTCCTGATAGTCTTTCTCTTCTTTAAAGTTCGCCTTCCTGTTTCCACAAGCGAATTTTTCAATGGCAATAACTAATGTAATAGTATCATTTAATTATGGTAAATACTGTTATAATAGATATAGTACCTAAAATTTTATGAATCATCAACATCATCAATGGCTATATAGCTCCTTGTGGGCCTTAGCCTCCTCAAGTACCTACACTTTGCCATGGCAATATATCCAGTGCTACCCGACCCGTCCAACATTGAACCCCTATTGTTTCGAGGTCCTTGACAACTCCAACCAGCGCAGCGTTGGACTTCCGGGTTTTCTCTTGCCACCAGGTTGTGAGTTCAGTAAGGGCCTTGGGGTTCTGTCGTTCGCCAATCGGTGCACACGTCCCAGCCACTTGAGCCTGTTGCATTTTATGAATTGGACGATGTTGGCGTCGTCTTGGATGTTATAAAGTTCTTCATTGTGACGAATACCTCAAACATCGTCGTCGCAAACACCGTCTAATTAAAAAAATATATGATTAATAAATTAATAAATTCACAAGTAATAAGTCTGCCACTGTTTTAAGAAGCGCAAAATTATTACGATATTTACTCATAAAAGAATACGTGGAAAATTCCAAAACAACGCGAAATCTAGCTCTGAGTTATAATAATTATAACTTCCTTATTATTAAGAAGTATCTTCTTTTTTTAATAAGGTTATAAGAATCAAATCGACTCCCGGTGGGGTCTTCCCTGAGAGATACGATGACTGCTCTTTATGGGTTCGTCCCCCTATTAAACAAAAATAAAAAATAAAAGAAAGTAGCTTTAGTTTTAACTTGCCTGTATCTAATATCCTCTGGATGGGACAGAAGACGTCCACGGTGATCTCTACCGCGCTCAGTCTTGATCTTCACCTTTATGTCTCACAGTCTTTCCAACTTTCTTCGTTATACCAGACACGATATATTTGTTTCGATCCCATTAATCGCCTGCTAGACGATATAATTGGGATTTCTTTCAAGGCCTCGTTCCATGGCAATGTTGGTACATCATGGTCGCCAATCGGGGTTTCAGGTATACATAAATTAACAATACTGATTAGTCATTCAAGCTTAAGTTTTTCAATCAATCGACAGTGTACCATCTCTCTTAGGCCATGTGTGTGAGTGTAAACCTATTCTTAATTTGTTCTTTTTGTCACCCTTTCATCAAGTGAGGACAGTGTATTTGTGATTCAAAATAAATTATTTATTTTAACTACTAACAAGCATTTGTTATTTTATTAGGTACTCCTAAATTATCGAATAAGTTGAGCACGGCTGTATAATATATTATATGCGTTGAATTGAAGGTCGAGGTTTGATTACCCAAACATACATTGCCTTAGACCCAAAAAAGTCGACGGCGTGTTGAGGCACAGGAGACTGATCATCTACTTGCCTATTAGATTACCAAATTATCATGAAAGAGATACAGACATAATATAAAAGAGTAGATTGTCGAGAGTTTTTTACGCCGGCTTTTTCTCTCGGCCTACACCCTCTGTCTTCTTTGCCGATGAGTAAGGATGCCTTCAAATTTAATGACGTGGAATAAGTGATACATGTATCTTATGTTCCATAATAAACATTTTTTTTATTTTTTTTTTATTTTTTAGAAATCCGAGGCCCGATCGAAAGGTAGCGCAACTGATTTATTTATTTTGATTTCAACAAAAAAATGTTCATAGCAATACATAGCCTCCGATGGATTCCGTCTAAAAGAGATAGTTGTTATCAAATTGCCAAAATCTTATATAAGAATACATAACAATACACACATATACATTGTTAGAAATAAAAGTTAATCAAAAGGATATTAATTATAATTTATGAGTAATGTTATAATGGTATTGCATAAAGCCTGTCTTCCTTCCTCTACCTCTGTGTAATCAAGCCATCAATTAATTCATCTCAAATAATAGTATATATATTACAGAGATTATACCTACATATAATAAAATTTTTAACTACGACTTGTCTGCATAAGCAAAACGGTTGTTTGCCATACTCACCTTCACATGATTAACCCTCAAATTATAGTAAGCAATTATTTTTAGATGAAACAATGTAATAATCAATAAACCTGATAACATTGTTGCTAATTAAGTGGGACATGAATACAAAGTAGCTGCTATAGTCTATACAAATGCTTTTCGAGTCGCCTGAAGTACCTTCATTCATTCCAGGATAGATTTTAATGATTATTGTAGCTAAATGTCATCTGGTTACAAATTAACTAGAATATCTTTAAATTAATCAATAAAGCTCTTTATAAATTTGACGATTATATAAATGATCCTAATCTTTTGGTTTTATTTGCTCCAGTTCAAACCATTTGTGTAATCAAAACTTGGCGATGAAAAAGAGTATCGGAGAGTTTCTTGCCGGTTCTTCTTGTCTACGCCCTACGGACTTGCGATCTGGTAGTAAATGAACATCTAATTTAACATATTTTCTGTTGTCGTTCATAAGTGTACTTGGTTACGTATATAAAGTAATTTTGAGTTTGAGTTTGGACAGCTCTATTCATTGAAGAAGAGTGTAGGTTGTTAGTCGAAGCCGTGGTAAAAATAGTTGTATTCACTTATATTTGCTCGCCCAACTTAGTATTAGACCATCCAGAATCAAGACTTAACTATATATAGGTATGTCAAAATCCGATCGACTCTGAATTTTGCTCTTAGGCTATGTTCACATGTAACGCGCGTTAACGCGCGTCAACGCGCGATCTAATTTGAAGAGCGTTCAGATGATGAGCGCTAACGCGCGTTGCGAGAGTAGGTACTCGTCAGTCTAGTTCGGTAGAACGTAGAAAATGGACGTGGAAGAGGCTATTATTTTGTGGTTATATTATAAAGAAAAATATAGAAAAAGAAAACGTACACATTGGGTTCATCCAATTTTGAAAAAAAATACTAATTATATTATATTTTTTATACAAATTTGCTATATTCCAACTTGCTGACCTTTTTTCTACTTCATCGATTAGTAAGTCGATGTCAATATCTTCAATTTCACTCATTTTAAAAGCGAGAACAAAATATAATTACGAAAATTATCAAAATTACATGCGATCGCGATGAAAGCGCGCGCTCATCTGAACAGCAAACGGACATTACATTAATATCAAAGCGTGCGTCAACGCGCGATCACCTGCGTCTAGAGACTTTTTCTCTGAGCGCCGCGTTGACGCGCGTTAACGCGCGTACATGTGAACAGTTGTATGAAAATACCATAATCTCTAGTCGCGCGATTTGAAAACGCGCGTCAAGTTTTTGCCATCTGAACATAGCCTTAGAGACCTCGAAGACAGAACAATTGGATGCAACGAGACGTAATGAAGACGGCGCGGCGGAAGAAGAACTAAGCAAAACCTATATTTAATTACTATTAATGACAATATTAGCGTTACTTTACGCAAGTACTATAAAATAAAACTTCGTTAACGGCTATAAATGAAAATTTATTGTTATTTACAAAACGTTTCGAGTACTTTTCAGCAATCGTGTCAACAATAAATTTTATTTAAATACTCTTTATTGAAAGGTTTAAACTAAACTTGCATATGTGAGTTTGTGAAGTAATATAACTCGATGTTTCGCTTGGATTTTAGTCGTGGTTGAGAGGTCTTTGTATAAGATTTTAAAATGTAATTCCGAAAACCAAACCTATTAATTAGTGTAATTTTTGTTGAATACAATTAGTGTAGTGTGTATAAAAGAATAAAGTTTATTTTTTATTTTATAGCAATCAAGAACAGTCTACACTTAATTTCCAACATAATATGTTCGTATAAAACACAAGTAATAAGCCACAGGTTATAAGAAACGCAAAAGTATTACGATATTTACTCATAAAAGAATAGATGGAAAACTCCATCACAACGCGAAATCTAGCTCTGAGTTATAATAATTATAACTTCTTAATTATTAGGAAGTATCTTCCCTTCTTAATAACCTTCATAGAATCAAATCGACTCCCGGTGGGGTATTCCCTGAGAGATACGATGACTGCTCTTTAAATAAATCATAAATAAATCAGTGGCGCTCCAGCCTTTTTAAGTCTAGGCCTCAAAATCAATCTAATAGTAGAAGGTGTTCAGCTGTCTCTGTATATCAGCTGTATCTGTTTCAAAATTAATCTAATAGTAGAAGGTGATCAGCTTCCTGTCCATTCCAGTTCTTCCAGTCCATTGGTGCACAGCCGTGGACGAAACCTACGACCTACGAGATTCGCACGCTGAAGCGTCTGGGCCAACACTTCTCTTAATAATGATTGTGTTTATTAGAGAAATAATGTTTTTCTTATTGTTTAACTAGCGTAGACATAAATTACGCATTACTCCAAAGCTATATTGTAATCATTCAGGGCTCAGTTCAGTTTTATATATAATCAAAAACAACCACCGTTTAGTTTTAAAGAGCCTTCAGGCCTCCCCAAAAGCCTTCGTCTATTGAAGTAATAGCTAATTCTGTAGGAACACAACATCAATTAGAAGCGAACTGAACACCCGAAATGCCGCGTCAAAGTTGAAGAGCCTTGGGGTGGCTGCAATTTTTTCAGGGGTCACCACCCCTGCGCTGTGGTGACGCTTGCATCGGAAACTCCACTGCCTGTAGGTTGGCCAGTTTGAACGTTTTTGGTTATTAAAATATCTTTCGGAATTCATTATAATAAATTTATTAAGCACACAATCATACATCCATGTGCTTGTTACTGTATCGTTGTCGTCGTCATGATTATTTATTTACACTTCGTTACATTTATAGAAAAAGAAATAACCTAAAAAAAAAAAAAGAAATATGAGTAAAGTGCAAGAAGTGCATTACCAAATCTTATAACAAAATTATAGAATCACCAACCTTATTCTTAAATAATACAAAAAAATACACTAATAGCTACTCTCACGGTTGTAAAAGGCCGGCAACGCACCTGCCCTCTGGCATTGAGAGTGTCCATGAGCGGCGGTATCGCTTATCATCAGCTGAGCCTCCTGTTCTATAAAAACTATTCATGAATTGCGATGCAATACAAATAACAATAAATTAATTTATCATTTGCGAGATCCATACGTATGGAAAGATCAATGTTATTAATATCACACAAATACCATTCAATACTTTCATATCGTAATAAACTGAAACTAGAAATTGCCCAACCTACACCGACCCCACTATAGCTGGGTCCATTTTGACGTGTCGATTTTTTCCCGGGCGGCGCGTGTTTCGTTTATTTGGCACACATGCGCCCGATCAGACGAGCTCGATCGATCCGTCCATCACTCGCATATATCACGATAATTCCTCATTCCCTTTCGCATTTCCGAATTTCCGAATAGCTGATTGGTTCACGCGCTTTTATTAAAACGTACTGAGTAAACTATAGAACCGCGTATGATGAGTATGTCGAATAATACTTGTATCAAACGCTGACAGCCTTTTTATAATATTTTATAGACTACTAGCTGCCCCCGCGAATTTCGTTTCTCCTTAATGTGATTTTACTTAGCCTCCCTTTTTAGTACATACCAACATGGAACATTTTGCTATGCTACCCCATAGACTGTTCGGTTTTGTATAATGAAAACTTTTTAAGGTTTTTCTGTGAATTTTTCTATTTAAACCTCAGAGTTCAAGTCATAAGATTTTAACTAACAAAAAAAATAGGTGTTGATCGTAGAAGGGTGAAAATTAAGGGTTTTATGTATATTTGTACTTTGTATCATAAAGAAATAAAAACAAGAATCGGCTACTATCTATCTTTCAAACTCCCAAGTGATAAGAGATGTCCACCCCAAAAAAATATTTTTTATTGTTTGTTATGTGGCATTAAAAAATACGTACAACCCTTCATTTTCACCACTCTACGATCAACCCCTTTTTTTTATTATAGTGTATAGTTATTTGTCTTGAACTAAAAATGTTTCCAAGAAATAATATACCTGGCAAAACAAAGTTTGACGGGTCAGCTAGTATTGTGTATAAAAATGGTTAAAAACATGAATGACCACACCCATCTTAGGCTATTGAAACGGCTAGCCTCCATCAAAATAAGAAAAAATTCGTTAAGTTTGGGAGTTTTCTCATCTTACTAAGACTTGACACAGTTATGAAGTGGCGTATAAAAGTGCTCCAAAATAAGCAAACCCTACACTCGCGACCTATTTCCATGAATATACCTTTATAAAAACTTAATATTAATGTAATCAGATCAGTAGCCTAGTGGCTTCTGCGTGCGACTCTCATCTCTGAGGTCGTAGGTGCGATCCCCGGCTGTGCCTTAGATGAATAATTAAATAAGTAATTGGCGCTACGAATTTTTTAGGTCTGGGCTTCAAATTTCTGTAGGCAAGTAGGTGATAAGCCTACTGTGCCAGACAAACGCTTTTTTGGTTTAAGGCAAGCCGGTTTCCTCACGATGTCCTTCACCGTTCGAGCGAATGTTAAATGCGCACATGGAAAGAAAGTCCATCAATGAGAGCCACACGCTGAAGCTACTATTCCAACACTGTTCTATATTCCTACACTTATATAATACATATATTTTTACTAGCGGACCGGACAGACGTTGTCCTGCATGGTATTCCAAGCGATTAGGATATTGAACAAAGTATGAAAGTACCGACTGCAGCGCCATTAATCCAAATTAACACAAAAAAAATAATTCAAATCAGACCAGCCGTTTAAGAGGAGTTAAGCGACATACACACGTACAGTAGAATTATATATATGTATCCTATCCTATCTTTTAAGTTAGATCAAACTGCACACGGTGTGCAAATTTGATTGAAATCGGTTAAGTAGTTTAGGAGTCCATAGCGGACAAACAATGTGACGTTAATTTATATGTATTAAGATTTTTCACCCGTTCCGGACATCCATCCCATGAGTTTTTTGATTGAGTCCATGATTTAAGCTATTAGTGAAGTGTGAGGAGGCTTTGTTTAAAAGGAAAATTATCGATTATACCACTCGTAATCTCAGGCAGAAGCTGGTAATATAAAAAATTAATGTTCCATAGGTTGGGGTCAGAACGCCAATCGGTAAATTAGCAATTAATGAATGCGACTCGGCCATCGCATTTTTACTGCATGTAGATTGTAGCTGGAATATGCATACACGCGATGTGAACTAGAGATCAATCTAAAGATACATCTTTACGAATTACATCAGTTGTTGTATATGTATTTGTAACGTGCATTTCGTAGTTGAAATAGCTTTAGAATTTTTAAGTCACTTATCTATAATATGATTTTTAAAGTGAAACTTAGGCGCATGAGGATAAATTTTTACGGACGAAACGCAATAATAATAATATGAGCGTCACAAAGATGTGCAGCGTTTTTGTCGACGAAAAAATAGAATTTCTATAAGGTAAAAGCCCTAATAGATAATTATGTACCAATATATGATCACAAATATACGTAGTATACATGATCATCTATTGAGGCTTTTATCTTAGGAATAATTAATTTACAATGAAGTTTCATTTCTGATATGTGTCCTTTGTACGCACGCACTTTTTTAGTTTGTTTTTATTCAATTTAGTCTAAATTGAGCATTGTTTACAGGACTCGTAGTTACATTTTTGACAGATTCAAATACAAAAACGAATAGAAATATTATTAGTGAATTCAGAAGTATTATATATATACCTCAGGGTCGAGAGATTCTTCAACCAAGACGTACGTAGCTTTCTTTCTGCCGGTTTGCTTTGCCACCTTTTAAATTGATAAATTCTAAGAATATCCTGTGATGACACCCTCGTGTGGAGCGAACAAGCTTTTTTCGCAACGAGCCCGCAGCATTCATCCCTCCTCCCACACACCCCACCCCTCCCCATACTGTGCACGGAATTTGATTAATGCAATGTTCACGATAATTATTCCTGTTACTATTTTTTGACAGGCCAAAGTTTTTTAAGCACTTTTTGTATGTTTCAGCAATATATGTACTATCAGCAAACGACTTCACTTAAATAAATTGATATCAACATTTGTTAGGGGAATATTTGATTTGGCCTAGTGGCTTCAGCGCGGGACTTTCATCCCTGAGGTCGTAGGTTCGAGCCCCGACTTTCTATGTGCGCATTTAACATTCGAACGGTGAAGGAAAATATTGTGAGGAAACCGGCTTACCATAGACCCAAAATGTCGATAGCGTGTGTCAGGCACAGAAGGCTGATCTAGGTGATCAGCCTATTAGATAGACAAATGATTATAAAACAGATACAAAAATCTGAGGTCTAGACCTAAAAAAGGTTGTAGTGCCACTGATTATTAAAGACAATTCTAAGTTCAGCGTAGCTAAGTCATTCAAATATATAGCCATATATATGAGAGATAGTATAAAAGATAGCTCTGAGTATGACTTTAAGTAAAAGTATCACCAAACGCCAACCCTAAACGATGGCTTTCAAAGGACCTGAGTTCGAATCCCGGCGAGAAATGATATCGTTTCGTTTAGGTGCAGAGATGCGTTTAACTAAGTTTTTACATTTCGAATTACTCTCCAATGAATGTTTGTGCTAAACACATGGTGATAAGAAAGTGGTGATAGAGGTGATAAGAACTAAATCTAAAATTATCGTGATTCATTGCACTTTTTATTTTTCATGTATCCTTTTATAGGTTAGTTTTTTTTGATCCTGTTTAGTTTTGTATTAATTGTATTATGTATTTTTGCACTTCTAGCTTACCTACCTCCCTGGAAGAGACCGCTCGAAAGCGATAAGGCCGCCAGTTGCCCTCCATTTCATTTTATTATGTTAAGGCAAATAAAAAATTAATAAATAAATTATAAATGTTTTGTCCTTATCACTCATGGTACTTTTCAAATAAGTAAACCTGCCTCCAAAAAGTAGAGCAAAATTTAATAACCGAAATGTAAAAAATGCATGTTAATTTTAAATAAATTCAAGGAACCATTGATATTGCTGATGGTACAATAAATTTTCAAAGGTTTTTTTGAAAAGCGCCGAAAATATATAGTGAATTGGAAAATTAATAAAAATGTATACTTAAGCTTTTTAGTGTTGTAGTTGATTTGTGAAATTTTCTCTAAAATTAAAGAGTATAAAAACTTTATTTCAATCTGTTAATAAATTGAATTATATTTGGGCCATTTAAAAGCTCGGGCGAGTATTAATACCATAAGTTTGACAACAATTATAAATAACTTAAAGAAATTATGATAAATAATATGACATTTTCATGCCTATATGGCTGAATGTGCGGATTTTTACAGTTATTCAATCTGAAGGTACCACTTCCTTTGCAAATATACGATTTATTTAATATAATTCAATGGTTATTTTTTCTAAATCACTGTTTTAAAGGATGCCTGTGTAGAAGATGCTTATGCTGCCACTTAAATGAACCCGTGATAAACAGTCTAAAGTACGGAAGTAAAGTGAAAATAGTCCGATAACCAATGGGGCATGGGGCTGACTCATTCTTGCGCCTATTCAATTATTCATTCTGTTCCTATCAATCGATATACGAAGCTAAAATATCGAAACATAATTTACGTATTATTTCCAAAATATTGACTATAATTTGGGACCATTTACGATATTCATGAAATAAAACTATGTTAATACTAGATTAACTCGCAAAATGAACGTAAGTCATCGAGGTGCACTAACCACTAAGTCACGAAAAAATATAAGCCGCAAACAAAATCACAGTACAACTCTAAATAAAACAAATTAAATTTTGTTCAAATCTAAATTAACCAAAACTAAGCATTCAATTTTGTACAAAAAAACTTCGAACTTAAAGTACGTTCAACTAATTAATAACGACAAAAAGATAACCCCAAAACGTTAAATTAAAACTGTTTTCCAAAATTGGCTCTACAACTCCTCAAATTAGTAATTATGGAGCATATTAATTAAGTAGGATGACAAGTGGCCTCTCGGTACTTAAGTGAATTTAACTCGAACAAAAATTTCAATTGCACAACCCTTGAATGTAAATAGATAGAAAAAGCTAACAGTAAATACTCATTAGCGTTTCCAACTTTGATTTTGAGAACTACAAATTTCGGTACGTTTATTTCGATGGATCAAGTGCTCATGTTGGGTTTCAGTGAAAATAAACTTATTTTGCCTTTGGTAGCATCAGTACTGCAAAACGTTTCTTTCGGCTATATAAATCATTCAATCAATCATTTATTTGCAAAGTAAGTGATACATTCAGATTTATCTAATATAAAAAATTCTCGTGTCTCAACGTTCGTTTCCAAACCCCGAAGCGGCTCGTCCGATTCTAATGAAATTTTATATGCATATTATGTGAGTTTGAGAATCGGCTAATGTCTATTATTCAAACCCCTAAATGATAAGAGGTTAAACCCCAAAATTTTTTTTTATTTCGTAGACAATTTTTTTTGTTTTTATTTTTTTATGATACAACATACAAAAAACCATGTAACACCTAATTTTCACCCCTCTACGATCGACCCCTACTTTTTTATAATTATTGTATTTATTTTTATTGAACTAAAAAAAATGTTTCATATAAATAATATACATGGCAAAACAACGTTCTTACTTTCTATGAGCGCATTTAACATTCGCTCAGTGAAGAAAAACATCGTGAGGAAACCGGCTTGCCTTAGACCCAAAAAGTTGCCAGTGTGTGTCAGGCATAGGAGGTTGATCACCTACTTGCCTATTAGATTGCCTGCGCCACTGATTTATTTTATTTTTTATAAGAAATAATAATGAGTTTATTTCGTATAAGTAGATATGCATAACAATGTGTAAGAGAAGCTTCCATAACAAACTAATGTTTTAAAAAGTTTTAATTACAATTTTGAAGTTTTATAAAATTGTTAACAACAAATTCTTCTGTTAATTTTTATCAGCATACGCGACGCGTAACACGCTTGAGTGAGTGTGTGGATGCATGTGAGCGAATGAGTGTAATGTGTAACTACATATTTAGGTCTCAGTAGCACCTCCAACACTGCATAACGTGTGTCCAGAAGCCAGTCCCTTAACCGTTTTAAATTGTGGAAAGTGAGCGGGAATCGAACCTATGACCGCTACCTCAGGGATGAGAGTCGCACGCTGATGCCACTACGCCAACACTACTCTAAATAATTAAGAATAAACCTTCTAAAATCCTTGAAAATGTATATTAAAAATCCAAATCAACGACCAAAGTAGAGGACATAAAAAAAATAAGGCAATTGAAATGGCGCTGGACCGGGCACATGACGAGACGAGTCGGTTGAAATGGACAAAAATTATTACAGAAGGGCAACACGCGATGGAAAAAGGAATAGAGGAAGACAGAGCAATACATGGAAAGAAAAGAATGGAAGCAGCTGGAATAGGCCTATGTGTCACAGGGCACGCTGATTACCAAAAACGGGTCATATTTATTTTATTTATTTATTTATAAAAGCTTGCCAACGCTCGGCACACTGATACATTGATAAATGAAAAAAATTTTTTTTTTATGTGTCAAGCACTTACAGGCATTACATTAGAAATAATAAAAAGAAATTAAGCAAAACAATAATATAATTTAAATAAACTTTAAACAAAAATCGCTGTTAAAGTGTGAGGGGAGCAACTATGGATCCAGCTTGTTTAACAGAATGCTCAATCTGGACATCGGTGAATTTTGACCAAAACGCATCAAATGATGTATAAGATTAAGTTAGGTTATGTAACTTAAATAAGTGTTAATCTTATTATACTGGATGTCAGCAATAAAGTCTTAATAATAATATATTAGAAGTCACTTAGCCATAGCCAGACAATAGTTTTAAACCTACATTTATGTGGTGTAGGATCATCTATCACAGTCCTCCCCGCACCTCAGACCCCCCGTACATCAATCTTGTGCACCCGCTGATGCTACTAGCTGTAATTTGTTGCTATTCAAGTACTAAGTAAGTGAATGTGTTGTTTCGAATACAGTTTTATGTTATAACAATATTTTTGAAGCGCACAATGTATACATGTAACTAGAAATGTAAAAGCTTCTGAACCGGCTAGTGCACTTTATTTTTAACGAAAGCTCCTTTTTATTATTTAAATAAAGTATATTATTATATTATATCTATTGAAGTGCACCACAGTCCACATCGTATTCGTAATACATCTATTACAGTATATATGTTACAAGCTATCTATTGTAAAATACATGACAATTATCAGAGGTTGTACTCTTTAGGTCTGGGCCTCAGATTTCTGAATCTGTTTCATGATCATTTGTCAATTTAACAGGTGATCAGCCTCCTGTGCCTGACACACGCGGTCGACTTTTAGGGACTAAGGGAAGCCGGTTTCCTCACGATGTTTTTCTTCACCGTTCGAACGAATGTTAAATGCGCACATAAGAAGAGAGTCTATTGGTGCTCAGCCGGGGAACGAACCTACTACCTCAGGGTTGAGAGTCGCAGAAGCCACGGACAACACTGTTCTGTATGAATTTTACCAGAAAAAAAAACAAAGTTACAGTTTCAATTTTAGTTTTTCCTTGTATTTTATTGCTATTTATATTTGCGAACAGTGGTTGGGTTACACTCAAACCTGGTCTTGCGTTCAAATCCCAGCTGTGTAACAATTATTTCAACTCTTCTTCATATTATGAAGACATCGTGAAGAATCTGGAACCTTCAAAAATTGATTTCACATCATCATTATGATTGCTAATATCATTTTATACCTACTACATCCCTAGCTACCTGCCTTTAAAAGAAGTGGTCAAATACAATCTACGGCTAATCCACATTAAGCCGTTTATTATTAATCTAAAATTTACAGTGGCCCTATAATATTATAATTTACAACCACTTTCCTTACTACAAAATTCCTACGAATATTGTAAAAGCGAAAGTTGAGGACTCTCAATCTAGTTCCGATCTCATTGAAAGCGAAACTAAATATATAGTTTTAGTGTTTCGTACGAAAGCAGGTTTTTCAAAATAGTTCGGAGAGAATTCGTTTTTTACGCTCATAGCGGACGATATTGCTCTAGTAAGAGAATGAGGTGTATTAAAATGCTTTATTTATTATTTAAATGCTAATATTATTTTAATAAAACTGTTGTGGACTGAATAACGCATTTGAAATTACTTTTCTTTGCGTATTTAAAGTAGGTAAGATAATTTAATAATCATATAAACATATGGTTTGGATAGAACATTACCAATTACATTCGCAATATAAACAAACTAATTAAAATTTTACTGTATTGATATTAAAATTTAAATTACGATAAAATTAGGTTTTACTAACATAATCCTGCCGGTCGTGACTATGACGTATTCGAAGATTCAAATAAAAGTGAGCCTTATATCATTACGTTAAGATGTATTTTACATTGCTCATAATAGAGGCTTCGTAGGACGAGGGTGGAATCCGACAAAAAGCTGTCGGACCGGTTACTAGCTACAACCGATTCCGAAGGAATCAAATGTCCTAATATATTCTAGTTTTTTTTGATCATGCCTCAAGCTTTCGAAAGGGATAGTGAGTTATTCAGAAAACGGACCTGGTTTTTATATATTATTAATAGATATAGAGATCTACCATATGTGGTATGATTAGTAGGTGCCAATTTCTGAGTTACTGATATTTTATAACAAGTTTTACGTAGTGAGAACTATTGTTAAAACAAGATGAACGCGCCTTGGAATATTTGTGTAATGCACTATAACTTAAAGCAATAAATACGTTACGATAATTCTAAGCAATATTGCTAATAGCGGTGATAGAGGCTCTTGATTGAACTTGAACTAAATTCGTTCCCCAGAGATTAAATGTTTATCTTATTTATCTTGCCACACTACTTCTAATTCTAATTCAAGCAATTTAGTTCAAACTTGAAGGTTTTAACTGCACATTATTCTCTCTATAAAAATACATTAGACCATTTATTTACTATAAAATCATTTGTGATCGTCATTTAAAAACATTATAGGCGCTTAAAGTGGAGTTAAGATAAAAAACCTGTCTTCTTTTCCCGAGTATGTTTAATACCTAATTATTGATTATACTCCTGTGTGTTACCTTTGAGTTCTGTGCCTCAGATTTCTGTATCTGTTTCGTGATCATTTCCTTTTTTAAGGTAAGTAGGTGATCAGCCTTTTGTGTCAGCGATCAGCACATTTTGAGTCGACAAGTATGCTTTCTATGCCTGACACATGTCGATTTTTGGGAGTCATCCCGCTTTCCTCACGATGCCAAATGCAAGTAAGTGTTAATTGCTTTGATTTTGGTCGCTTTGGAGTAGAGACTTTTCGGCCGTCGGGTTCATGTGCATAGACGCTAATTAAAGATTTAAGTTTGCACCTGGTAGATAGTACCGGTAACCCCAGAGCTGGTGCTTTTATCGCTCAACGAATAAGTATCGCAATACAGCGAGGAATGCATTAAAGATACACTGCCACAGGGACCTAACTTTTTAAACTTGTTTTAATCTTCCAATTATCAATGTTTAATTATTATTAATATAAGTAAATAAATATTATTCGATTATTGTTAATCAAATTAATGCTTTAGCTTAGAAATAAAAATAAACAAATGCTATCTGTAATACATAACAAAAATCTTGTTTACATAGACTGTATTTAAAAATTCCTTTCGCTAATTTTATGTTGATGAGTGTTTATGCAAGGAACTGGTTGGAACAACAATCACTTTGAGGTGAATGATACACCTTGATATTGAACTGGTTACTCGCAGTGACCCCTGGCTTTGACTCATTACAAAATTGTTCTATAAACACAAGGTTTTATATATATATAATAATATAGAGGTCTTATCTCTGAGGTACGACGAGTAGAACAATAGATTAGAATAGAAATAAAAAGAAATCAGTGGCGCTACAACCTTTTAGGTCTGGGCCTCAGATTTCTGAATTGCAATTGAAAATTTGCAATCCAATAGGCAAGTAGGTGATCAGCACACGTGCACCTGTGCCTGGCACAGGCCGTCGATCTTTTTGGGTCTAAGACATGTCGGTTTCCTCACGATGTTTTCATTCACCGTTCGAGCAATTTTAAAGTTCGCACATAGAAAGAAAGTCCATTCTTTCTATGTGCAGTCGGGGATAGGATGTGCCTACGACCTCAGGGATGGGAGTCGCACGCTGAAGCCACTAGGCCAACACTGCTCACAGAATAGAAATAAAATATAATAAAAAATTTGAAAGCCTTCTGGCAATGTGAAATGTCCATGGGCGACGGTATCACTTAACAACAGGTGAGCCTCTTGCCCGTTTGCCATTTACATTAAAGTAAAAGGCATAAATATGAGTGTCATAAAATGTCAAATTCAATTCTTACAATGTAACATCGAAGATATTATAAGTACAGACAGACAAATTTGCCCCAGACCCCATCAGACAATAAGGAAGAACAATGGGCGGCTATCGCTTTCGAGCGATCTCTTCCAGGCCACCTTTTATTCAGAAATAAAAATAAACTACATTTTTATTATCACGCAAAAAAACATATTTGAGTGACTGCCTGTGAAAACGTTTAAGTTTAATTGACACGATTATTATTTAATTACGCTTCGATACCTTGAACATATAACAGCCTATATATATGATTAGGCACCGAGTGGTCTTATATACAAGCGATTTTCACAACCCTATATAGAAATACCTACTGAGGGTGAAATGCAAGAATTAACAAAAAATAACAAATAACGCTAACTAACGAATACTAAACTAAAATCTAGAAAAAAGTAAACAATAATCGTAAGGTAATTCATAGAAAAATAATGATTATAAGTAGCTAATTACAAGGTAGAAGAAAAGAAGATTCTTAAATGAATTTATAATACTGACTCGTCTCATTTCAAGAGGAGTTATTATTACTGATATGTCAGACACTATAATAAATATATTGAGGTATTTTTTGTATATTAAAACATGTCGACGAAAAGCCACTTTTTGCTTAATACTATGCAACTTTTACTTACAATAGAATGTATTAATAACCCTGACCTTTAAAATAAAACTACTTTGTATAAGAATAACATTAAAACCAGATTTAGACAACGATTTATAACTCAAATAAGTTATTAAAAGGTTCTTAAATTACAGGGATAAATATAAATCATTATGATTTTAATAAGATAAATCTTACCCGATTTAACTAAAGTACTTCTATCACACGCAGAGCAGTGAGGTCGTGGGTTCGATCACCGCATACTAACTCAGGCAAGTCTCGCACTTTTATTGATACATTAATTAATTTTAAAATGATCAAGGTCGTCGTTTCTCTATATGGTTGAAGTAATAATTACTGTTTTTTATTAGTTACATTAATTCAATAAAATTTAAAAATTTTGGCGTTGGTACTCATTACCAAATTATAATTCCAATGCTATATAAACATTAAGAGCAGTGATAGCCTAGCGGCTTCAGCGTGCGACTCTCATCCCTGAGGTCGTAGGTTCGATCCCCGGCTGTGCACCAATGGACGGTCTGTCTATGTGCGCTTAACATTCGCTCGAACGGTGAAGGAAAATATCGTGAAGTAACCAGCTTTAGACCCAATAAGTCGACGGCGTGTGTCAGGCGCAGGTGGCTGATCACCTTCTTACCTATTATATATATATTTATATATTTGTTTTATTGTCTATCACACGACGACAGCGTTGACACTGTTTGACAGAAAGACACCAAAGGGATAGTTTAGTTAAAAGACTATATATATAAAAAAACGCATCTAGGAAAATTTACGTTCCATGGTCGATCTTGGTTAATTAAATGATTTTTAATTGTCTGACGTAGTCTGTTTCTTATAATCGTCTTAATTAATACGCGTAAAGTGAATTCTGGCAAGGTTTTTTATTAATTTTTGTTGAATACTTTATAACCGACTAGCGGCTCGTCCCTGCTTCGCACGAGTGGACATTTAATTTTTTAAACATTTTTTGTAACATATGTTCTTTAATATTGTGGAACATTTTTCGTTCTATCATCAATAGTTTTCGCAGGGCGTGATGAAGAAACTTGACGCCTTTGAAATGTGGTGTTACCGAAGAATGCTGAGGATAGGCTGGGTCCATAGTCACGAACCAAGAAGTTCTACGGCGCGTCAAACAATCCCGAGAACTCCCGTTAAACATTAAAAAGAAGAATATAAGTTACTTGGGACATGTGTTTCGAACGGTACCGACTTCTTCAAGTAATCATGATGGGCAAGGTCCAGGGGAAAAGACGGGCTGGCAGAAGGAGGAAGTCGTGGCTCCGCAATATTAGAGAATGGACGGGAGTGGCCATCGTAGAACGGCTGATGCGCTTGGCGAAAAATAAGAAGGAGTTTGACGAGCTGACCGCCAACCTCCAGTAGTGGAGAGGCACTTTAAGTAGAAGAAGAAGCGCGTGATGAAAGATATTTTAAACGCATTTCATTACACCTTAGGTAACATTATTGTAGTTTAAGTAGGAATCCTTATTTTTTTTCTTGAAATTAAAATAGCCTATATTAATCAGCGATAATGTAGCATTAAAATGGTGACAGAATTTTTAAAATCGGTCTAGTACTTTATGAGATGTACACAGCCATACCAGTGGTCGGCAATATAATATATATATATATATAATTTATTATTTTTTAATAAATAAAGTTACTAATGTAACCTAATTACTAGTGTGAACCTCTTGCCAAAATCACAGCTTGAATCCTTTCCACGATGTTTGTAATAACGTTTTGAGGAATACGTTCCCACTCTTCTGCAATTATTCTTTTTAGCTCCCTGATGTTTTGTGAAGTAGGTTGCACTTATCTAATCTCTTTGGAACATACCAGAATGTTTAATTGGATTGAAGTCAGGACTTCGAGCTGGTCCATCTAAACCACGGATCCCAACTTCTTGTATGTCCGCTTTCACGTCGCCAGAACGGTACGGGCGAGAATTAGAAGGTAGAAAGCTAACTCGAAGTCAACATTGGGGTATGCCCATGATGCAGGGTATATAGCGCTATTTATATTCTTAATACTCCTTTTAGGCCTTAAATAACTTTACGAATACGGTCTATATTATAATATACGCAGAAAATACTAAAAAATATCATTATGCGTGGGCCATTACAAAGATTTGGGTAAATCGTACACTTTTTTATACAGTTTATGAACATTCGAAACAACGTAACAAACAAAGCATATAATATGTTTAAATAAATAGTATTAATAAATAAAATAAAAAAAATATACATAATTTTTTGCTTCAAAAATAACTAGAATATATCGTGGAAAGACACCAGTTTGTCCCGTGTTTAAAGAAAATGTTTATACACTCGATATATGTAAAATTAATGTACGTTTCCACGCAATTCTCGCTTGTCTAGTCACCTACGTTGTTGAGGCAGGTCATGGGCAAGGTGACATTCGCTTTACATTATACATTTAAAGGGAATTATACTTCTAAATGTTTCATTAGAATATTGTTTTATGAAACTGTTTTAATTAAATTAAAACACGTAATAATTGTTTTAACTATTAAATGCATACATATCTACCGTTCGTTTATAAATTAACTTGCACAGAGAAATGGCAAGCACTGGTTGCCTTTTTTTTTATATCCGAGGTGAAAATGCAGCGTCCTGCCCTCAAAAGACGCACGGGTACGTGGGACTCGACCCACACTAGAATCTCTGCTATTCGAACACTGGGTGAGCAATACCCACTAGAACCACCTCGAGTAGTTCCTACAAAGCCGCGTTACAGAGGCTCAGGGGTCGATGTCGCATTCTACTGGGACCAAGCACTGTTTGCCTAGACGCTTCGCCGTGCGACTGTGTAGGTACCAATAAACTTTCTGCATTAAACAGTCGTTCGTTGAAGGAAAACATGGCATATCTTAGACCCAAAAAAACGTTGCTGTGCACCACTACTATATGGAACCAGCTGCCCACTGAAGTATTTCCGAACCAATTCGACTTGGGTCCTTCAAGAAAATAGTAAATTCTTAAAATTACAACTCTAATTCTTAAAAGGCCAAAACCAATTCTTAAAAGGCCAAATCCAATTCTTAAAAGGCCAAATCCAATTCTTAAAAGGCCAACTACAATTCTTAGAAGGCCCAATCCAATTCTTACAAGGACGACAACTTGACAACCATCTGGCAATGTGAGTGTCCATGGGCGGCGTGCCCGTTTGCTCTATAAAAAAAGGCCTTATATCTGATATTAATGCTACGGAAAGTCGACTTTTCTTACATACTGCACATTTAAATAAAACTTCTATAAAGTATACTAGCTGATCCGGCAAACGTCGTTTCGCCATGTATACGTATATCATTTATAATAAAAAAATAGGGGTTGATCGTAGAGGGGTGAAAGTTAGGGATTGTATGTATTTTTTAATTCTGTATCATAAAAAAATTGAAATTAAAAATTTTGTCTAATAAATAAAAATAAAAATTTAGGGGTGGACTTACCCCTAACATTTAGGGGGATGAAAAATAGATGTTGTCCGATTCTCAGGCATACCCAATAAGCACACAAAATTTCATGAGAATCGTTCGAGCCGTTTCGGAGGAGTTCGATTACGCACCCCGTGACAGAAGAATTTTATATATTAGATATACGCGAGTTTATAACATTTCACAATATAATCATAAGAACTTTTTTATCTACCCATAACAACGTAGTATTTAATTCAGATGCTGGACTACTGCGCAGTAGTCTTGTATTTCTTATAAACTTTTCCATTTATCTAGAGTTGCATTGTCCATAAATATTACGCAAAGTAAACGCGGCAAATCAAAATATCAACTTTAAAAGTCATTTTGTGCATAATTCGTGGCTAAACCTAGTATAACAATCTTAAATGAACTTTATATTAATGACATAAAGTTAGAATTTGGCTGTTTTTTTTGTCATGTCCTCTCAAGGTCGGTGCATGAACTGTAGGAAACAACTAGTTTTGTGTTAAACAGTTTATTTATTATGTAATCGAAATTGAAAGTTAGAATAGTGAAATCAGTAGGTCTCGAATGCGTTCGACTATTTATGAGGCTTAATATAGAGACGCTCCTCTGATACACCAATGGCACTACAATCACTACAGTCATTTGTCTATTCTTATATGCAACTAGGTTTTCAGCCTTCTGTGCGTGAACGCCGTCGACGCAACAACAAGAATGGCGCTACAACCAGTCGGGGCCTCAGATCTGTTTCATGATCATTTGTCTAATAGGCAAGTAGGTGATCAGCCTTCTGTGCCTGACACACGCCGTCGACTTTTTGGGTCTAAAGCTGGGTACTTCACGATGTTTTTCCTTCACCGTTTGAGCGAATGTTCAAAGCGGAATGTCCATTGGTAAACAGCCGGGGATCGAACCTACGACCTTAGGGCTGAGAATCGCACGCTGAAGCCGCTGCGGGTAAGTCATGCCGATAGGTGACCAGCCTCCAGTGCCTGACACAACCAGTCGACTTTTTGGGTCTAAGACATGTCGGTTTACATGACATAGAAAATAAGTCCATTGGTGCGCAGCCGGGGTTCGAAGCTACGACCGCACGCTGAAGCCACTAGACCAGCACTGTTCTGAATATGAAATTAACAAAACTAAAACTAATAACCAATTACAGTCGTATATTTGTGAAAATAAGACCGATTTATATTCCCTGGTTCAAATTTCTAGACAAGTTTAGGTTAAATAATTAAAGTATCTTTTTTTCAAGACCAAATGCCATATAACCACTGGTTATTGGAAAAAATAACGACTGCAGTAATTTCGTTTGTTCGTCAAATCATGACGTGATTTATTGGTTGCAAATTTTAATTAAAACGTCAGCCGATCAGTTGTGTGAGTGCTGCCAACGATTTGGATGCATTTACCGAAATAAAACTGTTATTATGAACAATTTTGCTTTGTGATATGTGGACTTCAATTACACACTTACTTAGTGCTAATTATGAAAGTAATTAATAGCTTATAATAGGATCTTAAGCTAAGCTAAAAAACTGCAATGAATTTAAAAATTGTCAGTGCTATGCTATAGCGCTGGCAGCTTTTGGAAACTGTATTAAGTTAAACGAGGAAAGCACCAGCTCTGGGCTCACCGTTAATTGATGATTGCCGTCTGTACTCTTGTACCCACATTTAAAAAAAAAAAACTTATATATCAATTACAATACAATGATTATAAATAGCAATGTAATAAAAATACCTGTGTTTAAACTTTTGTAAATTCTATATAATGTTCGACTTTCCATTTTCTTATTTATTTAACTGTATCATTCAGCAGTTTTACGTATTACGTTTATACGTAAGTATGTATGCATAACGTATGTTTTTACATAATAAATCATCTTCTTATAGTGCCATCTCCTTTTGAAGGTTGGCGATAGTCATGGCTACTTGAATTTTATGCCGCATTTCTGATCAATGATTTGGTGCTTTGACCAAACCATTGTCTAAAGGTCTCCTTCTATCTACTTTGCCTTGTAAGATTAGTTGAAGGAGCTCGTATTTTTTTGACACTTAGACGTGTCCGAAATCTTATAAAATTGAACAAATATATTGGTAACATTTATTATATTAGCATAAGCCGTCCACAATGTCTCCATTGCGTTCTATCTTGAGCCACGTAATTCAGCTGGCTCCAAGTCTTTCCGGATCTATTTCCTTATCAGCAACTGTCAGGTTTGCTTGGGACGGCCACGCTTCCATTCCTTGCGGATTCTAATCAAGCGCCTGCTTAGGGTTATGTTTGGAATCTCTTCGAAGTGTATGGCCCAGTTCCACATCTGCTAACTGATCAGCCATCAATATAAGAAAAACATCCATATCCAGATTTAGTTTGGAGTATATAAATACATCTTTACTATATTAGTATTTCAACCTATGACCTTTACCAAACGCAAAAGTAGAGGCGTGAAGTTATAAATGCTTCTATGCAGTAACTCGTGAGGCAGAGACTTCCAGAGGTTTTCCATAAATTAGTGGCTGTCGGTTGCGTGACGTTGCACCACAGGCAGTTACACTACAAGACACATTTACTGAAACAACGATACATACTTTAATACAGTACATATGAAATAAAAAAGCTAGAAAAATTTACAGTGCGCAACAATTACGGTGAAGATAAATAATATGAAACAACCTGAAATGAGGATCATTCGAGAAAAGAGCGTACCAATTCTTAAAGGCTGGCAACACTTGTGAGCCTACTGGCAATGTAAGTGTCCATGGGCGGTGGTCCCTTACCATCAGATAGTAGGCTTCCTGATATTAAGTGAAAAGATAAATGAAGAATAAACATTGATAAAAAACAAGAACCCATTCTGATATATACCGATGTATGCTCCGTGTTAAATGTTGTGACGCGTCTTTTGCCTTTTGTTTTACATGCCCACTGCCAAGATGCCAATTTCACCACATAGTAAATACTATAGCTCACTCTTATTGTTACATACAACATGTGCTAGGTCGTCCTAAATCCTTTTCCATACAAATATAGTCGTGAAATATACATAATACAGCTTAAGGAAAAGTAAGAAAGTAGAAGAAAGAAAGAAGAAGTTTGCCTAGACCTTTAGTTTAAAATTCCATTTACACATTATATAGTTTATTTAATTTAAAACAAATAATGATCAGGAATTGCATCTTTTAGATATAGACATAGACATAACGTTTATTACTAACAAAACACAACACAGAAATACACAAAATAACAATAATCAAAGAAAAAAATAAAAAATAATGAAGAATAACAACTTTTATTTCTTTTTAAGAACAAGGTACGTTTTAAGTGTGTAATGCGTGTGTGATGTGGTTGTAATTGGCCCTGGCTCTGCATTATGCTGAGGAGTAGACTGTTCCACGGCGCTGGTCAAGCCATAGACCACATCAGCTAGTTTGCGCCTTAGTCGCAAAAAAAGAAAAAATAATGTAATAATACTAATACTTAGTAGAAAAAATAATATTAGTAAAAGTTATCAGTTTAAGTAATGAAGTCTTATGTAAAAATGAAAATTAAATTGAAATAAATATATACTTTTGTCGGATTAAAAACTAGATTTCGTGAGATTTTTCTTGAATAACATTGGTATTTGTTGGTATTTGACATATAATTTTTAATAGTATTTTGAATTAAAGATACTAAAATAGATGGCCAGAAGTGTAACAAAGTTTCTTCGCAGTAAGACGAATAGCATAAGTTCTGTGAGTTTACAAAAAACTGCATTATCCCCTAATGATCTTTACATAAAACGTTTGTTTTAGTATATATATATAGGTAACTACATGATATTGGACATAGTTGACCCGTCCGCCTAAAGAAAGTTTCATGAACTTTACGTCCAGACTTGCAGCTACAGGTAATAAACTAAAAATAAATTATTTAAATAGTTTTAATTTAAGCCTTGACTTGCGGAAAATTAAGAATATCCATCTAAATCATCATCAGCACACCACACATATTAGGTAATTTTATTTCATAATATTTCTTCCCCTTTCGTAAATGTCAGAACCAATTTGTATATATTAGGTATATATTTAGTATAATGATTAATTGTGACATATAATTTATATTAGCTATGTATAAGTAATATACCTAAAATCTAGGCCTCGTGAAATCAATTTCATATAATATCACTATTCCTTTACTCGACTGTCCCTTTCCATGCAAACGATGCCTGTAAGTGAGTGTTACCACCATCAAAAAGTACTTTAGCAGATTCTTTAGTACCAACCTGAAAAAATAATGTTACGCGTCAAATAATTTGTACAGCCAGTATTTAATAGATACAAATAGAGGAGAGGAGAATAAAAGAGATTAGAGAACAGAGGTTGGGAAATGGGAGAAGTGTGAAGGGTCTTCGTAACTTCAGCAATATAAAATTTCCTTTTAATAAACTAGTAATGAATCGATGTATTTTCAACACACAAATACACAGTATTTACAGTATAACAGCGAGGATATGCTGCCAACATTAAAGATACACTGTCACAGAGACCAAACGTTATATATTTGTTTGAATTTTCTTTTTGTTAATTTGTACCTTATTTTGTATTAGTAGTTGGGTGCTCTCAAATCAGTCGTGAAGCAGTCATTTTATAATTTGGCATTCTGAAAAGGTGGGAGCTTGTAGTTTATTGTTTATCAGAATGCCAAATCATAAAATGACTGCTTCACGACTGATTTGAGAGCGACCGCCGATGCGAAAACCACTGTGTGAGTTCGAAAAGTGAGTTACAGAATCGCAGGGCTGTATTAAAACATTGATGCATTTTTATTAATCATGTAGGCACAAATTTTTAAATATTTTTATTATTACTATGTAAATTAAAAAGTTTTAGTTCTCGATATATTTTTTTTTATCTAATGCGAATGGTCCAGTAGGTTTCAGTTTGCAAAATGAAATAAAGCTAATAACAACCATTTAAGTATCAGTTCGATCAGTCCTTTGTCCCGAAAACAGAACTATAACATATAGACAAGTGAATCGGGAATAAATTGCTGAAAGCTCATCACAAATTCAATTCAGCTTGATTTGCTTTATTTGCTGGAGCCAATCAATTGACGAAAAAAAGTAAAACAGTCTCTGACGTTGTGTAATTTGGTTCCGTTGCGTTTTCCTATTGCATAGTAAATGCAAGTAGAATTATGTGCATGTGACGAGTATTTAAACATGAAATATTACTTTTAATGAATATATATACTTTTATAATAAGACATTGTGGAGTCTAATCCCGCGTCGGTGAACCAGGCCGTGTGGTAGTTACCTCCATTTTTTTTTATTTTTCATTTTTTTTCACCTAACAAAAATGAGGAGGTGACATAATAGGGCGGGGACCAGATAAGGTTAGTGCGTGCTAAGATCGGCAACCGACTATGGTGGGTGCGGGACCCGCACGCACTTAGAATCTGCCGCGGGAAGATACCTAGACGTTTCGATGCTTTTCAGCAAATGTGGGTAGTTCACCAGTTAAAACGCCGCGAGTCGCGGCAATAGATGGCGTTGATATATCAAAGTTTAAGAAACTTAAATGATAATATTATATAGCTCTTATTGTACTAGTTTTTTTAATTAAAACATTATAACAAATACATTAGTTAACTCGTTTGTAAACGTCGTAAGTTTTATGTTCATTATGACTAAACATTTAATATCGGCACAGTAAATGACTTTCTGACTAAAAATATCATCTCACAGGCCTTAAAACTGTATGGTTAATCAAATGTATTGTTATAATAAATGTCAGAAGTACAAGTACCTATACAGGGTGGCCAAAAAGTCGTGGATCAAACGCAAATAGGGGATAGATGAGGTCATCAGCGGCAAAAAATTGTTCTACGGGAGGTCTCTAAGGTCAACCCTTGCAGAGTTATGATTTATTTTGGTTTTATATGAAAATTGACTTTTTTTTACTAATTCTTCTTAAAATTCGAAAATATCTACATTCTGTATCTTTCTCATAATATCCACTAGATTGGTACTGATGAGTTCTTGCGTTAGACATACTATTTATAGTTGTTTATTGAGTGTATTCAAGATAATATTAAGTGATACGATATAACATTTTTTCAAATCATAAATTTTTCTTTACTTTGGACCCCACTGTGAAAAAAAATTACTCCACCGAAAAGTGTCCCTGTACTACAAGTTTTGGCGCATTTAATAGGGATTCTGAAAAGGTATTACACGTGGCCATGAGTTGCTCTAATATCTTTCTAGGAAGAATTACAAACAACGATTGTGAAATAATAATTGTATTAAAACAATTATTTCTCAATGGTTGTTTGTATGAAACAAAATATTTTACAATAAAATATGCTCAAAATTCCTGACTCTGACCATAATACTTAATCTGCACCGTCTAATCAAATTCCTACGTAACCCTCCAGCCATCTGTCCAATTTTTTGAATCTAGTCCGATTCACACAGTACTGGTCCCATGTAGGTATATAATCTATCATAAATCCGAATCGTTGTTGTTTTTTCATCCTAGAAAGATATTAGAGCGACTCATGGCCATGTGTAATACCTTTTCAGAATCCCTATGAAATGCGCCAAAACTTGTAATACAGGGTCACTTTTCGGTAGAGTAATTTTTTTTCACAGTGGGGTCCGAAGCAAACAAAAAGTTTTGATTTGAAAAAAAATTATATCGTATAACTTAATATTATGTTCAATACACTCAATAAACCACTATAAATAGTATGTGTTAAGCAAGAACTCATCAGTACCAATCTAGTGGATATTATGAAAAAGATACAGGATGTAGATTTTATCGAATTTTAATAAGAATTAGTAAAAAAAAGTCAATTTTCTTATAAAACGCAAAATAAATCATAGCTCTGCAGGGGTTGACCTTAGAGGCCTCCCGTAGAACAATTTTTTGCCGCTGATGACCTCATCTATCCCCTATTTGCGTTTGATCCACGACTTTTTTGCCACCCTGTATATAATGTATACCTTGACATTTACATACATCATAATACTAGTAGGGAACCCTGCGGAATCATTCGGCTCGCAGTTTAATCGTTTAAATCAACACGGGTCGATCAATTCCGGAATCCTTTCATATGCCTCTATCATTGTACCCATTCCGTTAATAACCATTTTATTCACATACAATCATATCCTGATACCATAGGATGCTTAATAAAAAACAGTTTTTACGAAAGTACTCAATAGCCTAATGTTTACATTAAAAATCGAAAATATTGTGAAACATTTCAAATGTATAATTTCGATAGTTGTTTTATTTTAGCGAAACTATTAAAACAAGTCGAGAATTCTCCTATTATCAAGGCAAACACACATAGAATATAAAAAAAAATTAATCCAAAGATATATATCGTAAATCTCTATAACTCTCTAACAAATAAAATAAAATAAACCAGAAATAAATACAACCCATTTTTTAGGTCTGTGCCTCAGATTGCTCTATCTGTTTCATGATCATTTGTCAATCTAAGCTGTTAGGTGATCAGCCTCCTTTGCCTGACATGCGAGCCGGTTTCCTCGCGATGTTTTCTTTCTTCGTTCTAGCGAATGTTAGATGCGCACATAGAAAGAATGTAAATGATATACTACACCTAACACTCACATGTCCATACGACGGTACTTTTAAAAATGCTTTACGATTTACAATTTAAAAGTCGAATCTGCGAGTTTAAAATTCGAATGAAAAAAACAATAGTTATACCTATTAAAACTGCCATTTACCGAGAGAACGGACTGAAACTCATAATTTTTTTAATTGAATATTCCTGCCTCTGAATATAAAGCTTAATTTGTTAATTAACGAATGTGCACGCAATTTTGAGCGTAAATAAATGTACTTAAAATAAATTGGCACTTTTAAAGCACATGCCCTCGACATAATGGAAAACCCGATGAATAAAAGCCTTCGAGCCTGGAAAACTGTAGTGAAATTTTCATAAATAACGTGTTTGATAACTATCAGTGTAAAATAGTGTAAAAATAGTGCTACACTTGGTATCGTTTACTGGTACTTTCTCTAATTCTTAATACTTACTAACTGACACAAGCCGTCGATTTTTGTATTAGAAATACCGGTTTTCTCACGAAGTCACTGCTTAGTTTTACTCGGGTTATGTTAGAGGCATTTTTATTTTGAACAGAATTGAAGTTATACTTCTTTAGGCGCCTTATGAAAAATTGATGAGAGTCAAAGTTTACGATGCGCACCGTGACACAAAATTAACAAAATGAAGTTTACCACTGAAACGCTCATTTAGTTGAGGAAAAAATGCTACCAACAAAACAGATATGGAACTTCTGTTAGTGGCGCATGTTGACACGCACGGCGCCTCTGTTAATTTTATAGTGACTGTTTTGTGCTTTTTTGTGAACTATTGTGAGGTAAGGTATCAGTACCAGTCTAACCTCTCTTTGTTCCCAAACTAATACAATTTCTCCAAATCCTTACGACTGACAATTGTATGCCTTTCTTCTTGGTAAGGATACTTCGTAACGAGGTACTCAGGAAATATTATTTTAGTATAAATTGTGTATCGACGGCCACCGAACCGTTCCTTGTGATACAATCATGTCAAGTATTTATTGCGTATTTAGATAGAAAATTCTATCCCCTAGGGTTTACACTTAGCAAGCCTTGCCACTGTAAAATACTATCCCCTAATTATTCAGTACGACCGGTTCCCCGCGCTTTGCATCCAACATCCTTCACTCCTCACCAGGTTTACCTACTGGGTTCGCCAAGCTTCGCTGAATGTCGTGGAATGACCCATTTTGGTCATAATACTTTTTATGGTCACAAAAAGTTATACTAACTTACCCTTTCACTTATTGCTTGATGTTGAAGAGCAGTCTTGGACCAGTGGATTTAGCGTGTGACTCTCATCCGAGGTCATAGTTTTTTACTCCTTCACTTGACGCGTCTTTTCCTCGTTTTCATCGTCTTGTTATAAATAGCAGAATATATTCAAGTGTATCTTTATCCATGATCCTATCTGCCGGCTTTTTCTATCAGTCTACACCCTCTCTTCTCTCTCACCGTCTTCTTTGCCGAAGAGTAGGGATAACTACCTATTCACATTTAATGACGTGGAATAAGTGATACCTGTATCTTATATTCCATAATAAACATATTTTATTTTTATCCTGATTTCGGCATGTCCAAAATGATTTGTCGATTTGTTATTTTATAGTTAAGAAAAGATATACCAACTTACCCCTTCACTTATTGCTTGATGTCGAAGAGCAGTCTTGGACCAGTGGTTTTAGCTTCGACTCTCATCCGAGGTCAAAGTATTTTCCCTTTTACTGTCTTTTTCCCAACTCCTTTTGATCTTGTTGCCATCTTGACGAGTGTGATAAATAGCAGCACATATTCAAGTGTATCCTTATCTATGTTTCTATCCTGATTTCTAGCCTGTCTATGTGACCCACGGTAATAATAGTGTAAGGCCAGGCAACATAAGGATTGATGTGTTGTGAGGTCCAAGCGCAAATCTTATTTCTTAATCCCTTAGCTATAAGGTATGGTATTGAATCGAATTTAAGGATTATTATTAAATAAACTACTGTTATATCCAAATATACGTTGCTCTCGAGATTATGTACTTTTAAACAGCGTTTTCTCTCTCTTCAATCGGTAGCTCATGTCTGAGCGTCGTGCTCAGCAAGAAACATCTGGAGCTAACTATCTGTTTCAACCAGTTTCTATCCAGCGCCTCTCTTATTACAGTGTACAGTTTTGAGGACGATGAGTCTTACAGTTGATGGGTCCAACGGACACGTCTTTTCCCTTCTATGTAATCACGATTAGTTTCTCCAAGTTTTCATCGCCTCTGCGCATCGTATGGCCGAATTATGATATAATTCTTGTCGTCTTTGGAAGTAATGCGGAGGCGGGTCAGGATCGATGTATTGGACTTCGTGGTCCACGATATTCTTAACATTCATCTCCAGCACCACATCCCAAAATCATCTTATGCCAAGGTAGTCCACGTTTCTGAACAGCGTAAAAGAGAACAATGATTATTAGCTACACTTCAGCTTTTAGTCAGCTTGAATAGCATTCTTATACAATTGTAACATCACCACTCAAAATATGTAGCTATGTCACCAAAAATGTTTTTCGCTATTTCGTGTGCTCTATACCACAGCTTACGCCCTCTTTGATGGATGTTGTCTTGATCGATTGTTCCACAACTATACTAGACTGTATTAATATGAAATATCTATTTAATACTATAACTTAAAAACTACTAAAAAATTGATTATTTCAATGGTGTGGACGCCCGGTGGTGTGTTAATAACGGCTGTTCAACAATGGATGGATCTTTCTGTGCAAATAACACTTACGTGACGAAACCGGCGTGTAAAACCACAGAATTGACAAATGTGTGAGTAATATAAATACCACAAGAGGTGACGCGGGCCAGAGGAACTCGCCGATGAATACGAGAGACGCCAAGCCCACCAGACCTAGTTTAAGCAGGTAATGTCCCTTTTTAGAAAAGGAGAGATTTGACTCTTCCTTTCTGCTTAGATTCTGGATCACAGATCTGCCAGATAGTGCAGTTGATAGGCTATTAGAGGCTATTATTATTATTATTTTACCTGTATAATGTATAAAAAATACAACCGGTCTTACACATATTGTCCTAAATTGGAAATCTTATCTGTAAAAAATCACCTACTTGTTTATACAAAAAAACTAGCTGACCCGGCAAACGTTTGTTTTGCCATGTTGCCCATGTATATTATTTCTAGGAAACATTTTTATAGTTCAATAAAAATAACTATCTACAATAATAAAAAATAGGGGTTGATTGTAGAGGGGTGAACATTAGCGGTTGTATGTATTTTTGTATCATAAAAAAAAATTGGGGTGGACACCATTTATCCTTAGGGGTTTGAAAGATAGATAGTAGCTGATTCTCAGAGTTACTGAATATGAATATAAAATTTCATAAGAATCGGTTGAGCCGTTTCGGAGGATTATGGGAACGAACATTGTGACACGAGAATTTTTTATATTAGATATCTGAAATTAAAAAAAAACAATTTAACATACACCATGTACCACGGAATAAACATAATCTAGTCCCACAATACAGGGGCATGTCTTAAATAAAGTTTTATTGTTTATTAGTAAACAAATATAATACAAATAATTTAAATTATTTGTTAGTAGGATTTGCATTCTCACGGAGATTTTTAATTTGCAATTATTTTATTTTATGTCCTATTGTTGTTAGGGCTCAAACCCACCACCTTAACATTGTAATTGCACGCTTAACTACGTATAGATTAACACCGTAACCACTGATTAAAAGCCTGATTATACACAGGTTTGAGTTCTATATTGATGAACCTTTGCAAAAATACTCCAAAGGATTGCAACCATTAACGCTTCTAAAATTCAATTCATTACCTTCGTTTGAAGAAAATTTTACTTTAAACGAAGGAAATTAGAGTTGAAAATCGATTAATCAAAGTTAACTGCACTTGCACGCTGAATCATTTTAGCGATAGACAAGGCGAACACTCAAAAGAAACTAGCCGTACATAAAAAGAGGACAGATATATTTTTGTGAGCGTGTTTTGAAACGTCTGGACTCTGACTTTTGACGAAGATGGATGGCTCTTAAACAGTTGAATGCAGGAGAATGGATAAAGGATAATTACCTTCCTTAGATATAGTTTTAAATCATTAAATATAAAACTACAAACATTTAGAGGAATTTAAGAAGGAAAATTGTATATAAGATATGTGTACGTATATATAAAGTATAAAGACAGCTTTTGATATATTAAGAAGACTCAGCCATTTCACTAAATAATTTAATTAAGGAAAGATCGTATCAAGTCTTAAAAGGCCGGCAACGCTCTTGCGTTCTGGCAATGTGAGTGTCCATGGGCGGCGTTATCATTACATAAACAAAAATATATAAAAACGCCCTTTTTTAAATCCGAAAAGTCTGTAATCTGGCAAAACTATACTATGTCATCTTTCTTCCTTCCGTCTACGCATTTATTAAACTAGACGACGGATTTTAATATGGTTTTAATTATGTTAGATGTTTTGACACTAGCTACATATGGACAGAACCATATCGAAATTGCATACAAAATCGCCAGGAACTCATTCGATATTGTAAGTCACAGAGTAGCAGCGCTGGCTGCATTATTGGCGCTGCTACAAGTTTGGGCCTCAGATTTCTGTATCTGCTTCATGATCAATTTAATAGGCAAGTAGGTGATCAGCCTTCTGTGTCTGTACACACTGTCGATTGGTTCTAGGGCATGCCGGTTACCTCGCGATGTTTTCCTTCATTGTACGAGTGTTAAATGTGCTGCAGCAGGGGATCGAACCTACGACCTCAAGGATGAGAGTCGCTGAAGCCAACTAAGCCATCACTACTCTAGTAATAAAAATTGTATATATATATTTTATACTAAGTACTGATATAGTATGTACGTATTCAGTAACATATTTTAACAAATACCGCGAATTTATAGGAATCTTATTATAAACTTCTCAAATGATGATATTTAAATGGAATTCATCTTCGATAATAAAACAAAAGTAATCAATATAATTATAAAGTGCCTGGTAATCCACGCAATAACTCGTATTTTTTTAAGTATAAAGGCATTCCTTGTAATCCAACAAACGCTCGTGGTCCAAGTGTAAGAAAAGGAGTTATAAGTTTGATATTTTAATACATTATTAAAACGCAATGGTATAATGTTATTATAAAAAAACAATAGGTAACCAGGGTTAGATTCCGAGTCACGATTTAGATCTAAGTATGACTTATGATTGTCAAAAAAATGTCACGTCAGATTTATAACCTTCTTCAGTTTCTTTCAAGATGATGACATGTAACAGAAGAAACAGTAACATGCGAAGAGATGCTTTTCTGCATCTTCCACTACATTTACCATAGACATTCAGAGGAGTTGTTCGGATTTATACCAGCAGCTGAGTTTCATCATCGGACGTCCGTCGTTCCACAACTGAGAGTTTTTTAAAGTAGTTTTACCACGCAGTTTACCACCACTATGTGGAACCAGCTGCCCCCTGAAGTATTTCGGAACCAATTCGAATTAGGTTCAATAAATGAGCGTACCAATTCTTAAAAGACTGACAACGTACTTGCGAGAAATACTAAGCTGTCAAAACCGTATATTCGTACTAAAAACTAAGAATGAAAAGTAAATATATAAACCGACTTTCACAAAAACTGACCCATTTTGTTGAAACTTCGATGCTTTCCCTGTTTTCACAAACTGTTTTCTAAGTAAGAAAATACCCGATTGAAATAAAAATGGACTATCTCAAAATGACTTTTAGTGTCTGGGAAATATGAGGATAAAGTTACAAAATTAGTACATGTACCTAATACTCAGAATACTATATCTCACAGGTACACTAACTCAAATCGGTGAAAAATACACAGCAAGAAAGCATTTTTTCCCCAAAACCACTTGCCAATACAAAATTAAAACGCCTAAAAGCCTTTTCCATCGATTAAAGCGGAGTACTCCTCATGGTTCAACTAACCGAGAGTTAGGGCCACTTCACACCTCGTTCTCAGCTCGCGAAACATCGCGATTTTTCACACCCTGCCGTGAATGCAACTAATTAACAAATATGCACTTTCATAGTTTGAGAGCTTTTAGTTTGATAGAGCGTTTTTAAAAACGGTTTGAAAGATTTAAATTGAATTTTTATGTTTAAATAAACAATCTATAGCCTGTTTTGAAACATTATTCTTGTGTTCATTAGTCCATTTGAAGACCGTTGCTATCATGAAACGAATTAACACAAGTGAAACTGCGAAAAAGAATTGTTAATGCTATAAACAAATTGAACTAAACTTTAAAAGCTATCTTTTAGGGAATTATTTTAGCCCAAACAAGGGCATCAGGGTTCGCTTTGAGGGCAGGAATCCGCTTGACTAGGGAATTTGACCGTGATTACTTTATATAGGGTACTCAGCGTCGGTTTCAAACTTTAAACACAATTTTCTCGGTAACCCGCTGGGCTAGCGGTAGGGAAATGGTAGCGTTCGGTAGGTGACGAGTGCGGATTTTTTAATCGCTATGTGGTACTACGCACACTGCGCGTACGCAGTAGAGGCGTGCTTTTGCAATGAGTTTCTGTAGAATAGAATTTTAGGTCGGGTTGTCTCATAACACCAGAAACGGATGACGACCATTAACAACGATGTCCTCTCCAAATACACGAAGCGCTGATTGACGGGCCCATATTTTTGTACGAAAATAAAATATTCTTATACGTCAACGACGTTTACATATTTTTCGTGTACACCCAAAAAGTCAAAAATAATTTATTCATGTACATGTAGGTAACACAATGTACACTTATGAACGTCAAAAAAAATACATTAAATGCTTCTAATTTTACATTTACTGCCAGTTCTCAAATCAAGGCTGTAGAGCGGAAGAAAAGAACTGGCAATAAACTTAGGTGTATAGTGATTATAAAGATGAATTCGAAATTTAATTAATCTCTCCCTCTTGTAGCCTACACCAAGATCTTACCAGTCGTCCTTGCAGCTTCCACTCTCAGTTTCTGCGATAACTCTGCGCGCCAAGGCTCACACACTGCCCTATTCTAGTTATTTCAAAAACCTACACGTAGTCGAACTCTATCAAATACTAATCCTAGATTTGCAATAACACTAATTTTTATTTTATATTTCCCCTCTTCGAAATCATATAATAATCGACTATCCAACACAATTTCTCAATCTCTTGTCTATGCAAATATACAACCTATACAGCGTATAATTATCAATATTATATAAAACTAACTTAGCCGCACAGATGAAATAAAGAAATCAAATACAGATGATAATTATATTTCATTGAACGGAATTTTTATTCCCTTCTACATATTCTTACTTTTAAAATATTTATTTCTCATTAAGAACATTACAACATTCACTTACACGAGAAATTTGAATACAATAATAACGCTTATTAATTAATTGTATAAAAAGGAAAACATCTGGCAAGAAACAGAAGACTTAGTGCAAATCCGACCAATTATTAATTATAGTATACGAAAAAACATAAATCTTAAACATATTAAATTATTGTCTTATTTAATACAATAATTAGCGGTTATCATGTTATTTGTAGCATGATGGTTGCACAAAATTTATGTATTTGATTTCTTACATATATTTAAAAGATTATCGCAGTAATGCCAGTTCTACGCCCTTGATGAGAACTGGCAGTTAATGTAGATTTAGAAACATTATATTTGAACTTAACATAAAGGCCTGTATCACTTTGATTAGTGCGAGTGCAAGTGATTAGTAATTGAGGATTATTAGTGCAGGTGTGTAGTGCAAGTAGTGTCCAATTATTGTTTAGTGGCTCTCTTAAGTAAATTTGTCAATAGTTTGGCAGGCACGCTGCAAGTGAGGGGGGAGAGCGCACGCGACGTCACTACTCGCAATTCACTCGCAAAAAAATAGAACACGCTTCTAATCACTTTACTACGCAGCCAACTAATCAGTCGCTGTCCACACTTGTTTTCTCCTAATCACCTGCACTGATCACTAATCAAAGTGAATGCAGGCCTCTAGTGTTCAAAGTACGTACGTAAATAAATTATATTTTGATTTTGATAGAGCAAACATCGTCCTTGTCTCAACAAACAATTTTACTTTCCTTTCAAACGTGTATATGAAAAAATTGTCTATAGTCATCATTATGATAGACAAGACGAAAGCAAATTAAGCGCGTGGACTGATTGTGGTGGCGAGAATAATTGCGCTTTTTGGAGCTTACTGAGTAATTACGGTGACTAGTAGACGCTGGGATAGCATGGACCTTCCTATAATAAATTTTCATTACATAGAGACACAATACTTTTACTGTTTTTCTTTTTTAGTGGTTTTTTCTTTAAAATAAAACTTCTTGAGACGGTGAAGGTAGGTTGTTTGCGGTACCAAGGGACTAAAGCAAGTTGCACGGAGCTTTGTTAACAAAAACGTTTCGCTGTCGACATAGGCAACATCTTTTATATGTGAGATTATATATACATATTGTGTAACAAATGCTTAATAGTATTTATTTACAACACACAAATATAAATAGAAAATTAAAACAAATTTAATTAGTTAATGGTGTAACTTTATTTTGTATATTTTTTCTTTTCACTCTAAAATTACGTTAATTGGTTGACACGACGATATCAGCTGTATTGAAATAAAAAAACATGTGCACGGGTTAGAAGTTATACTTCTTTGGCGTAACAAGATAAAAATCTTTTCAAAAAATTTATTCTATGTTTGTAGAAAAAACGACACTAACAATAGAAAAAACTAAAATGTTGACTATAGCGATCTTCATAGTGCCGGTTTTTTATGTGCACGCGCATCGTAAAAATTTAGTCTCATCATTTCTCTCTAATGCGACAAAAGAAGAATAACTTCAAAAATAAAACTTTGTATATCTATTAAAATAATCCAACTATGACAGGTGTTTATAGAAAGAGTTAATCTTTCCTCAAAGGCCGGCAACTTATGCGACGTCCCACTTAAATGGGTGTCCATTGACAGCGATGACTGCACTTTTGCCCCCCTATACTATAAAAAAACTGTTTTAACAGGGTCTTCTACTGTAAAGTTTTTTTTATAATTTTTGAAACTGTCAATGCGATATCTTTCTTCCAACAATTTTTGAGCTTAAAAAACTCTGGTAAAGGAATATCCAGGCTATGACCAACGATTCAGGTGTGTTTTACTTAGTGTGAACATGTTTACAATATGTTACATTACAATCTCTATCTATGACGTGTTGATGTTTAGATTAATTAGTTTGAGAAATTAAAGTTTTTTATACACACTTTCGAATACTCCCATCGGCCAATTTTAGATTGGCAGTAAATTGCATTGAAATGTTATTTTTATTATTTTTATTCCTTATACGTAGTAGGTGATCAGCTCTCTTGATATTTGAGTTTGACACATAGCTTTTTCTTTCATTCACATAAAAAAAACAAAAGATCTAACCGTCGTTCAAACGGAACGATTCCAAAGGCCGGCAACGCACTCACTAAAATGGGTAGGGTCGTTTGGCACCCTATTCTAAAAAAAACGAACTTTAAATTAGGGGTCCAGGTCTCTAGGCTCAACATCTCTAAATCAGTGTAATTGTCATGAAAAGAGATAGATACTTAAAACGATGTAATCTGACTGATTTTCATTTTTATAAGCTGTTAGTGTTGTAAAGGGAAAATGGCATTCCTTGGAGGAGGCCTGTACCTGGAACGGGGTTTCCTACTAATTCTATAACTTACAATTTAAATTAATCTCAAAATATTATATATATTTTATTTAAATTACAATAATTAATCATTTATTGGAGTTCCATTTCGTAAGGAATTTAAAGTTTTTTTAATTTTTAAAATAAGTATTTATAACAGGATTAGTACAGTTACTGGCCAAAATTAAAAAAAAACTACAATTTTTTTCTTCCATGCCACAGAATATTTTCAAAATGATGTTTGTTGTCTATATTCGTATCAAAGTGAATAAAGCAGGGTTTTAATTCCCTGTGACATATCACACAGAAGTCTGACATATTTAACCTAAAAACTTATCAACGAAATCTAGTTTTGCCCCCTTTGGCCATCAGCTGATATACTCGTGGTATTCAGCCATTGTAATCCTGCATCATGACGGTATATCACAGTGGCAGTTCAATTGGAAACCCCAGTAAGCTACTGGCCCGTGAAACTTCCACGGCATAAGATTTGGTGGCGTTCTGATTGAAGTATCAAAACGCTTCTAATATAGAAAAAACGTATTAACGGATGTTTACTTAACTCCTTACAAACGTTGTGTAAAAAGAAACATGGCGATTAAAAAGAGTGGCGGAGAGTTTATTGCCAGTTCTTCTCTCCCGTTCTACGCCCTTGATTTGAGAACTGGCACTAAATGTAAAATTAGAAGCATTAATATGTACCTACATGATTAAATGATTTTTGAATTTTGAACTCAATTCCACATATTCCAATCACTTTGTGCTATAAATGAATAAGTAAGGTATTGACCTCTCAATTTTCTTATTGTATAGTAAAGTAGTATTTGTGAGATTAATTCACCATCTAATGCATATCATTATATGGAGTGCTTCGCCGTAAATGTTACAGTTAATATCACCGACCAGTTTAAAGAGGTCTCTTATATTCATCGTTTATTTTATAGCACAGGGAAAAAACGGGCAGGAGGCTCACCTGATGTGATACCGCCCATGGACACAATGCCAGGACTCGCTAGTGTCGGCCTTTTAAGAATTGGTACGCTCTTTGAAGGATCCTATATTGAATTAGTACCATATAGTGGTGGTTAAATACGCTCAGAATTGGAACGACAGACGTCGTGGTGATTCGAAATTCCACTCTTGTTCACCTGGATGTCCGATGATGAAACTCAGTGCAGGTCATCCGAACAAAAATCTCTATAGTAACATAATTAGATTTTTAAGTTTTTAAAATTAACGACATTGTTTTATCAGATAAGTAACTAATGCTAATAAATACATATTTTACGCTTAATTATATAATAATCTTATTCCAAAGTAACTAAGTGTTATCTTTTATTGACATAACCTTTACACATTTGAAGAAAGCACTTTAAATAACTTCAAACCGGTAAAAAAATGTTTTCCGTAGTAACATTTTTAATTTAAAAAAAGTGATCCATAATTCTCATATGCAACATAAGAAGTATATATCGACAAATAACACGACAAAAGAATTTAAAAAATGTAATTATACATTCTAAAAAATTTTTTTGGCCTATATTACATCAATTAATAATAATATGCCATAAGCAATGTGAATTTAGTTCACAAATGTATTACCATAAAATAGGTTTTAAGATGAGGTACAAAAATAAACTCCAAGCAGGATTCCAAGAACATCATAATTACATTGAGTGATGTCTATGAGGGGTCAATGTAACCTGGTCGTAAGGTAAAATGTAAATAGTGTGGTCAAAATGTAGAGCTGAATCGTGATTTGGTTTCTTTTGTGGTTCCCAATAGTTTATATAATGTGAACGGTGAATTGAGGAAATTAAACTTGGATCAGAAAGTTCAATCTTAAACAAATGTATGTCTTATACAATCGAACACAGAACCATCGATAAATAAATATTAAGATTCAATCAAACAATATGAATGCAATAGCGAAATCCTCAAATCAATATTCCTAAAACAAATGCGGAATAGGATATGAGCAAAAAACTTCTAGAATATTCCGCATCAGATTTTCGAGGCAGCGTGTAGGACCAATACCATTCGTATCTATCATTCATTAGCACAGCTAGAATCCAATACGACATTTTTTACAATCCCCAGGCACAAAGGACGGGCAAACCCCCACAGCGGCAAACACACCATACAAACAAGCGCGCCTGTGTGCGTGCAGAAAAACTTGAAAAAAATCCGACTGACCTGCGCACACACGGGCGATACCGCGAAAAAAATCACTGACACAAAGAAAGTCCACCAAAAACTTCAATACGAACTTTTGTACTCACACCTACGTAGTCGCGCACACCTTCGCTCCACGAGGAAGTTGTGTCTGTGTGAGTGAGTGCAGCTCGTCATTATAAGGGCTAAACTTAGCGCTCACGTGTGTGTGCCCTCACTGTTGCAAGAGTCCGAAACTTCAGAAGCATGCTACGGACTGAACATGCAGTGAGGCTTGTAAGAGTTTCTCGGTTTTAAACATTCAGTATAAGGTTGAATTTTGTGTATATCTCGGGGTATTTGAGCCCTTTTGATAATAAGGGAAGCTGCGCAGCGCGGGTAGTTTTCAACATACAAGTTGGATGCGAGATGCAACGAGTGTAGATGAGATGAATACACCCCTCTCTTTCGTACCGCCCGCCGGCTGGAGCGGGGTGTGGGGGTAGCGGGGGTGTCGTGTCGCGTTGATGAACATTTTTCTCATTTTTTGCATTATTTTTACGCGAATCGTTTTTAAAGGGTTTCGTCATAATTGCGAAGCGTCCGATTATGTTATGTCCGATAACACGGGATAACTTAATCAAGGCTGATTAAGTTTACTAACAAAGCTCACTAAAAGCTCATTAGTAATTATGTTAATGTTAATTTGAAACTTCCCTTTATGATATTTTAAATAAGTACAGTACGATACGATGTATTAAATGCACAATATTGATTTGTACTTATTGATATATAAATATAAAAAAAGCTTAATAATTTCCTTGAAGCTTTCTTAAGGCTCAATATAAACAAACGTAGCGTTCTCTACGCATGTCTCGAGTGAACGCGGGAAACTTATTTTCCCGCCTTTTCCACGCGCCAACATTTGCTATAATTTAACTCACATGAATCTAATTAGAATATTTCCCAACTTAAATTCAACTGTAATACATACAGCGCCATAAAATGCTCATTTAAAATTTTAATTACGTTGAATAAGAAAATATTTCCACTGAAAAGCTTGTATAGACGAATTGATGAAAACTATTATTGCATTTATGTATTGAAAAGTTGATCAAGTAATGCATAATTATGAAAAGGTTGGTGCTGTTTCAGATCCTCCCGTTTGTAGGGGGAACAAAAAAAGGCAGCTTCAGTCTCGCAGCAACCGCGGCTCGCGCCGGCCGCATCAAAACGATATTTTATTTTTACATTACGTATTTGGTTTCGCGTAGACTTGGACGGCGGTAGTTGAGCGGCGCGTTTTGTGCAACAAAATTGTGTTTTTGGACCCTAAAATGGAACAAAATGAACATTTGGATAATAAAATAATAATTGATCACCCGGCAAAATTGTTTACCGCAACTTAACGCAGTTCAAACTAGAATTTATTTTCGTTTATTACATTTGTTTCACATTTGTTTATTAGCAACGACATATTGGGTTCGATTGATTTGTTATTTTTACGTTTCCAATGAAACTGTAACTTGAAGAAACTGTACTCCCGGACGGAAAGAGAAATAGGAAGATGGCGCTCGCTTCTTCTGTGAGCTTGTACTACTCCATCGTGCAACGGGCCGCAAGACATTACTTAGAAGATTATTGTCACACAGGTAAGATTTTCATATTTTTCAGTTGTAGACAGCTGTGTTCATATTAAATTCGTTTAATAATGCGCGGGATGTTGTAAGATTTATTAAAATATTATATCTTCTAGGCTATACAAAGTTATTAAGTTGAGGAATTAAAACATAAAGCCACCGTTAAAAAATTTACAGCTAAATTTAATTCATACTATAATTAATTGAATATTGGTCGTTCGTAATGAACGACTCTGAGTACGGGATCTATCTTAATATTGGCGAAAAGCAAGTTTTTTTTAAGATAAAAATAATAAAAATATAAACTGATAAAGTATTTAATAAATTTCTGTAATCGTAAACAAATAATAGTTACATTAAATATTATAAATTTTTAAATACTAGTTGTATCACATAGTCATTATCTAATGAACAGATAAAAACTGTACAAATCTTCCTACAGGTTGTCTTTTTATTGTTTTCAGTGTCATTGTACGCCTTACGTCCTTATTAATATTATTACAATAATTAGGGTCCATGGAAATTAATATTAATGGATACCATTGTTGTGGGAATAAATTAATCGAAAATATTATTAAGGAATCGTAAATTTAACCCGTCGGGTAACATCTGTCTACCTCAAACTTCAAAGGCAGTTACGATAACTTAATACGCAATGTAAATTGTAATTTTATTAGTTTCTTATTCTGTATAAATAGCTAGGACGTATATAATGTATTAATTAATAATAGTTACTTTTTTTAATGTTAGAATTGTAGAGATACTATATTATATGTAACGATATTGTATGTTAGTAATTTCTTTAACTGAAGGACTGAAGTTCCACGTGTAGAACTATTATTCCTTACATAATCTTAATTAAGGTATAATTATTTATTTAGAAAAACGGAGTATTTATAATGGGTTGGAGGAAATTATATACTAACGAAATGTTAATTCTTAATGAACGACTCTGAGTACGGTATAAGTAAAGCGTTAATTTATTATAGTTTATTTATTTTCTTTCCTTGTATGCTTTACAACTTATTCTCAACGAAAGCGACGATATGTCAACGAATCTATTTGTGATTTAGGTTTCAAAGAAATATTGATATCACAATAATTTCAACAAAGTCAAATAAAACCAAAGTATTAAAATTTAAATAAAAATCAATACAACCGAAGAGCAGCACGCGTTCCAATTATAATAAATAATTTCAATTTACTCCTACGCAACAATTTTTAAATATTGTCTTACAAAAATCGTGTTTTGTGTCAATGAAATAGATGAAGAAATTAAAAATATAAACTTTGCTCAGATTTATAATGCGAGCAGTGTTGGCCTTGTGGCTCCAGCGAGAACGTCTCTTTCTTGAGGTTTAAGGTTTGATCCCTGACTGTGCAATGGACTTACTTTCTATATGCGCATTCAACATTCGCTCGAACGGTGAAGGAAAACATCGTGAGGAAACCAGCTTGCCTTAGACCCAAAAAGTCGACGGCGTGTTTTAGGAGAGGGCTGATCATCTACTTGCCTATTAGATTGACAAATTAACATGAAACAGATACAGAAATCTGAGGCCCAAACCTAAAAAGGTTGTAGCGCCATTGATTTTTATTTAAATTTATTACGGATTACGTAAGAACATTACAAATCAATAAATTAAAATATGGTATTTTATTTATTACGAAACAGATACTACATTATAAACATAAATTAAATAAATATAACATCAAAGCCCTTAGAAGTACAAAAGTACTTTAAAATGACGCAATTAATTCCTTTTACATGAACTTGTGCGTTGAATTTTGCAAGGTCTCAGTAACATTATAATTAATTACGCGCCAATCATAATCAATAAAAGTTTTATCATTAATATGTTATTCAAAAGTCTTACAACGCATTTTACCAAACGTGTACAGTCGTGTAGGGAAAGTATTACAATTAAAAATTTAACTGTCTCAATTAATTACTTGCAAAATTATGTAAATATAACATAAGGATGTTTCCTTAAATATATTGCAAAAAGATAGTTACTTGAGATATAATTATAACCAATAGATAGATAGATTAAATAGATAGATAGATTTAATTTGGCGCCTGATAGATAGTACCGGTGTTACAACTGGTGCTTCCCTAGCTCACCGAATAAGTATCGCAATACAGCGAGGAAATAGTGCCAGCATACACTGCCACAGGGACCAAACTTAAAATTTGGTTTAATTTTCTATTTATCAATATTTTATTATTATTACTATGTAGGTTAAGAATATTGTAATTACTGTGTGTTTGTGTGTTAGACATCAATTATAGACACTATATTTATGGTGTAACTGTATTTTAAACTAAATTTAACGATGTATATCAAATTATGTATGGATACAAAAATACTACAGAAGTTAAGAAAAACACAATAAAAACAAAAAGCGTTAAGTATTAGTACCAACAACGCAAAAAATTGCTATACATTAAACCACTTTTCCATGCGATTGTCCACTTAGAAACCAGTCCTGTACCGTCGCGCCGTTCAAACCAGTTGGACGATAATCGCATCGGGCGCGGTGCGTTTATATGCAAATGCGGTGCATCTCTTAAAGGTCAAGGTCGAGATAGTGCACTTTTGCGTGCCACTGTACCTATTCGAGCCTTGGACTTGGCAATATGGTAATAAGAAATTTCGTTTTCGTACTCATTTTAAACATATTACGAAATAATCCGTATAGGTTCTATATTTAAAAATAAAATTGATTAATATTAGCCTATACCAGCTATCTGGATTTTGATTGGCAAGATTTTGTGCGACCTCTACGAGTAATAATAATAATTTATTTGCAAGAATTTGGTAGAAAAATATGATATTATGGTGGTATAATGTAAACTTCGCAAATCGCGTGCAAATTTCTGTTGTTCTTACATAATTAAAAGGTATAATTTTACATAGTTAGATTGATTTTTTTTTTAAATTTATTATCACATTATCAAATTAATATTAATTATAATATTTTCCAAAAGTAATGTATTGAGTCGATTTTTAAAAACTAGTCGGATGTCGTTTGAATGTTTTTGGTAAATTATTACCTTGATTTCCATACAACAAGTGTTTTTCCTTTACAATTCCAGTTTAATTTTTGGTATAATTTGTCCTCATGTCTTCTTCGGCAGTCAATTCCCGTTGAGTAAATAATATTTATGTTTTTATGAACATTAATTTACATAAAACCATAACGAATTACATGACTAAGCCTATCTCAGTAATCACACAGTAGTGTTTTAAGGTTATAGCGCTCGTAATTTTTTCGGAATAAACTCTTAACGATCTATGAATTGAGTTTTATGTAGGGGAGAATCAAAGCTGTGTATTAAATCTCCTACAATCATATTTTATGTTGTAGCTTACTGTGCCCTTTTCAGTAGGAATGGAAAAATACTTAGTAACTTTAATTAACAGAAAAAAATATTACATAGGTAACCATTATATAATAAGAATTAATATGACTCAAGCGTTCGTGATATTTAAAATTTAATGATATTAAGACTACGTAAATAAACCAGTGGCGCTGCAACCTTTTTAGGTCTCGGATTTCTGTATCCGTTTCGACATGTTTTTTCTAATAGGCAAGTATGTGTTTTTTGTCTCGACACACGCTATTGACGTTGGGCTAAGACGTGTCGGTTTCCTCGCGATGTTTTCCTTCACCGTGTTAAATGCAAAGGTGCACAGCCGGGGATAGTACCTACGACCTCAGGTATAATCACGCTGAAGCCACTAGGCAAACACAGCTCTCCTTAAGACTTTAATTAAAACTATATATGTATTAAAGTAATAAAATTACATTTCTAAATAAGGCATATTTAGTTGAGTATCTGCACCAATATGGAACGTTTAATTCTAGATTATACACTTGGTGGTTTGTTGTCACTGGCGAAATTATACTAGCCAATGCCATAAGTCCTGCCAACTTCAATAAGTGTTACTCAGCTCTTACCAGGATAAGGATAATTATGAAAAAAAAATTCAAAGCTAAACCATTTTTATTCATATATTACATTATAATTTTGTGGGTACCTTTAGCATTTAATTTATTTTTGTCTGCCCCAAACCCCATGAGTACTTTAATCAGTATTTAGAAAAAAGATCAACGCGTGATCATAAAAGCTTTTACTAACTTCGTGGTAACTGGTAACTTTCTATGATAAAAACCATTGATTATTATAAAACGATAAATGAGCGACAAAAAGCCGATTCGAAGTGTTAAAAATGGCACCAAATGCAAGTACAAAGATTATTTTTATCACAGTGTGAAGATGTTGAAGTAACTCAAATATAAGTATGATATCATCTAAGTATAATCTTTTGTTTAATGGACAGTTTCAGCAGCTAAGTTATACTTAAATTACTAGGAAATATGTGTTTTGCATTAAAATGCTGCTTTTTTAATATAGAACAGGGAACACTCTCAATTCCAGAGAGCTCGCGAGTGCGTTGTCGGCGTTTTAAGAATTCATACGCTCTCTTCTTGAAGGACCCTAAGTCGAATTGGTTCGGAAATACTTCAGTTGGCAGCTGATTTCACATAGTGGTACTGCATGGCAAAAACTGCTTTAAAAACGCTCAGTTGTGGAACAACGGACGTCGTGGTGATACGGGTGGAATTCCGTATTCTGCTTCGACATCCGATGATAAAATGTTCATTAGGTTTTATTCTATAAATTTTTATCTTCTCTCTTAAATATATAAACTATGCCTTTTATCTAAATACTAACCTTATCCATAAAAACAATCAGTCCAACACAGTTTTAATAATACATGTCTTTTTACATAATAGTCTTAATAAACAAAAGAGTATAGAGTTAATATAACTGATAACTGAACTCACTGTAAATTGAATGTCTAATAAACAAAACCTTTCCTTAATGGCGTTAAACGTTTCTCATAATTTATTGAACCACTAAAATGTTCATAGACTAGGTGATCGGTTACAAGGCTTAGTGAGGCATTGTTCCGCTCCAAGTGATGGTAATCAGGTGGCAAGCTTGGACAATGTTACGGTTAACTATACCGTTGGCTAATTGAAGCCAATGGTGATAGCAGACGGTGAGATTTGGGCATAAAAATGTAATGCAAAAAACAAAGTGACCTTCCAAATTCAAATTTCTACTTTTAAATTTAGAACACAAAAAGTGTTCAAAATGGTGGTCTTGGTAATACACCGCGAACTTCGTTTCGCCGTGTTTTTTTATTTAGCCTACGTTTTTAGTAGCTACACATTAACACATTTTGCAACCCCATTCGCTTTTCCGAACTCTAACCATTTTTTCTAGTATTTTCTTTTCTTATGGCAAGGATTGGTTAAATACTATGAAATTAAATAAATCATTGGCGCTACGTAACATACATACAAATATTTTTAAGTCAACGCGAATAGACATCTGTCGAAGTACATGGGGAATAATTGGCTGTGACAAAAATTAATCTAGAATTGTATAGGAAAATCAGCTTTTGTATGGCAATCAAGGTAAATAATAATTTACAAAAAACATTAAACGATCTTGCAACTAGAATTAAAAATGGACTTTGTACTACTTTTGGAAAACAATTATTTTATATGATAATTAATATTAATTTTATAACGTAATAGTATATTTTTATAATGCGATGATGTACTTATCAAATAATATAAGAATTTACTATATCACTCATAATGAAACTGTAACTTACTACTATTATACCTTTTAAAACAAATTTGCACGCCATTATGTGTGGCAGAATATGCGAACTTTAGATTATACCACCATAACATTTTTGTACCATATTCTTGCAAATAAATTATTATAAAAAATAAATCAGTGGCGTTACAACTTTTTTAGGTCTGGGCCTCAGATTTCTGTATCTGTTTCATGATCATTTGTTCATCTTATCGGCAAGTAGGTGATCAGCCTCCTGTGCCTGACACAATCCGTCGACTTTTTGGGTCTAAGGCAAGCCGGTTTTCTCGCGATGTTTTCCTTCACCGATCGAGCGAATGTTAAATGCGCACATAGAAAGAAAGTACATTGGTTCACAGCCGGAGATCTAACCTACGACCTCAAGGATGAGAGTCGCACGCCAAAGCCACTTGGCCAACACGGCTCAAATAAATTATTATTATTACAATATTTTTACACCTGGGTCTCAGATTTCTCTATCTGTTTCATGATCATTTGTCAATCTAATAGGCACGTAGGTGCATTAAATTTTGCACATGCTGTAATAAATCCGATATAGAGATTTGAAATCAAAAAATATTTCTTATAAATGTAGCTCATTATAAAGGATATTGGCTCACGACCGGATACAGTTTATAAACTTTGTGAGTGTGATTGAACACGTGATATTCGTTTGATAATGGCTTTTAATCGCTTCTACTTGCTACAGCTTTAGAATACGTATTTAACCAGTGTTATCCTAGTGGCTTCAGCGACTCTCATCTCTGAGGTCGTAGGTTCGATGGCTGTGCAACACTGGAGTTTAATTCCATATGCGCATTTAACATTCGCTCGAACAGTGAGGGAAAACATCGTGAGGAAACCGGCTTGCCTTAGACCCAAAACGTTGACGGCGTGTGTCAAGCACAGGGGGCTGATCACCTACTTGCCGATAAGATGAACAAATGATCATGAAACAGACACAGAAATCTGAGGCCCAGACCTAAAAAAGTTGTAACGCTGACTGATTTATTTTTTATAATAATAATTTATTTTAAAATTATGTTAAATAATTGTAAATTTATAATAATACATAACTTTAATCCGGTTAAAAAGTTTTTTCCTTAAAGGTTATGTTAATCAAAGACAATACTAATATTAATATTTTCCCGCTTCTTGTCATTGATCGACACATTCATTTAAAAAGTACAGGTTAAACAGTAGACGGGGAATTCCCCTGGAGCAGCATCATTGCGACGGACAATCAACCTCGCGAGAATTAAATAACTAAGAGAATTTTGACGCAACATTCTATTTGAGGTTTAATATTCAAGGAACCAACAAACCTATTTCATATCACTTAATATCAAGACGCGCGATCTTATTCAAAAACGTCTACTACATTTGTTTGTGTACAAGAATATTTTATCACAATTATTTCTTTGCAGAGGCGTTTTGTTTTCGCTTTTGATTCGAACCGTAAACAAACTCTGTATAACAATAGATTACTTTACTCCTACGGCTTTTCATATGGAAATCGATATAAAAATAAAACACATTATACATAATAAAAAAGTATGTTTAGTTAATAGAAAGTTCACTAGCCCCAACACTAGGACTAGGTCTCTTCAATTTGATATATTAACGATACTTGACATATAAACTACATAATACAATTTAATACGTATTGCCATCAAAAAAATAAAAGATGTTTTTTGATTCGGATCGATTCCCAGATACACGTTATATTTAGAAAATCATTGAACGCAGTAATACTTTTCAAAATAAAATAAAGTCTTCTTTCAGCACAATATCCTCCCATCCCATCTACGATATTTAAGGTACCTTGATATCCCATAGTCTTGGGACGCCCTGTATATTACAGATTGTAGCTTGTTGAAATTATAATATATTTACAAATTATTAAAATAAAATTATTTGAATATTGTTTTTAGGTAATATACTCAATTAAAACTTTTATATACCTAGTTACGCATTTAATAGCGGTATTACAGCCTCATTTTCTAACACGTGATTAGTGAACTAATAGTTATCAAATTGTAAACAACCACACGTGATTCTAATAATTTACAAACACCGACCAAAGACTGTTATGGAAACAATATTTGAATGAGTAGGCTTCAACCAGACTTTGCTTGAAAGTATACGTTTAGTAGGCTTCGCATTCATCAAAGTTCATTGCCCGGAAACTTCAACCTATTTCAGTTCACGGGATGAAAACGTTTTGTTATCACATTATTTAAATAAATATTATAAATCCAGTTATGTGATTTAATATGACTTTTCTATGAAGCTCACGAACTCTTCTTACGAAGACTTCTGTATGGAACTCCAAAAAAGTTAACGATATATGATACATCATACCATACCATACATTATAACTATTGATTGCATTAGTTACCATATACTAATATATTTTCGTATTATAAAAATTCTATTCATTATACATCATATAGTAAGTCAACTAAACAGATGTAAGTAGTACTTAATCATACAAACGCTATTGTGTATAACTTAATATTATCTTCAATAAACTCAATAAACAACAATAATTAGTATGTCTAACGTAAGAACTCATCAGTACCAATCTAGTGGATATTAAGAAAAAGATACAGGATTTTTTTTTTCGAATTTTAATAAGAATTAGTAAAAAAAAGTCAATTTTCTTATAAAACGCAAAATAAATTATAACTCTCCAGGGGTTGAGCTTAGAGACCTCCCGTAGAACAATTTTTTGCAGCTGATGACCTCATCTATCCCCTGTTTGCGTTTGATCCACGACTTTTTGACCACCCTGTATATAGTATACGTTACTTAATAACTCCGACGACAATATAAGCGAGGAATGAGTCAAAGAAAAATGCGTACATTAGTTACTATAATAATAATAATAAGCCTTTATTCATCCACATCTTACTGACATACATTTAATAAAAAAAGATATAATTTTTTTTCTACTCTTATATGCGGCCCCTGTCCATGAGCAGAGCTCCTTCAACGTTTTACAGACTATTTTATTTTGGACCATCGTCATCCAATTTTTTCCAGCTACTCTTTCGATCCCGTCGGCCCATCACTTTATCTGCCCTTGTTCCTTTTGGACCAGTCCATTCGGTTACTGTTCACCATAATAATCTCTCAAAAAAAAGGTCTCAAATAATATAATTTCGTATGAAAAACGCCTTTTAGTACTGATGTCAAAAGTCAAATTAAATTAAATTAATAATATTTCCAACGCTTATTCGTTTAATACAGCATTATCTCTTTCTTGATCCTGTGATACAATTATTACAAGACCTAACTTGCCTTATATCGATAAAAGGCAGAATATATTGGTCTACCGTCTAGTTCCCGGTATGCGGACTCCATTGGGCTCACTGATCTCTGGACGCGAGGTGGTTTTGTGGTTCGCCCGGCTCTCTGAATACCAATATTAACCAGGAATAGTTAATCCCGTAATGATAGTAAGAAACCCCTAGAAGTCGGAATATATCTGAAATTTGTCGTCACAATCCGCAAAGGATGGCACCACACTCTCTAAATGGGTGTCCATCGGCTGCGGTGACGACACGTGTCCTTCAAAGCCTCAATTACTCTGGTCTAATCTTATCTTCTTTCACGAAGTTAATACCTAAGCATTATAATTATATATAAGGTATAACGTAATAAAGACAAAATAGTCAGAAACAAAAAGATTCGTAAGGGTTGTGCATTCTTGTGCGTATTGACCCGAATACGGCGTAACGCAGGATTGTCAAGGTCAGTCAAGTTCAAGGGCGGGACAACCCTACGCACACAGGTAGGGTGAATTCTTTGGTGTAAGTTTTGAATTTGGGGAACTAAAACTGGGTTGTTAAAGCAAATTAACTTTGTATTCACCATACTTTATATATAGTGACACAAATAGAAAAGAAACTCCTCTTTAATTGTTTCTAAAAGCAACACTGATCTGTAGTGGGCCCGTACTATCTTATGACATAATATAAAACATATTAAACAAAACAAAAATAAAATTTTAACTTTTTTAAAATAGTCTGACTTTTAGTATTAAAAACATTATTTATCACTCTCGGTCAAAACAAAAGTTTTTGATTTCTGAATTAGTTCATAGAAAGTTTATTGGTGCACAGCTTCTGATCGAACCTAATATCTCAGGGATGAGAGTCACACACTGAAGTGTTACTAGTTTGAATTCAAACATTGTTTGTATAGACGAAGCTTTAAACCAGGTGGGACCACAAGACAATGAACAATAGAGGAAGTATTTGACTTAATGAGGTATAAAAAAAGTAAGAAAAACTTTATTACATATATTAAAATATAATTTTTCAAGTTTATAATATTTTAATTTTTATATTAAACTTTCTACGCATAAAAAGTTTACTAACCTAAGCTCAAGACAAACAACAGAATACATTCATAGAGAATAGACATAATCGAATCACTCAACTCAACTGGGTAATACTGACCATCCCTTTCCAGCATATGTCTAAAGTTTGCTAACAACCCTATAATAGATCTAGTAAGGCTGTATACACATGTGGTTTTTTCTAAGCGTGTATTCACAAGAGTTAAAATTTGGATGCATATGGTATTGGCCTAGTGGCTTCAGTGTCCGACTCTCATCCCTGATGCCGTGCTTTCCCCGGCTATTTTATTTTTTTTTTTTTTTTATAGAATAGGGGGCAAACGGGCAGGAGGCTCACCCGATGTTAAGTGATACCGCCGCCCATGGACACTTTCAATGCCAGAGGGCTCGCGAGTGCGTTGCCGGCCTTTCAAGAAGTGGTACGCTCTTTTCTTGAAGGACCCTAAGTCGAATTGGTTCGCTATGCACTAATCGACTTTCTTCTATGTGCGCATTTAACATTCACTCGAACGGTGAAGGAAAACATCGTAAAGAAACCCGCTTGCTTTAGACCCAAGAAGTCGACGGCGTGTGTCAGGCACAGAAGGCTGTTTTACTTGCCTATTAGATTGACAAATATGAAACAGATACACAAATCTAAGGCCCAGACCTAAAAAGGTTGTAGAGCCACAGATAAATATGGTAAGAAGTGTTTTAAATGAAATAAAATAGCTCCATCACAAAGAAGTATTTGTTAATTGGTTGGTATAGTAGACTGATTTACAATTATTACTGCAAGCATTGCTTGTCTGTGTTAAGCACTATACTTAACACACACAGGCAATGCTTATAAATTTATATTACAAAATAATAAAATATTTTTCGCTTTATATGCTTAGTTTTTATAACTTAATTTATCTATAATATTAGATTTAGCTTCGTTGGTAGATAACCTAACGTCACATTCGTGACCACAGACAATTTTACACCCCTCACAAACATAGACGATAGACTAACAAGTGAACACGCCTAGACAAATAGCGATCAGCTGTCACTAAATGACGCTATGAAAAAGGGCCATTCGTGATTAATTTATCATGTAATAGGGATTAATAATTATCATTCAAATTTAAATTGTTTTTATTTATTTTGTTCGTGTTCGCTACATTCCGACCATAAAAAATAATCCGTCTTATTGCCCAGTTTTACTATAGTATTCATGTCTCATTTCTTCACAACGCAAACACAATTTCACACAAAAATTCTAGCCCTCACTATGTAGGACGCAAACATTTAATAATTACCATAGAATAGTAAATCTAAACTTTCAATATAAGTAGACAATGTATTGTCTATAATTTTGTCTACATTGTATATTTATCTGTGCACGTGACCTCGCGTGAACATACGGATAGCCGCATACACGATAGCAGGAACAAGTGTTAGGCGGAAGCGATGCTTTAATTCGAAATTCAAATCTTACAGTATGTATTAACAATTTTTTTCTTTGTTCATTGTAAGATGGATTAGTTTGGAGTTAAAACAGCGTCTTAAGAATGATTTAGTGTTTATATAGATCTATAAGAGTGATATTCATGACGTGGAATTAATGACGGTATTAATGACGTGGAATAAGTGATACATGTATCTTATGTTCCAAAATAAACATATTTTATTTTATTTTTATTTTATTCAGAAACGAAATTTTTGCGCGAACTGCGACTTCCGAATGTCACAATTCAAAACGATTTTGACGTAATGGAGTCAGACTAAACGCTAAGTCTCCTTTCTATATCATAACCTAAGAATAATTTTCGAGAATCAAACAACTTATTTATTATAAACACAACTTTATATGGACAAATGTAAGAGGCACAGTCGATCTCAATTGATAACTTCGTGGTAATATTCTTCGAAATCTATTTTATTTCTTCTGACTTATCCCACACTTTTTACTTTGACACTAATGTGATATAATGCTTACTCTATGAAGCGTCTTCGATAGGTTTACGAGTACATACTTACACACGTTTTCACTTAATAACTTTATGACACAGTAATTATTCATCTTTGATATAGAAAAGTCTCATCGATAAACGGGCGACTATGAGGTTTGATAAAAAAACCTACTCGTTTGTTAAAAAAAAACATCTAAGGATATCCCAAAGATCTAAGTATCGACTACAAACACGTTATATATCCTACTGCACTTCTGTACCATCCTTCTTAAATAAGTAGAAGAGGTAACTTGCGTTAAGAGGTCCAGCATGGTACGGACTAGACAGTCAGTTTCACAGAATTTTTTTCTCAACCTAAAAGCCCGCTATATAAGAGATAACACACAATATGACAAGGCATTTTCTGAGAAAAACTCTGGCGGCAATATTGAAGTGTCAATATTTTTTGCACAGCTCTTCACTAAAATATCAAACACTAACAAAGTAGGTAGAGGTAGAAGTAGAAGTAGAAGAGGTAACTTTAGAAGAAGTCGCGCATGGTACGGGCCAGACAGCAGGTTTTACGGATTATTTTTCTCAAGCTAAAAACAGCCAGCTATATAAAAGATATCACACAATATGACAAGGCATTTTCTGGGAAAAACTCTGGCGAGAAAATTAAAAAGTTTTAATATTTTTTACACAGTTCTTCACCAAAATATCAAACACTAACAAAGTTACATAAGTAGAAGAGGTAACTTCAGAAGAGGTCGCGCATGGTACAGACCAGACAGCATGTTAGCATAAAAATAATCTCTAAGAATGATGAAGCTAAAACAGCCAGCTTTATAAGTCAACACACATTGACAAGGCATTTTCATCCATGTTTTTCTCAGAAGACCAAATTGAAAAGTTTATAAATTTTTACGCAGTACTAGCACGACCAAGTCGGCATGACGTCGTGTGACACACATTGAAGTTCCGCCGTCTGTACGTCTGTCTGGGCGCGGTAATTGCATAACCCCGGTCAATGCCATCTAATTGTTTAGCATACGTAAACATACTACGTCTTACGCGTTTTATATGTAAATTGTATGTTTTTACTGACGGATATGTTTAAATGATATCTTAACACTTTGATTGGAATAACGTTTTAATTTATATGAAAATCAACCTGGTTTTAGAACTCGTAGAAAAACCTTTAAGCAATCATAAATTTCCTTTAAATAATTACGCAATACAAAGAACTGTTTATAAAAAGGGTACCATTTCTTTAGTTTTCTTAATATGGTTGCTGGAAAAGCACTAATCACGATATAGTTTATTATCCTTGAGAATTTCGCTTCAAATGTCCAATTCAAAAGAAAGCAAATGTATTGGCCGTGATATTGTTCCAACATCGCAAACCCTGACCTCACTAATGGTCACAAGTGGCTCAATTGACGGACGTGACGTCACCACACTTCCTCCCCTAATTGCACCGAGATGCGTCCGCGCAGAATTAATCTACACAATACAATGCACTTTTTATTCACTTCTCAGACGATTTATTTTTAGCCTTTAAAGTTACCGTAGATTTGAAATTTTTTTACTAAATTGGTGACCGTACTAAACTTTGGATAACTAAATAGTTTCCACTTACAATATTTTTCAGTTTCCTTAATTGTCCTATACCTAACCCCGTTAGCACAGTTTGAATTTTATTTTGAAAATATATAGCCACGAACTCAGAGATAACGTAGCATTTTATTTATGAAAGAAATTAAAATCTGACCAGTTTTGAGTTTGTTCATTACATACTAATCTCTCGAAACTATACGTTAATCTTCAACATATATGCTATCAGTTTATATTGTTTTAAACCTATGTTAATCAACATAGTACAAAATATCAACCCGTTTTTACATCCACACAAAAACATTACAAAGGAAACTGTAATTACAAGTTTTTCATTCTCGTCGCAATTAAAATAATTAAAATTTATCAGTGCAGGTAAACAATAAGCAAGACAATAGGAAAGTAATTTCAAGAGCCTCTAAAAAGCCTAAAAGCAACTCATTCTGTCGCCTAGCAACTGAAAAATGCATTCGGGAGACAAAAGCACGCTATTACGACGCCCAGGATTAGCCCTATTGACACTACGTTACCAATTAAAAAGGGAGGGGTGCGTTTTCGTCTCGATTTTTTCAACAGACGCTTTTTCAGGCCGCGGGTGCCCCCCCATACCCCACCGCTGTAGAAAAATCAATAACGCAGCAGTTTTTTCCGCGCGTAAAGCATGCACCGACACGGCGCGTCTATGTGTGGGTGCAACACATAGCTAGGGATGTCAGTTTTCTTTTTTAAAACGTTCCGTGCCTTTGATTAGGATATGACGAGCTTATGAAGCTTTTTTGATACTTTGTTTCATCTTGAGACTGCTGTCAATATGCAGATGAATGTAGGTTTGATCTGATGAATTTCTCACTAATTAGCATGAAGACTATTTCGTTAATGACATCACATTATCATAGTATATTAGACATATTTGTAAGGAATCAAGGAAAAACTGGGCCGATTAAAGCTACATTATCCGAGATGTCTATAAAACTTTAGTGATGAGAATAAATATATTTTTCATTTGTGCTCTTAGAAATAAAATGTGACTAACAGAGTCCTACGTGCTGTATAGATGAAAAAACATAAAAGATATTTTCCAAGACACGTGAAGAGCAACAGGCGGGTGAAAAATAAAAAAGAAAAACAATAGAACACCTCCCTTCCTTCGCCTTGCTTTAATGCGGTGTTATACATTCTATCGGGGTTACATAATTTTTTTACATTTGTATAACTTCAGCGAATCCGTGACTCTTTCATAGGTACTTATCTCATATACTACTAATTGAATGCTGATAAATTCTGTAATAAGACCAAAACACGTGTTTCATTAAATGCTCACTAAATTGAAAGGAAGCTAAAATGCTATTTAATTACTTATTAAAAAAATTTGCTTAATAAAAATTGCGATATGAAAATATCTTTATGTTCTGCTCTGAATGGTTTTTATTGCTATTCAGATTTATTTGAAAAGGACCTCATAACTCGTTTTTGAAAAGGACCGCAGTAAAATGAGGAACTGATTTCGTTGAATGACGTATATCGCTCGGGCCAAAGGACTAAAACGACCTTGGGGTATGAAAGAACTTCCGCGAGTCTTTATTACGCTCAAATGAATAGCGAGACAATAAATATATTTGCATACATTCCAAATATTCAATACGGCAACCGCACATCACTAATTGCGAACGCAGACTAACGTAAAAAAGCATCACATTGAAAATAAAAGAATCGCTTTGCACATTTTTATTTCGCATCGTCCATGACAGAAGTGGTTCCGTCCCGCTCGCACGCTATTGTTTGGTCGCGGATCCCATCATCACTCCATCTTTGTCTGACGCGCACTTTTTTTGAATGTGCAAAAATATAAAAACGCCGAAACGGGTGGGGTGGCCCCCCTGGGCCCACTTGCAGTTGTGTGCGTCAATAATCGTTGTTTAGGGCTTTGGCCGATCATAGGTCAATACAATGAAATTTATATGCAACGGAATTTAACAGATGAATGCAGCTTATGGCATACTGCATTTAATCTGGAAATACAATTTTGATGAATCCATTCATATGGAATCTATAAAAATTTCGAAAACCTAAAATTGTTTCCAAACAAAATATACAATGAAGATTGCTAGAAAAGATATTAATTTCACAACGGCGCAAAAAGGTTTTAAGGTCTCCTATTGTCTTTCCATTATTAAGAAACGTGTTGCTTGGTAAACTTACATTTTACTACTTTACACGACTCCAAAATACCCAATAATTTCCGTAAAAAGTACTATTACCAATCACTCTAATATAATTCAAACAAGGTTTCCATAACAACATAATTCAAGTACCATAGTCTAAAATAATTAAATATCATAGACAAAATGCAACATCATCAGCGTAAGGTTTCCTACTTCAAGTGAATACCGAGATGCTCTTATTCAAATGAAAGTAGTTCCGAATGACACTTGCCAAAAAGCGGCGTCTATTTGCAACATACCTTTCTCCTTTCACTTGGCAATTATCATTGCTCTGTTTAAGTAATAGATGTGGTCTTTTGTAATCTGTTTCGTCTATACCACATTTTGTACATTAATCATCAAGAAGCAATAAATTGAATTCGTTTTTTGTATATTTTCAGAATGAAAACCAATTTTTCGCTTTTTTGTAACAAAGACATCATCTAACTTTACGATCTAGCCTAACTTAAGACTAATAACTAATTTCAAACTAATCTAATTTATTGTAAGATATTTAACATAAGAAAGTGTCCAAAAACACTACTTACAGTCCCTTTTAAGAGGAAGACGCTCTGTTTTTGTCGATGAATCAATCGCATTATTTTTTAAATGAAACTTCTTAAATGAGGGCAATTTTTTTTCGGATACGTCACGGAGATGCGCAGCGTTTTTGTAGAAGATAAGGGTGAGAGCGATTGAGACTGATTGAGAGAGAGTGACAAGGGCGAACCTGATAGAAATTCTATTTTTAAAATCAAATTTTCGTTAAGAGAATTTATGAAATATTAGTAAGTATTTTATTTTTTATGCAAAAGAATTTATTGAAATCTCAAATGACGAATTATAAATTAAAATGCCACATGTTTTTATTATCAAAGAAATAAATTTAAAGAATTAAATTTTATTTGTATTAATTTTCATCACTGAATATTTTAATGACAAATTATTTCATTAAATTCCTAACATATCTTCCTTTTTCCCTCCCTCCAAGTCTCGGAAATTTGTATAAATTTGAACAAGAGTTAAGAATTAGTTTGCTAAAGAAGTTTTAAAACGTAAATCGTGACTAAAAAACCTCTTAGTCAGGAATGTATTTAAATAAATCTAAGCGTTTATAACTTGATTGAAACAGTGTGTTTATTGCTTAGAATTTTCTAGATAATATTATAAACGTTAACAGTTCACAGGCGTCTTCACATCAATGGACGCATTTATCCGAACAAATTTCCTGCCACTTTCCCGCCAACTAAGTATATAGAAAAAAGTTTCAACAAAAAGTCCCGACTGCGCCGACCTTACGCAGTATCGTTTTATTGCAATCGTGCCCGTGGCCTCGGCTTCTTACCTCATAACACAGTTTCTCTTGCATCTTTCTCCCCTTACTTTTCCTGTAGGCGTGTTGAAAACTTTTTGATGCAAACCATAGACAAGCCGCACGTGCCATAGATTATCCAAGTACGTCATTAAAAACTTTTTTGTCGATAAATTATTTGTTTTTTCACTGTACATTTCTATTCATTCCCAAGGCAAGCGTTTCATTAAATTTCTTCAAAAAAAGCAGTTCTTTTGAGCATTATAATTAAGGCTTCGTTAAACTCTATACTTTTCTGAGTAAAAGCAGTCTTGAAAGGATGGTTTAAAAATTGAAAACGGACTTTTTTAAATACGTTTCTTAATTGACTTTCAGCGCAATATGATCTTGAATGGGAATTAAAAATGTTTATATGTCGTCTTCCTTTACTTAATTTTCTTAATTGGGCACTTAAGCTTTAATTATAGAATATTTTAATGTAAATATTCTAACGTGTAAAATTATAAATCCTTTGATGGTGGATTCTTTAGATCGCAATTTGTTAATTAATTCAGAGGAACATGTCAAATTTGAATGCCCGTCTTTTCATACTAATTAACTATGTCGTTATATTTTTTCTCGAACTATTAATGATCCCTAATTTAATTAGAGGCTGAACTGGGTTTACTTTTTCTTCGTGTTTCCTTAGATGTATTACTAAACACTGAATAGCTAATTAATAAATCAAATTTTGAAAAGCTATAGAATATATTTTTTAATTTTATGTTTTCCGTTAGAACGTTTTATATACAAATGTAAGTTAATTATAAGCTTTGAATAAATACAAACCAAACACTGAGAGGACTCAAATAGATTTGTTATCTGATACATGACGAGGGCTCGACTTCCATACCCTTGGTAACGGCGACCATAATAAATTGACCCCTCTTAAAAAAGCTCAATCTCTCTTAGGTACCTCTAGGTATTTGTGGGGTGGGCGGGATGAGGGGTCATCCCCAGTGGTTATTTATGTTTTATGCACATTTTTGCATGGAGCTTTGCACGCAGAGGCCTTAAATCGAGCTCAGCTCTGCAGGCACGCACACATTGATGTGTTGTTCTTATATATGTGAATATTTGAACGTGTGAGTAATTTAAATGGACATTGATTCGGAAAAAGTCCTTTGAAATTTTATACTCACACTTTGTATACACCAATGTATAAAAATTTATTGAACAATGACTCTTTCTCTTTTACCGGTTGATATTTTTTAAACTTTAAATATATACTATAATTAATTCTTTAAATGATTCATTCAAATAATTACTCTAACAAGTAATAATACTAATAATTACTCAGAAGTACTGTCAATAAAATCGTAACTCTATCATAGATAAGAATGCCTACGCCGTAGCTGCGTAGACATAGATAATCCATTACAGAACTATTAGACACGCAATCCTTGACTATTGAAACTAAACTATAATATACATTATGTTTTATAATAAATCGTTAATGTCATAAAACGTTGCATCTGTTCCAATATAACAATTCTATTACAAAGCTTATTAAAATTCGTATAACAACATTTCAGCTAACCTAATATTTAGACAACATATTTATATTATTTACGAAATAGACACAGAAATTGCCTCATTATTTCAATATAACTGATAGCCAATAATGATAATCAAAATGTAAGCTCGTTACAGTCCTCATTATAATACATACCCGGGGTTGACGCTCGAAAAATTCACCCCCCTGGGGGGTTGCAGGTGGGGGTTGTCAGTGTTTTTATTTCCCGATTGGTGGATTGCAATGGCGGTAATGATCGATGGTATTAACGCGCGCTACTGCCCACCTAGACGATTTGAATTTCGAAAGCTCAGTGCTTTTAAATCGCCAAGGGTTAAACAGGTTCTTTTAAAATAAGATTAAATTTAACAGCACAATTTATAGAATGGTTATATTGATGAACTGCACTAATTTATAGAATGATAATATTTAACAGGTTTATTATAATAAAAGAGCTTTGGTTACGTAAAAAGCTTTTACATCTCGTCTATTTTTGGATCAAACAATACAAAGGAAGAAAATGTTACCTTGTTTGTTAGCAATAAAACTTTAAATTAAACTACTTGACTTTACTAACTTTCAAATTTAAGTTAATCATCGAACTATTATCTCTTGGCCTTAAGTACAAAACAATAGCCTATAGCTATTAAAAATAGATCGTACACTTTAAGGTTGTGTTACACCTCAAAACAGTACGAGTAAACAGTAGGTCTCTAGAATTTTTAAGTAAATCGGTAATTTAATTTCTTCTGTAATTACCAACTATAAACAGTTTTTCTTGGATATTTGTGACTAAGCGACAGAGGTAATACAATAGTCTATTACTTGATATATATAACTTTATACACAATTTGTAGACCGTACGTTAGGTATTTCTTTGGCTGTATAATTTGTAAGTAAGTCCGTGAATTATATTCTTCTGTACTTACCAACTATAACTGGATCATCCAGGATATATGTGACTAAGCTACGGAGGTTATACAGTGGTAAACTCGTAGATATATACCAACAATTTGTAGACCTTTCTCTTTGAGCATTAGGTATTTCTTTGTCTGTATAATTTTTAAGGAAGTCCGTGAAATATTTTCTTCCGTACTTACCAACTATATGGAATCATCCTAGGATATATGTGACTAACTTCTATATATGATTCTATATATGAAGTTATATAACTGATGATAAAACGTACAAAAGAAAACTTCCAATACAATTTTTTGTCGACGCGCCCCTGACCAGACAGATATTAGTATATATTTCGTTCACAAATTAAACACATACACCCTCTCCCTCATATGCACTTACATGATTTATTTGCGCCACATACATTTCACATAATTGAAAAATGGCGTTAATGGTGAGGCTGGACAAGCAATTTTTATGAATATGGATCAGCATACGAAATATGTATATGTATGAATGTTTTTCGGCATAATTACACCTATTTGCATTAGATTTTATCAACTATAGAGCAGTGTTACGCAGTGCGACCATCATCCCTGAGGTCGTAGGTTCGGTACCCGGCACCAATGGACTTTCTTTATATGTGCGCATTAAACATTCGCTCGAACGGTGAAGGAAAACATCGTGAGGAAACCGACATGTATTAGACCCAAAAAGTGGACGTGTCAGGCATAGGAGGCTGATCACCTACTTGCCAAATAGATGAAACAGATTCAGAAATCTGAGGCCCAGACCTAAAAGAGGTTGTAGCGCCACAGATTTTTATATCAACCATATGTCATATGTGAACTTCCATTACGTTTTCCACGTCTGGTATTTACGTAGTTCATCAAAGATGATGAATGATAGATTAATACATCTAATTATGTTGAATGAATTTCAAGTGAAGTGAATAAGTGAAGTGTTTTATGTGTGTATAAGTGGTTCTTTTTCTTCTTAAAATTGCAGTTTACACTGACATAAGATATCATTGAAGCAGTTCAAACCGCTATCGAAGGTTTTGCGTTTGTTCTCAAAACCGGTATATATGTCGTAAAGACTTGCAGGATTCTACTGCAATTCTCATCACTGCCAGCCCAACTTTATGATAAATCTTAGAGTATGAATATGGATTCGGAGTTTTATGTCTTCCCTTCAAATCTCCAGTCTCAGGTTGAGCAGAGAATGGATTATGATATAATAAAAAATATTTATATATACCACCCCGTTCTAAGTTTTTTTAAAACGAATCAAAATTACGCAAGGAACAAAAGTGGTTTCAAAGTAAGATTTTCCCCTCAAAGGTTGCTAAGTGGTTTTCCCATTTTCTCACGCAGTTGAGGCTATACTGTCACTCGAGATAGTTTGCGTTCTGAAAGTGAAAGTTGGCGGCTTCGTTTCAGATGATCTTGCAAAGTTTTCATTCTTGTACCGGGGTACGTAAACGATTATTGCGTTTTAAGTCGTAATGAAACGCGTATTAATCCGACTTTTAAATTTACTCAAATTCTACATTATGATATATTCTTAATTATTAATTAAAGTAAATCACACTATCAAGGCTAAATTATACAAACAACGCATCCTGGGTATGATTACCATTGAAAGTATTCTTTACTTTATTATAAAAATTTATTAAAAGGTACATATAGTTTAATTTGTCCCGTGTCATATATATGTCACCGTAAAATTGTAAAAACCGTTAGATTGTAATCTATCTCGCGAGATTGTATACTGTCGAAAGATTGTGAACCTCAACGAACTGCTTACAAATTAACGTATTATTATTCGGTAGTTATATGAAATTGTTGGGAAGTAAAATTAATCTGTAATTGACCAAAGAAGTTTGAATGATAACTAAGTTAGTGTAGTAAAATCTACATAATAATAATACGTTAAATTGTAAGCAGTACGCTGAGGTTCACAATCTTTAGACAGTTTATAATCTCGCGAGATAGATTACAATCTAACGGTGTTTACAATTTTACGTTAACATATATACGGTATCGGGAGTTTAATTTCAGTATAGATCCACATATAGACAACTAGAAAACGAAAGAACAAACTCGACAAGACACTTATCAGCTGCTTCGATGGACAAGAACTTCAAACTTCGACTAACATGCCCCCTACAAATATAGAAATATTAAACATAAAAATAATCATCATAAATTTAAGGTAATTTAAATTATAGGATCCAGAATATCAGACCCTGTAATATGAGAAATAATTGAAGCATTATGATAACCTCAGCGTTTTTAAGGTAGTTTTTGCCGCGCACGAATTTCCGAACTAACTCGATTTAACTAACCTTTAAGAAAAGGGCCGGCAACGCACTCGCGAGCCCTCTGGCATTGAGACTGTCCATCTCTTAACATCAGATAAGCCTTCTGCCCGATTGTTCTATAAAAAATCCTAACACAATTTAATATTTTTATTGTAACATTACGGTGCTTTTTAATCGGTCATAATCTCTTAAATTAAATGTTTATTTATGTTATATTTAATTTCAAGACATATATTATATTTCAAGATTCTCCAACAAAACATTTTCCTAGATAAACTTTTAACTTCTATAATGGACTTCTAAAAAGTACCAGTTTTTCTTTTGGCGACACAGTTTTAAACATACATTCATTATTCTCTAAAAGCATTTACCATTGCCAAAAAAGTGTTTAGATTTTAAAACAAAAATTCTAGCACTCAAGCTTGCAGGAAGTGGCGTGTCTCAAAGTTTGGAAGCTCGCGCTTTCAAGGTTCGTTCACCCTCCACAGTCTATTGACATATTACAGTAATTGCAAGACATAATCCTAATCTCAGCTACACGAATATTATAAAGAGATTAGTTGATTGTTTACATTGAATAGGCAATCGGAATCCTAAATTGTGTACGCTGCGGAAACTATTGGCAATAAAGCAAATGTTTTTAAGGCCGGCAACGCACTCGCGAGCCCTCTGGCATTGAGTGTCCATGGGCGGCGGTATCACTTATCATCAGATGAGCCTCCTGCCCGTTTGCCCCCCGTTCTATAAAAAAAATGTACTACAGTCTTAAACAAGACATCTACAAAAAAGTCGATACCATGTGTCTAACTATTATTTATTGAATAAGACAAACCTCTCATATAACATATTACACATATGTATAATAATCTTATTATAAATATGTGTAATTATGTATAGGTTTTTATAAATTTCGATCTAAGTTGTAAGACCAAGTTATTCGGAAAATTGGGAAGCTTTAAACTCAATAAATAATATTAAATTAAGACAATTTTTATTACTAATTTTGTATATAAAAAATAAAATACATTTATAGAACTCATACTTTTATATTGTAAAAACTAATATCATTAAAGTAATTAGACAATCAAAAGTTAAAATCATTTATTCATATAGTTAATACAATGTATACTTATGAACGTCAAAAAAGAAATACATCATAAATGCTTCTAATTTTACATTTATTGCCAGTTCTCAAATCAAGAGCGTAGAACGGAAGAGAAGTACTGGCAAGAAACTCTCCGCCACTTTAATCGCCAAGTTTTTTGTTTTACACAACCATTACACCATGTCAATGAAACCAATCAATTGGAAATTGCATATTTTTTAACATTTAAAGCTTTCATCGTCAGTTCTTCATCCAGTGCAATAGAGACAAATGCTCTTGCCCAGGCATCATTGGTCATTAACATTACTGACTTTTGACTCACTGTATTGTGTCCAGAAGCCAGACGTCTTAGAAATCCCAACATCTAAACCCTTATTCCTACCACACAAAGTACCTTGTATATAAATTCTTATAATTTCAATAATCGTTCTTAATCCTATACAGTAAAGACCATTTTGGCACGCAAGTCCAAAGTTGCCGGTTTGACGGATTTCTTAAGAATATTTGAACAAACGATGTCTTTGTTTCGGGTTCAGATTTAGGAATTGCATTTAAGCGAATTTAATGATTGTTCTGACCTTGTTATGGTCAATTAGTACAGTCTGGTATTTGAGCTACATATGCGATAAAAAAAATTAGTGGCGGACCTTTTTAGGTCTGGGCCTCAGATTTCTGTATCTGTTTCATGATCATTTGTCTATCTAATAGGGAAGTAGGTGCCCCTGTACCTGGCCTATGAGGCTGGTTACCTACTTCCCTCCGTCCGTACGTTTGGGTCTAAGGCAAGCCGGTTTCCTCAAGATTTTTTCCTTCACCGTGCACAGCCGGGGATCGAACCTACGACCTCAGGGATGAGACTCGCTCGCTGAAGCCACAAGGCCAACACTGCTCTATATATGTGTCACTCCAGGAATATTTAATTCCAAATGCATAACTCAAATTTTCTTATTCAAAACAATATTTTACAAGTTTACAACAATAACATATTTCAACGCAGAGTCAGTGAGTTGCGTTTACATTGTCCTCCTAACAATTGCCACTGTGGTGTAGTGGTTAAAATGTCTTATCGAACTCATAAGGTTTGGTCAAGCAAAGATGGATACAATTTTATAAATTTATTTTGTTAAGATACTTAAACCGGAAAACGTTTTTTAATATCTGATACTCCTGGTTTGGGGACTATCGGTTATCGTTGTTTATTAAGTTTTTGTAAAGTCGAAGACTTAACTAATTGAATAGTAAGTTTTTTATAACGCACTTACACTTCAAGATTGCTGTGTCAAATGATAAAATTGTCTTTTAATTATTTAAAGTTATATAGTTACTAAAAGAAAATGTTCTAAATAAAATGTGGCCTCGCCTTCCGGACGCCATAAAATAATCCTTAATACTTTTATAATATATTTTTGATAAATAAAAATAGAATTAAAATCGCGAGGCCTATAATGGGCTTTAGCACCGCTGGTCTATTGATGTACCACACTTTGACAGGTCACTACCAGCGTTGCGATTCTGTTACTCACTTTTCAAATTCTCACAACGGTTTTCGCAGCGGCGGTCGCGCTCAAATCAGTGAAGCAGTCATTTTACCATTTGGCATTCTGATAAACAATAAAGCTCCCTCCGCTTGTCAAGACGTAATGTGAAATTGCTTAACAGAATACTATGAGATTCCAAAAATGACGTGAGTGACGAAGGGAGCGTTGATAGTGCGAGGTGAAATCACGGATCAACAGAATCGCACGGCAGAAGTGAGCTCAGTCCTTGAGTAGGCAGCTCTAACACGATTATTATATTTTATTGAAAGTTATCTATTCACAACATAACAGGCGCTTCTTATTCACGTTAAAGTTTTCAACAATAGAGGTTAAATGCATCGCGTGATGAAAAGGATCGTTGATCCCACCGTATTTATGACTTTTACTTTTTAATTTATCGCCATAAGGACATGCAACGCCGTACTTTGAGCAAGTTTGCGCTGCAATGCAGTGTAACCCTTTGAAATTTTGGTAATGTTTACTTTAGTGAATCACGCTTTGAAATTCTAAAAGCGGTGCAAAAAATAGTGTTGCCACGTCACGTATTTAATAAAAATAATACTCGATTTACGTTAAATTAAATGTTCGAATGGTTGTGTGACAGCATAAATTTAAATTAAGACATTTAGTATTGGGTGTTTGATAAATCGATATTTATTCGTGTTTTCGTTAAATCTCCAACACATCCTTGGAGCGATGCTACTTTTATTTATTTATAAGTAATCTTATAGCTACATTTATACATATTATAAAAGAGAACAGTTAGACAATATACAAAAACATAACAGATTACATTGTTAAACAGAATATAATTCAATTAAGTACTGGAATAAAAAAAAACTAAAATTATTATTAAAAAAGTACAACTTAATATAGAGAAAATAATTTTTTACTACTGCAAAATAAAATCAAAGTCTTCCCGCTTCTTAAAATATTTCCTCACGCCCTTTGGTAAGGTGGAAAATGTCTACATCTTCATAAATTGTATTGTAGCTAAAACGCGATCCATTGGTGAATTACGCAGATTTTCTTTTTCGGACGAGGCACATGGAACAATTGTGAATATCTTGTCGTTGTTTATAAGTGATCAATATAAAAACCTAAAGTATTGAAAAAATTTCAACCAATAGCCCAATAAAATTCATTCGGATTCACTTACTCAATACATGTTTACCTGTACACCGTCATTTACTGTATAAATATCTTCATTCTACCATAAAGTATCACGTACATAGCAACAAACTACTAAACAACGTGGCAACACCTACAAGGCATTGACATGAATAACCAAGAAAGCATCTAATTAGCCCAAGTAGACTGCAAAAAGAACCCGTGCAACGTCAGCGGTCCCCATGCATAATCTGGTAAAAATAGTCCCTCTTGTATTCGAGCATCGTTGTCTTCTGGCTAGCGAGCGCTTTATTTGCGTCTCAACAACTTTCTATTATGCTCAACCATACTGCATTGTATCATTTTAATTAGTATACAATCTATAAGGAACTATGGCCACTATGTGTATGCGTTGTGGGACGCAAGCGTTTAGATGCACTGAAAGTATAACAGTAGTTTATGTGTTGATTAATATCCTTTTTAGATTGTCTGTGGTTATTCAAATGTAATCTGTGAAATATTTTAGTTTATATATTCCTAATGTTTTCTAATAATAAATAGAGTGTTTATTCACAACATATCGCACAGCGTTCCGTTCTTAATTAAAGATTGAAGTGTACAACCAGTCAACTAGTAACAATGAGTTATTTGACAAGATTTAAAAACCATTTTAAATTGTTCATTAGTCACTCTGGAACCTATGGCGCTACGATCTTTTTAGGCCTCAGATTTCTGTATCTGTTTCAAGATCATTTGTAAATCTAATAGGCAAGTAGGTGATCACACTCCTGTGCCTGACACACGCCGAATATTTGGGACTAAGACAAGCCGGTTTCCTCACGATGTTTTCCTTCACCGTTTGAGCGAATGTTAAATGGGCACATAGAAAGAAAGTCCATTGGTCGCCGGGGGTCGCTGTAAGCCGGGGATTGAAACTACGACCTCAGGGATGAGAGTTGCTCGCTGAAGCCACTGTCAATACTGCTGCTACACTGTTAAGTATAGGCTTTAAAATTTCAAATGATATATTTATTATTTTAATAACCCGCCAAAACGCTTCCATATGCAAATGGCGTCTCCATAACGTATTATGCTATATATTTAATGCGTTAATTGTCTTTCGGACATATTAACAAGCATTCTATGTCAGTTGATTCGACTAATCTGTGACCGTTTCGTTTCACGCGACGGACGTACAAAAATCAATATTTCTAATAACTGATAAATTTTATATTGTTTTAGCCATGTTTAATATAGATTGCCTTTAATAATACTTTATTTTTTTTTATATTGCCAAATAATTCATTAAAAATGGATTATTAATGGATAGGAACTATGCCGACGGAGACGTTAATTCTTTTAATTGATGTTAAAAATAAAATAATGTAAAAATTTGATGTTAAACCGATAATAGCAAATATTCTTTAGGATTTCGCGTTAATAAAAAATAAATATTATCTTAATCGAAAAGGATATAATTAAAAGGCGACGTCATAAATACTGTCTCATACGTCCGTTACGGTGCGTTCCTCTTATAATAAGATTGTACATCTCTCTCTCTCCCAATAATCACATCGTCCTTATTCACTCACCCTAATTATAAAACGGAAACTGGACTTTAATATTTCTTTTTGAATCATCTGATTTATAAGAGAATTTAATTTGACACGGGGCATATCTATATTTCACAGAATAGATAAATAAGGATAAAATGTTAAGACCTCCGTAAACCGAAGCAATAACGTAACAATGATTTATATTAGCGGCAACACCAGTGTAGGAAATTAGACCTTAAAATCCAGTCCAAAATATGTTTTAGCCTCTCTGTAGACACAAAAACAACTGTACCGTATTGTGGTGCTTCCTGCTAGATAACGGGCGTTGGCGACCGACTAGGGGCGGTATAACCACACACCTGATGCGGCAACGGATTAGTAGCGTCCAGCGTATAGTACAGCGTCCTTGGGAGGAAATAATCGCTTAAAGGTCTGGGCAGTCGGGAAACCACTGCTCAATTCCTAGTCAGTAATCATGAATGCATCACGAGACTGACACATAAACGCCTGATTTGTTTGCATTTGACACTTTGAAGCTGTCTCAGCGTTGGATGAAAAATTGTAAGCATAAATAATTATAGATATTAGTTATTCTGTAACACATCATATCATAGAGCAGTGTTGGCCTAGTGGCTTCAGCATGCGACTCTCATCCCTGAGGTCGTAGGTTCGATCCGCTGCTGTGCACCAATTGGACTTTCAATGTGTGCATTTAACATTTGCTCGAACGGTGAAGGAAAACATCGTGAGGATACCGACATGTCTTAGACCCAAAAAGTCGACGGCGTGTGTCAGGCACTGGAGCCTGATCACTTACTTGCCTATTAGATTTAAAAATGATCATGTAACAGATTCAGAAATCTATGGCCAAGACTTAAAGAGGTTATAGCGCCACTGATTAATTTTTTATAACGCACCATAGTTTCACATACAATGTCATATATGACATATATAGATATAAGGAAATGAAAATCAGCCTGTAACTTAACAATTAGTTTAGAAAAAGGACACATAATTAGCCAATTAAAATATATTTCCAATCGTTAATATTTCTTCTATAGATAAATGTCACCGCCTGCGCGTGTTTCGATCCTTCCGCGAAATCCGTCCATGACCCTGATTTGGTGACTCATTTTCTGAGTTTTAGGCGATTGGATAAGATTACTAGATATTGATTTTTAATAATTGTGTAGGAACAAAAGATATATTATTTTAACTTGCACAAAAAGTATCTCATTTTCTACTATAAACTAGTAGAAGAATAAAAATATGCCTTAATATACATTCTCAGTAACACTCTTTTTATAGACATAAAACAAAAGGTCAGACGGCTATTCACAGACAATCACAATGCCGTGTAGGATGCTTTTTAAAAAATCCAAAATTAGTTTATCTGCATATAATATACAAATACTCTAGGTAATCTATGTAATAATTAAAACTAAATACACATGATTTTCAATGTGTATTTAAAAGAAAAATGACTTAACACAAAGAAGTTCCTTAAACTTCTTTGTGCCAATACACATATACGAAGTTTCACCAATACCTTTCCTAGTACTATCCAAAACTGCTGTTTTCTGCCTTTCCTAAGTTGGTCTGGTCTTGCTACGTTCCTTAGATTGATCTGCAGTTCTATTATAAACATAGTTTTAGATCTATTATGAGTAAAGATAACTATATAAAGATAGTTTCTTATTACCGTATTACATATTCTGTGCTATTGTACGTAACTTATACTAATCATTATCTGTTGGGAATACTGTCGAATGTTACCTACTTGGTACTGGATGAAGTTATGTGTACGTTAATTCAGCAGTTCACGGCTGAGTGCAATTTATTTATACAGGGCTATGTGATCGAAGTGCAATCACAATGATCAGTACCCTAGAGGACATTAGCATTTGTCGAGGGGCGTCGTACGGAAATAGCACGGCGCGTCACCAATGTGCTCCTACTTCAGGGCGTCCACTCAACGCAAGCCTAATTACGCCATCCTAAAATGTCACATTTGGCGGGAAGTTTGACACGGCTGTCAAAGTTTGAAAATACGACCACAGATTATGTTACTCAGTTTATTTATACTATTAGAACTGTTAGCTCTAAATATCAGGACGTAATCCAAGGTGCAGAAATTTATCTCCAAGAAAAGCGTAGTGCTACTAAATTATATTTATTTCTACTTATATGACATAAGACATTTTATATATTAAAATATAGACTTTAGATCAAAAGGATCACAAACCGATGTATTCTAGGGAATATTTCTTTACTTTAATAAATTATAAATTTCTATTTTGTAACCAGTAAATATTGTCATAGACTAAACAAACAAATGCCTAATGAAATGTCAGTGTAATTGTTCTACTTTATACTGTTTACTTGCATCGTTTAGTACAAATTCATTTGTGTCCCAAATAACAAAATGTGCCCCTGTAACATCCGCTGTATTGAAGTTTTATTGCGACCAAAGCCATTGCTCGTCGCGAGTGTGGATGTCATTAATTACTGACACCATTTAGAGGATTTATTAAATTTAATCCGGAAAAAACTTTTAAAAGTCCATTAAATTTAAGGTCTCGTAACACACTGTTTGAATTATATTGTCAAGAAAGTTCTGCAATATCTAAGAGCAGATAATTTTCTTGCAAATGACAATTGACTGGCTCAAGTGAAACTTGAATCAATGAACGCGCTCACAGAATAAAAATCTTATACGCGGGAAAACGGTGCATTGGACAAATCGAGGATGTAAACATAACTTTTTTCGTTTCAGATTCCGTTAAGAAGATATGTAGCGATTGAAAGTGACAGTTCTGTGAGATTTTATGTACATTTTTGAAACAAAACTGTTTTCTTTATATAGTCTACAATATTATCTAATTATAAAATATAATATGAAACTAATATATATATCACAATATAATATAATATATAATACAGATATCACGCTACTAAATTGTGAAAATGCTGTTTTTGTTATTAATAGTTAACATCCACCAAAAATCATAGACTTTCATAGATCAGAAAGCGCTCTTAGATTAGATCTATGGACTATATAATTACGTTGTATCTAAGCTTTATATAATATAGTTTAAACTACCGTTGTTTTTCGTAATAACACACGTAATACAACTAATGATTAAAAGTTAATAAAATCAATTTCAGATATTGTCATATCCACTCGCCTTACTACGCACAGTCGTCGCGACAATTTATTTTGGTGCAGGGCATTGCACTTTGCAGCCCTGACTCCTGAGAAACGAGAGTAAACACGAAACGCAGCGAAAAATAATAAAACGAAGACTATTAAAATTGGTTGTACTGCCTTGTTTGTTAGGGTTACCATTTAAGAATAATTGCAAATAATATGGAAAATAATATTTGGAAAGCTTAATTTATTAGACATGAATATTATGATTTACAATATATTTGAAATTCATCTACGTTTTAGTTAATAAGAGAAAATCAATAACTAACCTTAAATTATAATAACTAAAATATATTATTAGGCAAGGTTCCGAAGATACTGCAAGCGTAACCCCTTCGGTCTCCTGTGATGTCGACTAACTTTTTGATATTTTCTTAAAAAGCCTTATAACGCTAGGACCGCACGGGTCTCGACACCACCGAATCATATTCGGAGCCTAGACCCCTGTATTTGCATGCTTTAGCTTTTTCAGCTGCTAAAAAATTTATAGATAATCTGATTTTTTAAATTAGTCTACCTGTTTAGTAGCCCACACATCATATAGAACATTTTGCTATGCATAGAAACTGTTCGCTTTTCTCTCCATAAAAAGATGAAAAAATAATCCAATTTTTCCGGCCTAGTTTAGGCTAATAATTATTTTATTACTTATTATTTTTATTTTTCTTGTATATATTATAAATATACAAGAAATATATACTTGCAAAGGTATGCAAAGTAATAATTCTCAAGTAGCACTACTTTATCTTTTGAACCTAATTAGTAATTAGGTCACAATTTTACATTAAATCAAAAACCAATATTAAAGACATAATACATATTGAACAACTCTTCGAAAAATTAAACATATATTGGTTTATTAATAATGAATTAAAAACTAACATAAAGAGCAATATTTTAATTTCTACCTAAACTTCTTGCATGGCTAAACTTAATGAACGTGCAAGCAGTGTTGCCATAAAAAGCAAAAGAATAAGCCCAGGATTTCGCAAAGTTCAAAATTAGGACAAGGAGGCTCTAGTTGTTTCTGATTGTGTTGCTTTTTCCTACTTCAAAAATGCCATACACAATTCATAGACAGTTTCTTAGAACATACAATATAAGTTTTTACATTTTAAAGTCATGACTATTACAAAAATTACAATTATTACTTTTTTAACTATCCTTCAAGAAGACATGTGTACAGTGTAGTGGGTGACCATGCTTATTTAAAGTGCGGATAACGATCTTATAGGTATGGCCCAACGATCCTTTCTGTACCATAAACAGTGCAGGCCGTCTGACAACTGAGCGTCCCCAAATGAGATATGTGTCCCACTATATCTGGATGGCCAATAAGAAATGAAGCGAGCAATACTTAGCAATCCTAGAACCGTATTCTAAACCGTCAAACTAAAATCTGACATCTGTCAAACCATGTTTTTGTATGAAGTTTGATATGTTTGAAAGCGCACAAGACGAAATTGTGACTTGAGAATAAGAATATGTATGGCCCTAGTCTTTAAAAATATATTAGCATTACAGTACACTTGCAAATATTCGAACATTGTCGTGAGACACAAAGGCGTGAGTAAGCCGTTCTCGGCATCCTGCGCCCGCGTCGATCACTAACGAGTTTTGTGATTCACTAAACTAAAATAACTTGTTCGTAACAGTCAAAACAACGACTTTTACTTTTATAATTTATGAGAAAAATGTTACGTTTAAAATTGTACTGTTTAAACACAAATGCGATTTATTTTGGCAAACTATTTAGTACTACGCCTTTTTCAAGTTGTTTTTGACCACGCGTATTTTTATCTGTGGTAAATAAATACTTTAGATTTTTCTCAGCTGCATAACTGCCGAATAATATCTGTCCCATACAGCGATATAATAATAAATATAATGAATGAATATGATTTCATATTTAGTTGTTGCCCTTTCCTTTTGAAAATAGCTTGATTTGCTGTTGAATTTTTTAAAGGGAGTGCCCTCCCTTGATAGTTCTCACCCAAGGTACTACTTACTCACTTATCACTATTTCGCAGAAATAATTCCTAAAGAACTCCTGTGAGAACAAATAGTGTGATAAATTTACGTTTGATTATTTTTTAATGTTAACAACAGTTTAAAAATCTAGTCTATAATAGTTACTAAGCCTAATCAAATTATTAATTATTAATTTAGTCCCAGAGGATTTTTTTGCCTTTTATTACAAATACAAATAACTTTCGTTATAAATGATACAAGTTGTAAGTTATGCGCGAGGTTGGTTAGGGTTTAATCCAGTCGCATCACTGACCCGACCATCCGTGAATCTGGACGGTCAGCAAAGAAAAACTTAAATAAAAATAATAATTATTAATACCTCCTGACCGATTGCCCCCTGATCTATAAAAAAAACATAACCAGATTACTACAGATTATACATTTCTCGATAAGAGACTAAATTCTAAATTAAATATATATTTTTAGTAAAAGAAAATCGAATCTATAAGGCCAGTAAGGTTCTTATAATTAGTCTTAGTATAAAGCGTAGACTAAATATAGCACCGTGTCGAGTTACCATAGTAACGATAGATATGGCAACCATGCTATCAAATACGTATAAATAAATATAAATCAGTGGCGCTACAATCTTTTTAGGTCCTTCAGATTTCTCTGTCTAGAATCACCTACCTCCTGTCACACGCCGTCGGCCTTTTGGGTCTAAGGCAAGTTGGTTTCCTCACGATGTTTTGATGTGTGCACAGCCGTGGATCGAACCTACGACCTCAGGGATGAGAGTCGCACGCTGAAACCACTAGGCCAACACTGCTCTATGTCAGTACGAGGATACAAAAATATCGTTAAAGGAATATAGAGTAAATTCGACGATGTTCTGTTCGACGTTCGACGAATTAAACTGTATAATTTGATTTTATCATAATTATAACGGATTAGTTATGTACGTCAAAATTATTTCGTTATTATCTGTTATTCTATCGGTACATGCGCGTACGCAGGAAGGGGCGGCTGTCCTGAGTGGCTGGACCAGTTTGAGCCGATCAACTACAGCCTACTGCCTCACATTCTACGAGTATTGTAGTTTTTTGCTTTAGTTTACTTTTACGTTTTATTTATAAAACATAATGTTTTAGGCGAAATGTGTGATAAAATATTTAATTCCAACACACAAATATACAGTATTTACAATTTAAAGCTGGTGCGGTCGCAGAGCAGGCGGAAAATTATACACGGCTATTATTCTTTCTTCCAATTTTGTTCCCTTTGTAGTAGAGACTCTTGGGCCGTGGGGTTCAAGTGCACAGGCGATAATTTTTATTTTTTTATTTTTATTTTATTTATTTGATGCACAAAACACATTACAATCTTTACAAAAATAAACTTAAAACTAAGAGTTTTGAACTGGATTCTAACGTAAAACTATGTGCACACTGCAAAATTAATGTTACAATAATGAAAAAGCTCATGACTATTAAAGGTAACAAAGACTATTAAAGGTAAAATTAAAGATTTAAGTTGAAATATAGTGGTACCGGTGACCCTAAATATGGTGCATTCTTCGCTCAATAAATAAGTATCGCAATACAGCGAAAGCGTTAAAGGTACAATGCCAGAGGGACCAAACTTTTTTAATTCGTTTCAATTTTCTATTTATTAATTTTGAATTATTATTATTAGTACGATGAAGGATAAGAAAATTGAAAATGTGTGATTATATGACCCTAATTTTATATAACTTGCTTTGCAAAAAGGTTAAAAAATCGAATTTAAGTTACAACCCAGACGAATCATTTTAAATTTAAAATGCCAGTCATAAACACAAGTTCACTTTCAACTTAATCTGTTATAAGGAAGCTATTAAAACACCTTAAAATTCAAATGATATTACTTTGACATCGTAAATCTCTAATAAAAATAAACCGGGAGCCACATTTAAAGACTGTCACATAACATTTTCTCAAGCACATGTGAGGACTACGTCATTACTGACATTACCGTTTCGATTTCAAACAAAAAATCCTATAAAGGGTTGAGCATTCCCATAGTATTTGAAGGGTGAAAACTTAGGTCCACATGACAAATTTAAAACGTCATTACGCCTTGTCAAATTGAAATCTTATTTCCTTTATTCAAGCGTAGATTATAAACAGATGTTATTCAGTAATAAATCATTGTCTCTGGCATGAAAAGATGTATGTACTCAAGAGTATTGTTTATGAAAGAATATACCTATCTGGAAAGCTTAGCCGCCTTTTTGAAAACTTGCGTTATTTATGGCATACATTTCTTAATTGTTGTATGAAAACATTTTAGAAGAAAATAAATTAAAAAACATTGTTTGAGTTGCATGAGCTGTAATTACTATGACTTATAGTATGCTCTAGTCTTGGCGCGAAATATACCTTATGTCAAAATAATTTTTTTGACTTACAGTATTAGGGTCTATGGTATTACTTCTTAGCGTTATTTGTAGAATACATTTCTTAATTGTTGTTTGAAAATATTTTAGAAAAAAACTATTGTTTGTGTTGCGCTATTGAGTTGAGCTATTATATCTTGACTTAAAAAAGTCCAGTTTTATCACGAACTAGGACTGCCTTATTTCAAAGTACAATTGAAAATATTTTAGAAACAGTAATTAAAATAGGTGATATAAGTTCTTGCATGAGTTGTAATAAATATGAGTTCGAAGAGTCGATTTATCATTAATAAATTAATCACGAAATAAAACAAATAAATCAGTGGCGCAACAACCTTTTTAGGTCTGGGCCTCAGATTTATGTATTTGTTTCATGATCATTTGTCAATCTAATAGGCAATTAGGTGATCGGACTCCTGTGCCTGACACACGCCGTCGATTGTTTGGACGTAAGGCAAGCCGGTTTCACGATGTTTTCCTTCACCGTTCGAGCGAATGTTATATGCGCACATAGAAACAAAGTCCAATGGTGCACAGGGATTAAACCTACGAACTCAGGGATTATAGTCGCCTGCTGAAGCCACTAGGTCATCACTGCTCTTCGGTAGTCATTGGCATTAGTTCTAAAATGTTGTTACAAGGCGGAAAATTGACGGACCTTTTTTATGTGGAGTGCATACAATTATTTAAGTATCCGATATACTTAGTACATAAGATCAATAAGTACATGCATATCGTAGCGTGCTACAGGGTTGCTTCGGTCACGATGTAATCGAGATATCGACAAATCGATTGACTGCGATAACTAGTGGCTCGATTTTATCAACTCTTAGACAACTCGAGTGGTTATTAACAGTTACCGAGATAATTAAAAAAAAATTGAACAAAGAATGAGGTCGGATATTTTTTATTCCTTCCCTAACGATCTCGCTGAATGATTGATTCGAAGTGATATTTATCACTTTTTGGACATTTAGGTGTTATTAATTTATATAGCTTTAGAAGGTACATATAGTCTTTTATTTATTTAAACAAGTACATATATATTTCGGTATGTATTTTCATCTAAAATAAAATAATTTTCAAATAAAACAACGTCATAAACATAAAAACTAAATATATACTTCAAACTTAATATTTATCTTGATTTTTAGAGGAAGAGAAATTTATATACAACTACAATAGTTTGTTCAAATGCGAGAAAGAAAACAGTAGTTAATATATGCTCATTTCCTTTTGATACACGAATTTACATAATATTTCAGATTTAATCGAGTAACGCGGCAGCGTCAAAACGATAATGACTGTACTGCATCCGCCATTTGCATTTCGCTTTAGGCGGGAAAGAAAATGGATGCATTTTCCCGCCTTTTATTTGTACCGGATTCCTAGAGAAAGTGAATCATTAGAAACTGCACTTCTTTGTTAAATACATAAATACTTTTGTCACTTTTTGTTGTAATTATAAAACGTTTATTAAATATACCATTCAAGTCTCCATCTTAAGCGGAATACGGAGTTATTATAACAGAATTTTTCCTTTTCCTTATACCGATTACCGGTTTTATAAAAATCATATTTTGCATTTAACTAGTAATTCGCATATAAAATGTTAAAGCTATAATAAATAACGGTAATATAGAAGGCTTCGTGACAAAACTTTTCCTATTCCTTCGGTACCATAAAATCGTGTAACCATCAAAAATGTCTCACCCATGGCGGCATGTGACATTTTATTAAATTCTTATTTGGCAGCGAGCGCAAATTCATAGACGACACGCGAACTGCAGAGTACACTGTCGGTTTTGTCTGCACGTCAAATCTACTAATCACGCTATAATTGTACTTTATTGATTTATTATTTTCTGCCAGCAATCCTAATTCGCTTTTGAATTATTAGACTGTTTATTAAAGCAACTTTCAAAATGTTCAACTACTGAGAGATTCTTCTATCTGAATAAATACTTAAAGTTGTATTCTTCTTTTCAGATACCACAGCGCCCTATGTGCTCTACAAAGATGGCGTGGAGCGTGCTCCACCAGGAACCCAATGGGGTGGCACTGTGCTCGACGGAGGGTACCAAATGCAGCATCAGAGTCCTGGTGGGCCCTCACCTCAGCCTGAGCCACAGCTGGCTTCTCCAGCACCATCACCCTATCCACCCGCGCCTCCACCTCAAGACCCGTCTGATGAGGCGGCACAGCAACTGGCTCAACAGCAAGCTCAACAGCAGGCGCAGCAACAAGCCCAACAGCAATCTTCCACGGAACAAATGCAAGTTGAACAACAGCTCAGCCAAGCCCAGCAATCGCAAACACAAGACCACCTCGATCGTACGCCATGCTTCGTCCCACAATCGGACTTGCAACAACAATACACACCATACTTCAAAGAGGCCAGACCCACTAGCCACATGCTCGGCACTGGAGGCTTTCCTCTACACTACCTTAAACAAAACGGCGGAGTCCTATCGCTAGAAGGACCTCTAGACCAATATTCTACACCTGATTTGCGTCATCTACCAGATATCGTTCAGCCTGAACAACCAAAACCTAGGAAGCACAACCCGAACTCTGAACTGCGCCTGTTCAAGTGCCTAACCTGTGGCAAAGATTTCAAACAGAAGTCGACCCTACTCCAGCATGAGCGGATTCACACGGACTCGAGGCCGTACGGCTGCCCGGAGTGCGGCAAGAGGTTCCGGCAGCAGTCCCACCTCACCCAGCATCTGCGCATCCACGCCAACGAGAAACCTTACGCTTGCGTGTATTGCCCGAGATCGTTCCGGCAGCGCGCCATCCTCAATCAACACCTGCGCATCCATTCCGGTGAGAAGCCCTATACGTGCGGCGAATGCGGCAAACATTTCCGCCAGAAGGCCATCCTCAACCAGCACGTCCGCACACACCAAGGCGAGCGCTATTCACACATATATGCCCCGGTCCGGTCCCCGCGCGCGCCGCCCGCAATGACCCGAGCGGCTCGCGTCACTGCCGGCGCCGCATGCGATCCCCGCCGCCCTTCACCCGTACGATTCGGTCTCGCATCCATTGGCCTTCCTATCAAACAAATTCTCGGTCCCTTCATCGCCCAAATTGCGGAGGGCGCTCGCGAGACGCGGAACCGATCGCCGGACGTTCCCGTAACCGTCCTCAGTTCGATTAACCCGCTCGATCACTTTATTAAAACTGAGAAAAACATGTAAATGACCGATTATTCCATTTTTGCAGACGTATCGCCGCATCTGATCTTCAAGAATGGGACCACGCCGACGCTGTGGCCTCAAGATGTGCCTTTCCCACCCGATGAAAACAAAGAGGAAATTCAATCAGCGTTCGGCGACGCTGACGGACAGAACGGCGAGCAACGTGGCTCTTGCTTTTCGCCCGGTGACACGGCGCAGTATCCTGCATATTTTAAGGATACGAAGGGACTTAACCACACTGTATTTGGTTCAGGACTATCGCTGCAATACTTAAAGGGCGGTAAGCTCCCTGATGTTCTCGGTGGACGCGCAATGCCACTGTACGTACGCTGTCCCATATGCCAGAAAGAATTCAAACAAAAATCAACGTTGCTCCAGCATGGATGCATACATATAGAGTCTCGGCCCTATCCGTGTCCAGAGTGCGGCAAGAGGTTCCGTCAACAATCACATTTAACTCAGCATTTGCGTATCCACACTAATGAAAAGCCATATGGGTGCGTGTATTGCCCTCGGTTTTTCCGCCAACGAACCATTCTGAACCAACATCTTCGCATACATACTGGAGAGAAACCATACAAGTGTACGCAATGCGGGAAAGACTTTAGGCAAAAGGCGATCCTTGATCAACACACAAGGACGCATCAAGGTGACCGGCCATTCTGTTGTCCAATGCCTAACTGCAGGCGGCGTTTTGCTACTGAGCCAGAAGTAAAGAAACATATAGATAACCATATGAACCCGCATGCGGCTAAAGCACGACGCGCAGATGCTAAAACTCCGCGTCCGCTTCCGCCGGCTTCAGCTGTTGTGAAGCCCGAGCTGTACTTCCCACAGTGTTACGCTCCGCCGTTCCAGCAATTCTCCAGCGGCGCCGAGTTCAAGCCGGCCGTTGGTCCCGGCGCAACCGTGGCATGTCTGCCCACACAGTGACCCGCGCCCCCGCGGTGGCCGCCAGGGCCTCCCGCGCCTCACCATGCCCCGTCGCATGCGCCCACGCACCACGACCTCTACGTCGACCGCCTCTACTGAGCCCTCCAGCCGACGTTGCTTGCCATCACGACGTAAAGAGTTGCGGTACGCACCAGTATACGACTCGCCTATGCGAGCTTAATTTAACGAGATATCGGATCGCTGTAAACATGCTTCGATCATTAAATAACAATAATCGAAATCTGTCGCGAATGTACAGTTTTCGAGAGTTCACATGAATAGTGTTACCGTTCAAAATGCGAGTATAGATAGCGTTTTTGCCCCGTAATATAAGGTTACCACGTAAGAGTTAGGTTTCTCTGTGATTCTTCAGTCGAAACTTACGTCTTGATCCGAGCGGATTGAACCAGAGATTAGAATTTAAAAACTCTTCGTTGAAATATAAAAAGTAAGAAATTCTCTTTTACCACGTAACGGTAATATAAAAAGTAAGAAATTCTCTTTTACCACGTAACGGTATTTCGCGATGAATGCTTTAGGGACAAGATGGAGCCCAAGAAATAATAATAAACGTAGATGTTATGTTAAATTTATTTACGAGTGTTAAGATTATAGTATCTGGCAAACGCAGGGTAAGGAGAATGATAAAAAATGCTCAAATCTTTAAAAGTTACTTAAAATTTTCGCGTAAAAATTGCGCTTTAAACTTAATCGGTGTAAAATTAAGAACAGTAAAACGAGAAAGCAAACCAAAAACGTAGGTTACCTATCGCCATCAAACGTTTATTTTAGTACTTACGGAGTTAATAATGCATTTAATCTAAACGGGATACTTTTATCTCCATAACTTGTAGGTGCCAAATAATTTAGTATTCCGGTCAATGTCCATTGTTCAGTAACAATAACAGGGATGGAACATCGTAAGACCAGGCAAGGCAATGGACACAGCACACACAGAAAATGGATATTGACTGTACCAGCTTATTTCATAGACCTAGTTAGGTTGTTACCAGTTTTTTCAACGAGAGGATTTGGATGCATTTACGTGGAAAAGAGCCAGACTGAGAAGGACTGTGATAGCTAGGTAAGTTAGGCGTCTATTTCGCTCATTTAGCGTTTAAAATTCGTGTTAACTACGAAAAATGAGATGTCGTATGATTGATAAAAAATACTCGTGATTTGTTGTATTATGTTTTTGAATCAAAATTGTGGGGCCTTTGACCGCGCCTTTTCTCGACTGATTTAAATTTGTCACGAGTGAGATTAGCGAATTTTTGCCAATTAGATAACGTGTGATGTCGCAAAGTGCTTTTCGATGTAGGAACGGAGAGAGGGTTATGCCAGAGATGTTTTACTTAATTTTAGCTTAGACTATCGTTCGAATTACCAAGCAATTCGATCATTCATCGCGAAATAATTTAGCAAATAGGAAAAATATATGTATGAATGTTGAAGTATTTTGGCGCCGACAGAGCCTCGTTTGTGTCGCGTCCTCAATAGATACAGGTATCCAGAATTACATTACAGAATATGAATAGGTTTTGCACAGAGGCATGGTATATTAAATATATCGACTTTGTTGTTGCTTTTCTCTCAGAGTGCTTGTTGTCGGTGCTTAGGCCAAACGAAAGACTACAGTGAGAGAATTCATTTATAGCAGAATCAATTTTGTTGCAAGTATTTCGTTTAATATAAGCTTACGTTTAGTCTTGACGACTATAAACTTCGCGGTGCCAGAATACGGAAACACATTTTTAACGTTTTATCATCTCTGTTTGTATGTATAGACGACATATATAGCTTATTTTACGATATTATTGTGATGGTTTAGTTTTCCTACAGCATAAGGGATGTTACGTATTAACTAGTAGATAATAGTATGTATTTGTGGAGGTACTTGTCACATTAACCGGATACCATAGTTTTAATTTGTCGCTAACCAAGCGACCGGACGTTTTATTTGTATGTTTGTTGTTGGTTTTACTAAAGAAATTAGTCATTGGACAGTTATGAAAATTCAATACTTCGCAATTCTGAGGATCGATCATGTCTATGTGTTGAGACAAATCCTTAATCAAACCCAATTTAAATACAGCAATAGATTGATATCAGAATTGGTGAGTCGATCCGTCGCGTTTAAGTTTCTGATTGTTTTTCCTATCAAACTTTCGGAGGTTTACAAACAAAAACACCATTATCGAAGATTTTTAAGATTATCTTCAGTGACTATATTTATCCTCAAGTGATCCTCCTGAGAAGTGAGGCGATGCCCGCCCGGCCACACAACCAATAGTTTACAAGCCAGTTCAGAAAGCTCAAATTTTATTATCTGACACCCAAACACAGACTATAAAACTCGTTGAAACTATGCCGTCACAGTCACCTAATAAAATTTGACCCACAATATTTACCCACCACAATACAGCAGCCTTATACAATAATAGTTATAAGTATTTTTATACAGTTTACAATATATACGTTTATAACGGCCGGGCGCGCAACGTCGCACTGTACAAGTTTGAATACAAACACAAAATACAGTGCCATAGCCGAGAACTAACCTCAGATGTATAATTAGATTTTTATACCGATACAAATGGATTTAATTTTTAAATATAAACAAAGGTGATTAAGTATACAGAGATTAAAGATGATATTTTATACATTTATTACATACAATATTATTAAAGGTAAATGTGAAATAGACTTAACATTTTAGTGTACCACATGCTAAGTACCTAAGTAGGTATCAGGAAATCAGGTTTTTGTAAATTACGCGAGTGAGTGCTGGACATCAAATTTCGTATGTCCGACGAATGTTAAAATCCGTTATTACCTTATCAGCGTAAATACATATCACAAGCAGAGTATATGTTAATATTGATTTTTCGACAAGTTCCAAAAATTGCTCAGATTTTTTCGTTAATTTTTGCTCAATTATTCGTGTATTATGTTACTTGTGTTAGTTTTATGAATCCTTGTATAATTGTATAATGTTCTAGAGAGCACGGTTCCGCTTTTCTTTTAATTAAGTGTGTATTGTCAGTGTGAGAATTCAGTTACTTGTTAATGCTTTGTGTTTAATCTGTGCCGTCCAATAATTTTGTCACAGATTCGTATTTGAATTTAAATGTTGCAATGTTTTTATGTCTTAACTCCACTGACTGTTATTTAGGTTCTTTGCTATGTTCCTAGCCTACGTAATGTTTTTTTAACCGCCAATTTAAATTTTACCAATCCCTTTAATGACACTTTAAAATCCGCTAGAACATCTAACTTAACATCGATTTATTTAAGGAATGAAATTCCTCTCACAACTATATTTTATGTACTAATTTTCGCATTTATTTGAATGTGAATTCACTAACACAATAATTTAAGTAATTTCTTCTAAGCGAGTGCTATCCATTATATCACGTAATACTTATTTTAAGTTAATAACAAAAGGAGAGAATAAGATTGCATTGGAAATGTATACTTTGCATAATATTATATTATCATGAGCGTCAATTGTATTAAATACAATATGTAAGCTAAGCTTGGTAAAAACTAGGTTATACTGATTTGCAATATAAATGCTATTTTACGTTCGTGGAAAATTGTAGCGTTTAATATTATCATAATCTGTGTAGTGCTGTCAAACTCCCACAGATAATGAATCGAAATTCAAAAAACGGCAATTCTAACATGTCACTAATTACAGCGCTGAGGCCTTACAATTAATGAAATTATTTCAAGTTCATTATTATTAAAACGATTTGACAAAAAACAAAAGTTGTAGTCTAAAAACATTTTGCAACTTTTTCGAATCATACGTTTGCAATATAAACATTTATTTTACTCATTCATACATTGTAAGCTATTGCAAGGTCTCAAGTGCTTAAAGCTTTCATGAGAAAGTTTTAAATAGGTATATTTCTGAGTAATTAATTCATACTGTTTAGACATAGGACACTTATTAAAAGTACAATTGATTACAAAAAGACAGTAGGTCATAGCAACATTTTCTATTGCATTTATTTCTGATCTCATACGAGATATTTTTACCTGCTTAGATTTACTTTGACAATTACGTCTCAATAATTTAAGGTATTTAAAGTTGTTTGCTGAAATTCTATTCATAATTCCCGCTTCACTATAGCTTTTAAATCTTCAGATCTAATTAGTACGCGATATCTCTATACAAATTAAAAGAATTTATTGATTTATATTTTATATATTTTCTTAAATCTTATTAACAAAACACCGTATTATCTACACTTTTTATTCAATGTCTGATCGTTAGGTTTCTCTTGATGTAATCTTTAGGAAATTATTTTACACCGTCTTTGCGGTTCTAAATATTTTTTATCTGTAAAATATCTTCAAATACATAGCCAGCACAATTTTATAAATAATATTAAGAGAGTGAATTTGTCATTATTGTATTCCAAATCTATAATAAATTAGATTCCGCATTGTTTTAGACAGCCAATTAGAAGTTTAGGCCTTCGTGTTATTTTAATTTTATTATACAGTTGGCTACAGATTATTATTTTTACGTCTTCCATTTACGCTGTAGTTTATAATCTATTTACATCTATTACATATTTACTCTGTATCCTTTACATTTTAATGTATTATTTTGTCATTGTATAGTCAGCAGAAAATTATTTCTACGTACGAGCAATAATTGCGGATTTAGTGCAATACACGTTTAGTTTGGCGTTATATTATGTTGTATTATACTTTAATGTGCTTACATTATATTTTACTGTAAGGTTAATATTACATATAGTATAGATAAGCGAATAATTGGTAGCCAACATAGGTGGCCTATATTTTTTTTAAGTGTTACCTTCATCGTATGTACACTGCCACAATCGCCAACCGCTGTCACAAATTATAAAAAAAAAATAATAAGTATTAATTTTTATCACAATAGAGACTTGTTGAAACAGTTCCACAATAAAGTAAGAGTTGTTGAATTTTTTATAAAAGATAAATCATATTAGATATTATGATCTTGTAGTCTGGATTGAGGTTTTTTTACAGATTTTATTAGTCAGGAGTCTCGGGCTACGGCGCCTATTCAGCTTATTTTTGCTACAATACTTATTTAAATACAATATGACATATACCGAATAGTACAATAGATATACAGATTTTACAAGATATACAATAGATTTTTTATACAACAACGCAGTGATATACATGTTACAAAGATTTTTTTAAAAGCCTAGTGGGCGACGTAGCCCTCCTTAGATAATATTGGTTTTCTGTGAAATGGGTGCTCTGATATTATTAATTGTACATATTTATTATAATATACAACAATAGACTGGTAATTTTACAACGTTGTTAGGTTTCTACAGAATTATTCCGGGGCTGCGAAGCATTGATTTAAACTATTGCGAATGTTTCTCGCATTCGTTTGAGACGCGATTCGCGTCCACCCACTGTCTTCCAGTGTTGTTCTTCACTACTTATTCATACTTTCGACACGTGACAAAAGTATTATTTTAGCCAATAAAGCGATATTATTTTGCTGAATAAGTAAACCCCATTACTAGCTACTTTTTATACCTAGATTGAATATATATTTACTCTTCCGTATTCGATAACGTAACGTCAATTTGTACCTAGTTGTAAGATCTACAAGCACCAGTTTTTCTGTAGTCCGTCATGTTTTGGAATACGGTCTAGTCTAGAATATTGTAGTTGTTATATTGCAAGGCCTAGAAATCATTTCTTTGCAGCCCCGTTCATCAATGTTACAATAGAGTATATTTTCTTACATACAAATACACCGAAATAGACTATATGAGATTGATTTAGTACAATCCCAGAATACAAGATCGAACTTTTTACACAGAACATAATGCAGGTTTCAGTTTTGTTCACCATAGACTTTTTATAATTTGTTTTCGAAACAGTTGGTTGCGAAACGGTCACAAAGATCCAGGCGAAAAAATTCACGTTGGCAATTAATATAAAAATTAATGTAAATATATTTTCTAGTTCTTCCAAAACGATATCAGTATTAAATACAAAATTCGATTCGGTTAGGTCAAAAGTAAGTGTGATCTTATAGAAAAAATTTGTATTAGATTCTTCACGATGTAACATTTTTCGAATAGTTATTTTTTAATAATTTTATTTAGTTGATTGTATAATATTCTTGCCTGTAATTGCATTTATATTAGTTACATATGCGTTTGAAGTTGATACCATCGTATTTATGTATATTATTATTCAATTAAGGGTTTTGTTTGTTTTTGTCATTTAATAGAAGTAAAATGTTGTAAAAAGTAAGCTCGTTGTATTTTATCAAATAAACACTTTTTAGTCCAACTGAAGCAATATAATGCGGTTTTCTTTTATGCCCTAATAAGACCCTAACACAGCTTCATTGTTAAGATCAATAAATAGGTTAATAATTAACTTTTAAACTTCTTCTTACAACTTTGATTTTGTTCCCATTGGAGCAGAGTTTTGGGCCGTGGGGTTCAAGTGCACAGGCGCTAATTAAAGGTTTAAGTTGGCGCCTGGTAGATAGTACCGAGGTGACGAGAGCTGGTGCTTTAGTCGCTCAACGAAGAAGTATTGCAACACAGGGAGGAATGCTGCGAGCGTTAAACACTGCCACAGGGACCAAACTTTTTAATTTGTTAAAATTTTATTTATCAATTTTTAATTATTATTCTTGCTATGTACGTAGGTTAAGTACATAACTTATAATTTTGTACTAGAGTATTTAGATTATAATTGTTTAATAATGTTTATTTCTCTACTCATTTATACAAGTAAGAAATTGAAAAACAAGTACTACAAAAAAAATATTAAAAAAACAGTGGCGCCACAACTTTTATAGGTCTGGGCCTCAGATATATTCTATATATATATATATTCTGTATCTGCTACCAGCCTTCTAAGCGTAATTCACGTTGGGTCATTTCACAGGTATTTTTTGTTCATGGGCTTGTGGTCTATATATAATATACTTAGATTGCATTGCCTGCAGGAAATTTTGGTCTCAGTTACTAAACGCACCAACGTCACCTATCGTGTATTATCGGTCGTAAACAAACTTTGAAACTGTCAAGATGGCCAGTAATAGAAAAGCGTTATATTTAATAAGTGTTTAGAATAGTTTACCTATTGAAAGTAATAAAATTAGAAATTATTGTGATTAAAGTTGGGTTTTTTCTCTTCACTCCCTATAACGAAAGAGAAATACTCAGTCCCTTGAAATTCGTTATAAAGAGTTTGCACTGTATATTTTGTCACACTTATTCACTAGCTAACTTATATAGACGAGAGGTCTTACAACTCGCGCGAACAACGTCGCGTCGCGTCCGTCAACAATAATCTTTTATTATAGAATTGCGTGTGTAATTGCTCATAATCTTGTAATCAGTGATTGTACACTACGTGTTCGTTATTAATTTATTGAAATAATCTATTGTTATACGTCTAAACGCAAGATCTTAGTCGAACATTAAAGTGAACACTTTTGAATCTACCCGCAAATTTTGCATTATTAATTAAAATGAATATTAACTAGTTTAATTCATCAAGATGCAGAATGGAGGTTGCTGAAAGTGTGAAATTGGCTACCGAAGACTCCACGGGGGTGGGTACCCAGGCCCCCGTGACAGTGAATGCTACTGGTCAAAGTAAGAAATATGTACAACAAGCCTTCCATCCAAGCCTGTTTATAAGACAGAGAAGTGTATCGGTTGGGAGTTTACTGCCTACCAGAAATGAGGAGAAGGAACCACAAAGCTCTCAAGAAGTAGCCTGCGACACCAACTTGCCTGAATGGCAAACGGCTCCAGTAAATAGAAAGCCGAATAAAAAAAGGAAACTCTCAAATCAGTCCCCCGAAAGTGTAGCTACTTCGAACATGTTCGATGGACTAACTGTCGTTGAAGAACCTACCCAAACCAAAGGAAAGAGGCCCAGCAATCCACCTCCAATCATACTATATGGAGTCCAAGATGTCAATAAACTGACGGAATTTCTCGAATCTGCAACTGAAAGAACCACATTCAAGTTTAAGATAGTAAACAAAACACAAATAAGAATTATGAGTGAAGACATAGATGTTTACAAAAAACTTATTACAGCTGTAAGAGAGAAGGGTCTTATTGGCCATACATTCAATCGAAAAGAAGACAGAAACTACAGACTGGTAGTAAGAAACTTGCACCACACTACTCCACTTCATGTTATAAAAGCTGAATTTGAAAAAACGGGAAACATAGTAGTTGGAGAGATTATCAATGCCAGATTTGGGCCTGATAAAAAACCTACCTCAACTTTCTTTGTAAACCTGCAACCTAGTCAGCATAATAAAGCAGCCAAGGAAATCAGACATATTTTCCACCAAATTGTTACTATAGAAGACCCAAAAAAGAGGACCACTATAGTACAGTGTCAAAGATGCCAGCAGTATGGTCACACCAAAAACTACTGCATGAGACCAGGTCGATGCCTCAAATGCGCAGAATCACACTTAACCAAAGATTGTCCTAAAGTGGACCGCAGTACCCCAGCAAAATGTGCCTTATGTCTCGGCCCTCACCCTGCGAATTATAAAGGTTGCGAGGTATATAAAGAAATTCTAGCCAGAAAAACACAGCGCTCGTCTCTAAGGGCAAGAAAAGCTCCTACGTCAAGCTGTCCCAATAGTGGTATAAGCCCAAACCCCCAACCTACAAACCAACCCCCGAACCCACCCACAATAAATACGCCTAAGGGATATAATGAAGTGGCTAAAAGTAATCATTTAGTCCAAGGTACAAACCAACAATCTGTACCAGAAGCCAGTCAACCATCACTGAATAATAGAATTGAGGAGATATTTATAAAACAATCACAAAAAATTGATACAATCCTACAACAAATGAGCACCATTCTGGGGCTCTTGACTACACTAGTTAACAAATTACCATAAAAATGAATAAACTCAAAATTGCTACATGGAACATAGATGGTCTATCGCCTAAGAAAAATGAAGCTGAAATCCTGCTAAAAATGCATAATCTGGATGCCTTGCTTATTTCTGAGGCGCACCTTACATCCAACAGCCAAATACATGTACAAAACTACAATGTGTACACAACAAATCATCCCGATGGCACTGCACATGGAGGCACAGCTATTATAATTAGATCCTCCATTGAACACTATGAACTTCCACAATTTCGATCGGAATCCATTCAAGCCACCTCAATAAATATCCAGGATGAAAATGGGAATTTATGTATCTCCTCGGTTTATTGTCCTCCAAAGCACGTTATAACTGAGGAACACTTCACCACATATATTAACAGTCTGGGTCCACGCTTCATAGCAGGTGGAGATTGGAATTCAAAGCATCTGCAGTGGGGGTCGAGATTGATTACCACGCGTGGTAGAGAACTTAAAAAATGCGTTGATAAAAACCACTTAACAACAATCTCCACCCCCGAGCCAACTCACTGGCCAAGCGACCCTGGAAGATTGCCTGATGTCCTGGACTTCTTTTTAATGAAGGGTCTCTCACGACTGTTTTATCACATTGATGGCTTTCTCGATGGTTCTTCAGCTCACATCCCGGTGATATTAACGATTAGTACCAATATTCTGGAGTGCCAACGGAAACCAAAACTGTATAACAGGAGAACAAATTGGCAAATGTTTCGTGACCTCGTAGAGGACGCCCTACAATTACGGATTTCACTAAAGAGTAAGGAGGAAATAGATAGTGCAGTCTTGGCATTTACGAGAGTGGTGCAGGACGCATGCTGGAGGAATTCTGAGGGAATGGCTCAGAAAAAGACCAGACAGCTTTCTGTACCCCACGAAATTCATGACATGATCCTGGAGAAGAGAAGATTACGTAGAGTGTGGCATAATAGTCGTCATCCCGATGATAAAACAGCACTAAACAACTACGCTAAACACCTTAAACAGGCTATAAAAGAAAATCTAGATGCTACTATTGAGGAAAACCTGATGTCGTTAACAGCTACAACAGACACCGACTACTCTCTCTGGAAGGCATGCAAAAATCTGAATCAACCCACAAACCCTAAACCACCTATAAGACTAGATAGAAACAAGTGGGCTAGATCTAAACTAGAAAAAGCAAATGCTTTTGCTGACCATCTGGCTAAAGTATTTGTTCCAAATGAAGCCACTCCTGGGTCGGATGAGGCAGAAATAGATGACATTCTCCAGCAGGATTTCCAATTGCATTTGCCCTTGAAGATAGTAACACCAAGGGAGGTACAAAGAACCATACAACAAATGGAGAATAGGAAGGCACCAGGTTTTGACCTCATTGACAAAAAGGTTCTCTCCGAATTACCTCGTAAGGCTATAACTTACTTGACGACCCTATTCAACCGGATTATAAGTGTTGGATACTTTCCAGCACTATGGAAGGTCTCTCAGGTTATTATGGTCCATAAGCCCGGAAAATCGCCACATGACGTCTCATCTTACCGACCAATAAGTCTTCTCCCAATCGTCTCTAAAGTACTGGAGAAGGTACTACTACGACGGCTCTCGCAAGCTATTCATGAATATTCTATAATTCCAGATCACCAATTCGGGTTTAGAGCTCAACACGGCACTATCGAACAAACTCACAGGGTGTGTAAATTCATAAGCAATAGCCTTGAGCTGAAAGAGTACTGCTCCTCAGCTTTTCTGGACGTTCAACAAGCATTCGATCGCGTATGGCACAAGGGGCTCTTATGCAAGATCAAGTCACTTCTGCCTCATACTTTCTATGGAATCCTAGAGTCTTATATCACCGATAGAATATTCCAAGTGAAAGAGATGGATTGTACATCAGGTTTTCATGATATACTTGCAGGGGTACCTCAAGGCTCTGTACTTGGCCCAGTGCTGTACACCATATATACCTCAGATCTACCGCGTACCTCTGAAGTCAACATTGCAACCTATGCAGACGATACGGCAATCCTAGCTTCAAGTAAACAACCCGAAGAAGCCACGTTAAAGCTTCAGCGAAGCCTAGATGAAATAAGCAACTGGTTCGATAGGTGGAGAATTAGGGTGAACACTAGCAAATCAGTACAGGTGACATTCACACTGCGAAGAAAGACATGCCCCCCTGTAAACCTAGGAGGAAAGGAACTGCCTCAGAGTGACACAGTTAAATATCTTGGACTGCACTTGGACCGTAGATTGACATGGCAAAAACACATCGAAACAAAACGGCGTGAGATCAACATTAAATATAAGAGGCTGTACTGGTTACTGGGTAGAAACTCGAAATTATCCATCGACAACAAACTCCTTATCTACAATTCTGTTATAAAACCGGTGTGGACCTACGGGATACAATTGTGGGGAGCTACATGTGACTCTAACAAAACAAAAATTCAAAGAACACAAAATTACATCCTTAAACAAATAAGCAACTCGCCTTGGTTCATAAGAAACGCTGAAGTACACGAACACCTAGGCATACCTACAGTCAAGGAGGAAATAAAAGTATATGCTCAGAAGTACAAGACTAGGCTGGAATATCATCCTAACCACCTAGCTGTTCAACTCACCCTACCGGAGTATATAAACCGTCTCAAAAGACGAAGAACCTTGGAGCTCAGCAGCATTGACTGAGCTAATATTATTATGGTAGATATTCCTAATGAGGAATATCTCCACCCGCAAACCATCCTACAACTCATCTGCTCATAGTCAGAAGACTGATTGCACGATGCGCTCCATTAAAAAAAAAAAAAAAAAAAACTTATATAGACGAAATACTTGAGTTAATAAGAAAACAGATACAGTTTAAAATTAATTTCATTCAACTTTCTTAGATAACAATTTCTGAATTTTATCCTGATTTTTATAAATACATAGGTCCATGAATGTTAAAGCAAATAATAGGCACTGGCCCATCATATCCTTGGGCAGATCTCGTTGCGACCTGAACGACGATTTCAGGTCCTCGGGGACATACACATGGGAGTTATCAGAGGATCTCATTTTGTTGTCTTGAAGTAACATTTCCACTGTTTGGTCTGACGCCACTCTTTCGTTACCAATAAGAGTACCATATAACCTAAAAATTACAAAAGTAATTACAATAATTTGAAGTATGTGTGCTTACAAAGACTAGCCCATAGGGAATGATGTTTTTTTAGGAATCAGTGAACAACGCCAACTAGGATAATCATGCCAAAACTAAAGTTCTATTCAGACTACAATAGATGGCGTTGAAAGAGATTATTTTAGTGTTTATTAAGCGGTATGCCTACTGTCCGTCTTTCTAATAAAATCGATTATAACAGTTTATTATAAAGGTAGGCAAAACAATTGTGTTCACAAACTAAAATATGGTATTAGAACGCATTGCGTGATTTAGGGTATACGGTGAAAAGTGGACTTACGTAGAAATGTTATAATCAAAATAATGCTATATAGGTATCTAAATGGCTTTGCAGATCGTAATAGGCACTCAAAATTTTAATTTAACTAAGAAGTCTCAAATGACGTTTATTTAAATTAAAATGACACGAAAACATTCAATAACTATTTTATAAAAAAAAGTTGTATTTCTCTATGGTTCCCTAAATAAATCGGACATTTAATTTGAGAGCTAAATTGCAGCATACTTTAGATTAACATTTGTAATGACTAATTATTCATTTACTAAAGATAATTTAATAAGATCATAAATTGAACAGAGGAAATCATGTCATTTAAATGATTAAGAAGTAGAGGCTGGCTAATGAAAGAAGATAATTGAACTATTTGAAAACTTTCGGATGGCAACACAGAATCTCATTGAATTTCTTAGGTCAGTATGATTTAGTGTCTTGATACTTCATGCAATTACTCATTTTTATTTCTATTATATATTTTTTCCGAATGGTTAACAGGTATAATAGCCTAAACTTTGTTTTATTTGATAGAATATTTCGTTTCTTTCGCAGGATTTGATTATTCTGAATAAAGTTGTATTTTATAATAAATATAGTTGTAGTTTTCCATGCAATGCTAGTCATTTCAAGTATCAATAGTAAAATACTAAATACGTATATCATTTAATTTCATAGAAATACAGTTACTATCAATGTAAGAAATAATAAAATAAAATTAGGTATCAAGTAAGTTTAATCCACAAAATATATCAAACTTTTAGGGATACCATACTATTTTTTGAAGTTATACTTCTTTAGGCGCGTTATGAAAAATTTATGAGAGTGAAATTTTACGATGCGCGCGCACCGTGACACAAAATTCAGTATGGACGCCGAGCGTGCGCGAGCGAGATGGGAACAATCTACAAGTAAAAAGAAATAGAATATGTTTGACGTATGACCATAATGACATTTGTAGTACCTTTTTAACAAATAAAGCAGTTTTAATTATTTTTTCAAAGAAATTTAGCAATGCTTTTCAACAAAGACCTATTGTTACTTAGTTAAAAGGTTATGAAATTAAATTAATAATATAATAAAATAATAAATAATAATTTTTATTAATATTAATTAATAATTCAATAATATACTAAATATTAAATATTGATAAATTATTAACGCTAAATATCTATTATTAATTATTTAATATTTCAAAAAAAATAAAGAAAGCCAAAGAAGTATAACTTCTTACGCGCGTACATAAGTACACGCACCATTTTTTTTTTTTTTATTTGCCGCGCTTTTTCGTTATCTTCTTTAATTAGCCAGACTCTATGATAACAACCGCGATCAAACGCGCAATTTTAATCTACAACCTCTAACTTAAACAAGTTATAGTGTACTATGCCATCTAGTATAAATGTACATAAGCCAAAAAGTTATTAACAGTCTGCAATAGATGGCGTTTAATTATATTGTATGTTTTCGACTAGTTATTTAGTTCTGTTTACGATACAAAATTATTCTTAATAATAAAATTAACGTACCAATAAAATCGAAAAATCCCTAAATTAACTACCATAGTAATTTTATCCTCATCTAGGATGTACGAGCGAATACTACGAGTTTAAAAAGGACTCTTTGGTTAAATTGCTAATTGGTTTTGCTAATATAAAATTTATTAGAGATAGACTAGGTTTATTACTTAGACTAAAATAAAACTTACCGAAACGGTAGTGAAGATCGTAAAAAATAAACATTTTGCTTAAATTTAGTTTTAGTTTTTTCAGAATTCTTGCAAACTTCTTGAAACAAACTGAAAAGTCATAAATAATTTAAAAAACAAAGAATTTCGTAAATATCGTCAAATATACTAAATTTCCTTAGAGGATCTCCAAAGCCTCGCCAGTTTTGGTTGGTTAATTTTTTTTATAAAAACGCCATCTAGCGCTAATTAATAAAACTAAAAGAGAAATGCCTCCATAGAAGGTACATAAAAAGGACTGTAGCCCTTTACAAATTAAATATCCTTTTACCATTGTTTCTGAATAGCTTAAGTATTTCATAGATTGGAAATACTCACTCCTGATTCTTTGTTGATATAAGGGCAACAATCATTGATACCATTTGTGCCTTTTGCAAATTGACTCCAAGTGCTTTAGGATTATTAGGATCACTACCAGATGCTCTAAGGCTAGTGGCCTCAGCTTTCATTACATATAGATCTGCTGTAGGCAGCTTATTTGTTATATTCCAGGCCTGAAAAATTATATTCATGTCTAATCAGCTGATTTTATCACTAAGGGGTTTGAAAGATAGATAGTAGCCGATTCTCAGACTTACTGAACATGTATAAAAATTTTCAAAGTATCAGTCAAGCCGTTTCAGAGGTGTATGGGAACGAACATTGTGACATGAGAATTTTATATATATATATAGAGATAATTGGGTAATAATTTATATTCTTGCATGAATTTTGATGTGAAGCAGTTTTAAAAATTATTGTTAAATATTAATTACTCTATATGACTTCAAAAGATATTTGTCAATTTATAGTCCTTACAATTTCTAAAATATCACCTAGCTGAAATCTCTTATCCGGATATTCAATACCATGATACTGCCACTCTGCTACCTCATAATTGTGCTTGTGAATTAAGGCCCATGATACTGAATTCACTGTAACATACACAGTTAATATGGTGTTTGCAGCCTGTAAGAGATTAATTGAAATTATGCCATGAAGATATTATTCTCAATTGGCGGTCAAAGTTAAAACAAAACACAAATTTATGATAAAAACTAGACATTTACAAAATACCTGCCGTGTCACTTCTGTTAATGGTGGATTTAGTATTTGTCCTTTTATTTGTTGTAGGGCATTTGTTTCTTTTTCAGGTTTGACCTTATTATGTATAATACTTTCAAATAATTTCTGTACATGCTTTTCAGTAAACCCATCTATAGTTTCAACCTCACAAATATTCTTTAGTGGTCCATATGTCTTTATCCATTGAGATATATTTTTTGATCTACCTTTTGTGACATCATACCTGAAATAATGTTGCAGTTAAAAAGTCAAGATTCTAAATGACAAGCAAAGGCCATCCTTTTCTATATATAAGAGGATAAAAAATCATATTATAATATCTCAATATGGTACTTACTTGGAAAGTGTTGAAAAATCTGATTTGTTTATAACCTCTAAGACTTTTTGTTTTTCAGCTTCCGAATATATACTGTCTATATTTGAACTACACCAACACCTTAACAGTGTTTGGGAAGCAGGGTAGGATAGCACATGCTGGAAATAAGGTTTAGTTATCATAGCTTATTCAAATTAGATACAGAACACTTTCTTGAAAAACTTCTAAAAGTACTCACATTTATAACTTTAACCCTATAATAATTTAACATTATGAATACAATTACTTAATATAAGGCACTCGAGAAACTTTTAATATTTTCTTTTTCAATCTTATTTCTACAGTTAAATTAAAAGTCAAATTATGTTTTGAAGGGCTGATCTGTATCCTAATTTGATGTAAATAAAAAAAAGCACAAATTTAAAAAACTCCTTATTCCATTCCTAAAAAACTAAAATCTTAATTCTTAATCCAAGTTTCAACAGAAGCACGGTCTGTCTCTATTCAACATAATGTTAGTACAGGTTGACGAAAAGAGATAAAAGAATACTTATTTAAAGCCGTGCAGTAACAATAAGTTGTTATGAATAAGGAGGTTAATAATTTATTATTTATTTTATTCTAATTCAAACTTCAAAGATAAAAGTGACATTAACATTTGCAACAACCGTGACATATTACTTCGCGAGTAGAAGTTCTATAAGTGTTAATTTTTATAACTTATAAAGTTTTATTATCCAAGTGTCAAATAACACTCGCTTTATAATTATAAAAAAAACATAATATATAGCATTGTGTCGTAGCTTAATAAAAAATTTTGATTTGTTTTATATCTATATATTTAATGTTAAATTATTATGACTCGCACTTGGCGTCCTTCCTAGTGGCATCTAGTGGCATGAAATAGTTTTTGATCTATCTTATTTTATATAAAGTTTTCATTAAAATTTAATAGATGTCAGCTTTAAGCGAACTATAATTTGTTTATCTATATCTATTATAATAATAATTATTATTACTTTATTTCTGATGTCGTAACTCGAGTTTCTTCATAATATTTATTATTTACTTATAAGTCCTGTGATCTTTCATTGGTGTTTAGATATAACAATTATTTATTTTTATTTTATTCTTGGAAGCTTATTATCAAGAGCTATACATTCAAAATTAAAATATAAACTAGTTAAAAATATGAATGCTCAACGTCAACAACTAACAATAACAATTTAAAAAAATCTTACTGTGAACTTGTTAAAACTTGGGTATAAATAGGGATGAATATCCCCGCGATATTTTGTATTATAATAATAATTATTATTACTTTATTTCTGATGTCGTTACTCGAGTTTCTTCATAATATTTATTATTTACTTATAAGTCCTGTGATCTTTCATTGGTGTTTAGATATAACAATTATTTATTTTTATTTTATTCTTGGAAGCTTATTATCAAGAGCTATACATTCAAAATTAAAATATAAACTAGTTAAAAATATGAATGCTCAACGTCAACAACTAACAATAACAATTTAAAAAAATCTTACTGTGAACTTGTTAAAACTTGGGTATAAATAGGGATGAATATCCCCGCGATATTTTGTATTAAGGGGGCTACATTATTATAGGCCCTATAATAATTTATAATCTCCTAATCATACTTTATTCAATTAAAAAAACAGCTAAAAGCAATTTTGTGCTTACAACTCAGTGTAGTCGTAGAGTTAGCCCTGAATTCCATTGGTTCCGTAGTAATGATATTATAATAAGTATATCTTAGTAGGTATGTTACGTGTTTGTTGTAGATAATTATTATTTTAAACTTCGATATATATTGAATGAAAAATAATAACACCCACATAAAAATAAGAATATTATAAATATTTTAGAATTATTTATTCTCTTGTACAACTTCAGACCTAGGAGCCTTTTCGTTATCGGAAACGATATGAGATTTGAGTTTTGAGATTCGTATTCACAATTTGCATAGGTAATGATTTAAATAATTGGGTAACTTGGTTACTGTGCAACTAATCTCTACCGTTTTTTCTTCACTTGATTAATTAAACGTTTTTCCTTTAAGGTAGGTACTTTATACCTGAACTTACATTCGTAAGTATATTCAATGGGTTTTATCGAATAATTATCTGTCTTCGAGACACACCTAGAAGAGAAGTAAATTGTAGCATTACCTAGCCATGAAAAAACACAGCTCTTTAGAAGTTCTTTATCGACAGAACGTATAAGTTATTGAGCATATCATGAAATGGCAAAAGCGACTAAAATGAGAAAGTTTAAATATAGCTATCTCAGTCATACTCATGTATAACACGTAAAACGACAAGATGGCGGACGATATCCCTCGAAACGAAACATTCGCAGGCCGCCGCGCAGGGCATTCGATGACACACTGTTCTTCGAGAAACTTCTTTGCGTGCTGCTGGAATTTCAACCTGGAACAGCTGGACAAGGCAACAGCAGTTGGCGTCATAATTGGTAAGCATATTAGGTCTTAGATTTTTTTACAGGACCTCATTTCAAATTCCAACCCTGGTGTTTGTATATCAATCTTTTTTTTACTATGTAGGTATTTAGCAGTAACGACTGACTAGGCCTGTTTAGGTACTTATTTTTTGGAACTCCAGATTTTTTTTCTATTCGATGAAGTCCTTAAATGTAGTTTTTCTCAACGTTCTCTGTTAAAAATCATTCTTCTGTATTAATGAAAAAATTTTAATGATCATTTCAATAAAAAAATATTTTAATAATAGGAGGGACCAGCTTTTATTTTTCTTCATTCATTTAATTTTATGAAGTATATATTCGTATTAATCTACAATTATTGGTACTTATTATGATTATAGTAAGTATAAAAATATGTTAATATAATAATATTCCTCAATAGAAACCTATAAAAGTAAAGTGGTTATCGCCAAATCACCGTAAAATTGATTAGCAAACCCAAAATAGAAGAAAATAACCGCAAATTTAAGGTTATGATTCTGGACTATACTACAAAATTTACAATACGCTTATGCTTATTGGCAGTTGTGGCGTTCGAGGAAATGCGGCAACGTCGCATGGATTGAACACTGGCAAATGACGTGCGACTCGTGCCGCGACCGTGGTGTTTTTTAGAGCGTTGTTGCCGGGCTGCTATTCATGTTCTTCTTACTTCTTAATTATTTCCATTACAGCGTACTATAATACAATTATTATATTCTTGGCAATTGATGTCTGACGCACTAAGTTATGTTAGTTAGCACAACTTACCTTTAGGAGATATTAAGTTTTAGACACGGTATCTTTGTGAATAGGTGTTTGACCTTTTATACCGTATACTATATTACGAAGGTGCTCTTAGTCTAAACCATTATCTTTATCTACTTCACCTTTATTTGTACTCCATCGTTGCTATTTATTAATTAATTTTGTACATTATTAGGGATATTATTGGGAATCGCAGGTCCACATGTTTTTATCTTTATAAAGTTCCTCTAATAACTGACGCAAAATGATATATTATAATGTTATGATTTCTGCTTCTTGGCAGTATTTTGAGGAAAACATTTAGAATTATTGCCGAAGCTAAATAATAAAGAAACTATTTACGTGGTACCAGTTTATATCAGTACAACCATCGGTGACCGACTTCGTATTATAATATCTGAGTGTGCGGAACTAAATCGTCAATGCATGTATAAAAAGCCATAAGAACACAACACAAAGCAGATTAGCTCTGGAAGCGGTATTTAGAGATGTCGAAATTGTAGAGATAGTCCATTAAGAATTATTAATTTTGTCGATAAAGTAATTTCGAGAAAATAAATAAATAAATTTACACTAATAATCTTGTTTTAGCTTGTTAAAGAGTATGTGAGGGAGTAAAGAGTTTCATTCCTACATTCTTAAAGACTTTCTGTCGCTTCTCAGTGGTTAAATAAGTAGTACAATATTAGTACTTAATTCCGTAAAAACTCACTTATACTGAAAAAACTGATATTCGAATTAAATTGGTTTAAGTTGCGTAGCCATCTTCTTCTCATTCTTTGTTACTGAAAGGCTAAAGGGGATACACGGTAATATCCTACCCATTCTATTTTTAACCCACAACCAGTCGGGCCGAGTCGGCTTAGTTCGTGCGGATGCCTAACAATGACGCGCTCCGGCAACGTCGCACGAGCTCAAAACTCTATCATAATCAATTCACTTCTTCAGTATCGTTTTAAGTTTTAACATAGATAGACAATTTACGGTGGACAATTTCCACCATTTCAACTAACGTGTCATATGTTTTTCTTTTAATTTATAATTAATTTATGCGGTACATAATCATACCTGCAAATCTTTGTACATATTATCATTAATAAATATTATTATTAATGTTGTCAAAGTACACGATATCGTTTAATTACACCAGCAGTTAAGCGGTTATTTTCTCTACAAACGCCTAATATATAGAGAGAAGAGGAGTAGATATTAGAAAAGTAGAACGCAAGAGAACGAAACAACACTGCGTATTTTGACCTCGCTTGATATATAGTGAACTCAATACGTCGTGGTACACAGAGCAATGATAATGTAGAGACAAACATCTATCGCCGCATCATTCGTGTTGATTCGTGATAGGCTATTTCACTCTAACGTATTGTGATTTTCTATGTTTTGTCTCGTTTATACTCTGAACAGCTGCTGTGAACCGGAACATACTGGATTGCCGCGTCCGTAGGTTTCTCTGATTACGCATTGCTCTTCGATTTTTAGTACTATAATTCCCCATTTGGCGCTGCAATCGCGGCAGCCATTTTCTTCTTCTACTGTTACGTCACGTCAGTACCAAAACCGCCGTGCTACAGAGTGCTTGTTTCGCGAGGTTATATTTTGTCTTCTTCACTTAGGATATTTACTTCTTCTTCTCCGTTTGTAGGTTAGTAATAATATATGTAGATTAAAATTTTGTATTATACTTAAGTACATGCATGTATAAGCCCTAAATTGTTTACATATTTTGTTTATTGGTAGTGTATTATTGACATGCAAGAATGAGTTCGTCGACATTTGTTCGTTTTTTTCGCAAGAAAATAAATAATATGCGTTTCGGGTTGCCGTCGTGTGATTAAATTAACATAGTTTTTTAATGTGAACCGTTTTTTTTTTAGTTTTTTATATTTTTTTAGCGATATTGACTAAACTAATATTGACAGGTGGTTTTTTTATATCATTGGTAAATGCAGTAACGTAGTCATTGTGCTATTATTATAACGTTTTTATTAAAGAAACCAAGTTTCTCTATCAAAATAAGTAGATTTTGCTTGCATTATTTATAAAGATAAAAAATAAATCTTTTTAACTGTCAAGTTTCTTGATATATGTCAGATAAAAAAAGGAAACATTAAAAGTTGTGTCATCGCTATGGTTACTGTATAACCAACAATAAAACTTGTAAATAATTAATTTATAGCAAAAAAAAAATCTGCATAGGTAGGTATAATATTTATCTTGGTAATCTTCGTTACTTGGTCAGTGATAAGGTATCACAAGTTGAAGGTTCTCCTGCGGAGTTAAACATTCCTCTTCGCGTTGTAAACCTGTATTCTCATATATATATTCTCTTGTTCCGTGTTCAGCGACCAGCGTTCGATAGATTGTCCGGTCAGCCCACACCTTCAACTGGATTTCCTACAGCTCATACGAAAGCAGTAGTTGTCTCACTCTAGCTTGCGTTAGCATCGTTTGAGTGAGCGTGATAGTTATGCGTTCATCAGCGGTGTGTAGTGCTCTAGAACTCAGACCGTAATTCCGTCGTGCGCGTCTGGCGGTCGTCAGCCATATTTTGGTTTTGCCTCGAATATTATGAGAAATGCAGAAGGACAATTATGCTAATAATAGATTTGTGTATGTCTTCTTGTCACCGTTATTTATTTTATTATGTGGATAGCTCGGTTGTGTAGACAAAGCATTTAGCAGTGAAACTAGTTTTTTTATATAAGGGAGATACTTTCTTAAAGTTAAGGTGACCAACTATACTCATTTACTGAGTCTTGTACTCGTTTTTCGCAAACCGTACTCTTTGCAAATCCTGTACTCTGAAAGTACTTATTTCTAAAACATTTTTCTAGATTAATTTAGTTGTCCAGGCACTAATTCTGCTGTTGAAAGGGTATTTTCACTGGGGAATGATTATTCGAGCAGTTAGAAGTCGCAACTTTCTGTAAAAACATGCCGTCGTAACAATCAAATTTAATATGCAAAATGGAAGTTGTTCGGATGTGGCTACATTATTAGACTAACATGCTCATTTAGCCAAAAAATCCACTCCGAAGAAAAATATGTTTTCAAAAGAAATAAAGTTTTTATCGCTTTTTCTTCTTTTTTTTTCACCTATGAAATACATGCAAAGTACTCTTTTTGAACAAAAAATAGTTGGTCACCTTTTTAAAGTACCCTTATATATTTTTTTTGAGAAACAATGAAAACAATCACTCCCAATAATAAAATGATAGCTGCTTTAATTATTAATAATTATCTATATTATTGGCAGAATTGAATATCGCCAACCTTGAATTGGTTTTTACAATAAATTAAAACAGCTGACACCAATGTGTGTTAAGTTAACTATAATTGCTATATAAACATAGATGGCGCAAATACAGAATTTTAAGTCTTTGTACTTATTATTATGACATGATAATTAAAATGACATTTGCATGCCTATTTTTATATTGCTGATTGTGTGTTTTTTTTATAATTAATCAATCTTAATGTAATGTCTTAAAGAAAGTTCTTTGCAAATTAACGATATATTATTATTTATCGGGGCTCGAGACAAAATCCTTCACGTTGGTCACGTGAGCATGAGGTTATGTCAGCCCAATAGGAATTCGTTTAAGTGAAAAGTGATTTTGGGTAGAGTCTTTGATAGTTGGGAGGTTAAATATTTATCTCTTATGCAAATGGCGCCATCTTTGTTTGACATGCTAACATGACACATTGGCGTTATCTGTTTTCAACTATTGTAAAAATCAATCCAAGGCTGTCGATAATTAATTCTCTCAATTATAAAGTTCATTACTGAGAGTTACGGCACACGGGCACTTTTGTATTTGTGTTTACGTTAATCATTTAAATGTATTTATTATTTAAATGAATGCATATTTCTAAAACCCTACCCGTGATTCTCAGTAGTAATTTATATTAAAAAGGCAGTCTACGCATTTGCGAAGCCTCTCGCATTGACAGTGTCCCTTAACATCAGGTGAACCTCTTGGCCGTTTGCTGTTCTATAAAAAATGTAAATCATACTTAATATCAAAGCTTATGGAGTTTTGCAAAACGTGATAAATTTACTACTTGAGAACTTACGACGCGTGCGCTGGAAAAACGCAAAAATCATGTAACATGGAACTGTGTTAGAAGTTATACTTCTATGGCGTAACGAGATTAAAATCTTTTCAAAAATTTTACTTTACGTTTGTAGAAAAAACGACACTAACAATAGAAAAAACTAAAATGTTGACTATCGCTAATTTCAGGCTGTCTGTTTTTATTGATGGCGTGCGCGCGCATCGTAAACATTCATCTCTCAAAAACACATCATTTTTCCCTAACGCGCCAAACAAAGTACATATAACTTCAAAATTCCATGCTAGAATGTAGGTGAACCTAGCCCAAAATCTATACGACTTTGGCAGGTAAAATCGCGCAATTATCGACCGTTTGCAAGACAACCCTCGTGCTTCCGAAAGGTCATGCCACTTCTCGACAGGCCTGGGGGTTTAGCCAAGATGCCTTGCCTTGTAGTGTATGTAGAAAGTCGAAAACCAGATTTGTATGAAAATTTGTCGACAACGGTCATTTTCATTCATATAAATTAAGTTTTCCACACATACACTACTATTAAGGCATCTTGACTAAATTGGCTGACCCACTAAACGCATTTGTATGGGAATGACATAAGCTTTAGCTGTCACGTGACTATTTTCATACAAATTCTTTGGCAATGGCCCTTAAAATTATAATATTACGAAACCCGGTGAACTTGGTATCAGCTACATATATTTCTGTAAATTGTCAAAACTTAATACAAAATTTCTATTTACATTAAATGCTACACAATTGTGTTTACACTACTTGATAGGCCAGATTAAAATCTCTCAAGTTTGTTTTTAAAACAGACTAAGGAGATTGGACCTTATACTGTTGTCAAATATATTTCTGAAGGCTATCTATAAATATACGACAAAAAAAAACAAAAAAATCTAAAAAGACACAAGACATTAATTTTCCAGCTAGGAACAGGTTTTATTGGAAAATTCAATTGTCGTTTTTAGTATTTTTCTGTTCATATAGTTTTTTTCCATCGTTTAAACTTTCCCTGGACTTCCAGAAATCGGTCAGAGCCAAATCGGTCCAGCCATTCTCGAGTTTTAGCGACACAAACAGCAATTCATTTCTTTCATATATAGATTGTTCTGATAGGAATGTGACATATTGGTTAATTGACGTGTTTCAAGTGACATTGACGTTTTAAAAGCGTTGTGTGTCCTGCAAAAGTGAAGCGATATTTTTTAGGAGAAATACTCATTCCGTTACTTTAAGTAGGAGGAATATCAGCTTGGTTTGGTCATTAATATATTTAGTTTCAATCCCATTCGTCTGTATAAGGGTTTTCCACATCCCTGCCGAAATATACTCAGGTACATAACATAACTAGCAGAAAAAAGAGAGTGTATTCAAAGATTCACTTCAGAACTCGTTACAAATTTAGGTGATGAGTTAAGTATCGCAGATGAAGAATTTATTTCTGCCGAGGCCACATAGTTTGCAATTTCGATAATATTAGGGTGTCCCCCTTTATAAGATAAACACAAATTGTGGGGGGAAAAATACCTGTTTTAAATGATTAATTCAGTTAAAATTAAGTTAATTAAGTTTTATAAGTATTAAATATCGGTAAGTTTTTATTGAATTTAGTTGGAAGGACAAAACAAACAACAATTAGCCAGTATAATATACTATATCGATTAAAAGATTATATTTTAAACTATATTAAAGGTGAATATGTAGTTTAGGCAATCATCACTGCCGATTTTTACCTCCTTAGACTCTTGATCAATATCGTTGATGTATCACAGAATTGTAACATAGTTTCAAATCTTGAATCGTCTTATTACTACGACAACTGCCCCACGCTGTTAGCGAGACCACAACCAAAACCCTTAAGTCCCTTTAAATAAAAAACAAAATAACATTTGAGAAGAATGAATTTCACACATTAAAACATTTTTAATAACAAACAAGCTTTCCCAAACATACATTGTACCATAATTTCAGTTTTCGTACCGTAAATTTATTTGAATTCGACAATCGAATTTTACCGAACAACGTATAGTTTTCTACGAAACAAATTTAACTGCGATAAGTTTTAGTAAGATGGATTCTTCATATTGTGACGTATAACATAATACATGCACCACAATACAGCGCTGTAGTCACTGTTTTTATTTATGTTACTAAAAAAATATTTTTTTTATTTCCAGGTCATTAAAACTTCCGATATAACGCTTGGAAATGCAGAAAAATGCAATTGATTTTCGATAGTGATACAGATGCCGACATTAGAAAAGTAAATATGGCCGTCATTAATTCTGAAAATATTAATGAAAAATTTTCCAGCGACAGATTACTCGATAAATTTAGTCAAAACGAGTGTATAGAAAATCGCCAAGAAGATGTTAAGAAATTGGCTGATTCTGAAGTCACCAGTAAAGATAATAATATAGACAACAACTCGGATACGGGAATTGATTCGATTAAAAACCATGCTACAATAGAAACAGTATTTCAGGATCAAACCGTAGAGATAAAAAATGAAGAAGACTCAAAAAATATTATTCCTGAAAAGTTAGACAATAACGAAAAGACAAATTTAAATACACATTGTAATGAATCCGACAAAAATAGCGATTTTGAGCGTAAATTACCATCGGAAATAACAGAAAAAGTTGAAACTGAATGCAACGACAAAGACATTTTACGGGTGACTATGTCGGAAATATGCAATAAAAAAGAAACAGTCGGAACTGATATTAAAAATACATCTTCATACTGTTCTAAAGAAGAAATCGATTGTAATAATGAAGAAAATGCGGCCCCACTAATAAGTTTAAACGATAGCTCGGAAAAAATGGATATTGATGAAGAACAAGAAAGCAATGCTGATATTTCTAAAACGAGTATTGAAGTAAGTTCAGTTGAACACTCTTGCAAGGACCATATTGAAAATAAAACGACGAGTGAGACAAAAATCGATTTAGGAAATGAATCGGTTGATAACACAGCACTGCCGCAAATCGAAGTCATATCGCCAAATAAACTAAATAATCATGTTACACATGATGTAGTAAATATTAATAGTAATGTAGATTTAATTGTAGTGAGTTCTAATGTTAAACTAGATAAGTCACCTAAAGAAGAATTAGCAAAATGCGAAACATTGCTGCCTATAGCCGTAAGCGATAAAAATATTAAAGCAGACATTACTCAAGCAACGAGTGAAACTAACGTAGATACAAACACTATTGAAATTAATGATGACAGTTCACAGGACGGTATCAGTCAAAAGGAACCCTCAGTTAACAATTCCACTACAGTTTCTCCAACAAATAAAGATAATAAGCTAAAAGGAAATAATGTTGCATCGCTTAGTAAAAAAAATACTAAAGTGGAAATTTCAAATAGCAGCGTCAAAGAATTGAGTAATTTAAATGAAAAAGACGAACCTGTTTGTAGAAGTAAGGAAGACATCAACAACGTGATTAATAAACCCAAGATCGAAGAAGATAAATCTTTAGATAGTAATGTACAAAGTAGGGCATCTATAGAACATAAGGAAGAAATTCAAGAATCCCTTAAAAGTAAATTGTCTAATACATTAGATATTTTTTCTGACGATGATGATAATGAAGTAAATGGACAAAATAATGATCTTCAAGAAACAAACAAACAATGTATTAATGTGGAAGACGATGATGATATTTTATTAATTGATGACGAAGACATCTCCAACGGAGAAAAAAAAATCCTAGCAAATAACTTATCACTTATACCTGCAAAGGATGTTAAAGAAATACTAGAAAATAATCAGGTTCATGCTGAAGAGAAACTAGAACAGGAAACCAATAATGTGATTATTGAAAAAGGTATTTATTATTGTAACTTTTAAAAAATGTAATTCAATGAAGCAATAATTAGTAAATAGATGTAAAAAAACTAACAACAGACACACTTCAATTTCTTAACAATATAAGATAGTAAAATAAAAACAAAGTAAGACATCAAATAAAACATTCTAACTTATTTAAAAAGAGGAACTAACATTTATTTTAATATTTCAGATATGAATGAATTAGATGTAAAGGATGAAATAAATACAGCGGGATCTGATACAGAAAAGATAAAAAACGAAACAGAGATACCATCTCCTCCTCCAAATAAACCTCTGTTGCCTACAAACTTTTTGTCACTATGCAAGAAAAACGTCTCTGATATGACTCGGAATGATTTAGAGGAATTCTGTATTATGAAAATAGTGGAAAGCGTAGTTGACAGGGGCAACATAGGCGAAATGAAATCGCAATTAAAGAAAATGGCTTTGTCTTTAGATGAACATAGAAATAAAATTAAGTCGATTACAAAACAAAATCAAGATCTCCAAGTAATTTTAAGATCGGTTCAGGAAGCATGTCGAAAAAATTCGTTAGTAACTCCATTAAAAATTACACGTTCTGTCGGTATTCAAGTCGTGATGGTAGAAAAGTCGAAGCAAAAAGCAACAGCTCCAAGTCAAAACAATGCAACAACAACTTCGCCAGCAAAGCCCGTACGCTCACCATCTCTACAGAACAAGTCAAAACAAAGTACAACATCTTCACAAAATATACCAGTTCCAAGACTTGTTCCAGCAAAAAGTACACCTAGCAACATAACGCAAAATCAGACTCCAAATAAAGTGCCCATCAATGTACAACCCACGCCTGTAATAAGGCCGGTAGTACCAAGACCAGAAAAAAGACCTCACACTAAAAGTCAAACAGGTTCTGATACTGTTGACTTAACAGATGACGAGCCTCCAAACAAAGTAGTAACCAGACCTGGAAATCAGGCTGTAAGGGTGATATCACCCCAAAACCTTATGCCACCACAGCGGGCTCCAATGGTGAATAGTCCTAGAAAAGTATACATTCCAATAGGTGGTGGCCAGGTTTCCAATATTCGTCCTACGCAGCAAGCTTATATGCTTAAAACTGTTAATAATCAAAGTAAGTCCAAAATTTTCTGATATTAAAATAATGTCACCCATAGTTTTCTAGATTAATTTATATCTTTTTTTTATTTTGCAGATGTGAGACAAAGAGTTCCTGGCGTGAGAAGGTCCCATCCAGCGCCATTACCTGAAAGTGGTAAACAGTACCAGGCACCTAGTTGGAAAGCAATACCACCTGCACCTGAGATAAAGCTATCTAAAGTTGAAAACGGAATAGTCATATCTTGGAAATTAGATAATTATAGAGAAGATGTTCATGAAAGTATTGCCAGTTATCAAATATACGCCTATCAAGAAACGCCGTCTCCTCCTAGCACAAATTTGTGGAAGAAAATAGGAGATGTAAAGGCTTTACCACTGCCAATGGCATGCACATTGACACAATTTGTACCAGGCTTCAAATACTACTTTGCAGTTAGAGCAGTTGACGTCAGGTCGCGACAGGGATCATTTAGTCATCCTGGCAACATAATGCTTTTGAACAAATAACCTAACTAAAGACTGATTACCTTTTTAGATCTATATTGACTGTGTAAATAAAAGTGATTGTATGTCTAACACATTATTTGTAAATATTACTATTGGCGGAAATAGTGACTGTTTTCGTTTTCAGGTTATGTGAATTAAACTTTTAATTACATAGTTATTTAATAAAACAAGTTATTATCATAGTAGTTATTTAATAAAATGTCCATACAAATTAGAAACGAGTGGAATCAACATGTCGGTATTTAAAAAAAATAGTGACGAGTCCTTTATAGTGCGATGCGAAAAAACAGAAGTGAACGCTAACCTTAGTGATTGCTGAACGGATTAGAAGCAGTCTTCAAAGAATCGTCTACATAGATACCAAGACACAAATATTTGTATTTAATCTTTATCGAAATTGGATTACGGGAAAGAAAATTAACGTTTATTCATAACAATATAATCTATTATATAATGTAGTGACGCTTCTAGATATATGGAGGATGGATGAGTAATTTTTTTTTAGTCCTAGTTCGCGCTAAGTCATGGTTTTGAATTTTACCCTTAAGAACTCGATTAGGTATCCCGACTATTTATTCTGAAACATAAGTACCTATGAAAAAAAGATGTTTGCACAGTGCATTAGGTAAAAAAGTGGGAGATGTATGAACGCCTAAGTGCTTTATCTATGGTGAAAACTAAGTACATTTTTGAAGGGTAGCTGACTTTAGTAATAGTATATTGTCAGTTTGCGTCTGACTGATGGTATGAATTGAAAATTGACATATATATTAATTTAATGTTGTATGCACCAAACTTCATAGTTCATAGTCTATGTGTCAATTTCGCATAGTTTCTTAAAAGGAATAGTTTAAAACTGCTTTTTAAATATTTTGGTTTTCTATTTGTAAATGCTATAAATTGTTACCTGCAAAATCTTTAGTTGAATAATTATCATTCAGAGTGAAATTAAGTAATAATTATACTATACGGATTTCGATATATTATGTAGATGTACTTGCCATAGCAATAGCATAAAGGCTCAGTCAGAACTCCGAATTCAGATACGTCTTGTTTCTTGCAGTGGTCAGTGCAGTGTTTTGCTAGCGAGCAATAACTTGTTGGCGTGTGGAAGTTTGTGATTCAGAGCCAGTGTAGACACGCTCCTTTTTCATGATATAATTATTTTATTCGCTAAAACTAATAATAGATTACAATAATAAACACATTTTCATCTTCATATTGCGAAGTTTCAGTCTCCTGACGTAGTGACATATCGTTTCACAATTAGTACAGATTCCACGGTTGAATTTTGTGTACGTTGTGGAAAAACATCCGTGAGGTGTAATAAAGTGCACAGTGAATTTGTGTAACAAAATAGTGTTATTTGTGCAGTGTATGTGAAATATGCTCGGTTATAGTCTACTAATTGGAAGACATTTGCAAGTAAGTTTCAAGAGTGTATAAACTACCTTATCTTTATAAAATGTGCATTATACTTGTGACAAAGATAACATAATGGAACAAACACTGGGTTCATATATTATTTATTCTGAACACTAGTATTAACTTTTAGACAATACAGATTTCTAAACTTATCATATTATTTATTTTTGAAACACAGAGTTAGCCATTATGCCTTACATTCTTATATTTTGCAGATACATACAAATTATAAAATTGCTAATATCTTAAAATAGTGGACTTTTGGATATTTTATACATATAAATATAGATATAATATCAGAATCAGATATCCTTTATTGACAAGATTAATGTGTAGAAATTGATATCCTTACTAAATATACTTAACTACAGATGATATATTATATAAATTGAATAAAAATATATATTAATATGATGTAAAAATAAATTTTAAGCAGAAAAGACTATAATAAACTGTGTAATACTTACATACAAATTAATTTATATAATATAAATTGGTATGTAACATGCTTAAATAAATGTAGTACCTAGTCTTATTTAAAACTCAGACATCTAAGTAAATACAAAATATGATGTCTCATAGAAACAATAAAACATAATATGTGATAACATCTGTCTTTACCAGTAATTGGACTGGTGAACAAGATCATAGGTATTAAATAGTTTAGGTTTAGTTTAGACACAATTATGTGTACTTTACTTGACTGTCTGTATGTTAATCAAATCGCTCAGTTAATCTTTCAAGTAACTTGAAGCCTTACAATCAGGCCATATTTTTACCTTAAAAAAACATAATTCTTATAGGTATGTTACTTTCAACACTAATTAGTATAAAAATTTAACAAATAAAAGATTAAATACTTCTGTTCTATATAGATTTTTATCAGTGTATCATTCTCTGCATGTATTTAATAAATCTATAGTTTTGAAGTGCTGGCTATTCAGCTATAAAGACTGGCAGGATCTAAGGTGAAGTTTAACTAGTTCTGCTCACTTTCGCCCTGCCAACTTTCGCCAGACACCAAATGCGAACAACATGTAACAAATTATTAGTTTTATAGCGTTTCAATATCATTTTATTAATATAGATATATACATAATAGCAAACTACTGTTTTGTAGTTTTTAGTAGTATTTATTCTTGTTTATTTGATTTTCTTATTTAGTTTGTGATGAGTGATGTTTAATTACATAATTTATTTGTTTTCACATTTATATACTTATTAATTGTAACATTACAAAAATATATATTTTGACACTCTTTAATGAAATATTACATAGTTTTATACTACATACAGATAATTTTCTTAAGAATGAATGAGATATAGAAACTTTCTGAATTTTAATATGATATCTCATGTGCATAATCTAATACATAGTGATAAATTACACCACAGATAAGATTAGGTAGACATATTGAAACATGTGATGTTTGTTAAAATGACATTGAACATGCTATAGTCAACCTCGTTAGAGAAAGAGTTGCAGTATTAAAATTTTTTTTAGTGCTAGTATATCTATCTTTTAAAAGAAACTCATTATATTTTAACCAATTTTATTATCTAGACAAGTAGATAGGTGATAACACAAATGGTGATGATGTAATCGATTTTTAGGTTTGAAACATCGGGATGATTGATCTCATCCGATCAGCCGTGATTCGAACGCACGACTTTATTGTGAGTCGCACACTTAAGCCACTAGGCCAACACTGCTCTTTTAATAAATATTTATTTATAAAAAAAAACACAATATACAAGACAAAAACGAACATAAGAAATAAATTAGGAAAAATTAAATTACTAAATACAAAAAATTTACTACTAACAACAAATAATAGAACTTTTGTTAGTAACTCAACGGACAATAAAAAAGGTCCGTTAGCCTATGTAATTCGTATATTAAGATAAACTCAACGAAAACAAATAATAACACAAAATTGGACAACGATTTTATCCTCTCATTCTTTTCCATGCACGGTTTTGTTTTGCAAATATCGCTTTAAAATTGGATGAAAACGAATCAATAGTCGATAGTGTGTCGTGAAAGCGAAACTAAATATACTTTCTCTATAATGTATCGGTAATAGGGCTCATTGTAAAGTGTCAGTCGTTACGAATAAATCGGCTTAGGACTGCTATAAAGAATATTGTTCTCCTATAAAGGCCTTTATTTCATACTGAAAAGGCCGGCAACGCACGTATGAGCCTTCTGGCAGTAGTAGGCTGAAGGAGTGTCCATGGGCGGCGGGTATCACTTAACATCAGGTGAGCCTTCTGCCCGTTTGCCCCCTGTTCTGTACAAAAATAAAAGACTGACCGTTAGTAACCTCCAGGTATATATGTTAACGTAAAATTGTAAACACCGTAATCTATCTCGCGAGATTATAAACTGTCGAAAGATTGTGAACCTCAGCTTACTGCTTACAATTTAACGTATTATTATTCGGTAGATTGTACTACACTAACTTAGTTATCATTCAAACTTCTTTGGTCAATTACAGATTAATTTTACTTTCCAACAATTTCATATAACTACCGAATAATAATACGTTAAATTGTAAGCAGTTCGTTGAGGTTCACAATCTTTCGACAGTTTATAATCTCGCGAGATAGATTACAATCTAACGGTGTTTACAATTTTACGGTGACATATACATGTCTATAAGTGAAAAAAAAGTACTCCTTAAGTTTTAAAGTGTGTAAAATTCATTTTTATTTTTTTCAGCTGACTTGAGGTTGAAAACAGATGTAATAGTTTACCGTACATAAAATTATTTTAAGCGCGAGAATTGTTTACTATCACGACGGAGGAATTCTGAATAATGTAATAAAAGGAGAACAAAACTTCTGCATTTAATATGAACATAAATCCTTTTCTTAGTATCCCCTTTCAAACAACGTTTATCAAGAAGCACGCTGGAGTTTCACGCCTTTGTTGTTGACACCCCCAGATTCGGGATAAGTATGAGTTCATCAGTTCGGTTAAACGGGCATCTCCTGGAATAGCATGCACTCCAATAGGTCACAACTCACTCATCATTAGGTGGGATCGTGGCGAAACGTCTGGGCAGAAATTAAATCAACAGCAATTTCTGAAATTAGATTAATTACTTGAATCGTCGACGACCTCACCTTCCGGCTCGATCTCTTTGCGTTGCGTATATGTGGGATCTCCCTGCGTATTCTACCGTATTAGGTACCTCGTCGAGTGTTCAGAGGAGTTGTTCGGATGAATGTAGCTGAGTTTCATCGTCGGACGTCAAGGTAGAATATTAAATTCCACCCGAATCATCTCGACGTCCGTCGTTCCACAACTAAGCGTTTTTTAAGGAAGTTTTGCCGCACACCACCACTATGTGGAACCAGCTGTACACTGAAATATTTCCGAACCAATTCGACTAATGGTCCTTCAAGAAAAGAGCGTACCAATTTTTAAAAGGACGGCGGCAGCGCACTTACGAGCCCTGTGACATTGAATGTGTATCACTTAACATCATGAACCAAAACATAAAATATCGTAACTTTTGCTATATTGTAAAAATACTATATGTGAGCCGTCACGGGACGCCTGGCAGATGTGAAACATCGACATTATTTTGTAAAAGTAATATGCAGAAAAGAACAGATTGTGATAGGAACTAAATATGTCGTAACGATAAAATAAAATATTACGATTTTTTTCCAGATAACTATAACTATTTATTGAATAAACATTTATTTTCATTAAATACAAAAATTTACGAATTTATTTGAAATCGTGACTACTTAATTCGTTTAATCAGTGACTTCGAAATACACACACCGTACACACTACAGCATATAGACTGTATATATATACCATCATATAGCGTGGCGTCGCCACTCGCCACAGCATGCGTCGCCACGCCAGAAATCGGTTTTACGTACGGCTGTAGATGTTTCACATCAAAACATATAGTATAGCCAAAGAGATTTTATTCCCGTCCCGTTATTTAGACCCGTCGCCACAGCAAGCGCCGCGAAGTCAACAATTCGGTTTACAAGTGAGCTTATAGATGTTTCACATCAACAGTAAAATAACACAGTATCTAAGGTAATATCATTCTTAATAAATTTATGACCTAAACTGGGTCTAATTAAAGAATAATTCTGCCTACTATTTTTAGGACTTAATACTGTGGTTTGAAGAGTTATGTATGAGACCACACACTTTGTAGGTCAATGGGTGTGACGCTGTCACTAACAGTCAACAAATATAGTTAAATTTGCATTTAGTGACAGATAAGATCAGACATCATGGTTATTAAATTTTAACCAAACCTTTATGGCGAATTTATTTTAAGTGGAAACGAGATACCGATTCTCTCCTATTAATATTCTTTTCGATTTATAGCGTCGTATAATACTGTATAATCATTAAGTATTCAAAGTAGCAATGCATATATCCCAGTTTATCATCCACTTCATTGGTTCTGCGATCCAAAACGTGTCTCCGAAACGAGAAAGTTCCAACGCCTCTTATGGGTCGCAGGTCGATCTAGCGGTATCTGGACCGGCTTAGGTGTCCTTCATAGATCGATCTTGTTCCATGCGCTGATGGTACCAGCCAACGTAGTTGGCCTTGTATTCGCCTGTATGGTGGGCTGGTGTCTCCATAATCCGTCGCAATATCTTGCGTTCCAGTTTCCACCACCAGTAAGCTTCTGCACCTCTTTCGTAGAGTTCAATCCTTACAGGCTTTCTTGGGACACTTTTCCTTCAGCAGTGCTGTCTTTGCTAGATTCAATTACCTTCAATTACCTTGTCTATTTTAAACTAGCTGGCCTGGCAAAAATCGTACCGCCTAACAGTCGATTCTTTATTTTTTTTAATACTTATTCTGCTATTCGGGATACCGGTCTAGCTAGTAAGATAAAAAAAAGAAAGTTGATAATACAACAAATACATTATGTCAAAAAATAAAAATTTACCTTCTCGGAACCCCTCTAGTAACACTTGAACTTTATGATATGGTATTAAAGTTCAAATTGCCTTTAAATATTATTTCGAATATTTTGTATGGGAATATAGAAAAATCTTGTTTTTAAAGTTTTTCACTCAATTTTTTTTAATTTTTCTCTCCGTAAGAACCATCCTCGTACTTCAAGGAATATTATAAAAAAAGAATCGGAGAAATCGGTCAAGCCGTTTTCATGTTATGCCGTGACAACGGAAAACGGGTTTCAGTTTTATATATATAGATAACGACTCGTGGATATTACGATCGTTTTTGTGTAAAAGGCCGGGATTTTGTTAAAGACAGACACGTAAGTGGTATTTAGCTTTGTGTATTGGATAGATATTGTCCTGGTCAGGGTTGAAAATAAACTTTATTTTTATTTTTTATGAAACCGTTTAAAAGGTTGAAACAAGTGTTTTTTTGTTTGTTGTAGGTTAGGGCTTATTTAAAAGACGAAATCAAACTCTCCATAGTAAGTTAAACATTTACAAAACCCATTAATGTATATCTTTAATTAATTATTAAAGCTTTACGTTCACATGTATTTTCTAACTAATGTTGATTTTAAATTGACCGATATAGGAGGAACTTTCTGAACTAAAAATTCTTTTCTAGGGATATCCAATATTTATTATTTAAATGGGGGGAAAATCCACTAGTCCATTGGGCATCGAATTACTTTCTTTCAAAAGCCAGCTTTAGGGACTTTCGTAATGGGGCTTTACCTGCTGGGAATTACTTATGATTTCCATGAATGCAACCTTTCCTTCTGATATTTAATTTCATAATAATTCAATATCATATAAATGTCAACTCGAGTGTGATAATAAACTCAAACTGTTTTAAACGTGCGTTTTAAAACAACTGGATGGCATGAAAATTTTTTTGTTCTTTTCAATCACTCTGAACATAACAATTATTGAGAATTCAAAGTTATAATAAAACAATTTTGTTAGTCAAAGTATAAAAATGAAATTATGCCCCAAACCTAAACGGAACTCCTGCATCTGGATAATACTCTGTACGAGGTTATTGAACTTTTATATCTTCGAACGGACAGAAACCGGCGCCGCGGCCGGTATCTACCTCCCAGTAGTGATTGCGATTGCGATTTTAATAATTAGTTTTTGTACCGAGCTATCCGAACGTTGCAACATTAGCACTACGAAAGAACTACAACGAAATTGCATACGTAAGCGTCGGGACGGACAAAAAATTAGTGCTTGATTCAGTGATACCAACTTAGGGGTTTTCCCCCCAGAGGGCAAATCAAGATGTTCAGGGATTTTTTAGGGGGTAGGTACCTACTTTATTTAAAGAAAAAATGTTTTCTTTAAAAATGAACGATTTTATGCAATTTATATTAGGTAGCGTTCAAGTATTATGTCACGCAATTTATGGAGATTATTGACCCCTCCCCCCATGTAACGTGCCGTAACGTTTTTCTGTACCCTGTAGTAAAACGTTTCGAGCCCACGTAGTGACTCTTTATACCTAAAGGTTACCATTATGTAGTGTAGTACTGGAGAGTCGAAAATAATAATAACATTAACGCGTAATTCAATTCCCCCCCCCCCCCCAAATTCGTTACGTAAGGCTAACGCTCCCTTACATATATTTTATTAAAATATCTAATGTATTTTAATTAATATGTCATATATTACTTATGTCTCAAAGCGAGTGTACAGCAAAAGCTTTAGGGGGTTTAATTAGATATTCTTGGGTACTCGGTTCTAGTACATTATGTAGGAAATATCATGGCATGGCTTGTTCTACGAAGTAATACGGCGATATCAGGCACATAAATAGGATATTTTGATATTAAAATATAGGTCAAACAATTGTACAGTTCAATAGCCGAATAAAATGTGTTACACATTTTTCTAATATAGTTTTATTATATATATTAAGTCATAAAACGTTTCATAGCATCAATTACGATTTGTGTGTCAAGTGGTTTTTTATAATAAAATAAAAAATGTAACATGGATGGAAATAGATTTTTTATAAAGGAGGCAAATGGGCTTACCTGATGTTAGGTGATACCGCCGCCCATGGACACTCACATTGCCAGGAGAATCGCAAGTGCGTGGCCGGACTTTTAATATTTGGATATGTTTTATGATATTTTTAATTTTTCATTCTGAGTAGGTATAGCCAAGATGGGATTCCGTCTCTACTCTAAAGGACCCATTCTAATACTGAACTTTATAATGTTTAATATTCTTAGTTGAATTTTAAGTATGTACTTATCTTTTTATGTTGTAATGTTAATATTTGTTATGAGGTTTGAAATACAATTCAAGAAAAGAGCGTACCAATTCTTAAAAGGCCGGCAACGCACTCGCGAGCCCTCTGGCATTGAGAGTGTCCATGGACGGCGGTATCACTTAACATCAGGTGAGCCTCCTGCCCGTTTGCCCCCCGTTCTATAAAAAAAAAATAAAAAACAAAAAGTTGTCAAACGAAACCAGCACTTTAAGATGTTGTCATTGTAGAATCGTAGAAAATTAATTGATGTATCGTTTGCATTAAAGATATTTGACGAGCAGGTCTATTGTCCCAAGCTTGTAACCCCCCAGGCATCTAATCATTCCATTTGTCCCTGTATTCCTTTCCGGAGAACGCGTTTTGGCCAAAACTCACCGATGTCCAGATTGAGCATTCTGATATCCAAAGTTGCTCCCCTCACACTTTAAAAATTATTTTCGTTAAGATTTTATAGTTTTGTTTAATTTATTTTTATTATTTCTTCGTGTATGTTATGTTTACCCTTAAGTGCTTGTCACATTGTATTTTATTGTTCTTGTACCTTTTATAAATAAATAAATTGTAGGCGTTACGGATTGCACTTCAAGTAATTTGCTAAATGAAAAATATCATATCTTCATGCTAGAATTATCAACTATACACTAACCATACTAGTGAACAAACAATAAAAAGATATATATATATGGAATTTCAAGGAGGAAATAAAACAATAACAAACATGTATTTTAATAACATATTACAGGTTTTGGTTAATATAATTTAAGAAACGTATGAGATTGACCTATCCTCGTTTTTTTAGAATCTATTCTTAGACTGCGCGGTAAACCAGTTTCTTGTTTTTAATCTAAAGTGGTTCAAAACATTATCCGCAATGGACATAGTAACAGATTGATTATTGCACTAATGAAAACTACTTAATATTGTGGCACATAGGCTTAACGTTTCAAATTTAGTGGCGCTACAACCTCTTTAGGTCTTGGCCTCAGATTTCTGAATCTGTTTTATGATCATTTTTAAATCTAGTAGGTGATCAGCCTCCAGTGCCTGACACACGCCGTCGACTTTTTGGGTCCCAGAAAAAACAAAAGTGACTAAGACATGTCGGTTTCCTCACGATGTTTTCGTTCACCGTTCGAGCAAATGTTAAATGCGCACATAGAAAGAAAGTCCATTGGTGCGCAGCCGGGGATCGAACCTACGACCTCAGTTATGAGAGTGGGACGCCGAAGACACTAAGCCAACACTGCTCCGTTTCAAAATAATATTATTATTAATAAAAATAAAGACACTTTAATTTCATACTGTTAAAAATACAAATCAAATAAGTGTTAGTATTCGTATATTAACGTTTCAAAATACGCATTGTTAATACAAAATTAATGCATTTTTTATTCCACTAGGAATGCAAGTGTTGAATAATTAAATGCTAATAAAAACCTAAGCGAGTAATAATAATAAAAGTCAATCTTTACAAAAGTAGAATATTCCCTTAGATTTGTTGTATGTACACTTCTTTTCTTTTATGTCTTCTTTGTTATCATAACATCCTAAGTTCTTTCATTACCGTTGATCGGAACACCTTTACGGGTAAAGGCCTCCTCCGGCTACAGGACAGCTTTCTTCCTCCATTCGTTTACTGTTAACGTTTCTATATCTTAATAATAGCCTTTATTGCTGTAAAATACTTATGAACTTATCCTAGTAGGTACATCAAAATGTGAAGTACCATAAACACTAATAATTAACCGGCTTGCCGATTCTGTATTACAGCTAGTCCTTGGACTTGGGCGTCCAATAGCTTCCACTCTTCTTGGAGTGTAGCTTTACATAGCCACATAGGGCCAGCTCTAATTATATCTTTCCATCTTTTTATTAGTCTTCCTCGTTTGTCATAGCGAAGAAGACATTTCGTCGCTTTTTTCGTCTATTTATCTTTGTCTTCTTCATATTTATATAGAGAAGACATATATATTACATACTATCTTCTCCATATGTATTATATGTCTTTGAAGTCCACCTTCTGTGCATCTGGCTATATGCCCCGTCCATTGCGATTAAGCGAATAATGACAATTTAATGTCAACTGTTTTTAAGAAGGTGACCCTTATTTGCGTGCATTTAGGCAAATTGCATGTTTTTTTACGGTATATATTCCTTGAAACATTAAAAACCTATAGTTAAACAGTTAATCTGGGTTTTAGTAGAGTTTAAATCTATAGTAATTAAAGCTGATTTGTGAATAACAATTTCCTTGTATTGCAGGAAAGGGAAACGATGCCGCTTCAAGTCAATATAGCAACATAATGGTACGTTTTTCTTCCTACTATAGAGAATTAGTTGACCTTAATAGCTGTTAGGCTAGGTCAGTTATAGAATAACTAAGTTGAGTACAGACTAAGGTGATTTATTCTTAGAAATTAAATTATAGAAGTAATAGTCAGTATCCAAAGTGTTGTTCCTATAATAATAATAATGAATAATACAAACGCTTCAAATTTTAAACAATATTTTTTTTCCAAGAACCTCCTATAGGCCTCCTCCAATTCCATCTTTATTTTGAGGATTTTTCTCTGAATTTTCCCGAGCATCTTTAAGCTCGTGCAAGAGGGTGACCTTCCTTTCTTTTCCCTGGTGTACCTTTCCATCTTGTTACCCTCTTTGTCCGTCTACCATTGTTGATGCGAGCTGTGTGGCCATTTTCACTTAAGTTTTTTATGGGAAAGTGCATCATTAAAAAAATACAAAAGTCAAAACAATTAGTAGTTGAGGCTTTATTAGATATTAATTAAAGAAATCTTTCAATTGATCGACTTTAATATTACTTATAACTTACGAAATTTTGAACGCTAACTGTATGTTCAAAATCAAAAGTATACATAAAATTATAAATTTTTCTATAACGCGATTTCCGTCCCCCATATAACACGGTTATAACGAGATTTCTCAAGTTATATTTATGTAGTGTGAAATTCATAATTTATTTATTTATAAGTTCTAAAACAACGTGTATGCATTAATTATACAGAACATGAGCAAGCTAGCAATGGAAAAAATGAAAAAACGTCCTCAAAAAAATAACAAAACTAAATATAAACTTAAATCACATGAAGAGCATGATAAACAAAGTTACGGGAAGTTGAATGATTTATCAATCCAGTTTTGCGTAGCTTTGCACCTGCCTTAATTGTGCTATTAAATTATAATAAATAACTTTATTAAATTCCTATTCCTAGTTTTTCAATTGTTCATATAAACTGTTTTGTGAGAATACTCCTACAATTACCAATAACGTCTGGGGTTATTTTTAACTGTTAAGCGGGCCATAGACGGACTGCATGTTGCAGTCAAGACCGACTGCAATATGCGGTTTGCTCAGGAACTGCTCGAGCGGTCCGTGTATTGCGAATATGAATTTAGTATGGAAACTGCAGATCGCCGCGCCGTGCGGTGACCGCATATTGCAATCGGTCTTGACTGCAACATGCGGTCCGTCTATGGCCCGCTTTAAAACCATATCGCAAGTAAGTGACGAGCGGGATTTATACTTAGCACATCTTATATAACTTACCTATTAACAATTCATTTCGCCAGGTTTCATAAATTGTCTGAACGTAAAGTCTAATATATAAAATTCTCGTGTCACAATGTTCGTTCCAATACTCCTCCGAAATGACTCGACCGATTCTTATGAATTTTTTTATGCATATTCAGTAAGTCGTCTACTATATATACTATACCCCTAAGTGATAAGGGGTGTCCAATGTCCATCCCAAACTAAAAAAATGTTTCCTCGAAATAATAAGTAACATAGCAAAACAATCGTTTGCCGGGTCAGCTAGTATTTACGGTCAAACCTGGGTAGGTAAGTGAGAAAACTGTAGAAGTGAGAGTAATAGCCGGGACCCGTCATTTTAAGCTCCCAAAACCTCTATTAGCGAGAAACAGAAACCTCTGTAGGAGAGAGTCGTTTTTCCCTCATGGACCTCCGTAAGTGAGACAGCTACTTATCTATACCTATATAAGCGACAGCCGAGCTTGATCGAGCGATATTCGACAAAATTTATGAGTAAGAGAAAAACATTCAAATTACAAAATCCAAACGAAATTGACGGATTTTTTTAAGTTTAAGTTCTAGATAAAATAAAATATACACAACAACATAGCACAACATAGCACATTATGCAGATAATTTTATAATATTACATTTTTTTTTTAAAGACAATTCACACCAATTTACTACATTCGTACTTGCGGTGACTTGTTATTACTGCGTACCTCTATAAGAGAGAAACGCTACCCATGTACCTGCATTAGCGAAAAACTCGGGTTAGTGAGAAACGTTTATAAGCGGGAATGAGATTGTGCTCCCTTGAACTTCGCTTATCCAGGTTCGACTGTATATATATAATTCTTGAGACCCATGTTAGCCTATTCACAAAATACGATCTATTTTTCCACACAACACGGAAAAACTATATTAAATTAGTTCAATATCTATTATGTAAGATGGATAAGTAGCGAAGTGCGTGTCATTCTATTAGCATCGACTACAAGGACGTATGAGAACAATATTATGATAGTCGAATGGAAATACGAATTCCTTCCATTGAGGTCTAACTATATCTTAACATATATCCTAGCTTTAAACTTTATACATCGAGTTAACGCGGAACGTTTATTTCGACGAAAGAAGTATTTGTAAGAAACGAAGACAAAAAAGGAAAGAATTGTATAAAAATTTCTTGTATGTAACGAATCTGTGGCGCTACCTTTTAGGTCTGGGCCTCAGATTTCTAAATGTTTCATGATCATTTTTCAATCTATTAGGCAAGTAGGTAAGCCTCCTGTGCCTGACAAACGCCGACTTTTTGGGTCAAAGACATGTCGGTTTCCTCGCGATGTGCGCTCACCTTTCTAGCAAATGTTAAATGCGAATTACTAAGACTAAGAACTATCAAGTGATATTCGACAAGTCCATTTGAGAGATGATGATATAAATTAATAGTTTCTAACAAAAGTTACATAGAGAAATCCGTGAAGCGTAAAAATTGCTAAATCGATTTCACACGCAGATCTAGACAGTTTCTCAAGGTGCGCTCATTCCATATTTCTAACAAACAGCCATTGTTTTCTATTTACGAAACAGTTGATTGTATTTTCGGTCGCATACGGAATTAACCTATGACGTTTGTAGTACTAGTAAGGTCCACCAGGGAAAAGAAAGAGAAGTCGCCCTCTTGCATGGCTTAATGAAGTTGGTGGAGAAGATTAGAAGAAAAATGCTCAAGATAGAGAGAGATCGAGCCAGTTGGAGGAGGCCTATACTCTTACTATGTATTTAAAAAAAAAAATATTTCTGTGTAAAAATTTACGATGAATATTTCTAGAAATATTATTTTTATAGAACAGGGGGCAGGAAGCTCACCTGATGTTAAATGATACCGCCGCCCATAGACACTCTCAATGCCAGAGGGCTCGCGAGTGCGTTGCCGGCCTTTTAAGAATTGGTACGCTCTTTCTTGAAGGACCATAAGTCGAATTGTTTCGGAAGTACTTCAGTGGGCAGCTGGTTCCGCAAAGTGGTGGTGTGCGGCAAAAACTTACTTGAAAAACGCTCAGTTGTGGAATGGCGGACGTCGAGGTGATACGGGTGGAATTTCGTATTCTGCCTCGACGTCCGATGATGAAATTAAGCTGCAGGTATTAATCCGAACAACTCCTCTGAACACTCTCCATGGTAAATGTGGCTTAATTATTATTAATATATATGCCTGAATGTTAATCATGATTGATTTGATTATCTTAAAGACAAACAATAATGTTTTTCCTTATATCTTTATTAATACATATATACAAATTATATAATGGACAATTTATACAAATATATTTTATGACTGCCACCGTGCTTTAAGTTGACGAAAGCACTAGTTTTGATATATGAAATAGAAGAACTATGTTTGCCTTTTTGGGATTACAAGTTTTACGTCTCTAAGATGGTAATTATGAATTGAGAATCTACGCATTGTAATTAATACGACTGGTGTTGTCATATTACATATAGTCCTCACTGCCCTGTTTGTGCGTCCCGACTTGTTTCCCTATCCTACAAAAACCCCGGCTCTTAGCGAATAACTAGAAGGATCTTCCAATTTAACCTTAAGTCGGTTAATCTTAGTGACCATATGCGCTTGAAGGGCCAATGAGTCATGCAGGAAGACATTTCAATGCCTTGTTCGAGTGACCTACTGTTTGTTTACATTAACACGTATCGGTATGTAATTGTACCCATTGATAATCGCGGAAAATATGTTTTAAATGTGTTAGTTAATTTGAATGGGAACTACGTAGTGACTTTGATTAGTATTGTATTTATTATAACTAAAAGAATCGAGAAATTTTTGAACACGTTTATAGATCTGCTTGACCTAACTAACAACAGACAACTTAATAATAAAAGACAAACAGGTGACCCTAAATCGACAAGAATGCTCACACACACATACACTCACAAATGCACATACGCACACACACATAAACTAGACTTTTGTTTTGTTAACTTTTTTATATAGGTATATTTTTTTAATTTTTTAATTATAAATTATTTATTGTTCGTTTCTAAAAGTTGTATTAACAATACTTTTTGCCACTATGTCCAAGAGGGACTGGTAACTTGTAATAACAGGTTTTCCCAACCTTTTTCAAGTACCAGTCTCTCACAATAATAGATAGCATTAAGTTTATTGTCAAAAGAAAGATCTTAATGTACCACTTTATTTGTAATTAAACGATTTTTATTATTAAAAAAAAAAGCATAACCAACGAAAAAAAACACACTCGAAACAAAAGCAAACAAGAAATTAATTAGGAAAAACAAGTTTTTTTTTATTTATTTCTTATGGACCATAAACTTAGGACAAACACATGATATAAATTGACATACATACAAAAATATAAAAAGCGGTGCCGTCCCTAATGTGGACACGACCAGCGAAATCAAGTAAATACAATAAACAGTGTTAATACAAACAACCATAAGATTTAAAACTAAAAACTATTAAATTATTAATAAATTATTTGAACCAAGATATGAAATTATTAGTACTGTGTCCTAATTCTACTCTTGCTGGGGCCAGAGAACCATGAAAAATGTCAAAACTCTGTGCAATATCATTATGGTAGCGACATAATCTATTATTTCGAGAGTTTCAGTTTTAATTTGTTCGACAATGTGGGATGTGAAAACATCTTCGATTGTATAAACGACTCCCGACCCCAGGAACTTGTATGGATAAACGATGAATGAATTACGTAATAAAATAAATTAACTAACTACTATAGGTACTAATAAATAATAGAACTTTTATCAGTTCACTGAATGGACAATAAAAAAGGTCTGTTAACCTATCTAGAAAACCAATTTTTAAAAGATAAGGGCAGGTTGGCCTGTGAGCTTTCCGCCCTTTTGATTCCTCTTCTAGAAGTAATTATCTTTGAGGATCAAGAAATTCTATAGCTACGACATAATATAAAATATATCTACTATATAAAAATAAGTCGGGTTTTCCTTCCTGACGCTATAACTTAAGAACGCACGAACCGATTTCCACGGTTTTGCATTCGTTGGAAAGGTCTCGGGCTCCGTGAGGTTTATAGCAAAGAAAATCTCCAAACGAAATGTTACATAAAACGAAGCCATCTGGTGGCGAAACGGAGTTCGCCGAGTTTGCTAGTTTGTCATAATAATTTTAAGTCAATACGAATACGTCAAATATTGAGAAAACATAGATTTGCGTCAAAGCAAACGGACATTTCTTTATAGAACAGGGGGCAAACGGAAAGGAGGCTCACCTAATGTTAAGTGATACCGCCGCCCATGGACACTCAATGCCAGAGGGCTCGCGAGTTCGTTGCCGGCCTTTTAAGGATTTGTACGCTATTTTCTTGAAGGACCCTAAGTCGAATTGGTTCGGAAATACTTCTGTGGGCAGCTGGTTCCACAAAGTGGTGGTGCGCGGCAAAAACTGCCTTGAAAAACGCTCAGTTGTGGAACGGCGGACGTCGAGGTGATACGGGTGGAATTTCGTATTCTGCCTCGACGTCCAATGATGAAACTCAGCTGCAGGTATTAATCTGAACAACTTTATGAGGAACACCGTTGTTCAGGGTAGCTCTTGATTCTTCTTCCATAAATAGTTTAAGTAATGATTTGAGAAGATCAAAAACTTCTAAAGTACGTCATACTATAAAATATATTTGTCATGATAAATTTGTGTCAACACGAGTACGGCAAATATTGAGAAAAAATCAACAATGTGTTGCGTCAAAGCAAACGGAACATAGAGTTCGATTAATCAAATACCTTATAAGGATCATTGGGTAAATATTGTATGACGATAATTTTATTAATTTGATCAAGAGTTGGTTCTAGTAATTCTGTTTATTTTCTATGTAGATGTTAAATGGAATATTTGTTTTGAAATTAATTATCACAGCTTATCTATAATAATATCGTAAAGTGGAAAAATAGAGCGATTAAGGCAGTTTGTCGCGCACCACCACTATGTGAAACCCAACTTTTCACTGAAGTATTTCCGAACCAGTACGACTTAGGCTTAGGCTTATCTTTCAAAAAATAACGTACCAATTCTTAAAAGGCCGGCAATGCACTTGCGATCCTTATGCGGTATCACTTAACATCAGGTGGGCATCCTGCCCGTTTGCCCGCTGTTATAAAATATACCTATCTTACTCAAGGATGAGAGAATTTTTGAAATCCATCCAGCAATTTTTAGTTTATTCGTTAAACCTATAGAAATACAAATCAAGAGAAAGTGACATAAAATGGCCGGCACTTGCAAGCCCTCTGTCATTGAGAGTGTCCATGGGCGGCGGTATCACTTAACATCAGGTGGCCGTTACATAAAATATATGTTTTTAATGTAGTTACCCAGTTAATAAGTATATTAAGTGTAATTTAAGACTGTTCAAATAATAAATGTATATTACTTAACTAGTACTTCAAAGATACTTTATTTCTCAAAGAATTAAATTCACTTAGTGAGAAAATTAAGGTTAGTTGTGAACATCGTGTTATCAAAATATTAGAAAATAACCAGCCAAATGTGCGCACTTGTAGCAAGATTCTTAAGAATTTGTTTCATAAAAATGGTTAGAAATAAGTTTAATAAAAGCTAACATTAGTAATAATTTCTTAGACTAACTGTTCCCGTATCAACATCAGAATAATAAAAATGACGAGATGGTAGTTGGTAGTTGGCAGAAACTGCCTCATTTGCTCTTACTAATTTAAGATAGGAGAACATAACTCCATGGTCAACTGTGAAACATTTATAAACTCAGAATAAATAAACTTGAGGCAAGTATAAAGCCTGCTGAGTGATTAATCAAACTTCACAGATTATGCAACATTTTTGTTAAATCTTATAGTACTTCTAGATAGGTGTTATTGCTTTTATAAAATTAAACGTGTATTTTATCCTTAATGAGGGTAGTCGCAAATATATTATAATGGTTAATAATAAGATTAACAGTGACCTAAATCAAAACACCTGACTGACTTAGAGCCAATTAAATGTTCATGTTGGAGTACCAGTAATGAGTTCCATCACGCGGAATCCAGGTCATTGCTCTCTGGAACCACTCAGATGTGCTGCACTATGTAATGTACGCAATGTTTTCCAAAATAGCTAACGTTGATACCCATCTTTTGAATTTTTACAGCGAGAAATAAATTCGTTTTAATGCTTTGTAAAGGTTCTCAGTACTGATACCATAACAAGTGGTTGACGCCATTGAAAACGTTTCTTTTTATAATGGCGACGCGACCAAGAAATTTCTCAATTGTTCGTTTAACCGTATTTCCCATGTGATATGATTGTGCAATTAAAATGAATTAAGAGAAATCAAGAGTGTTTTGTTTGATGAATCATATTTAATACAGATTAGTGTAACTGAATTAACTCAAATGTTAGCCTTGAATGTTGAGTGTAAATTATCTCGAGAAGTGCCCGGTTATCGGGCTAATGCAATTTCACTCGATTCAGATTTGTTTGTGATGTTTGATATTAACCAGTGCCAATAGCTTTTCAATATTTTTCGTGAGTCAGATTTTTATCGAGGATTGATTTTAACTGGCAGTTTTATTTCGAAAACATTGAATGAAGACATGGGGAGAAATTGGCTGTGCCAAAAATCTATCTGGAACTGTTACGGAAAAACACCTTTTGTATGGCAATTAAAGTTTACAATGAATTACCAAAAGAATTAAAAGATCTTCCGACTTCCCTACGCTGGCCATAGACGGACCGCATGTTGCAGTCGAGACCGACTGCTCTAGAGCGGTTGCGTTGAAGTCGTACACGACTGCAACACGACCGCATAATGCAGTCGGCTACGACTGCTTGGAGCAGTTGATATCGACTGCAACATCCGCTCCGTCTACGGCCAGCGTTAGAGTTTTTAAAAGCGACTAAGTGTATTACGTTTGGAAAAAAAATACTGTTCAATAAATGATTATTTGCGTGACACACTGTAATTGATATAAATTTAATAAAGTATGATATGTATGATACAGATAATATAAGAATTGACTTTGACTAATAATGTTAAATTCCTTAAGACAAATTTGCGCGCCATTGTGTTTGGCAGAATATGCGAACGATTTACGATTTTACCAACCACCTTAACGTTTTTGTACCATATTCTTGCAATAAATAAATTATTATTATTATTAAAAGATCCATTCCACATGAGTAGATTGTGTTTATGTTTTGATGCAGACTACGGCGGAGATAGGGTTCGGCCTTCATAACAATTAGATAACTGATACTTGGAAATGTGAATGCAATTTAAAATTACTCATCTGATTATGTTGTTTGTTTCAGGCGTATTCACAATCGCGGCAGTCTCGTATCGCTGCCAACGATGTTGCGACCGGAGTCCCCTCTCGCTGACCATCGCAGCCTACTGCCGCGTCGGCTGCTTCCGGTCAAGGCACAGATAGCACCCGCCGACAAAAAGAAAAACCGCAGGTCTCTCGAACTTAACCCCCCGTCCGATCACCCCACTTATGACTATCCGAAACTCCTCATCTCAAAAACCACCGATTCCCTGAACACAGAGTGCCCTCGCAAACACTTAAATAAACAAGATTCGACTGATAGCTTAAAGAGGGCGCTTCTCGCCAAAGAAGACAAAAAGCTCAAGGACGACAAGAAAGTCGCGAAGCAGGATTCGAGTGAAAGCCTCAAGAAGGCTCTGCTGTGCAAACAGGACTCGAATGATAGTCAGAAGCGAGTGGAAGTCGATGTTAAATGGACGCAAAAGGAGGAAAAGAGGGAGGTGAAGCGGGGTAGCGATAAGAAGGGGTTGCTAGAGACTGATATAGATGATACTTACAAACGGATTTATGAAAGGAGAACGGGATGTGCCCGGCCCACGTTACCGCCCGTGGCAGAGAAAGGGGTGTCTCCAAAGTCTCCCAATGGGAGTCCAATCACTCCTGGGGTGGCGGCGGTGGCTGAAGGTGTAGTTCGGTGGGGCAGTGGGCTCCTATCGCCAAAGGAAGAACCAAGACTTCGACCGGCCAGGAGCTGGTACGGCTATGGGACTCTACCGTCAGATAGTGATAAGGTAAGTTTGTATTAAGACTTGTAAATTATATAGACAGTATTTGTTTTAATTTCTTAAGGTTTTCGGGTAAAATGGTGGCGTACTATTAATATTACCTAACAACACTGAAGTATTTCCAAACCAATTCGACCTATGGTCCTTCAAGAAAAGAACGTACCGATACTTAAAAAGCCAGCAACGCACTTACGTTTGTCTCCTGTTACATAAAAATAACACACTGGAGAATGCGAAGAAAAAATGAAACTAAATTTGGCTTTTCCACTTATGAATATTATTCCTTTTTACCCATACAAGAATGAGTTTTTTATCATTTATTAAATAATGTCGTTGGGTTTTCCTGTGATATTAAACGGTCGGATAACCCAAGCATTCGCCATTTAATTGAGAGGGTTTCGTTGCTATGTTAATATCGGTGGCATTTTATCGTTATTTTTCCTTCTTTAGAAATATGTAAGAAATATTAAGAAGTATTTATTGTTGTATCTGAATAATGTTTGTGTGATAACGTCCAATTTTTTTAATAGTCTGCACAATGACACCATTACGATCTAGCCTATTGTTTCCCAATGTGTGGCCCATCCCCCACATGCCCCCTGATGGGTATTTGATAGTCGGCTATTCGAATTTTTTTTTTTAATAAATATTTGTCACTTCAGTTTTTAAATCTACTTACTGTTTCGTTAACAATTTCCAAATTATTTCTCCCTAAAGCCTATAATTTAAGTTTCTTACGTGAGCAATTCAATTTTAGATATTAAAAATTAGATATATGTCATATAGGAGCGGGGTATAAGACAAACACTAATCCAGCTAATAACACTAATACGTAATTTAAAACAAACCTAATTTACCAACAAATTATATTTAAAATAAGAAAGTGTCCAATAACTTAAGCTCTATTAAGGGAAACACACTCTGTTCTTGTGTGAATTTAATCGAAAATTTGTAAGGACACTTATAAAATTACAGAGCATACAACAAAAGCATCCAAATGCAGAGAATACAAGAATAAGCATTACTCATACACTCACATGAATGGGGTCAACCCTCAAACATTGTTATTCTTTATTTATACAAGTATTTCGGCTCTGCGCTGAATACAGAATGTTTATCGCCCGTGAATACCAAGAGAAATTAAGGTTTCATACACTGGAGCGACGGTAAATGCATTCATTTCCCTCGTGAATTCGTACTTAATAATAGGAGTAGCGTTGGCCTAGTGCGACTTACATTCCTTAGGTCGGAGGTTCGATCCCTGTGCATCAATGGAGTTTTATTTTATGTGCACATTTAACATTCGCTAGAACGGTGTAGGAAAATATCGCGAGGAAACCGGCTTGCCTTAGACCCAAAAACTCGACGGCGTTTGTCAGGCACAGGAGGCTGATTACATACTTGCCTATTAGATTGACAAATGATCATGAAACATATACAGAAATCTGAGACCTTAAAAGGTTGTAGCGCCACTGATTTATTTTTATTTTTCTATTTAATTATAATATTTATTTATTACAGAAATACATACATTATCCTTACAGACTATGCCAATACGATAATGTCTTTTTTTTATAGAACAGGGGGCAAACGGGCAGGAGGCTCACCTGATGTTAAGTGATACCGCCGCCCATGGACACTCTCAATGCCAGAGGGCTCGCGATTGCGTTGCCGGCCTTTCAAGAATTGATACGCTCTTTTCTTGAAGGACCCTTAGTCGCATTGGTTTTCGTTTCGTTCGGGTCGTTTTTTTAGTTGCTCGTGAACATGTAGCCTAATGTAGGAAAATTTTGTAACGATTGCAGTGAGAATGGTCTAATTTCGGATAAACTAACGCAATTCTTGAATGTAAATTATCTGCTTTTATAAAGTTATGACAAGTGAGAACATAATATGTAAAAACATTAAAGATAGAAAAAGACAAAACCATATTAGTAAATTACTGTGAGTGCACGTTAGTCGAAAGTGCTAAACTTGTAAGTGGGGGAAAAAATAGTACACGGAAACAGTCTTCCCTTATTAGAGACTGTATGTAGTGTTATTGACAGCAGTGTTGGCCTAGTGGCTTCAGCGTCCGACTCTCATACGTGAGGTCGAAGCTTCGATCCCCGGCTGTGAACCAATGGACTTTCTTTCTATGTGCGCATTTAACATTTGCTCGAACGGCGAAGGAAAACATCGTGAGGAAAACTGCTTGCCTTAGACCCAAAAAGTCGAGGGCGTGTGTCACTGGAGGCTGATCACCTACTTGCCTATTAGATTTAAATCATCATGTAACAGATTCAGAAATCTGAGGCCAAGACCTAATGAGGTTGTAGCGCCACTGATTTTTTTAAGTATTATAGTTATTGGACACTTTCTTACGTTAAATATCCTTATTAGTAAATCTGGTTAGGATTAAAATACTCATTAGTCTTATCTTATTATAAATTAGGTTAGATCGTAATGTTAAATGATGTCTTTGTTCAGAGACAATATAAAAATATACGAGGAACGTTTTTCATATTATTGCCGCCCACATACGTAGGGTATCTACTTATGTAGGTGGCAACACTGACTTTGGCTGTCATTGAAATGACATTTATCAGTCATTCATTCATATATTCGCAGCGATTATATAAGTAGCGAAAATAAAGAACACATTTTATTTATGTTTTGAATTCTTCAAATATCATAACTTATCTGTGTCTATATCTATGTCATAACTTATTAATACACATCCCCCTTGGGGGGAGGGGGGTACCTTTCGTTTCCGCTGTGGAGAATCCCCCTTTGGGTATCCATCATTAGAGCACAGGCTGTCCTTCGTATTCTTTGTGACAGGTTTTAAAGACTGGCAGCGTACTTGCGAGCCCGCTGGCATTAAGAATTTCCATGGGCGGCGCTATCACTTAACATCAGATGAGCTTCCTGCCCGTTTGCCCGCTGTTCAAAAAAAATATTAATTGTTTAATCACAAACACACAGTTAACGCCTCGATAGTTTGTCTATGGCTAAACAGATAATAAATACGATGTTATTGAAAACAGAATATTCAAAATAGACACAACATTTATTACTAACGAAACATACACACAGAAACATAAAAAATAAGGAACATTTTAAGTGTGTGTTGTGGTAGTAACTGGCCCTAGCTCAGCATTAGTTAGTTTGCACCACAGACGCAAAAAAAGAAAAGGAATGAAATGATAATAATAATAGTAGAAACAATTATAATAGTAAAAAATTAACAGTGTGAGTAAAGAAGTCGAAGTCGACGAAAAAAGGTCTTTCGGTCATTCGAAATATTCGCTTAGTGTTCAAGGTCTAGGTCATAGCATATAGTTATTTTAAGCGCTACAAATAAGAAAGTCTTGTGTTATTGTTGACGTAGCGCCTTTGACGTTTACTTGTAAAAACTGGAACAATGCGATATGGATGTGTCTCGCGAAGGGGGTCATTTGTGTAGGGTTGTCCAAAAGTGTTTTTAGAAAAGAGCAAACGGGCAGGAGTTGGGGTTGTCAACGCCAAATTACTCATTTAACAATCCATGACTTAGCCACGGATAATATATTCAGCCTGGCAATGTAGGGAAGTTCGTATGTTACTCTTTCACTTGCATTCTTTTTTATGATATAGGAAGCAAACGGGCAGGAGGTTCATCTGATGTTAAGTAATACCCGCCGCTCATGGACACTCACATTGTCTGAAGGCTCGCAAGTGCGTTGCGGGCCTTTTAGGAATTGGTACGCTCTTTTCTTGAAGGACCCTAAGGTGAATTGTATCAGAAATACTTCAGTGGGCAGCTGCTTCTACATAGTGGTGGTGCGCGGCAAAAACTGCCTTAAGAAACGCTCAGTTGTGTAACAACGGTCGAGGTGACACGGGCGTTATTTCGTATTCTGCCTCGACGTCCGATGATGAAAGTTAGTTGCGAGACGTGGTTTTAAAAATTATGTTCTTGATGGCATTATCTCTTCTTGGTTATAACCGTTAAGTTGCCTGAGTTTGACTTTGTCTCAATACGAATATGAAGTGATTTTAACATACAGTAGAAACTTCTACGACATGTTTCTGAATTTCACCTTACATTGCCAGGTTGAACAGATTATCCGTGGCTAAGTCATGGATTATTTAATGACTAATTTGGCGTTGACAACCCTGACATTCGATTATTTACCGTTATGAGCCTCAATTTGCATTTTCAAGGAAGTGTGAGTAAAAATTATTTAAAACAATGACGAATGTTTCTCATTAATAATATGGAATTATAATTAGCCCTAACTATATTTCAATGTAATTAATTCTAGGAAATATATTTAACGATGTTTAATTGACTTGTTTGAGCTATCGGAATATTCTCCGGAATACTCCTTGTATTTAGAATATCCATACCGCTAAATCATCTGCATGATGAGCACACCCTAAATACACGCTCTCACGAACATAGCCTCACACAACACAGCCGAGTTAGGATTTTTTATAGAAAAGCGTGTTTGCCCCCCCATTTTATAAAATAGGGGAAACCATGGACACTTATTTTTATTACGTATCTATATCTATAAAAGTGAATCCCTATTTCTCTTGGTCACGTCATCACGCGTAAACGGCTGGACCGATTTCTCTATTTTTTTTTGTTGTATTTGTTATTGTCAGGAGAAGGTTCTTGTGAATGAAAAAATTAAGAAAATTGCGCGGAAGGTTAGAAAATTTAAGAATACTGTACCACCATACAATTCAAACTCTTTTGATGTAACCTTATGGCGTTTGACATTACATTGACAGAATGCGTGCTGCAAATATTGTCAAATTCACAAATCAGCCTAACAGATGGCGCTGCAGTCGGTGCTATCATACTTTGTTTAATATACTAATTAATCGCTTGAAATATGATGCAGGACCACGTCTGTCGGGTCCGCTAGTTATATATATATATATATATATATGACAAAGAGAGTGGTAACAACGAGAAAAGAGGGTAGCACCTAAATGGAGAAAGGAAGGTAGAATTTTAAATAAGGGAAATCATTGCATTGACTTTTTTTTCTATAACAGAGGTGGAACTGACTGATAGGAATATGTCGTTTAACGATTGGAAGGACGGAGGAGACAAAGACAGATTGTTGACAAAGCAACATATCTGAACAATGTCTTGAAAGCACCAACTGAAATTTAACAAAAACAGGACCTGCAGATAAATTGTTGGCATCAGCCTTTTAATTTCGACATTAGTCTACTTTTTAAAGGCTTCTGCTTGGTCGGCCGCTCAATGGAACTGAGGGCCGCATTTTTTGTTTATGGCCTTTACAACTCAGCTCGGGTTGTTTTGGCGAGCGTAGCCCGGCCTTAATGGGTGTTTTCCCGCGGCTGACGCAAGGGCGTCTCCTGCGAGATTCGGACCTCGGCTTGGGCCGTCGCGGGGTGGTCAATCGCCTGAAGGGTGTTATGTGGTCCCCACTATACTATTAAACTTTCAACTGTTATTTTTGCCTTGTATAAGCTTAACCATTTGTTTATGTAGTGATAAGTTATAGTTAAGTACCTAATGACATTGTTTGTTCCCCTAATGTATCCCTACTCCTACCCAAACCTTTAAGTACCAAATCCCGATCCTTTCAAAGGCACTTCTATTCCATATTCCAACTCCAACGTTAGTTTATTGTAAACATAATTTTAAATAAAGTTTGTTAGTTTTAAAAAACAAGTTTTAGTCACTGCCTCATAACAAGGGCCGGACGGAAGCTTACTGGAGTGAGCGAAGTGCCAAGTAAAAACCCTAATCTGTTTTTGACTATTATTGTTCGCCGCGCGGGCGGCTTTTAATTTGAGGGCCGCACCAACCAGTTCCTGTATTTATAGCAACCCGAATTTGTAATAAACAAGTTTCATGACATTTCGTGTACTCGTTCCGCGGTCGAACCCGACTAAAGAGTCAAATGACAGTCATAGGAACGAGTGTCAAAGAATACTTTATATTGATTGTCATTAAGTTTCTACTGTTTGAAATTATGATAAATTACTTTTAATAATAATAATAATGACTATGGAGTCCTTATTACTATCGAACATTGAATAGTCGTTAATTTGTCTAGCTAAAGCATTGACAAATCAAATGAAACACGCGTATTAACGGTTTTGAACTAATTTGACCTTGATGTTATTAAATTATTATGACACTAGCTGACACTAACACATTAATAATAAAGATTATGATATTACTACAGACTATCAAATAGTCTGTTAATTTGTAAATCTATTAATATTGGCAAATCAAATAAACCACAGAACAGTTTTTATTTGCCGTTTTTATTCGCCATTGCTCCGACATATATGTATTTTATTTTATACTATATTTTTATAGGTATTAATCATTTCACAAATTTTTAGTAAATATTTGTTTTTTTTAATTTATATAATGTATTCCATATTTGGCTATATGTCTAGTATAATTGCTTTTGTTATTTATAATTTTTGTTAGCTGTAGGATTAGGAAATAATATAAACTAATGTGTGAGACAATTGCTTTTTAAATTATTCGTTCCTATACTTAACTAACGGGAGCAGTTATGGCCAAGTGGCTTAAGCGACTCTCATGACTCATCCCGGAGGTTGCTCTCCAGGTGTGCACCAATGGACTTTCTATGTGCGCATTTAGCATTAGCTCGAACGGTGAAGGAAAACATCATGAGGAAACAGGCTTGCTTAGCCCTAAAGAATCGTGTCGTGTCAGGCTCAGGAGACTGATCACCTACATGTTAACTAGATTGACAAATGATCATGAAACAGATACATAAATCTGAGGCCCAGACCTAAAAAGGTTGTAGTGCCACTGATTTATTTATTTTTACTTAAGTAACGGACCCTCAGATTGTCCTATACGAAAATATATTTTTTAAGATACGTAGAAAGAAATGTCTTCACACCACTATCACTTTAACATTTCACTATCACTCACACAAAATTTCATAAAAATCGGACCGTTTAAGAGGATTTTAATGTATTTATTATGCATAAATAAATCAAACAAGAAATTCTAGAACATACCATTCATAAATGTGACAAAAACACTGATTCAACAATTGACAACAATCAATTCGAATAAAAAGTAACTTGTTAAGGAAGTAAATTACAAGGAGAATGCGCAGATGCAATTATTTCAAAGCAACTGTGCCCTGCGGCTTTATCCGCTTTGCTCGTAGCGTGATGTTTATTATCTATAGACAATTGTTTTCGAAACAGTCCTGAGAGCCCAACTAAACAAACAGCTTAAATAAGATAAACCAGAGACAACTAGAATTGTTTACGTAAAAAATATTTTCCACCTAAGCCCCCGAATTAGACGATATCAAGGAATTCGGGAGCGTCACAACTAAACTTGTATTATCGCGTGCGCGCGCGTCGCGCGGTCGTCTCGTGCGTACACTGAACAATATTATTTTTGTGTGTGATTTTTTAAGTGTTTAGTGGTTTTTGTGATTATGCCGGGGGATTTTAAACGTTCGAGGGTATGTAGAGGCCTATTTTCTTTAGGCATGTTATGGTCTGAAAATAAATAAAACATATATTGCATTTAAATTTTGTGTTCGTAGTAAGTGAATAATTATAATGATTTTTAATTATAGGTGATTTTAAACGTTCGACGGTATGTATAGGACTTGTTGTTTCTTTAGGCATGTTTTGATCTGCAAATAAATAAAAAATATATTGCTATTGTTATTTGTTTTGTTAAAGTAAAATGTTATTTATATTTTGTGTTTGTTCGTACTTCGTAGTAAGTGAACTATTATAATGATTTTTAATTATACGTGATTTTAAACGTTTGAGGGTCTGTAAATGCTAATTTTGTTTAGGTATATATAAAATAAATAGTATAGGTCTTAAAGTAATGGAAAAGTATATCGCTTTTGTTATTCGTTTTTATAAAATTAAAATGTAATTTATATTTTGTAATGGAATATTTGTAATTATACAATTTCTGTTTAATGATAAATAAAAGGTGACGTTAGCGATATTTGCGTACTTGATGGAGGCCAGCAAAGTGAGACTAAAATATGGATGTAAACAATTTAAAACAACTTTCATCGTAATGGCGCGTGAGCACTTCATTTAGGGAATTTGGTACTTACGCCACCATGGCAAAAATTCCGGTAACGATTTAGAAATCCGTGGCCCGAATTTGATAAAAAACCTATTATTATTTATTGTTTGGTTAGGTTAATAATAATAAAGCCCGTTTTATTTCCAATCATGACAAAAAAAACAAATTATTATACACAGCTTAGATTATTTTACATTTTTATACATATTTTTTTTCTTTTGCTCTTATTCTATATTCTAGTTTCCTTCAGTCCCGTCGATCGGAACCCCTTCACTCTCTTTCTCCATTCGTTTCCTGCTACCGCTTCTATTTCTTCTATCCACCTTTTTTTTGGGCCACCTCTTCCTCTTGGTCCTTTCCATACAGTTGTCTTTAAGGTCCACCTATTATCTGTGTATCTTGCTATATGCCCCGCCCATTGCCACTTCTGTTTTAGGGCAGTGTTTTGGCTAGGTTAGTACATATATTAATATTTTCTTAATATACTAACCTAACCTAACCAAAATTTTCTAAATCGTTACCAGAATTTTTGCCGCGGTTACGTTAATACGTAAGTACCGGGAATTTCCTTTGCTTGGTTTTAAAATTAGAGGAACAATATAATCATGATCATGAAACAGATTCAGAAATCTACCTAAAAAGGTTGTAGCGCCACTGATTTATTTATTTTTTTATACAATATATAAATGGAGGTTTAAGTAATTGAAAGCAGAGTTTTTTCTGACTTATTGTTACGTACTGAAGTTTTAAATAGGCAAGGTCAGTTATTTATACAGGAAATGCGTTGGCGCCTCCTACAGACTATTAAGAGAGCTTTTACCCAACCTTCGCTCGTGGATTTTTTTTATGGAACAAACGGCAAATGGACAAGAGGCTCATCTGATGTTAAGTGATACCGCCGCCCATGGTATCAATGCCAGCGGGTGAGTGAGTGCCGGCATTTTAAGCATTGGTACGCTCTTTTCTTGAAGGACCGTAAGTCGAATTGGTTCGGAAATACTTCAGTGGGCAGCTGGTTCCACATAGTGGTGATGCGGTGACTTAAAAAACTCTCAGTTATGGAACGAATTAAATTCAAATTATAGGTTTTTTTTTAATTAATACAGTGCAAGTCACTTTATCTTGAAATTCGACAGTTCATTCACTTGAGGTTAAACGTGAGATTCTCAATTTGCGTTTTTATATATTAGCACTAGCAAACTCGGCGAACTCCGTTACTCCACCAGATGGCTTCGTTTTATGTAACATTTCGTTTGGTGATCCCGCTTTTCTGTTGGAATTTTTCCTGAATTTTTTCCTTTGCTATAAACCTCACGGAGCCAGAGACCTATCCAACGAATGCAAAACCGTGGAAATCGGTTCGTGCGTTCTGGAGTTATAGCGTCAGGAAGGAAAACCCGACTTATTTTTATATAGTAGATTAAGCTTCCGCGAACTTCGTTTTGCCTTAACATGAATAACTTTTAAGTGGCTACCTGCTGGTACCCCATAGAGACTGCTCGCTTTTCCGGAATAAAAACCTAAGTACTAAATAAAACTAAATTTTTCAATGATTTTTATATTTTTCCAAATTTTCGCTCGATATAAACCTTCCTCAGAGTTCAGAGGAATAAATAAAAAATACCTGAATTGGTCCTGCCGTCTCGAGTTTTGAGCTAACATATTTAGCTTTTCTTTTTTATTGACATATATGACACTGGAAGGTAGCTAAATTTATCAATTTGCGACGTCTCGTGGTGAATTTATAAACTAACGGATATCCATTCGTAAGATTCTAAACGGTTAGGTTAGGTTAGTGACTTATTCTACCAACCGATGTGCGCTTATTATTTTAAGCATGAGATCGGTAAGTTTATCAATTTACGAAAATGTGGGCGTAAAATAATACAATTTATCTCTCGTTTAGAATCCTACGAAATATATAAATTTCCTAGAAAATTGCCGAAATGGTGCAGATTTTTTTAATATTCCGCTAACATATAGATGGGCAAACATGCGTACGGGATGGAAATAAAGCGGCAGCCCGTAGAAACCCATTTATTGTGGATGCTTACACCGTGAGGATACTATTATGTCTTTTAATATGGGTATCGGTTCAGGCAAGGATGGCTGATCAACTTGGCTTTATTATTAATCCATAGACTGAGATTTGTCTACCCCAATGGGAGGTATGGTAGAGTAGCATAGCATCTTAGGATACCTGAAATTCTAGTAATAACATGTTTTTTTTTAAATCACAACACTGATTTTGATAGGCATTTATTATTGGTATATTTATATCAAACTAACTTAAATCTATAAAGTTGACATCTAACGGCCGAAACCAATATGCAATATCAATCCAAGTTTAGCTGTCATAGACTGACAATTCAATCCATTTCTAAAGAAAAGCATGCCAATATTCAATAGATGGACTGAGATACCAATCTAATTATTCAACCAATCGTTCAGAGGGCGGATAAGAGATTGAAGATTGCCCTCTGTATGAAAATGAATGTTTACTCATGCCAACAACCTATCTGTCCATTTTGACAGTGCTTCGATTGGCCAAATCAATCTTGGATTGCTATCGGTGAAACTCGTATGATTTGGGTTTGGGATTGCGACTTAACTTAATATTCATTGGGAAAATTTATTCATCTTCGTCATCTTCCAGTTCTAGTGATAGTGATTTGGAAGTTTAAATGCAATTATATAATATATATGAAGACAACGTACTTCTGTGCGAAGACATAAGAAGACAAGAATTTATTATATCCAGAGCCTGAATGACGCCGAATTCACATTTAGATTTAGGTTAACAAAAGAAGCTTTGGAGACACTTTTACACAAAGTGATGTCTATATATGACTTCTTGCAGGTATCATCTTTTCATCAACTTTTGTAAAAAAAAATTAAATATTAGCTACAACCAAAAATATTTGTTACTATAGATACTACCTACTAACTCCACTTCAAAACCTCAAGACTCCAGCAGAACATCTTTATAACGAATCTCAAATACGAAGCAGAAATGTGGTGGAAAGGACATAATATGGTGTTTGGAAAAAATCGGTTCCCCAAAATCAGTTTGTCAAAAAAGGTTTTGCTTCAAGTATCTCGTGTACAAGCCGTGATAGTGGCATGTGCAGTGTTGCACAATATTGCTATTGATATGCGAGATGAACATTTTGAACTACTGCAACAAGTAGATGAACAAGCTGATGATATTGATCAAAGCGCAATTGACAACGTGGGAAATGCAAGTGTGCGAAGTAATCTTATAAGTGATTGTTTTGCTTTATTACTATAATATTTTATAAATTACAACATTTTTGAGATAAATTAAATAAAAATTCAATGCTTTTATTTAAATAAAAATACAAATTTTTAATACAATACATCCTCGCTCCAGGCACAAAATCTATTATTTTTCTAATTTATTTAACAATATATTTTTTTCTATGGCCCATAATTCTCTTTTATGCTCTCTTTCTTCCTCTTCAAATGCCCATTGCTTTCTCTTATTTAGAAGCTCTTCCTTTCTAAATCTCTTAATTTCTAATTGACTTTCATTTCCTTCGACAGACAACAATATCATGTCTTTGACTTTTTCCTCGATAGGGGGTAAGAGGAGTAGCAGCACTAGGGCCACCTCCTGTACGATATGTTTCAGCATGTATCAAGGCAGACTTTTTTCTTATAGCCCTCTTTAAGCTTTAGCACTGCGAAAGTTTACCCCACTTGTGCTATTAAACAGCGCCTCCAGCGTCTTCCAGCACCGCTCTTTCTCCTGCCAGGTGACTGAGTCACTCTTTTTATTTTCTAATATATTTTTATGGTCAGCAACAAGCGAAGTTAGAAGGTCAACTTCTTCCCGGCTGAAATTGACGCTTCTTTCACGTTTTTGCGTAGACAATTTTTTTAAGTTAAAGAGCCAACCTCGAATCACAAAAACAACATACACAAACTACTCAGAGAAAATTTATATTTGTAATAATATGTACTAAAATACCCAATAACCTAACAAACAAAAATACCATATGACAATGACAGCCCGTTTCATTACAAGTAATATTAAATGACCAACAAAAAGGTTAAGGTTCCATGTTTTTCTATAGAATTTTTTTTAACAAATCAAGTTAATTTTTAACTTGATTTGTTCGTAACAAAAATACGTTGCATAGCTATTTGCTACTTTATCCATACATTGTGAAACAGACCCTAAGTCTTACTTATTCTATTTCGTTCCAAAAACAGCAAACTTTTGGTATGCTTGAACACAACATATTGCATTGAACGAAACGCGGTCGAGAGGCAAGGATCACGCAAAAGATTGCTGTCAATCTTTTGTCAAATAAACAATCGGATAGCAGAAATGTTTATTAGCATGCAGATTGGAGATCGGTCTTTAGATATGAATCAGTCCAAGATTGGTTATAATCATAGATTGATGATACATTATTAATTTTGGCCGTATATGAGCGTCTATATGAGAAATATCTTTACATAGAAACGTACAAAAATTGGTCTCAAATAGTCTAGTATATCTCCACTTGGCATATAAATAGAACACGATAGCATTTTCCTGTTATTCTTTGTTTAGAGCATAGGGCAATGACATAAGGAATTTATTGAGTTAAATTTATAAGACTATTATAAAAACCTGTTAATTAAAGTCCTGTTGCAGTCAGATGGTTCTGATCACTTTGAGCAAACTTCACTTAATCTCTATTTCTTCTAAAGTTTTCACTTATATCTGCATAATATTTAAAAAAATGGCGCTACAACCTTTTTAGGTATGAGCCTCAGATTTCTGTATCTGTTTCATTATCATTTGTCATTCTAAAAGGCAAGTAGGTTGTCAGCCTCCTGTGCCTTACACACCCCTTAGACTGAGGCAAGCCGGTTTCCTCACGATGTTTTACTTCACTGTTCGAGCGAATGTTAAATGCGCACATATAAAGAAAGTCCATTGATGCACAGCCGGGGATCCAACCTATGACCTCAGGGATGAGAGTTCGCTAATCCAACACTGCTCATAATATTTAGTGGCCCAAGTTTCTTTATCGTTTTAGCTAATAATAGCTTATGTAACATTATCTATATATATATAAATGAAACCCGTTTTCCGTTGTCACGACATAACATGAAAACGGCTTGTCCGATTTGTCTGATTTTTTTTGTCGTGTTTGTAATTGTCAGGAGAAGGTTCTTATATAAAAGAAAAAAAGAAAAAAATTGCGCGGAAAATTAGTAAATTTAAGAATACTTAACCACCATACAATTCGAACTTTTTGATGTAACCTTATGGCGTTTGACATAACATTGACAGAATGCGTGCTGCAAATATCGTCAAAGAGGATGTAAGAAAAATGAATATCGTTTAAAATAAATGCTTCGAACGGAGTTATTATATTGATTATTAGAATAATAAACATTTTGTTTCTGAAATATTTTTTTAATTAATTATACCAATTTGAAATCAATATTCATAGTTAAGACAGGACAACGTCTGTCGGGTCCGCTAGTAAATTAATAATCATAAACTTTGTCAATGGCAGTATTCACCAATTCACAATGCAATTCCAGTTCATTATATGTTTTGAAAATTATTTTGGTTTATAAAGTTAAGTAGTGGGGTTCACTTGCGGATTCTGGTGCAAATGCGTCGTTGCTGCGCAGGCAACGAGAACTCAGAAACGAGATTAACACAAGGTGGCCAAATGTCTGTCCAGTTCTGAATAAAAAAATAAGAGATATTTAACTATCTCTATTTAAAAGAATGGTGAACATATACAAAAATTAAAAATAATAGTAATTCATCTAAAATTAATATTATTATGTATATCTAAATATTTGCATCACAAACTTTCCGGCAAATGTTTCTGGAAGTAATTCACGTCATTGTCCAAAAGAACATTTCTTCTCGATTTGATTTAGTCGTATGTCAAAATTGTACTGGATTTTAACACTGCTTAAATTGCTGATTTTTTTACTCTTTAGTTAATTTTCCGTAATATAATATAAATTTGATATTTTTATTTGAATAGAAAAAAAATATAAAATAATTAAGTATATATATATGTATCTTTAAAATAATAATTATCTAAATTATTTAAATTTATGTGTATAAATTACCCTAATTAACTACAAAATATATATAAATAATAACCAGTTTAATTAAATTTACCAAAAATGTTTTTTTGCGTTGATTTATTGTACAGGGTTAACTCCATGTTGCAGTGTTGGCCTAGTGGTTTATGTGGGACTCTCCCCGAGATCGTAGGTTCGATCCCCGGCTGTGCACCAATTCATTAGGGCGAAAGAAAGATATGAGGGCGACTCATGGACATGTGTAATACCTTTTCAGAATTCATATTAAATGCCCCAAAACTTGTAATATAGGGTCACTTTTAGTGGAGAGTTCTTCACTGTGGGGTCCGAAGTAAACAAAAAGTTATGATTTGAAAAAAATGTTATATCGTATAACTTAATATTATCTTCAATAGACTCAATAAACAACTATAAATAGTATGTCTAACGCAAAAACTCATCATTACCAATCTAGTGGATATTATGGAAAAGATACAGGGTTTAGATATTTTCAAATTTTAATAAGAATTAGTAAAAAAAGGCAATTTTCATATAAAAAACCAAAATAAATCCCAATCCCAAAGTAATTTTCTTCCCTTTAGTACTAAAACCTCACTGGCTAAATCTCTCCTCCTGCCATTACTGGACTACGCCGATTCTTGCTCTTCCGATCTAAATGAGGAGTTGCTAAATAAACTGGATCGTCTCCAAAATTTCTGTATCCGATTTATATTCGGTCTAAGAAAGTACGATCATATCTCTGAGTTCCGTAAGCGGCTGGGCTGGTTACCCATTCGTCAGCGACGTGATGCTCATGTTCTCCATCTCTTATATTCCATCCTGTTCAACCCTAAAACTCCTTCCTATCTTAAAAATGATTTCAAATTTTTGGGATCCCATAACTATAGCCTACGCTCTTCCGAAAACTATATCCTTGAAATTCCATGTCATAACTCCTCCTTTCTTGGCGATTCCTTTAAGGTCTCTGCAGTTAAGCTATGGAATTCACTTCCAGTCCCTATTCGCTTAGCTCCTTCTCTATCTTCCTTTAAATTTCTTCTTTACAAACATTACCTGTCCACATCGTATCCCTAAGTTTAATAATAGGTACCTACTGAGACTGATCTTAATTTAGGAAATTAAAAATGATTCATGTGCACTTTATTATTAGTATTATTATTTTTTCATGTATTCTTTATTAGTTTAGTTTGTTTTTTGTTCCTTGTTTCCAACTAAATGTAATACTTGTATTTTTGCACTTCTTGCCTATCTTATGTAATTAATACTTTTTGTTTTCTCACAGTGGTTGCCTGGAAGAGATCGCTTGAAAGCGATAAGGCCGCCAGTTGATCTCCTTTTTATTTAATTATGTCAATTGTACTATATTAATGTATATGCAACGAAGTGATAATAAATAAAAATAAATAAATCATAACTCTGCAGGGGTTGACCTTAGAGACCTCCAGTAGAACAATTTTTTGCCGCTGATGACCGCATCTATTCCCTATTTGCGTTTGATCCACGACTTTTTGACCAACCTGTATATTAGATTATATAAAATTTTTAAAGAAAAATGATAAAGTGAAAATTTTTATAACTAGAACCATAACTAGAAGTTATAAAATTGCTATAAAAACATTAAAAATGATTTACAATGAAGACATTTTAATTTATTTCATAACGAATGATTTTGTTGATAAATTGTTTGGTAATAAAACACGTCAGTGCGACCTTGATATTAAAATGCGAAATGGTTTATTTCGTTATCAATAAAGGGCACGGGGTCGGATATCTCTTCGTTGTTGATATTAGTTTCTTGTAAACACAGTAAAGGAGTGGAACTCCTTGTCCCCTTTCATATTTCCTTGACAGTTTAATATGGGGTTTTTAATTCTCCTGGATAGGAACCCTCCAATAGGCCGCATCTCACTCAACATAAGGTGTGGCCAAACGTTTGTCCAGCTTTGTATAAAAAAGTTAGAGATCTTTTCCTATTAAAAATAATTATGAATTTATCAAAAATTAAAAAATAATAGTATTTAATATAAAATTAATATTATAATATTGTATATAAATATTTGAAACAGAAACTTTCCGGCTAACGACTCAAATTTAAAAAAATAACTTTATTCATATAGGTAAACAAGTACACTTATGAACGTCAACAGATAATATGTTGAATGAAACATTTACTACCAGTTCGCAAGCCAAGTCCAAAAAAACTATTCCATTAATAGATTCCGTTGTTCATAGAACCTAAAACAGTCTGATTCTCTTTTTGTCAAATTGTGTGTACCCGTTGGAAATAATCAGCTGATGAAGGGACATTAGTATTATGGAATCAAACTGATTAATTTTCTTATAATTAGGGCTAGGGCGGTTAATATTGTGTTCTATTTTTATTCTTCTTCTTAAAGCTGCTTATTCTTGAGGAAACTTCGTATATACATATAAAGAGATTGTATCTTTAACGTCCAAGTTTGAAATATATGCGCATTCCCGTAGTCTACACCGCGTATTGGAATTCCCACCTCTGGCGATCTCCAAACTTTGCTATTCAGAACAGAGCTATACCCAGCGCCTCAGCACCTTGGGGCCGCTTTTGTATTACGCCTAGGCGTAATAGTATAGACAACGGAAACGAAAATCTACTCTTTGTTTCGCGTTTTAAGTTATTGACTCTTGACAATTCAATCATTTAACCTTTTATTATGCAAAAAGGAAAGTTATTTACGGGATTTTCATGAGCTCAATTGTTGAATTTTACAAAGACAAAGCTTTTGACCTATAACTCCAGTTTTTGGTTAATCTAAATGTTACTTTCTCTTAGTATTCAAATATTATGAGAAATATTTGTACTTATATGTGCTTGTAACTTGTTAAATATTCGTACTTGTTGTTCTTTCACCGTTCCTTTCCCTGATTAAAAACTCGACGGCGTGTGTCAGGCACAGAAGGCCGATCACCTATTAGCGTTTAAAAACAAATGATGACGAAATAGCAATCTCAGACCCAGACCTAAAAGGTTTTTTTATATATAATTTACATTACAATTTCGAATTGATTGAGTTATATAATATAAATGTCACATTAATGGGCGCTTTGGTATGGGCGATATTTAACGTGAGTGATATATTAAAAGTTCACAATTTAAAACCGAAAAGCGATGTTAATTAATATAGCTGATAAAGATATCATAGGAACGTTTTGGACATATTCTAGATGAGTAATAGCATATGCGAAAGTTTTGTTAAAAGTAGTTGTCGCGCAAGCTCAAATTCGACCAAAAACAACATCGAAGTGATGATTCTGCGCAGTGTTTGAAGCTGTTCAATCGTAAGAATTTATTCCACGGTATTCTCCATATTTGACCCCCAGCGACTTTTACCTGTTCTCAGACTTCAAGAGAATGCTCGCTGGACAGAAATTTTACGCTTACGATAAGGATATCGCCGAAAGTGAAGCATATTTTGAGGCTAAAGACTAATAACTATACAAATTATATCTAAAAACTGTATGACCGATATAATTGTTGTTTTAACCACTCAAAGTTTTTCATCTGTAATGCAATAATTTAATTATTCTCTCTCTCTCCCTTCAATCGGCAGCTCACGTCTGAGCGTCGTGATCAGCAAGGAATCATCTGGAGCTAACTATCTGTTTCAACCGGTTTCTGTCCAGCGCCTCTCTTATTACAGTGTACAGTTTTGAGCACGATGAGTCGTACAGTTGGTCGGTCCAGGTTGGTGAACGGCCACGTGATTCATTTGCTAGATAAATTTAATTATTAGCTGCGAAGAATTTCAATAAATCCACTCGGATTATTACGTCATAGAATTTAATTTTAATATAATTATACCTGTTCAAGTATACATTGTTTACACTGGCATTTTATATTCTGAATTAATAACGTACTTTTTTCGGTTATTTTCGCATTTATATTTATTTATTAACGTACACCACATCATATATATTTAAACGGCTTGACCGATTTGTCTGATTCTTTTTTTATAATATTCCTTGAAGTACGAGGATGGTTCTTACGGAGAGAAAAATTTAAAAAAAATTGAGTGAAAAAGTCTAAAAACAACTTTTCTATATTCCCATACAAAATCTTCGTAATAATACTTAAAAGTCAATTTGAACTTTAATACCATAGCATAATGTTCAAGTGTTAGTGGAGGGGTTCCGGGAAGGTAAATATTAATTTTTTGACATAATGTATTTGTTGTCTTATCAACTTTCTTTTTTTTATCTTACTAGCTAGACCGGTGTCCCGAATAGCAGAATAAGTATTTTAAAAAAAATAAAGAATAGACTGTTCGCTAGGCCAGCTAGTATTTAATACAATATGTTTCCACCAGATATTACATCCTCATTATAGTTTACGTGTATTCCTAGTTAGTGAGAGAATGTCTATTGTAGGATATTTTATTTATTAACAGTTTGTTGGATTAATAGTACGTATACAATTAGATAACCATTCCCTGAAAGGTCTGCAACACACCCGCTAACTTCCGGCTTTGCAGGTGTCCATGGATGGCGGGAAACACTTTATTTAAAGGGAAACCGCCTACTTGTTTGCCTCCTGTCCTATTAAAAAAAGCAATATTAAAGAGGAGGCCTTATCGCTAACACGCGATCTCTTTTTCGAACGAAAAAGACAATGAAAGTCTAAGGGTAAAGTGCTAAAAGCGCATAACAATTCACAAACATGAAATTACAAGTAACAATATAGTCTTGATTAATTACAAAACTAAAATCTAAAATAAAATAAAATTTTAGTAATAAAATAAATTAATAATATATTATAAATATTTTTTTATTACACTAATTCGATAGAAAAAAAAGTGATTAAAATGTTAAATAAAAACACATTGGAAAAGTCAATTTATATGAATAATCGCGTTTATATTATTTTATTTATTTAATATATGTATGTGTATTATGTATATTGTATGAACCACACACGGTTAATACGAGTCACTGGAATAGCTTTATGTCCCACATTTTTTTTTATATGACCCCATTTTCTTTAATCAAGTTTTTTTATTTCCCCAGATAAAAGTGTAAGGTTATTTAAAACAAACCTGTACTGTACGTTATTCATAACGTCCCAAATTTTTTATATTTTAATTAAAAAATAAAACTAAAATAAATGCAAAATATAAGTTATTTTATATCTATCTATCTATTACTTGGGAAATAAGCCTTACCTTGCACGATACACTTACGCTGCCTGCGTCAATAGAACCTGCACTATCGATTATTAACAACTAATAAATTATTAAAGAGAGTTGTATGCTTGTATTACATTATGTATTAACAACTTTTCAAATTAAATCTGTATACGAAGGTATTATAACCACCTCTTTTCAAAAAGTGTTACTGTTAATAGGGACTTAAGCTAATCCCTAGGAATGATTTGAATTTGGAATGTGGATATTGTTAATAATATACCAAAGAGGTCGATCATGAATTTTCTAGGAAAATATTACTGGCTGTTAAAATATAATATGCACAGAACAAATTGAAAAAAAAAGGGGCAAAATATATTTCTTTTGTTTTTGAATCCAATTCTATTTAAGACTAGCCACGAAATGTCTACCTTAATATGATTGTTTTTACTTAATTAACCTTTTTAATAGCTACATTCTAACATAGAACATTTTGCTATTCTACCCCATAGAGACTGTTCGCGTTCACAATTACAGAAAAAGAAAACTGTTTTTTATGTAACAGGAGGCAAACGGGCAGATGGCTCATCTGATGTTAAGAGACTGCCGCCCATGGACACTCACATCGCCAGAAGGTTCGCAAGTGCGTTGCCGGCCTTTTAAGAATTGGTACGCTCTTTTCTTGAAGCCTTAGTCGAATTTGTGGGTTAATACTTCAATTGGCAGCGGTTGTGGAACGACGGACGTCAAGTTGGTACGGATGGTATTTTGTATTCTTCCTTGACGTCCGATAATGAAACTCAGCTGCAGGTATCCAACTCCTCTGACCATTCTCCATGGTAAATGCGGTAGAAGATGCAGAGATACATACAACAACTTATATTGCGATTTATTTTTATTTATATAAATTTAAATGATGGCAGTCCTAAGTAGATAAAAACCTAATTATTCTTCATGAGTTGAGGAGTCGTCACTCGTTTAAAACAGAACCTTATAAATATTGGTTTACAAAAAAAAAACAATCTTTTAATTGAACTACAAAGAGATTACCCTTTCCTATTAGGTATTTCATTGTATGGTAATATGTTACTTTGTAGTCTTCTAGCGTAATTAGTAATACTTTGTAACTAACGGGATGCATTCAATAGTTATTAAATATGTTAAAATGTGATTTGGTAATTTTAATTTATTTTTAAATACAAGGGTGGAAATGTTTAAGTATACTCTCTCGTAAATTAAAATTGAAAGAGTGAACGAATGAACTATGCTTAGGAACTAACTTACGATATATATAAATAAAATTGAATCGCAAAATATGTTGCTAAGCTCAAAACTCATAGACGGCTGAACTAATCCGATTGTTTTTGTATCTATTCCTTTAACTCTATGAATGGTTTTCATGGAGAAAAAAGTGTATTTTTTTGCGAATAAAACCTAAAAACCAGTTTTTATTTCGGTAAAAGCGAACAGTTTCTATGAGGTAGCATAGAAAATTTTCTATATGTTGATATGTATATACTAAAAACGTAAGTAAATCTCATTTCAAGGCGAAATGAAGCCCGCGGGGCTAAGAATTTTAGTATTAATAGTAAATATATATTCAGATACCCATTCCATGAAAGGTCGGCGGCGGCGGTCGGTAGCCCCTGGCATTGAAGGTGTCCATTGGCGACGATTGTAACTTTATTCAAAGGTATTGTCTTTTATTGACATAACCTTTACACATTTAAAGAAAATACTTTTTAACCGGATTAAAGTTATGTATTATTATAAATTTACAATTATTTAACATAATTTTAAATTTATCCGACGTTTCGCGTGCTTTACAGCGTGCGTGGTCACGGTGCCTGAAGACAAAAGGTGTTGGATGTCAAAAAGTATCACAGCTGTAGAAAAAGTTGCATTATCTATATTTATTTTCCCGGAGTTGGTATCGACTAAAATATGGAGGAGGGTTTTGGCAGAAATGGCTTACGGTGTCCTCTATTTTCGCGGATTGTTTACCTTGAGATTTTAATTTGGATATTATTGGATCCCAGGTGTTTGACAATTTTAGGCCGTCTTCTCTATTGAAATTAGGGTGTTTTTTGATTTCAATGGCTTCGCGTACCAATCTTATAAAGTCAAAAATGGCCAATTCCAATGCATTTACATTATCTCTTAATAACATTTACATATTAATAATTTCAAGCTATTATATAGAGCGATTTAGTTTTATCTTTGAAGTCGTTAAGCGCCTTCAAGCAACAAAAGCTTATACAAACACCCTTTGAGGCTTTTCCGCACTGAATAGAAACCCGCGTGACGCTGCAGACATCAAACACACTATACTAAAAGAATATTTAAAAAAATATATATAATACCTAGGGGGACAACGGGCAGCCTTTTCTGATGTTAACTGATACACTCGCCCTGCTAAAAGGCTCGCAAGTGAGTCGCCAGCCTTTTAAAAATAGGAACGCCCTTGATTGGGCTAGACAAATCAAATTATTTAAACTGTAACAATTGAGACTATTGTATTGGCTGTGTTGTTTAGTTTTTGACTGAACAAGGCCAAATTGTTGGTTACGCGGATTTCCTGGATCCGTACTAAGTTTTGTTTAAGACAGATCGGACGACAAATATCATATTATAAGATTCAAGCAGTGATAATAGGGTTTGGAATCGCATTCTTCCAAGTGATACATAGCTTTATACCGCTACGAGGAAAATAAAATCGTATGTACGTTTTGTAACCTAACATTAGCTAAGTATTTATATATTTTAGTTAATAATTAATAATCTATTTTCCCTACAAATTTATAAAAATAACATCTCGTATTACAACCCTTTGACCAGAATGGCTCGTCAATATAACGAGATGGCAAAGAGCAATCACTTACTTGTGGACATATTCTGTCACAATATTAATAAATTCATCAGTGTCATTAAAGACATCCTCCATCGTAGGTTAAGTGCTGACCCTTGTGGCCCTGGTTGCTATACCTAAATGACTTGACCCACCCTCATCGTTAAACTGGTGTCGAGGAACTTCTTATTTTTTTCTTATTTTTTTGAAGTGAAACTTCTTTATCGGGGTTGGAAAAAAAATTGTGCAACATTTTTTCGTTACGCGTCTTTTTCTTGTAACAAAAATGTATAATAACGATAACAATGATACTAAAGAATGAATATATAAAGAATGAATAATCTTAGTGGTAATAAGGTAAAATGAAATAATTGAAGTGAAACTTCTTTATCGGGGTTGGAAAAAATTTTGTGTAACATTTTTTCGTTACGCGTCACATTTTTCGGATACGCGTCACATGTTTCGGTTACGCGTCACATTTGACCGTTACGCGCGTCTTTTTCTTGTCCCTACCAGGGTTGATTCAAAGAGATTCTAAACCATTAATAACAAAAATGTATAATAACGATAACAATGATACTAAAAATTCTATTACAATTTATGAAGTTCTGCAATAATCTTAGTGGTAATAAGGTAAAATGAAATAATTGTATTATTTGTATTCAAGTCTGTGATATTAAAAGCCTTTTGTTAAACTTTATCTAATTTAACTTTATTTAACCAATTTCTGTAAACTTGCATATAGATAATTTTTCGAAAAATAAGGTCATAAAGAAGTTTCACTTCTAACGTGTGTACACGCACATTTTTTTTACTATGTTACCTTTAATTAGGGTTGCCAACCATACTATATAATAACGTATCCTACTTTATTTTTGGTAATTATACTTTATACTTTTACATACAAATAAAGTATGCAAAAATACTTTATTGTCAACCTTTACTGTGGTGCGTAAAACAAAATACTCATTATGGGTACTTAACGATTCATAATTGCTGAACGAAATATTTAAAACGGATAATGGAAACAATTTGTAATTACTGAACGAAATGTTAGATGTCAGTTGTGACTTCTGACATTTGTCAATTGTCACAGATGTCTTTCATTATCGACGAAATTGTACAAAACTGGTCCGTTAGTTTTGTTTATAAGTGAAGAATGCATTTTAAAGTAAATATTTATGCTGAAAATGAGGAGTAAATATTAATGCTGAAAATGACGAGTAATTCTGATAGCGACACACCAGTGACTCCTAAAAAAGCTAAAATAACAAAAGTTTTACAAAAATATAAACCTGAGTGGGAAAAACAATACAACTGGCTAACAAGTGATCTTCAAAATAAAAGTAATGCAAAATGTATTATCTGCGGCGTGAATTTTACAATCAGTTCAGCTGGCATTGGACAGGTATGAAAATTTGTAAATGTGTTCAAATATTGTTAAAGCTACGTTGCCTCTCCTTTCGTATAGTTATTTTATTTACATTTTTTAACTTACTTACCTAACCTAATTCATTAGGTTTTCTTACATCTTTACAGAAAAAAGTCACCAGTTTGTATATGATAGGACTTTGTACTGAAAAGTTTTAAAAACAGTTATAGTTGCATGTATTTTTGAAATTTAGTTTGTATTGACAATTTATACATTATTTTTTAAGCATGAGCATGGGAAATTAGTTTCAATGTTTCAAATTCTATGAGTTATTTTAAAAATAATCTTATTACTTGTTATTATAATAATATAAAAAATATATATATTTTTCATACTAATTGTCAGAATTCTGAAATGTTTATATTCTCATTCACATAATAGGGATGATGACTAAAAAATAATAATTAGTCCATCTTTTAGAACGCCAGAAAATAGTAGATACGTATTTTTTCTTTTGATTCTAAAACTTAAAATAACAAAGTTACAGAGCGGCGAAAGTTCGCGCTACGTCATTATTTCGTAAAATTTTTACGAAAGAGTGACGTCACGAGCCCCTACTCCTGAATTTGAATGTGCTGTATCTTTGTCAATATTATTCGTATGGACAAATAAAAAAATACGTATCGAGTATTTTTCTATAATCTAACTGACGGACTAATTAGAATCTTGTTGTTTTAACCCAGGAGACATCCCTATTGTTTTTGGATAAAATTATATTAATAGACATTTTAATATTTGTCTTTCAATTGAAGAATATTTGAAGAATTCATGATTCAGTATTATTTTGAAAATGGTGATGGATTAATATGGTGGAGGTTCCAGTTTTTGTTTTTTTCTTTCTACAGATTAAGCAACATCAAAATACTCAGAAGCATAAGATAAAAACTGAAATGAAGAAAACATCTGGTGCATTACAAAATTTCCTTACATCAGATACTAAATCAAGATGTCAAGGATCTAGTGATGATGAGAATATTATAGCAGCGGAATTAGCATTGACTTTTCACACTGTGAAGCATAATTTATCTTATAATAGCATGGATTGTCTAAGTAAATTAAACAAAATTGTATTTGTAGATTCTAAAATAGCTAGTAAAATACGCTTGGGAAGAACTAAAATGGAAGCTTTAGTGATAAAAGTGTTAGGTCCATATTCTGTGGAAAGTGTAATAAATGATTTACATGATGATGTATTTTTCTGTCTCCAGACTGATGCATCAAGTAAAAAAAATATTAAGTTATTTCCTCTTGTAGTGCAATATTTTTCAATAAATGAAGGGATCCAAAATAAACTGATCGATTTTTACGAAAATTCTAATGAATCTGCTGATGGCATGTTAGAAGCTATAAAGAAGTCTATGGATTCCCACAACCTGTCATTCAATCAAGTATCAGGTCTCAGTGCAGACAATTGCAATGCTAATTTTGGCATTCATCACTCATTGTACACAAATATTAAAAAAGAAGTACCAAACCTTATAAAAGGCAACTGTCATGCACACATTATCCATAATACAGTGAAACATGCTATGGGCTACTTGATTTGTGACATAGAAAATATTGTTTTGAAAATATACAGTCATTTTTCGGTATCTGCTTGTAGACGAGATGATTTAAAAAAAATTGTTACTATGGTTGATGGTGAATTACACGAAATCAAACGTCATATTGGTACACGGTGGGTATCACTACTTCCAGCCGTTGACACCCTTTTACTTAATTGGGAACCAATATGTAATTATTTTATAAGTTTAGGTGATAATTGTGCAATAATTATACAAGAATTATTAAAACTAAGTGATCATCAGGATAGGGAGGTTGTGGAAATTTATCTACACTTTACAAGCCACATGCTTAATATTTTTAATAAAACGATAAAACGTCTGGAAGGAAATGATGTAACTATACTAGATGTCTATAATATTATGGATAATTTAAGAAACGAATTAGAACAAAGAAAAACTGATAAGTACTTTGGTTATGAATCAAAAATGAGATTACAAAAAATTCAAAAGTCATCACCCGAAACATTCAATACAGTTGTCAGTAACTTTTCGCTTTTTATTGATATGAGCTTAAAATATATGATAAAATGGTTTGAGTTTAGCGAAGATAACTGGCTTTCAATACTTCCTAACATGTCTTTGAAAAATGAGGTAAAATTTGAACATTTTGAAATGGTTATTACAAAGGCCAAATTACAAGACAGATTAAATATTAAGATGGACGATATGTATTCCGAATCTATAAGACTTAGAGAAATCCAAAGAAAAGTCACTAATGATGATAAAGAATTTTTAGTGAAAAGTACAGTAGAAAAATGGCAATATATACTTAAAAATGCATCTGATAGCTTACCAAATATAAAAAAAATTATTTCTTACCTACTCTCCGTTCCTGCAACTTCAGCTTTTACTGAAAGAGTTTTTTCTGTAATGAATCTGAAGTGGCGAGAAGAGAGAAATAGAGCATCAATAAATTTAATTAAAAACGAATTGTTTATCTATTTCAATTTAAATATTGATTGTCAAACAAGCTTTGTAACATTTAAAGATAACAAGAAATTGTTATCATATGCTAAAAGCACACAAAAATACGTTTTTAAAGCAAAAAAAACATAAAATTTGAAATATACTTTTTTTTCTTCCTAATACTTTATTTTTTTCCTATCCAAACCACTGTTATACGTTTTATTTGTCAAAAAAAGTTGGCAACCCTACCTTTAATAGTCATGAGCTTTTTCATTATTGTAACATTAATTTTGCAGTGTGCACGTGTTTTACGTTAGAATCCAGTTCAAATCTCTTAGTCTTAAGTTTATTTTTGTAAAGATTGTAATGTCTTTTGTGCATCAAATAAATAAAATAAAATAAAAATAAAATTAAAAGCGTAAACAATATCGCACTCTTGAAGCCAATAGCCCTTAGTTTTTACTACACTCATAAATTATAATTTAACATTCACGTTTCCGATAATGTCCAATACTATAAGTGTCTCTTAGATGTACGTACTCTTTAATAAGTCAAGTTAGTTTTTTGTTAAACCAGCGTCACCACCCCTCTACCCCTGATGTAATACATTTCTCTAATTCACACCTTGGGTTACATTATCGAAGTTTTCATACGGATCCCTAACTTTTTTGAAAATACTTTAGCCTATGTTCATGAGGGATAATGTAGGATTCTAATATTGAAAGAATTTTTTAAATCGGTTCAGTGGTTTTGATGCTAATGCAAACAATCAAATCTTTCTTTATTTGTTACTAGCGGCCCGCCCGGCTTCGCAAGGAGTGGACTTTTTTTTTTAAATTTTGTAGATATGGATATGTTCTTTAATATTGTGGAACATTTTTTTGTTCTATCATCAATAGTTTTCGCAGCGTATGCGATGATAGATATTTTATAGGCATATTTTTACACCTTGGGTAACACTTTTTTAGGGATCCTTATTTTTCTTGCAATTAAAATAGCTTATATTAATCAGTGATAATGTAGCATTAAAATGGTGAAAGAATTTTAAAAATCGGTCCAGTACTTTTTGAGCCATTTCGTTACAAACATACTTATATACAAATCTTTCCTCTTTATAATATTTATTAGTTATTTAAGAATAATTATTGTGCTATTCAGTAATAATTCACTTCAAAAGAAATAAGAGAAAAGTCGAATGTGGCATTTTTAGCGTCTCTTAAAAGGGTTTATAAATACTTTATAACTTAAAAGAAATTATTTTCTTCAAGAAGGCCGTTACCCTGTAAGCCATCTGACCTAGATTTTTATAAGTAACTACTCTCAGCTTAATTAATGAATACTTTTTATATTATTTTAATTTCATTTATTATACAATGACAGTTTTTAAGAAGAGTTTATTGTTAACTTAAAAAACAACTTTTATATGTTTAAGAATTCATCAAAATAGCTTAAATGAGTAAATAAAAATAAATAAAATATGTTTATTATGGAATATAAGATACAGGTATCACTAATTTTACGTCATTAAATTTGAATCTGTAGAAAGAAAAAGCCGGTGTAGAACACTCTCGGTACTCTTTTAAAATAGAAAATCATCAAACAACACTTATTTTATTTATTTATTTATTTATTTACAGCTCAATGGCCAAACTTAGACTATAAACAATAAAACACAATTAAGATTTAATAAACAAATATCGCAAATTAATTAAAAGTACCCTGTCTAGCACTAGTCCCAGGCCCTTTTATCAACGACATAATCGTTAACTTTATAGTAAGCCTTTTAAAAAGAAAAGCTGTGTATTCTTTAATATATTTCCTAAATTTATTAAAAAGCAGAGATAAAAGAGCCTCTGGGATTTTATTAAAGAAAAGTATCCCTTTTCCCAAAAAATATTAATATACGATTGTTTGTACTTCAAAATATACCTTTAATAATCCTAAATATACAGTCTGTATATAGTCGCTCTGAAGTTAGCAAGCATTTGTTTTACGGACAAATCATCGGCCGGGACTGTTATCGCTTGCTTCACGAAAGTGTGGGGCTAGTTAATCATAATATCTGATTTGAATACCCTGTTATGGGCATTAAAGATACATATCAGAATGAGCCTAGTAGACTAAAATTAGGACGGCTGATGGCGACGTGTATCTTGGTAGTTTCTCTTGTAAAAAAATATTTTTTTTGTAATGAGAAATAAAGTTCTTTAAACTATATAATGTGCGTGTTATTTATTTATTATAATTCAATAAACAAATCGTTCAGTTTCACACGTTATTGCACTCAATACATATTATTTGAAAAATTTAATAAAAAAAAAATGTGTGCGTGTACTAGGTGTACACACGTAAGAAGTGAAACTTATATAAAACCTTTGTTGTACGCAGAGCCACAATTGGTTTGTTTTAAGTTTAGAGGTCCGAAACTATTTCTTTAAACACAGTAAATTTTGATACACTGCCTAGCATACAATTTACAAATTAATTGCTGCAAATTGCGATTAGCAAATTTCAAGTCGAAAATGTAATCCGTTGTCAAACTTCAAATTTAAAAACATACTATATGTCATATTTTAACGCCGATAAAGAAGTTTGACTTCAAAAAGCAACATGGCGCGTAACGGAAAAATGTGACGCGTAACGCAAAAATGTTACACTAAATTTTTTTCTAACCCCGATAAAGAAGTTTCACTTCAAAAACATGGTGCTACGACCTTTTTAGGTCTGGCCCTCAGATTTCTGTGTGTGGATAATCATTTGTCAATCTAATAGGCAAATAGGTGATCCTGTGCCTGACACACGCCGTCGACTCTTTGGGTCTAAGGCAATCCGGTTTCCTCACGATGTTTTCCTTCACCGTTGGAACAAATAGTAATGCGCACATAGATAGAAAGTCCATTGGCGCATAGCCGGGGATCGAACCTACGACCTCAATGAGAGTCTCACGGTGAAGCCACTAGGCCCACACTGCTCTTGTGATTAGAACAGATTAATGGGATTAAAAAGAGTTTGTCTGTAGGCGTTAATCGCGGAGGGTACCACGTTTTTTTGCGGTTTTCACAAATAGATTATGATTAATGTAACGATTAATTATCAACGGCAGTTTTCGTTATAAAAAAAGCTTTGGACAAAAAATAGCCTTTTCGAGTACTATACTTAATAATATGTTAATCGTTTAATAATAGTTTGTTATATTTAATACTAGTAGGTACTCAACCTCCGACGAGTGAAGCCTTCCTTCAAATGTCTCTCATCTGCTACTATTTTCTAATTTTCCCCCATCTGCTACTATTTTCTAATTTCCCCCCATCTGCTACTATTTTCTAAGTTTCCTCCATCTTACTATTTTCTAAGTTTCCTCCATCTGCTACTATTTTCTAATTTCCCCCATCTGCTACTATTTTCTAAGTTTCCTCCATCTGCTACTATTTTCTAAGTTTCCTCCATCTGCTACTATTTTCTAATTTCCCCCCATCTGCTACTATTTTCTAAGTTTCCTCCATCTGCTACTATTTTCTAAGTTTCCTCCATCTGCTACTATTTTCTAATTTTCCCCCATCTGCTACTATTTTCTAATTTTCCCCCATCTGCTACTATTTTCCTATTTCATCTTCCTAGATTTGTGGTCCTCTGCTTTTTCTTTCCAATGTGCCATTCCACGTGAAACCCTTATTGACATGGATCACAAGACACAGCTGTATTCAAACCATGGACCCATGACGTGTTACCACGTCCATTATTTTTGTAAGGCTTATACTTACAAAAATAATGGACGATGAAAAATAACTCTTCAACGTTAGAGTTTGCGTAGTTGTTAGGTGTGACTAACTTTGTATATTCTTAAGTCGGAAACACATTTACGTGTCGTGGCGTGTCGTGACGCGCCAGACGCATATTTTAGTATGATTAGACAGAACGTGTTGCGACACGACACAACATGCAAATATGTTTCTAATCATATTAAATGTTTGAAAACAATATGCTTCTGGCGCGTCACGACACGCCATGACACGTAAGTGTGTTTCCGACTTTATACACAATGCTGGCGTCTGTCTGTATGAACGCGATTACTTCAAACCTTCTGTTCCTACGTGTGATTGATTTAAATAATTCTGGTTTTTCATAAAACCATTTTATAGATTTATTAAAAAAAAATGTTGGAAAATTCTCAAGATAGAGATATGGAGTCCATTGGAATGAAAATATATAATTATTTCTGTATACAATTTTAAGTATGTGTATCATTTGTAAGGATGTATGAATGTTTTAGGATTAATTGATGCTTAATTATTATTATTATTTTTGAAGAGGTACTTTAGTTAATAAGATAAATATATATATAAAATAAGTCCCGCGGGCGTTGTCGCGATCTTGTGTTAACTGACGAAGTGTGTTAACACTACCGGCCTAAAGCCGGCATCGCTTAAGATCAAAGATAACGGTGTCACGCACAGAATGTGTGATCGCCTTCTTGCCTATTAGAAATGATCACGGAACAAATACAGAAATCTGAGGCCCAGACCTAAAATATTTGTTTACCTTGCACGTGTAATTTACTAAGTATCGAAAAACAAATTAAACAGATCGAAGCTATTTGTTACTTGTGGTAGATTTCAATGAATTATTTTGCAATTTGTACATCTTTATTCACAAATATAAGTATACAAATACATAGTGAGTGATCATATACTGGTACATGATCATCTATTGGGGCTTTTACCTTAGTAATAATTAATTTACAAAGAAGTTTCACTTCTGACATGTGTACTTTGTACGCACGCACTTTTTTGTTTTCAATAGAACAGAGGTCTAAGGGTAGGCTCACCTGATGTTAAGTGATACCGCCGCCCATGGACAGTTAAATGCCGGAGGGCTCACGAGTGACTTGCCTGAAAAAAATTAACACGAGAGCTACGTAACCGTAATTAAAAGCGTAAATAATATCGCACACTTGAAGTGTCACTTAGATTTACGAACTCTTCAATAAGTCAAATTACTTTTTGTTAATCCAGCGTCGCAACCCCACTACCCCTAATGCTTACCCAGCTTCAAACAAAGCGTTTTATTTGAACATAACAAACCGCCATCGAACTTAATTCGAGAAAATTTATTTTATTTTTCTCGTTTTATATCACTCCCCTCAACCAACCAACCACACACTATTACTTGCTGAGTTTCTTGCCCGTTCTTCTCAGAACAAGGCCTCCTGGTAGTTTTGCGAACGGATGGCGTACTCTTTCGTGAATTTTGTAAACGTTGTTGACATTCATAAGCATGCTCTAAGAAGCATCTAAATTGAATAAACGTATTTTGATTTGATTATTGAATACTAGTGAATTATCAACCTGTTAATACGCTAATTTGTTAATTTATATTTAGTTCTAATAAAATAATTAAACACTTTTATAATTAGCTTTATATCGAAGAGCAGATTTGGTTATAATATAAAAATCTCTATTTAAACGTCTATAGATACATTTGGTATGCGCGTGAGTTGAATACAAATTAGCAAGTCGAATCAAAATAGGAGTGACATTAAAAAACCGTCATACTTGCCTTAAAATGCAAGTAATGTGACAACTTGTTTACCGCACGCGAGCGATAAAATTTTCTATTGATTATTTTATTAGGCGAAGATAGACCAAATTATTATATGCATAAGGTTTATTTTTGCTTGATTACAATTTGTTTTGCTTATCGGTATTCTGTGACGTGTTTTGTATTGAATGTGTTTTTAGTGAAAATGAATATTTTTTATCAGTATAATAACAACAAAACCAGCTAGGCCTGGATATCCATACTTGTTACTCTCACATTATGAAATCTATTGTCCTTTAGTTTTTATAATTCTCTTTTTGAAGAAGTCTTTAGGAGCATGAGGGTAAAATTTTACGGATGAAACGCAATAATAATAATTTTAGCGTCACGAAGATGTGCAGCGTTTTTGTCGAAGAAAAGGGAGAGAGAGATTGAGACCAGATTGAGAGAGAATGAGAAGGGTGAATTAGGTACCTAATAGAAATTATATTTTTAAAATTAAGATTACGTACAGAGACTATGTATTTCTTAAAGTACATGTATACTTTAGTATTTTATATTTTATGCAAAATAATTTATTGAAATCTCAAATGTCGAATTGTATATTAAAATGTCACGTGTTTTTATTATCGAAGAAATAAATAAAGTTTTAGATTTGTATAAATATGAACAAGACATAAAAATTAGTTTGCCAAAGAAGTTTCACTTCTGACATGTGTACTTTGTACGCACGCACTTTTATTTATCTGTTCGTATTTGTTCGGAATAAAACTAAATAAAAATTACCAATGGTTAGGTTTATAACTAAGATAACATTAGGGGTAGTGTAGTGTAGGGTTAGGTGGAGATGCTGGATTAACAATAACTATACTCGGCTCATTGGTCTAGTGGTTAGTACCCCTGACTGCGAATCCATGGTCCCGGGTTCGATCCCCGGCTGAGACGAACATCGATGTGATGAGCATTTGGTGTTGTGCTTAGGTCTTGGGTGTTTAAATATGTATTTATATGTATATCTATCTATGTATGTATATCCGTTGCCTAGTACCCATAACACAAGCTTCACCAGCTTAGCATGGGACTAGGTCAATTGGAGTGAATTGTCTAAAAAAAAAAACTAACTTGACTTATTAAAGAGATGAGTTCAAAGTTTTAAAAACATTGGACGGCGTGTCAGGCACAGGAGGCTCATCAACTACTTGCCTTTTAGACAAATCATCATAAAACAGATACAGAAATCTGAGCCCCAGACCCAAAAAGGTTGTAGCGCCACTGACTTATTTATTTTATACGTAAGTCGTTAATAAATAAATAAAAAAATAAGAAAGAACGTTTATGTATATTCATTGGTTATATTTTGTGATTACATGTGATTAGTCATGAATAACCCAGATTTGGTTACTAATGTAAACTGCAAAAATTAATGTTTGCTCTAACGAAATGAAAGTGATGTCTAGGGATGTCTGTTGCGTTATTATAAAGAAAATAAAACGTATATCTATATATATAAAAGAAAGTCGTGTTTGTTACAACACTTATAACTCGAGAATGGCTGGACCGATTGTCATGGTTTTTGATTTGTTGGATTTGTTTCCGTCCCGAATAGCAGAATAAGCAATAAAATATCAGAAAAGTTATCGAATAACAATAAATTAATTAATTTTACGAATGCAAAAACCATATGGTGCCATCTGTTGACCAAACTACGCATCATTTTACGTCGAATTCGTGTCAGTTCAAGAAATTCCGATCTTGAGGTGAATGAGGAGATGCATAACCATGCTTTGATCCTGATCAAAAGATGTTGGATATCAGAAAGTGCTTAACATGCAGTATCGCCATATTGACGCTAGAGAGAAGATGCCTAATGGGTAAAACTACCATTATTCTTTCGCAATAGCAAGCAATAAAACATTTCTGTATTTGCAAAAAAGTTGTATTAATGTAATACTTAACATTAATGAAATCCTAAAATAAGTTAAATTAAAGTAACAACGATATTATAAGGTTGTAGGGCGGAACGAAGTTAGCCAGGTCAGCTAGTTTATAATAAATTCAAACAACGCTCATCTAGAAGCACGCTGGAGTTTCACCCCTTTGTGGTTGACATCCCCAAGTTGGATGCACGATGTAGTTCGTTGTTTTTTGTAAAAACAGCAAAGCAGTGGAACTCCTTTAAGGCCGTTCAAGTATTACGAAAGCAGATTTACTGCTATTTATCCCCCCTCTTGTCAGCAAAAGTAAGCAATGCTCTCACAAATAATAGTATTAATTTTTTGTACGAATCCTCGAATTCTTTTTTCGTTTTTAAAATAAAAAATAAATAAAATATGTTTATTTTGGAACATAAGATACATGTATCACTTATTCCACGTCATTAAATTTGAAGGCATCCCTACTCATCGGCAAAGAAGACAGAGGGTGTAGGCCGAGAGAAAAAGCCGGCGTAAAAAACTCTCGGTACTCTTTTAAAAGCTCTATGCTTAAAAAAAATTTTAAGCATAGATAATGTGTAAAAATGTAAATAATTACTCTTGACGTAATCAGAAAATAATAAAATCAAAGATCCCCTTCCCCCTTATAGTGCTAACGTAATACTTGAACGACCCCATGCCCTGTTCCATCTACCCTAGACAGTCAAATATGGGTTCATTTTAGTGGCGGTTGAATAGACATCTCATGGATAGGCGTCTTACTTAGGTGGGATTTCGGCCAAATGGCAGTCCAGTTCATTAAAAAAAAATTATACCTACAATACTTTTTTAATAATAATAATTCTTTATTTTCTCCCATATAACATTTGAAACAATCAGTACGATTACACCTTCTAAATTGTCTTCCTCTTTTTCCTTCTTTTCCTCTTATACCTTTAGTTTATAAATAACTAAATATGTTATACATTACATCAGCATTAAATGGTTTTATTTGATTATATAATAAAACAATTAATAATATTTTGTCAGTATATGAAGCGAAAAATTAACAGCGAAATTTATTTTTTAATAAATGGCAACCCTACTCAGTGCCACTGACCCTATTCGAACCGCGGAAATAACTGAATCTTAATGAGTTTCCGAAAATTTCTCGCCTTTCGGCTTGACCCCGAACCTGAACTTCGTATTGTTCATTGTCTTTGTTGACACAGAATATGTAATGTTAAATGTCATTCATTCCGAGAATTTATCGAACTTCGACGAACTTGGTAAGGGATTTAGATATAACTAGCTGACCCGGCAAACGTTTGTTTTGCCATGTATATTATTTCTAGAAAAAATTTTTTTAGTTCAATAAAAATAACTATAATCAATAAAAAAGGGGTTGATCGTAGAGGGGTGAAAATAAATGGTTGTATGTATTTTTGTATGATGTATCATAAAAAAATAAAAATGTTTTTTGGGGTGGACATCCCTTATTACTTAGGAGTTTAATAGATAGTAGCCGAATCTCAGACTTACTGAATATGCATAAAAAATTTCATATGAATCGGTAGAGCCGTTTCCGAGGAGTATAGGAACGAACATTGTGACACGAGAATTATATATATATATATATATATATTTATTAGGTAATGTCCCTAATAATAAATGCCCGTTTAGTTCCAATCTTTACAAATGTTGACAATATACAGTGTAGATTTGTTATGTGTAGGATCAATCGTCACTCCATCGATAAGGACATCGTCATTAGTGAGAATAGTGCGCGTCATGTGGTTAAAGTGCGAGCACAAAAAACACAAATAATTATCGTATATTTAATTTAGATTGATTTCATTAACATTACAAATAACACTTAGCTTTAATTATAATGAGCAACGGGTTCTAGGCACCCATCTCACTTTTAATTTCTATCTACTCAACCACAAATTACATAGACCCAACTGGGTCCAACATCTCATCATCACAATACTCTACTGAATACTCTATCGCTGTCCAAAGTCAAGATGGCGCCTCGACCCCACACAAGGCATTTCTGCTCTGATTGTTCATAACAATATTCGTACTTTTATTCGTTAAGTAATTAATCCAAATTATGAAACAATAAAATAATAACAAAACAAATCTAATCAAATATATAAAATATATATAATTAGGGTTCTTCAAATTAATAGAAGAAAGCTCAATTATTAACTAAAGTAACAATATAAATCAACGACCAACTGACTGGATCCGAACATTTCCTGATAATCCGACCAGTCCCAGACATATGTACATTTTGTTTCTTGTTACCCGATATCCTAACTTTCTTCAGTACCATTGATCGGATTCCTTTCACTGGTAAAGGTCTCCAGCTTTATCTATCTATGCCTTTCTTTCTCTGTTCGCTTCCTACTAACGCTTCTATATCTTCTATCTGCCTTGTAGGGCGCTCTCTTCTCCTTCTGCTATGTTACTAATAACCTAAAGCAATATAGACAAGTTAGTAGCCCCCATGCGCCCCAGCTGGTGCCCTTATATGTAAAATTTGAATCAAGATTTAGCGTTTACTACAACTCCCATATGTCATAAACATTCATAGTACTAGACAATTTTCGACTCCAGAACGTACAACTTGTATCGTCTGTTAATAACAGTGCCCACAATAGTATTTTTGGGTTCCTAAAGTTACTTTAGAAATGACTTCATGGAATAGGAGACAAACGTGCAGGTTACATAGAGTTAAGTTCATCTCCGTCAACACCTGCAACACTACGAAGTTTGCAAGTGCGTTGTCAGCCTGTAAGGTAGTGGCACGCTCTTCTCTTGAACGCCCCTAGAAGTCCTAACGGTACGATAATACCTAGCATGGCAGCAGTACGTATTATTCAAAGTTATTATTGTTTACAGATGGGAGCAGGTGCGAATGGACCAGGCGGTCGTCGCGCATTGGAGCTCATCTTGAGCGGTGGTCTGAAGTCCTTGGCTAGACAAAACAAACCAGTTCGAAGAGCAGCTTCAAGGGATTCGGTGTTGTCCCAGCCTCAGCCCTTGCTCGAAGGTAAGATAGATAAATATCTCAAAATTACGTACGCGAACTTAAAATATTGTACAATTTATTAACACTAGCACCTGGTTTAGTTAAAGTATTTCTGGAAATACGCCATCTAGTTTATGTAAACGTAAACTAAACTACTGTACTATAATTATGTTGTATGTTATATGGAATAGTTGGGGCAAGCCCAGCCGGTGTTACTCATGACGTCAGTTATTATTTTTAGTGCATTGCCAAGTAAGTTGGATATATAATATTATGTTCTATTTATTAAAATAGCTTTTCTCATTGAACACAAAACGTTTGAAATGCATCTCGTAAGTATATCAGGTTTCACATGAAGGTATTACATTTGTGATAATCTATACTAATATTATAATGATTCGTATGTTTGTTACGAATTGGCTCAAAAAGTACTGGACCGATTTTTAAAATTCTTTCACCATTTGAATGCTACATTATCACTGATTAATATAGGCTCTTTTAATTGCAAGAAAAAATAAGGATCCCTACTAAAACTACAATAATGTTACTCAAGGTGTAAAAAATGCCTATAAAATATCTTTCATCGCATGCGCTGCGAAAACTATTGATGAAAGAATAAAAAAAAATCCCACAAGAACATATCAATATCTACAAAATGTTTAAAAAATAAATGTAGTAATAATAATAAATCTTTATATGCAAAGAAAGTGGTACATACAGATTGATTAATTATAAAAAAAAAACATACAATCAGCCATATAATAATAGTATGCAAATGTCATATTATTTATCATAATGTCATAACAATAAGAACAGTTAAGTTATTTATAATTGTTGTCAAAACTTATGATCTTAAAACTCTCCCACGCTATAAAGACAACTTGCCTTTAAAATTAAGCCATAATTTAATAACCTTTATCGAGTCAAGTAGTTCCTGAATATTTAGTTACATACTGACCCTGCCAAACTGTTAGTCATATTGTACTTCTAGATATGCAAAAAAAATGATAATATTAAAAAAAAATATAAAAAAAACCATGGCGATTAAAAAGAGTGGCGGAGAGTTTATTGCCAGTTCTTCTCTTCCGTTCTACGCCCTTGATTTGAGAACTGGCACTAAATGTAAAATTATAAGCATTAATATGTATTTCTCTACTGACATGTCATAAGTGTACAATGTGCTACCTACATGATTAAATGATTTTTGAATTTAATTAAATAAATAAGTTAAATACACTAAATATAATAGTCTTGATAGCTAAACTCTTTTACTAACATAACTGTGTATTAAGTAGAAGCAAAAAATTAATTAAATTTAAATTTACTTGGCTCATGTAAGTTTTATTTCCAAAGAACTATAAATAGTGCGTAGCACAACACCCATTGAACATTACTACCTATATATATGTTCTGTTAGTAACTAAAGTATGTTTTACACAGGTCTAAGAAAGTGCTCGACAGTGCTGGCTCTGACAGACCGAGAAAAGGTCCCAGAGCCGATAAGAGCTCATAACAGACTGAGGGCTCCTTCCGTCTGCTCCCGATGCTCATCGCTTCTTTCATTGGCTGGTGCTGGTGGATCTAGGTATATATTTTAATTGTATATATAATATAATTAAGCCTCATTCTTTCCTTGAAACATCACACACAATAATCATATTTTTTCCCAAGAACCATTTATCGTGGCTCAATCTCTCTCTATTTTGAGCATTTGTTTCCCAATCTTCTCCGCCAATTTCTTTAAGCTCGTCAGCCCGTGGAAGAGGGTGACCTTACTTTATTTTCGCTGGCCCTTTCCACCTAGTTATCCACTTTGTCCATCTACCTTTGTTGATGTGCAATGTGCAATGAGCGATGTGGCACGCCCATTTCCACTTAAGTTTTTCCATATCAATATTTTTATATTTTTATTTGGAATGAAACTTTATTGGTTGCCACGATGTTTGTTAAAATTACCTCCGCTATTTGCTAACTAAGAATGCAGAATGCAGAAGAACAAAGAAGTGCTTATGATGGTTAAGAAAAGGAACCTTGAGTATTTCGGACACATTTTACCTAAGTCCAAAAAATACGAGCTCCTTCAACTAATCATACAAGGCAAAGTGGCAGGTAGAAGGAGAACTGGCCGTAAACGCACGTCTTGGTTGATAAACTTAAAACAGTTTAGTTAAAGCATCAAGTCATTGTTCAGATGCGGCATCCAAAATTAAACTTGCCATGATGATCGACATCCTTCGCAAGGAGATATAAGGAGAAGATTTGCTAACTCATGATTTCTAGAAAATCGTGTATCACCACTTCCTCATACAGGCGTTTTTAGAAATACTATATGTGCTAGCTACTATGTGGTGTGATTTAGAGAATGATAGGATTCATTAGGACTTATCTTTGAGATAAAAAGAGACTTATGTTTTTACATTTGATAAGATATGTGTCTTCGGGCTTAGTTGCGCAAAGGTGGGCTTTTATGTGCTTCATTTCTTCAGAATAAAACTCATTATTACAGTTTTATATACCAAATTTTTGATTGGAATCTACATTGATATAATCTCTTGAATATTTAATACAATCTGAAATAAATTCTCGAAACGACCAGTTGTTTTACGTATCTTTGACGTTTCAGCAGGCTTCGTGCCTGGCACGGAAGAGGTATCCGATTAGGGCCAAAAAATAATGCTGTCGTTTCTAGTTTTAGCAGTTAGGCAATTCTCAACCCAGATTTTATGGTTTCACGTACCGGTTGTGTATAAATTTTTCTATTAATTAAAACTTGCTCATATGTGGGAAATCATCGTGAAGCGCGGTGAAGACGCCAAACCCGATGTTGCTGATTGTTGATGATGAATGCTCACCTGATGTTAAGTGATACCGCTGCCCATGGACGGAAGGCTCCCAAGCGCGTTGCCGGCCTTTTAAGAATTGTTACGCTCTTATCATCTAAAGGGTATTTCAACAAGAAGTTTGTTTTTCAATTGTGGCAACACCGAGAACGTGATAGTTGACATTTAGTTTTTGGCGGTATTCGTAGCAGGTGCTTTGGCAATTATTACAATGAATTCAATTTCGCTCGAAAATCGCATTAAAATAATTCAAATCCACTATAAAAATGGTGGTTCTGTTAAAGTTACATTTCGTAAAATTCGTGATATTTTCGGCCAGCATAATCGTCCTTCTGAGACCGCTGTTAAGAATTTGGTCGCGAAATTTGAGTCGACAGGCTCGGTACAAAATGTGCCAACACCAACACGTGTTCGACCGGGTCGTTCAACAGAAAACATCGCCGCCGTGAGCCACAGTGTTGAAGAAGATCAAAATTTGTCAATTTCACGACGTTCTCAACAATTGGGGTTATCCAAAAGCACAACATGGCGAATTTTGCGAAAGGATTTGGCTTTGAAGCCTTACAAGATTCAACTGGTGCAGGAATTAAAGCTGATCGACCATTCAAATCGCCGCAGATTCGCTCAGTTCATTCAGGAACAACCGGCTGGTTTTTCTGAAAAAATCATTTTTTCAGACGAAGCCCATTTTCATTTGTCAGGGTACGTCAACAAGCAAAATTGTCGCATTTGGGCTTCTGAAAATCCTAAAGCAATTATTGAGAAGGCTTTGCATACTCAACGTGTTACTGTGTGGTGCACTATGTGGTCTGGAGGCGTGATTGGGCCGTTTTTTTTCGAAGATGAGGCTGGAAATGCGGTAACAGTCAATGGATCACGGTATCGCGAGATGTTAACCACTAAATTTTGGCCTATTATTGATGACATGGATATCACTGAAATGTGGTTTCAACAGGACGGTGCCACATGTCACACAGCCAATGAAACGATCATCATTTATTGCAAACCAAATTTCCCGAGCGCATAATTTCGCGAAATTCAGCTGTTAAGTGGCCAGCCAGATCGTGTGATTTAACACCACTGGATTATTTTTTGTGGGGCTATGTTAAAGACAGAGTCTATACGGAGCCAATCGAATCGATTGCAGCCTTAAAACTCAAAATCCGTGATGTCATTAACGAAATAGACCCTCCATTTTGCCAAAAAGTGATTAAAAATTTTGATGAAAGAATCAACATCTGTCAGCGTGGTCGTGGTGGACATTTGCCAGATATCATTTTTCATTCATAATTGCCAAACTTTTCTCTTTGTAATACAATAAAAATTTTATTCATTTTCCTCTAAATTCTTTGTTTTATTTTGTTTTAGAAAACAAAGTTCTTGTTGAAAAACCCTTTATAATAAAGTTATCAAGGAAATTGATAAATAAATCTTAAATCTCTGACATATATAATAATATTTTTTGGAAACTGCTACGCCTTTTGCAGTATGATTAAGAGGACGATAATATTCATGAAGACTTGTCTGTGAGACAGTTTTCATCATTAAACAGATATCTTCTTCAGGATTTGGAAATAGATAAATAAATCTTTTCTGGTTTCGTCCCTTTTGTGATTTACTTGAAGAACCAAACAATGAGTTTAACAAAGTATTTTCTGGAAACTGCCACGCCTTTTGCAGTATAATTAAAAGGACGATAATATCCATGAAGACTTGTCTGTGAGACAGTTTTCATCTTTAAACAGATATCTTGGGAAACAGATAAATGTTTTCCGGTTTCTTTTTGTGGTTTCTAACTTTAAAAATCTTACTACGTTGCAAATGTATGAGTGAAAAATGGTATAAATGTGTAATTGTAGCAAAAAATATTAATGGAAACGTTATGTAAATTTAAATCTTTAACTACTGATAAACGTCGTATCAAAGTTGCACTGTTTTTTACATATATAATTATAGTTATTAATAGTTCAATAGATTTTATTGGACAGCTCGATCGGTGTTATTCGAGTGGTAACGGGTGTCTCAGAATGTTTTTAGTTTTTGATGTTAAATAAAAAACAAAATATCTATTGAATCTCGTTTTATTTAATGTTAATTTGTTCACACTCATTTAACCTGGAGCTAAAATTTTCAATAACTCGCTGGAGCATCGCTCTTGGAATAGAGTTGATTTCTTCAGTGAATAGGAAGAAATCAGCAGGCGTTAAATCAGGGCTCCTCGGTGGCCAATTGATGTCTCCTCGGCGACTTATCACTCCTCCAGGGAATAAATCGTGAAGACCACCACCAGCAGACCAGACACGCAGCCAGCAGATACCCTTTATTCATTCGTATTTCGGAACATAATTTTCCCATAGACTGATAAATTATTATTTTTAGGTATTCACTGGATGGCGCAGGCGGTGGTTTCATCGCAGCAGCGCCGATAAATTGCATGCTATGTTTAGAAGACGCTACACCAGATAAAGTTACTGTGATAGCAGGTTGTGGCTGCTCTTTCTGCACGAAGGTCAGTCAAGTTTCCTAATAAAATCTATCTATATAACGCGAGAATGACAAGATTAAAAAAGACAAAACAAAAACCTAAATAAATAATTTAATTTTCCGTTTTCGTTTCTAGCTTCAGAACATTTGATGTCTTTTGTTTTTTTAGAATTAAAATATTGTGACTTGATTATTAAATATTTCTAAATCTGCGTTCAGGAATTGCACTGTTTCATATTTATAGTCTTAAAAAAAATATTTTGTTTTGACACGATTATATGGTTTTTGTGACTGTATCAATTTCACTGTCATTTGAAGGTTTTTTGTAAACGGCCTGCGACTTTTTCTTTTCTCACAGTGGTTGCCTGGAAGAGATCGCACGAAAGCGATAAGGCCGCCAGTTGCTCTCCTTTTTATTTAATCATGTCAATTGTACTATATTAATGTATATGCAACGACGTGTTAATAAATAAATAAATTATATGTAGATGAAACGAAGTTTACCTCTAGCCAAATATAAAGAAATATACGATAGAAACAAGCTATAAAAAAGGCACTGAAGCGATTTAAAGATTTTTCGTCTCGATTATAGAACCCCTTATGACTCTCACGTGTATGTACAATGTTTCGTTGACATTAACATACAAACCGGTATATTAATGGTGGTATTCAATTTCCTCTAATAATGAGCGATTTTATCGTTAACACATTTTATTTATAACCCAAATTTTGTACCACGAAAACCTTAAATTATTGTATGTATTGACAAGCCGTTAAATTTATAATTATTGGCGGCGCGGGTTGTTAAAATACCTTTATATCTATTTAATTAAATATTGATAATTTGTTTATAATAGTGGACTGTATTTTATTTATATTATGATTACTCAATATTTGGACACATTGGTTAAAAGAAAGAAAGGATGTCGGCACACTTCTTTACACCAATTAAACAAACACTTCACAGAAGTCTATTCAAACAATAATATATTCAACAATAAACAGCAAATTCAAAAAGTTAAAAGTTTGAAGAAAGCGGTGCGAGCGTGCAGCGTACAATACCCATAAAGTAGACTCATCATCGTGCGCGCCACATACAGCCCGTTCCGGGACAAGTACCTCCATAGGATTTGGACATAGATGGGTGATGAGATATGCGTCTAGGAACAATTAGGATAGGTATATTGAGCAACCATTCATCTAAAATGAGAATCCGGCGCAACCAATTATTATAATTTATATTATCTTTACTAAATGTTTAAAGTGTTGTTTACTAACCCCCTCAACGTCTACAATCTAAAAAAACGTTTAAAGGACTGGCTTATGAACACACCTTACGCAGAGTTGAAGATGTACATGTAGTTACACATTCATACACATTACACTCACTCAATCATTCACACTCGTGCATGCACACACTCGTGCACTAACTTGTGTGACGTCACGTATGCTTTTTGTAAAAAAAATAAATTGGGAGAATCTATATTCTAATTTCGATAGAAAAAAAAAATTGTTATGGTATTAACTATTACGTTTATTATGGAAGGGCTGGGAACCCTGACACAGGTATTTATTACTTAAAAGTGTGCCCAAATCTTATAATGAATAAACACATTTTTTATTTTATTTTTATTTCAGCTTTTAAGAAACGACTATTTTGTATAGTTATATAAATAAAAATATGTTTACCGTTCATTACTTTTAACGATATTTTAATAAATTTTTATTAAAGAATAACATGTTTTTGTACTGTATCAATTTCACTGTCATTTGAAGGTTTCATGTAAACGGCCTTCGACAATTTAATTACTATTCAATTAATTTTATTAATTTTGTAATTCTGAACCTAGTCACCTAAGGTTTCGTTAGAATTTCATCGGCCTAACATGAAAACGGATAATGTCTTGTTGTGTGCGTGTTTGTCATTAGATTTAGCTTCAGTTTTTTTATGGGCAGGAGGCTCATCTAATGTTAAGTGATACCGCCGCCCATAGACACTCACATTGCCAGAAGGTTCGCAAGTGCGTTGCTAGCCTTTGCCTCTTTTCTTCATAAGTATGCGTATAGACGCATACGCATGCATCTCTTCGTAAACATCACCAAACCAACTCGTTTTATCTTTCTAATCCGTTCTACCTTTGGCAATTCAGAATTGGAATTTTCGAACTGTGGAATCGGATTCCTGTGGTCTTCCCAAGGAGATTCAACCTCCAAGTACCGATGCACCCTGCATGGGTGCTCATGGGCTGTCTTATATGGCTGTTAAATAAATTTTTTTATGTATATACACCGTTGATTCACTAATCTTTGATGTACTTATTTTTAAAACATTAACGTATGTTGTCGCATTCACTACGATAGTTAAATCCGTTAAACATATCATGTTTACAATAAGTTAAATAACAAATCAAGGTTGAAACGCTGAATAAATTATATTTTAAGAAATTTTAATTCAAGGTGAATTTTACAATAGACAACTGTTAAAATTATATTTTTTGGTGTCGGAATGTGTATAGGTCACGTTTGTTTATTTGTAAAGTTGCACGGTTTTAATAAACGTATTTACTGTTATTTTTTATTTATAACAGTATTATTTAATACGTCCGGGTTAAATTTAAAAAAAAATCGGTTATCTGTAAAGACGGTTTACTGACGATAGTTGAACGTGAAAACGTCATAAGAAAATATTGATGGAATGGTTGCATTTTTCAAAAGTAAATTTAAATTTCATTTGTTTGATAGATATTTTGTATGGATATAGAGGAGGTAAATGGAAATCACAATTGAATTGATCAAGTTACATGTATTTGTACGCATAAATACAATTATGACAAATTTTTGTGCCTCTTTGTCGCGCTCTCGCTTGCACGTCAAGCCTTAAATGGAACGCCTCAGAGCGAGGTAACGCCGCATGAGTCATGTTTTTTCGTGCGTGCAGCCGGCTCCATCGAACTATAAGACGTTGTCACGTCAATAAATTGCAGGTGGTATAAGGGAGGGTTCAAGTATTACGTAACGATTTTTTTCCTTTTATAAAACGTTACGATGTGGGGCGGGGATTGAATTACGCGTTGTTGTAAATATTATTTTCGACTTTCCAGTACTTTACACCACATAATGGTAACTTTTAGGTATAAAGAGTCACTAGGTGGTCACGAAACGTTAGTAAAACTTTACTTGGTTACAGAAAAACGTTACTTGGTTAAAAAATAAACGTTACGGCGCGTTACCTCGCGTTACGCGTTACTTTACGCGTTATTATTAACCCCCCGTGGGGGGGTGTCAATAATCTCCAAAAATTGCGTGACGTAATACTTGAACGCTCCCTAAGGCAGAGTGGCGCGATATTTTTTTTACAAGAAAAGTGAAAGAATTCATCGCTAATTCGACTTGGGGTCCTTCAAGAAAAGAGCGCACCAATTCTTAAAAGCCAGCCTTCTGGCAATGTGATGGGGGGCGGTATAACTTAAAATCAGATGAGCCTCCTGTCCGTTTGCCTCCTGTTAAAAAAAATCTTAATGCATGCGTCACAGTTCAGACAATTTCTTTATGATATTAAGTCGTAAAACAATGAATTTTATTTATTTTAAGGTAACCTTCACTCTTCCTATATTGACGTCATGTATTAAAAATCCCTTCCGTAATCATGACGTTTTATATTTTAAAATAATGTAATTATTTAAGAAATATGAAAGTCTATAAAGTTTCCGCTGTAACGGCCTTTTTATAATGTTTAGTGCATATTCAATGTGTTTATTATGGAATTACCAGCTGACCCGGCCAACGTTGTTTTGCCATGTATATTATTTGTAGGAAAAAAAAATTAAGTTCAATAAAAATAACTATCTACATATTATAATAAAAAATAGGGGATGGTAGTAGAGGGGTTACAATTAAGGGTTGTATGTATATTTTTTGTATGTTGTATCATAAAAAAATTTAAAACAAAAAGTTTTGCCTAAAAAATAAATACGACTATAATTACCATATGTCAAAATCTAATAAATTTTTGACGTACTGTTAGGATTTTCCCAGTCATTCGGTTAAAAAAAAACGATGAGTTCAGCATACAATCCCACGAGAATGTGCGTGCTCCTATATCACCATGCCTACTGCTGATAGAGGACAAATCTTTAATTTATTTTATTACTAGCTGAACTGGCTAACTTCGTTCCGCCCTACAACCTTATAATATCGTTGTTACTTTAATTTAACTTATTTTAGGATTTCATTAATCTCAAGTAATACATTAATACAACTTTTTTGCAAATACAGAAATGTTTTATTGCTTGCCATTGCGAAAGAATAATGGCAGTTTTACACATTAGGCATCTTCTCTCTAGCGTCAATATGGCGATACTGCATGTTAAGCACTTTCTGATATCCAACATCTTTTGATCAGGATCAAAGCATGGTTATGCATCTCCTCATTCACCTCAAGATTGGAATTTCTTGAACTGACACGAATTCGACGTAAAATGATGCGTATTGTTATTCGATAACTTGTCCGATATTTTATTGCTTATTCTGCTATTCGGGACGGAAACAAATCCAACAAATCAAAAACCATGGCAATCGGTCCCGCCGTTCTCGAGTTATAAGTGTTGTAACAAACACGACTTTCTTTTATATATATAGATTATTTATTTACTTAAGATGTCATGTGGAACATGGTATAATGGTTGCAGCTCCTTACTAACGTTGTGTGTGTTATTTAACTTGAAATTCACTTTTATCCTATTTCTTTTATAACCAATCCAAAATCTTCGTATCCAAATTTAAATTACTAACACATACAAAACTGGCGTCTTCACAGATTAACAAACAAATTAAATGAAACATCTGTTAACACAACATAGATAATAATTAATAATCTAAGAAAAATTTAAGAAATATAATTATTTCTTTACATACTAAAACATGGACGGAAGCATAAATTCCTTAAAAAATATACTCAACACCAGATATTAATAACCTCCTCCTTAAAATCGGTTAAAAACATAATAATAAAATATAAATATAGTTTTATTATTATCAAATAATTTGTAAGGCCATGTTAAAAAAACAGCTGTCTAGGTTGTTCTTTTCTAGTTGCGAGTTTTGCTTTTAGCAATCTAGGCTTAATATTTCACCTAAGGTTTCTTATGTTAAGAGGAGGGGAGATTTGGCTCACGGAGGTATCATTAAGGTGTTGTTCCAGTTTTCCCCGGGTTCACGGGCCAGGAATTGGGTCGTGTGTAATATTTTGCTATATATGTTTCCTGTATTTTTTTTTACTCTAAACAAACAAAATAAGTGTAATCGTCTCTGTCTGTCAAATTGTGTTTTCGCTGTGAGAAAAAGAGATAGGTGTATAGTCTTAGCTGATTGAAAAAAAATTCGCAGTGTTGGCCGTAGGTTCGATCCCTGGCTGAGCACCAACGGCGTGTGTCAGGCACAGGAGGCTGACCACCTATTAGATTGATAAATGTTCATGAAACAGATACAGAAATCTGAGGCCCAAATCTAAAAAGGTTGTAGCGCCACGCATTTTTTTAATTGCAAAAAAATATTTGTCATTGATTTAGTCTAAAATTATTCAAATTATTAATGCGACCGAGTCGAGTCTCGCAGTAGCCTGAGCGGAGAAGTCAAGGCCCTTAAGGGAAAAAAATACATTTTACATAAACTGAGATATTTGAGATAACAAGGGCTTTACATAAGGCCGACGATGACGTCATTTATGTATTGTTCAAATTCGATTTCCCAACGCTTGAAGGTTTTATGTTGTTAGTTTTCTCACTTGATTTTGAAGGTTTCTATTGAAAATACGCGAGGTTTAAATTACCAAGGCTATTTGGAATATTGATTTGACGGTTAATGTTATTTTAACGTTTGCGTTGCATAGTTAAATCATAGTATTTTTTTTGAAGTGAATCTTCTTTAGGCGCATGAGGGTAAAATTTTTACGGAACGTCACGAAGATGTGCAGCGTTTTTGTCGAAGAAAAGTTGGAGAGCGATTGATTTACCTTATAGAAATTCTATTTTTAAAATTAAAATTTCGTGACGAGAATTTATGAAGTATTAGTATGTACTTTATATTATATGCAAAATAATTTATTGAAATCTCAAATGACGAATTGTAAAAATGTCACGTGTTTTTATTTAAAAAAAAATGTTATTATTTGTATTAATTTTCGACACGTATAGAAATACTGTGTATTATTATTAATTATCAAAAATTATATTTTATTTGACATAGAGGAGTCCATGTTTTCACTCAAACGTCTTAAGTATGTAACCTTAAGTCACGTGTAATTCCAATAAAGGTTTTATTTAACTGCCAGTTCAACAAATTACATAAACTAAATTGATCTTTACGTAACTCTTGATTCCGTGCCACAAGCCTAAATAACCGACCTATTTAAGCTATTTCAAATACCTCTTCGGGTCATTTATGTACTACCTGATAATAATCCCAAATTTCTCAGTCATCGTATAGTATGTTTTGTTTTTGATAGTGATTAGAATCTTATCTACTAGAAAACGAATTTCGTTTGACCTTAAGACAGTTTTTAGCTATGGTTTTTAGTAGCTATATACCATATAGAACATTTTGCTATGCATAGAGACTGTTCATTTCCGAAAGGTTTTTAAGTTTTTCCGTGTATATTATTAGTTCATGGAATAAAGAAATTACTCGAATTGGTCAGTCTTCGAATTTTGCGCTTAGTGTAATTTTTTGCGATTCATTGTTATTTATAATACAGCAAATTTGATTAAACAGCCTACCATTACTACTATTCATAATTATATGAAACAATTTTTACGCGTTACGCCAACAGAATCGCTAATTTGACCTTAAGTGTGACTCCCGTATCTCAAAAATGATATTAGATTTGTAATTCGCATGTCGTACTTGTCACAATAATATCTTAAAAAAATATAAATCGTTATATAACACTTGAAGTATTAAAATACCTGGCTTTGTATAAAAAACGCAAACTGAACTCAACTTCGAGAATGGAGTAATTTTAGGATTTCCCTGATAATTAAATTCTTTTCATGTCTTCTAACAATTTCGTTATGAGCTTTTGTAAGGTTTTTATTTCATTTGTTATAGCATATTGCTTTAAATAGATGAGACATTTCCACACCATTACAATTATAAATTTACAAAAAAAATCTATTAGGACAGTTGGCTGATCTGACGTATACTTCTTTATAAATATTAATGGCACATGATCTACAAATTTAAAAGATTAACTATGTTTTTAAAAAAAAAATCAAAGAATAATGGATAATTAATTTAAATATAACTGGATTATATTATATTTAATTACAAACTGGTTGGAGTTATCTCAAATATTTGAACTGAATAAATTTTACGGATTCTGACGATTTATTATGTTTGCGAATCTGACCTTTGTTTCAACGTTTTGTGGCTTTAAATTTAGTGTTTTATATAATTTATAATTATATTAATGTTAAGGATTTAGTTATCTCAATGTCCGTAGCGCTGATATCGTTATTGACAGTTAAAGAGCCCGCCTCTGGACTCCCAGAAACGACATATTGAACTATGATTCCCGTATGTGAAAATCAAATTAAATTTTAGTTTTTTTTAAACTGTCTGTTGGCCGAGAAAATCACTTGTAGGCCCTTCTCCATGACAGCTCAGCTCGGGCTGTTTTGGCGAACGTAATTACAGCTAAACGACCCTTTTTTTCTTTATGAAGTGAAACTTCTTTAGGCGCATGAGGGTAAAATTTTTACGGATGAAACGCAATAATAATAATATTATCGTCACGAAAATGTGCAGCGTTTTTGTCGAAGAAAAGGGAGAGAGCGATTTATAGAAATTATATTTTTAAGATTAAAATTTCGTAAAGAGAATTTATGAAATATGTGTTTGTATTTTATATTGTACCCAAAACAATTTATTTAAATCTCAAATGACGAATTGTAAATTAAAATGCCACGTCTTTTTATTATCGAAGAAGAAGTTCCTCACATAGAAGGGACTGAATCGCTAAATCTCGTTACCTTAGTAGTAATAATAATATTCGTGTTAACCAGGAGTTTCTGGATTCGCGTACCAAAACAATAATTGTTACCTACAAGTACAAACAGGACATAACAAGATAAATATTGTACCTCTTTTCTCTCATTTCTCTTCTTTCTCTCATTCTTATTTATAGAAATGTTACTACACTATTGAAAATGCTAAATTTATTCAAAGTTTTCTCTTTAGTTTGCACATTTGCAAAGTTAAAATAATGTATGGAAATTATGTTAAATATCTTACGAGAATATATGTACATGCAAATGTTACTTTTTATTGGCAAAATGGAAACTGCATGCCTCCATTTAGACATTTCTTCTATATACAGTAAAAGAAAAAATATTTTTATGATGTTTGATATAATAGGAGGCAAACGGGCAGGGCTCATCTGTTAAATGATACCCCCCCCGCCCATGGACCCTCACATTGCCAGAATGCTCGCAAGTGCGTTGCCGACCTTTAAAAATTGGTACGCTCTTTCTTGAAGGACCCCAAGTCGAATTGGTTCGGAAATACTTCAGTGAGCAGCTGTGCAGATAGTGGTGGTGCGCGGCTTAAATTGCATTAAGAAACGCCAATTGTGAAACGACAGACGTCAAGGTGATATGGATGGTATTTTTTATTGCCTTGACGTTCGATATTGAAACTCCTTTGAACACTCTCCATGGTAAATGCGGTAGAAGATGCAGAGAAATCCCAAATCTCTACGCAACGCCAAGGGATCAAGTCGCTCGGAAAGTGACTGGTCGTCGACGATTCGAATCGCTCTTCGTTGAATACGGGCAAGTGAAAGGAATGGTACTGATAATTTAATAGTTCACTCTTAAAAGGTGCCGCGATTCACAAATTGTGACTTAGTATTTCAGCTGTACCACATTCGTAATATATTAAATCATTAATAACTAAATTAAATTTAACCCAGCCAGACTGTTCTAATCTACAAATTAAATTAAATTGAAATAAATTAAGCAACTGTCACCCACACCATGCTACAGCGCACATACTATTATTATCAATTTAGAGAGAAATCATTGAATACTTAAATCTAGCCTATTAGACTAATGATTCTTACTTTTATAATTAAATCAAATATACATACCCATTAATTTCTGTAACACGATCCTATTACCTTGACCGACCTAATAAAATGAACATCAGATATATTTAAAGTTTAAATTTAACAATTAAGTGTTAACGAAGGGTTATTAAACGAGTTAAGTTTCAACAGCTTGATGTATTGTTAAGATTAAATGTCAAGATAAAAGTTTTCATCATTTCCACGTAAACAAGGCGATAATTATGGTAAATAATTACATCCTATGCAGTGTTGGCCTAGTGGCTTCAGCGTGCGACTCTCATACCTGAGGTAGTAGGTTCGATCCCCAGCTGTGCACCAATGGACATTCTTTCTATGTGCGCATTCAACATTTGCTCGAACGGTGAAGGAAAACATCGTGAGGAAACCGACATGTCTTAGACCCAAAAAGTCGACGGCGTGTGTCAGGCACAGGAGGCTGATCGCTTACATGCCTATTAGAAAATGATTATGAAACAGATTTAGAAATCCGAGGCCAAGACCTAAAGAGGTTGTAGCGCCACTAATTTATTTATTTATTATATCCTTAAAACTATATTTAAACACGAAAGTATTTAAAACTTTATCGTATTTCTTATGAATAAAAATATTATATATTTTTTGTTTTGAATTCAAAGTTATAAAATTTTTGTATATTTTGTATTAATTTGTTTTCAAGGTTACATACATAAAGCCTACCACGAGTCAAATAATTTTGTCTAAGACAGATTTGTATTGAAATGCGAACTATATAATGTACCTACTCGTATGTTATACGTCAACCCTTTTCAATTTATAATACCTTTATACTATGTTTATGTAATTAATGCAATACTGTTATATTATATGAAACTACTTGGACTATAATAATCGTATATAATAGGAATATATACATTAGAAGGACATATTTAATCAATAGAGTACAGTACTTCTGTTCCATTTTTAAAGTATTTAAATCCATTTGAACAATGAAATGGATTATGGAATGGAATGTCTTAGATACGTAAGAAGGACATATTTAATTAATAGAGTACAGTACTTCTGTTCCATTTTTAAAGTATTTAAATCCATTTGAACAATTAAATGGATTATGGAATGTCTTAGATACGTAAGAAGGACATATTTAATTAATAGAGTACAGTACTTTTGTTCCATTTTTAAAGTATATAAATCCATTTGAACAATTAAATGGATTATGGAATGTCTTAGATACATTAGAAGGACATATTTAATTAATAGAGTACAGTACTTCTGTTCCATTTTTAAATTATTTAAATCCATTTGAACAATGAAATGGATTATGGAATGTCTTAGATACATTAGAAGGACATATTTAATTAATAGAGGACAGTACTTCTATTCCATTTTTAAATATTTCATAAAACGAAAATTTCGTTTGCGAAATCCGCGACCTTTGAGAACATTTAATATAATATTTCATACATTGTGAAAGTGAAAGGACAGATGCTTTTATTATTTAATTTCAATGTCAATTATAATTCATGAAAATAGCATATTTACTAGAGCTTACTATTTCTTAATGTTTTGAAATACTGGCGTTAATTAGGTCATTGTTAACAAAATTTCAATTCCGTGTACCCATTAAATACATTTACATTTACGTGTACATTTAATACTAATACATATGAATACAAGACAAGTTTTAGATTGGAACAAAGAAATACAACTACTTTGAGAACAATTACTTGCTTTTACTTAACAAGACCTTCGTTTTTATGTTAAAAACGTAAAATGCCAATTAAAATTCTCGATTGTAATGTACACATACAGGTTCGTGACAATATGTATTGATATAGGATACAATGTATGGATATCTATTACACCGATGCGTTGTATTACGCATCGGTGAAGTTATAACCAATTATCAGACATTAAAGTGGTTATTCTTTATAAGCTTCCTGCTTTGCCCGGCTGGATTTTGTGTATTTGGATCAATAAGGGCTCAATCTATTGGTGAAATTCAGTTGGTTAGGTTGTTTGAGTTCATACAGAACTGCCGCCATTTCGTTTTATAAAATATGTACTAGCTGTCCCGGCGAAGTTCGTACCGTAGTATAAGAGTAGTGAACTTAATGCAAAATAAATTTTGAGTTCACTACCTTATTAAGCAGAAAGAATGCAGAGTATGATTATATATCGAATATAGTAGCTTTATTTTTAAAATACGTTCTTTAATATGAGTAGACAGTTTACCGTATCGGGATGAATATTAAATGTTGGACAGTTATGAAAGACAAGAACATTTTGTATAGGATTTTTTAAGCTATTGCATTTTTTTAAGCTTCTATCGCGGGCCTCGAGACCGAATCCAAAAATTCCGTAACGAAAAAAACCTTACGCGTTAGAGCGGGACAGAACGCATACTGCGTATCCACATCTCTCTGACGAGATTGGTGCAGCCGGTGCGCGTTAGAGTGAGACAGTATAGGCGAGTTAGTCTGAGTCTGGTAGAGTGGTAGATTGAATTAATTTATCAAAGAAAAAACTTGAATTAATATCAAAGAAAAAAAATACTGCATAAATAAATAATTATAATTGCATAAGTTAAAAAATTTTTTTTTTGCAATAGCCTTACCGCGGTAGTCCCCGAGTGCCACACGTTTTTTTTTTCGTAATTTGTTCCTCCAATATTTAGTTTAGTTATTCTGGACTGAGACAAATACAACAAATCAATAACCATGACAATCGGTGCAGCCGTTTTCGAGTCATAAGCATCCGAACAAGAGCCTTTGTTTTATATATACTAAAACAATAAGGATATTCAAGAAATAAATTTAATTGTTTTTTTTTATAAAGACACTTAGTGCGTCCATAACAATCAATGTTTTGTTGCCATTGAACTCAGGACTTTCAGGTTAATTGCTTAATGCGTTAACAATAAAGATGTTAAAGTACAGTAGATATTTAAATATGATTCATGTCGAAACAATTAACATTTTTATTCTTGTAATTTCCTTAAACGTTGTATGACAAAAGAGTTTCATTCAGAAATGTTGAGCCTTCATGGATCGCTTCTTTTATATTAAGCATGGGCAGCATTCATTTCCTATATGTTAGCTAGATCAGTATATATTCAAGACTGGAACAAGACTGGAACGGTCCCTATTAAGTTGCAATATTAATGTTAATCGCGGTTTTATTAGGAACGTAGAATTTCGTTTAAAAACAACATCCTATTTATATTTTAATGTTAACATTTTTTACTATACGAGAAATAGGTTTAATATTATTGAACTTTTTTTTTAATAATAGGTTCGATAAGTTTGACCTAGACATTACATTGATTACTAACGAAACACACACGCAGAAACACACAAAATAATATTAATAATCTAAAAATAACAAATAACAAATAATTATGGAAAAAAAAGGAATAAGGTATATTTTAAGTGAGTAATGTGTGTGTGTGTGTTGTGGTAGTAACTGGCCCTGGGTCAGCATTATGCTATGGAGCAGACGTGACACAGCGCTGGTCATTCTGCCAGAGACCACAACAGTTAGTTTGCGCCTCAGTCGCAAAAATAGAAAAAGAATGTAATAATTAATAATGATTGATAATAATTGATGATGATAATGTTGATTATTAATATTTAATGATGATGTTGTTCTCCTTTGTTGTTAATAAAATACATAAATTAACTAATATTGTCGATATTAATACAATTATTTAGATTATAAATCTATACTAGCTTGTATTAGTAAAATAATTTTGGCTATTCACATTAAATTATTTTCGGTGTAATAGAAGGTCTACACGTACATAGTAACACAAAAATAAAACGTTAACTAAAGTTAAGTGGTTGACAAAGTGAAGGACAAGTTTAATTAACTTCACTATATTATATACAGTCAAACCTGAGTAAGTGACAACTGGGTAAGCGAGAAAACTCTATTAATGAGAAAATTTACCGGCTCTCGTCATTTTGCCTCTTGAAACCTCTATAAGCAATACAGAGCAGTGTTGGCCTAGTGGCTTCAGCGTGCGACTCTCATCCGTAGGTTCGATATCCGGCTGTGCACCAATGGACTTTCTTTCTATGTGCGCATTTAACATTCGCTCGAACAGTGAAGGAAAACATCGTGAGGAAACCGGCTTACCTTAGACCCAAACGATGGCGTGTGACAGCCACAGTAGGCCGATCACCTACTTGCCTATTAGATTAACAAATGATCATGAAACAGATACAGAAATCTGAGGCCCAGACCTAAAAAGGTTGTAGCGCCATGGATTATTATTATTAAAACCTCCATAAGTGTGAACTACAGGTTATATTGGACGTCAAACTCTTCGAATCTCTTGTCGCTTTGGTTGTACTCTGGCTGACTTCACAAGTTGTTAGTAAGGTTGTCTAACTATTAAAAACTAAATAATGAATAAAGGAATTAAATAAAATATTAAATAGAATATTAATTATGATTGGAATTTAAATTGAAGATTTTATTTTTTTAACGCATGCACATATTAATAATAATTAATCATATGATATACTTGTTCAATATATTATTCATTATGGAAATAAAGAGGCTATAATAATAATGAATATAGAAGTGGGTCCACAACTGACTTGTCTAATTATAATTATGTGGAAATTATTAGTTATTAAATAATTATAGCGAGTTATTTTTCTGATTTGCGATTTGATATCACCAATTATAAAATGTCATGTATATCATCAATCACCGATGGTTTTATTTAAAATATTAACATAACTTCTTATATAAAATGGTGTTGCAAAAACATGTACATACTAAGAGGAATAATCAACTCGAATCGACAAGTTTATTTAGTAGTTATTATGTAGTTGATGAAAGCAATCATTGATATTGTTGTCACGCCAAGTGACGTCAGATTAGAACAACAATGGCTCGGGTTAATATTGACAATTGGCTTATATGAGAAAATCTCTCGTCAGACATTTCTGTAGAAGGTTTATTAATAAACACTTCGTTGTAGAAGAATTATAGTACAATTAAAATCTAATACAGTGAAAATCTTATAACGACATCGAAGGGACAACTCATATTTGGTCGTATAAACCGATAGTCGTAACAGCCGATGATGTTGTTATGAAGTACCTAATACAATAGAATTCAGCCTTTTATTTTCGTCAATATAACCGGTATATCTAAACGATGTCGTCGAACACGGTGTTGATTGTATATAAAATTCTCGTGTCAAGTAATTAAACTCCTCCGAAATGGCTCGACCAATTTTCGTGAAATTGTGTGCATATCGGTTAGGTCTGTGAATCGGACAATATCTATTTTTCGTCACCCTACATGTTAAGGATGGTCCCACCCCTAAACTTTTTTTACTTTTTAACTTTTTTGTTTTTGTTTTTATTATTTTATGATACAGCATAGAAAAATGCATACAACCCTTAATTTTATTTAATTATTCATAAAATATAAAACAGTCTTATTAACTAAGGTCTCTTTTCATTACCGCGTAAACACAATTTGAGAGAAAAAAGATGAATCTAAGCGAGTTGGATAGGTACTAAAGTAAATATTTTTCATTTAAAATTTGAATTCTGAGGCAATCTAACTTCTTACAATAGGAACAAAACGCCTAAAGAGAACTAAACCTTTTGAGTTAAACCTAGTGTAGTGAATTAAAGTGCAAGTGCGATATCACACACGAACATAGTAAATTCAAAATTCAAAAATCATTTATATAGGTAACACATTGTACACTTATGACTTGTCAGTAAAGAAATACATATTAATGCTTCTAATTTTACATTTAGTATCAGAACTTTATAGAACACTAAGACTGTTAATGAACATTACCTTAGTTTAAGCTATTCACTAGTATTGTAGAAAATTATGTCAACATAATATTCCTTAGAAGCCATAATTATATAGGTTAGATTGTAATTCATGTAAATCAATCTTTCGTGAACTGTATTTTAGAAAAATTCTATAGATTTTATAGAATACATATAAGCAGTTAAAGATGCAAATTGCTGATAATAGCCAGTCGTTTGTCTAACAACCTCCATAGGTTTCCATGTGACTTGTCATTTAGCATAGAAGTTTCTAGTCAATAGAACAGGCTCTACGGCTACTGAATCGATTTATCAAGCCTAACAATTTAAATCGTTCTCAAGTATTTTTATGGACATTTATATTTAATTATTCATAAAATTAAATAAGTCATCTATCTTTTTTCATTACCGCGTAAACACAATTTGACAGAAAGAGACGAAAGTGTACTTTAGCTGTGTTGTTATGAATAAGGATTTGTAACTTTCCATTAAAGATGGTAAAAAAATTATGTTTTTCGTAGCGAAATAAATTTGAGAATTATATGGAAATCCCTTCAGTTATATTTGCTCATATCAAGGCTAAGATAATATTTATATAAAGTGGTGTTTCAATTATTTTATTGTAGTTTATTTTTTTTATTTATAGATATACGATTTGCCTAATCTTTGCCAAATGGTCCCATTTAATTAAGAAATATCAATTTTAATGCTTATAAAGTTTATAATTAAAATATAGGTATACAAATCCATCACGCATCACAATTTTATAACCCCCTAGATGAATATGGATTTTAATTAAAACCGCGTTCAATGATAAAAACCTTAAATTACTGATAAGAAAACTCGTTAACTATCAAAAAATACAATTAACTTTTTAATTGTCTTTTAAATTAACTGACACTTACCTTAGTACCAGGACTGTAGAATAAAGAAGGTGGTTGCTAGCGCTCCGCTCACATTCGTATTCGAATCGCACACAGCCTTGGATTACGTCAGTTTTATTTAGCCTTAGTTCGAAATACGTACACGCGAACCGAAGTGATCGAACGCGAGCTCCAATATATTTCTGTCGCCCTAGTACTCGAAGAATCGGCAAGGATTCTTAAACGTAACAAAGGACCTTCTTAATTTATACCATATAAGGAAGTAGAAGACAGAAAGAGAGTCTAACAAATCTGGACATTATATAATTCTCTTTTGCTACGCGTCATCAAATTTTAAATTTTATCATATCAAGATTTCAAGGAATAAATAAAAAAATACTCGAATTGGCCTAGCCGTCTTCGAGTTTTGAGCTTAGCGTACATACTTAGCATACTTACCTTAGCATACTTACTTACATATTTTGCGATTCATTTTTAAGAATTTTAATCCTGTATCTATATAATGTGTACACTTTGTTATTTATTTTTGAACTGGTTACTTATAATTGATCTATTGGCCTTTAATAATACATATACTTAAGCCGGGTTCTGCGGTTTTTTAATTTTTTTATCGTCGATTAAACGATCTGTGGTTAAATTGCGGTTATATTCCGGATCTGTTAAAAAACTTATTAAAACCAATCTACCAAAGACGTAATAAAATCCGATATATTAATAACCACAGCATTAATTAGATAGATTGCTTTTTTAATAAGAGGAAATTTTAAAACCCAAAATGCTATTTTTAAAACCATGCATGGTATATATTAAAAACTAATTTACCGATTTACGTTGAAATGTATAATGGAATTGATCATGGATGATATTTGAGTGTCTGAGTTTGTGAACAAACATACATACACGAAATTAGTACACGCACTGAGAGGCCTGAATACCCAAATATTATTCAATTGCAAATATATTCCTAGGGTATGCAATCTCGAGATCTCGTGGGAATAAGAATCTTGGTATTCTCGGGTATTGAAGGCAGCAGTAAATTCATCACTCAATGAAAGAGGCAATTCATTTTCGTTTTCTGTTGCGGTGTTAATCTCATTACCAGCCAAAGCGTTTAAGGGTAGTTGGAGGTCGTATCTCAGGGAATACTCCTACGGGAATCTTGTGAAACGGACTGTGGAAGACTTCCAGCCATCAAGGTGATGTTGATGAAATTTTTAATTGATACAGCTCGTACGGTGTTGAAACATGGCAGGATCAACCCAAACAATTCTTCAGAACACTCACCATAGTACACTTAGAAAACGCAGACGCAATGTCTCTGCGTAGAGAGAGAATCAAGCCGATTAGTAATGAAAATTACGATATAATCGTTTGATTTTTTTTTTTTTATTATTTTCCGTACGATATATTAGGCAAATGTACAATTCGTCGCCTTTCAACTGTTTGATGTTCCAAGTAAAACAACTGCGTTTGGATGGGTTTGACGCTCCGAGATACGCTTGTTTATCAAAGAAACATACTTTTTGGATACTACTATATACTATACTGCCGCTTAATCTCGTCAATCGTACAAGATCTTGTCATGTCACGCTTCGGGATTCATCTCGAAAAATGGCACAAGATCTCGCGGAGTCGGGATCTCGCGTCCATTTCCCGATACGTGCGTATTATTTGTAGTGCGTAAGTAAATTAAATTCTGCACGCGCGTTCTAAGAGTATTCAGAGCCGGCAATTAACTCTTAGTATGGCCCGTACTTGTGTGACGAGTACTGAGATAGTTTGACCTAACAATTCTGGCTCGACGTGTTTCTAGGGCTTGATTTTCTCACAGTTGCATTGGCCATGCCTGTAAACTAAATCTCTATTATGAAATAGTAAAATGCCAAGATGTTATATTTTTGTTTTTATAGAGGAACACGGGCAGGAGGCTCATCTGATGTTAAGCGATACCGCCGCCAATGGACACTCACAATGCCAGAGGGCTCGCGAGTGTGTTGCCGGCCTTTTAAGAAGTGATACGCTATTTTCTTAGGGCCCCTGGTGCGCGGAAAAAACTGTCTTAAAAAACCCTCAGTTGTGGAACGACGGACATCGAGGTGAAACGGGTGAAATTTCGGTTTCTGCCTCGACGTCCGATGATAAAACTCAGCTGCAGGTATTAATCCGAAGAAGTCTTCATGTGAACATGTGAACCAGTGTGTGCATGGTTACGATGTTAATCTTATTTAAAAAAAAGCTGTTTATTTATTATAAAGTGTAAAATTTGGGAACCCGTTTTATGTAAAAAGTACCTGTGTCAAAGTTCCCAGCTCTCATAACAAACTTAATAGATAATTCCATAACAATTTTTTTGTTTTTATAAATACATATTTAGGAAATAAAATAAATATTGTAGAAAAGTAGCTATATAAGTGCGTGTGTGCGTTTTTAATATGTGAATTGATTGGCCCTATTCCGGAGGCACAAACTTTTTGAGTAGCAGAGCGGTGTGAGTAAGGGTACCACGAGCAAGTAAGAATAAAGCGTGAATAAACAATCATACTTGATAGTGTGAGGTAAAATGGTATCAAGGGTCGGCAATGGTGTTAGTACAAAATTTGACCCAAGTCATTCACAAATATCCTTGCTAAGGTGTTATTAGTTGCCTTAATGTATTTATACGAAAAAAAACAGTTTTGGATTGACTTAGATGATTATATATTTTTGTAATTTATATATTTTGCTATGGTCTTTGATTATTGATATACAGTTTTGGCCTTGTGGATTTAGCGTGCGACTCTCATCCCTGAGGTCGTAGGTTCGACCAATGGATTTTCTATGTGAGCATTTAACGTACAATTTTAAATTAAAGTGAAGGAAAACATCGTTAGAAAACAGCTTGCCATAGACACAAAAAGTCGACGCCGTGTGTCACAGGAGGCTTACCTACATGCCTATTAGATTGACAAATGATCGTGAAACAGATATAGAAATCTGAGGACCAGACCTAAAAGGTTGTAGCGCCACCTTCCCAAAATGAGCCTATATTCAAAACATATCTTAGGGAATACCAATGACTAACAATAATGTCCGCGAATGATTTATTTGTAATTAAGAATGCATTAAGTATTTCCCGAGCATTTCGTTCAATTTTTTGCGGAAAATTTATTCGTGGCAATAAAATTAATGATTTCGAACTCGGAATGGAATCTTTATAATTTTTCAATTTTTGGTAAGAATTTAATCTTTTAATAACATTTTGTAATTTATCTTTTCGGTTGAAGCATCTCTGAACTTTTATAGATGTATAATTAGTTAGTTCAGTTCGGGAACTAAAATAAGATTATGTTTTTAACGTTTTCATTTGTTACATAAATAGGCATTTAAAATAGGCCCGAGATTTTTCTATATAACGGACAAACAGGCAGGAGGCTCACCTGATGATAAGTGATATGCCCAATGCCAATGGAAACACTAATACCGCTAAATGTGTCTTCAATAAATAACAAATGTGTAATTCCAATACGTTTTTGACGGGGCTTAGGGGGCACAGGTCCTTAATATCTGTATGGAACTTCTAAGTCTTGGCCTAGTGGCTTCAGAGTGCGACGCAGTCCATCCCGAGACACTGACACAGGAATTCGTGCTGGGATAGGGCTTTAATTATACTCTATTTTGTACGGTAGCATTTTATGCGCATAAAATATTGTCTATTATTTCCTCATTAACTACAATATTTTCCTAGCATCCTACTATATAGAATTGAAAATACAGGTTCGTACATTATTTGATACTAAATTCTAGTACATGAAACACATACCGGAAGTAGAGCGTGTTCGTAATTTGAATAACAGGATGTAGTAAAAATCAAATGGGGAGAATTCACCCCGGCGAATGTTATTTCCCACAATTTGCGAAGACATTATCGCGGTCATTCCGTCTGAGTGAACGCAAAGTAATATATGTAATGGAAACGATGACACAAATCTTCGTTCAAAATATTTAAAACATACTATCGCTATGTGTATATTGTTATAATGTTATTTTGATTATATTTTACGTGATGTGGGCATGTCTTCAACAGTCCATAATTAGCCCGCATATCACAATAATCGCTTTTTCGTGTTAAATTTATAAAATACATTGATAAAAGATTATACCTGCATAAAATATTTAATTAAAACAAGTAAATAAAATGAGTTATGGCAATGGCGGTCAGTGGTGACTTTTATTATCAACATAAATTGCAAGGCTGTATTAAACACACTTAACCGAAACATAGTTTAAAGCAAATAGCTAAACATTACTCTAAACCACAGATGATTATATAATTGCAGAACTCTGTGTTACTCTTTTTTTGGGAAGAGATCGACAAGCGATAAAGCCGTCAGCCTTTAGATTGATTACCGTTAGAAAACAAATCAGAAAGTGCCAAGAAGTGTAAATTAACATAATAGAGAATAAACCAATGTATTTTACATACCTTTTTGTACACAATATCCGCAAGGTATGTTTCCTGGTTCTGTCAATTTCATCAAATACAAATCTATTTATTTTGTTAGCTTACAGCCTACATATATAAATTAAATAAAAATAAATCAATGGCGCCACAACCTCTTCAGGTCTTGGCCTCAGATTTCTGAATCTGTTTCATGATCATTTTTTAATCTAATAGGCAAGTAGGTGATCAGCCTCCAGTGCCAAACACACGCCGTCGACTTTTTGGGTCTAAGACATGTTTCCTCACGATGTTTTCCTTCACCGTTCGAGCAAATGTTAAATGCGCACATAGAAAGTCCATTGGTGCACAGCCGGGCATTGAACCTACGACCTCAGGTATGCGAGTCGCAAGCTTAAGCCACTTGACCAACACTGCTCTAGCTAACATATATGCAACAAAAAAAATATACTAAAGATATATTCAAAGATGGAATATATTTACAAAAAGGTTCAAACATTTACAAAGAAAAAAGGGTGCGTGTACTTATGTACGCGCGTAAGAAGTTATACTTCTTTGGCATTATTAAAAATAGTTTTTGATTGCATGCAAATAATTAATTACAATTAACTAAACAAGGACTGGAAAAGTTTAGTTTACATTTGAAAAAATAAATAAATATTTATTATTATTCTCTTACATTAAGTGTAACTTCTTCTTATAGTGCTATCTCCTTGCGAAGGTTGGCGATCATCATGGCTATTTTAATTTTGGATGCCGCGCTTCTAAACAATGACTTGGTGCTTTTGATTAAGTGTAACATAAATTCTATTATTATTCGAATGTTGTTTTTAAATTATGTCCAACGCCGTGCATCTTCCATGAGCATGTTTTCTGTTAATTTTGTGTGACGGTGCGCGCGCATCGTAAAATTTCACCCGCATCAATTTTTCATAACACGCCTAAAGAAGTATAACTTCAAAAAAAATATGAATTAGTCAATACATTTAACTAATTCGGCTGTGATGGTGTGAAAGTGAGTGGTATGTGTTAATAAATTCTTTAATTCTCTTCTTTATTAGACTAACAGCGTTTAATTTGGCTAATTACAGGCGTATTTGTTTACGGGTAGGGCTTGGAGCTTATTTGATTTTATTGAGGTATCGCATGATAGGAGTTATTTTGCACCTAACCTAGTAACAGTCCAGTAACGTGGACAGTTAAGCAAAAACGGTTTAAAGATATAAATAAAATTAATATGTAATTAATACAAATTAATTTTATTTATAACTATTTAGTACATTTAGATTTAGCTTTAAATAATAATTATTTATAATCTATTGTCTTCTATAAGTTTTATAAACATTAGTAAATAAATAAGTAGTTACAAATTTTAATGCATATAGAACTAGATATATTTGTTTCCATACATTTTTTTTTTTATTCACAAGATTCACAGCACAACACAGAAATAGATGTATATATACCATTATGGGCCAATTACAAATCTTCACATACAGTTTTTTTTTACAAGAAGGTAAACATGCCAAATATTTTTAGTTTGTTATACAAAAAAGAAAAAAAAACGGAATCTAAATCTCAATGCATTTCATTCATCATGGTTGAAATAATTTTGTGTTAAAGCTTTCCTTGCTGTCACCACACTCTCATTACCCTTTAAGTCCTTGTGGCAGTGTACCTTTAACGCTGGCAGCATTCTCGCTGTATTGCGATACTTATTCGTTGAGCTAGTAAAGCAGCTCTGGGGTCACCGGTACTATCTACCTGGCGCTAACTGAAATCTTTAGTAAGCGTCTCTGCACTTGAACAGCACGGCCAAACAGTCTCTACTCCAAAGGGAACAAAATCGAAAATCGTTGGAGGAAAGCCTCTTGAATTTCCGCTTGCTACGAACGCGCCAGCATTTTTGCTTCTCCGGAGGTGAGAAGGGGCTAATGTGTCCACACAAGTAGCCTTCCCAAGAGATTAACGACATCCCATACCTGGCAACGAGATAATTTATCCCACCTATTTTTAAAAGAGTTCAAAGAGGGTGCACTAATTACACTTGCTGAAGCCTATACATGTATAAGAAATTTGATTTTAATTAGCGCTAAATAAATCTTTAATTCCAACCCACAAATATATGAAGTATTATTTAATCATAATTTGTATTTATATCACACTTGTGGTTTACCCGGCAACACACTTGCGAGCCTTCTGGCAATGTAGCACACACACATTCGTGGGCGGTGATACGACTTAACATCAGGTGATTCTCCGGCCTTTTTACATACAGTTACATAAATAAATACATGAAACCCTTCTATTCTGTGTATGTGTTTAAAAGGAATACTTTGATATTGATACAAGTTCTACTTCAATAGAGGCGAGAGGAATTCTCGTAAAGCCTATTTTCCTAGTACATACCTGAATTGACCTATTTCCGCTTATCTCGTACTAGTGAATAGTGGATGCGAATTTCCAGTTCGCAATTCAATATTCCTCATCGAATTTCCTAAAATGTTGATGTGTCGTAAACAGTGATAAATTTATAAGTAAGTGTTTATTACTGACCAGAGCAGTGTTGGCCTAGTGGCTTCAGCGTGCGACTCTCATACCTGACGTCGCAGGTTCGATCCCCGGCTGTGCACCAATGGAAATTCTTTCTATGTGCGCATATTACACTTGCTCCTCTTTAGGTCTACTAAAGAGATTGTAGCGCCACCGATTTTTTTTTTAATACTGACCACAATTGATAAAAAAAGAACAAATAATTGCAAAACGAATTTCAATTTTTATCATACTATTATAAATCACAAATATATATTTATCATAGGCTACACGGAAAACAGATATAGTTGAGATTTATTTAAATATTCATACGAAACTTCTGAACATCTAAAAAGTAAGCAATCGCATCCTATTAATCTTAATTGCTATGATTTCGACACAACTCAACTTAGCTATATTATTTACGTCCCGATTGTAGGTATTCTTTTCATCCTATGGAACTAGCACGCCAATGCATGGCGTTGCCGCTACTAGACAGTATGGATGAATTTGCAAGTGTGTTAAATTTATTGACTCATTTTACCTCAATTTGTTTGTATGGTAAAATGGGTTACTTAATTATTTACGTTTCCCTTGTACTTTTACGTTAATCTGCATATCGGCACATATATTTAAATAGAAAAAGTAATATGATAACGTTTATGTTTGTGAACGGGTGCTACTTGTGATTGGTCGTACTTGAATTCGTGTATGCGGTGATGTTAGTTGTTTCGACTGTGTATTTGCGTGTTGTTCCCACGAGAATGTAAGTGCGTGGTCTTATTTCTCTATGCCTCCTGCTGATAGAGGACAAACCTTTGTTTTTAATTTATTTTATTATTATTTATTACTTACGATGTCATGTGGAACATGGTGAAATGGTTGCAGCTCCTTACAAACGTTGTGTAAAAGAATGGCGGAGAGTTTATTGCCAGTTCTTCTCTTCCGTTCTACGCTCTTGATTTGAGAACTGGCAGTAAATGTAAAATTAGAAGCTTTTCATATATATTTAGTTTTTGACGTTTACATTTTTTTATCTATATGAATAAATGATTTTACGAAACCTTGATAGAGGATTAAAATACAAAAATGCAGGTAATATTTGTTTTCTAATTACAGTGTATGAAGTCATACGTGGAATTCGAGGTATGTAACGGCGCGTACGAGGTGTCATGTCCCGACGCAAGGTGCAGCACCAGCGCAGCGCTATCTATCGACGAGATATCGAAACTTGTTAATAGCAATCTCCTGGAGAAACATATTAAGTTCCGGATTAATCATGGTGAGTGGTATTATGGTGTTAAGAAATCTAAAATTGTATTTTTATAGTTATACTTTATGCGCGTTAGGGAAAAATGATGAGAGTAAATTTTTACGATGCGCGCGCACCGTCACAAAAAACCGACACCCTGAAGTTAGCTATGGTCATCACTTTAGTTTTTTCTATTGTTAGTGTCGTTTTTTATACAAACGTAGAATAAAATTTTTGAAAAGATTTTTTATCTGGTTACGCCTAAGAAGTATTACATAAGTACACACGCGTTTTTTTTTTATATCCTGGGTATACAGAGCACCTTATAACGTAAGTTTAACAATGAATACTATTCACATGAAACCTACACAGTTGCCCGTGCAGACTGAGAATCTAGCTGTTACCACTTTTTTTTTTCTTTTGGTGCCTCTTCATTAGTGGAGGCTGGCCGTCAGTCTTTTGAAGTGTGTTTTGTCCTGTGCCAGATGCAGCAAGCAACTCTTTTTCACATCCACTCCCTAACGAAGCCATAATTTTTTTCCTTCTATCACACGCCGTTTTCTACTCGACGTCAACACAATAAAGGACGTGTTCAAAAAATGATATTACTTAGATTTGTAGTGTGTAATATACACATATTGTGTCTGTACAAGTTATAAAGTTCTGTGCATCAATAGTCCAGTCAGTCAAGACAATTAATTCATTATAATTCCAAAAGTTTTCAAATTTTGATGTAAGGTCGGGAGTGGTATTAAAACAAACTATAAAATTTTGCAACCTGCTCTGCGGTCCGGAACATTGTTAAAAATGCAATAAATGATAATTTGCTTAGTTCTTGAGACCAAAATTCCAAAAGTTCTGCAAAGTTGGAGTGGTGTTAAATATATTATTTTACATCACGTGTCAAATTTGCAACCAATTTAAGTGTACGGAACATTTTTTGTTATTAAAAATTAATGTTTTTCTTTATTAAACTGAAGGAAAACGTTCCAAAAGTTCTGCAAATTTGACAGATATATCGAAAATAAAATAAATAACAAAAAATGTTCCGTACACTTAGGTTGGTTGCAAATTTTATACGTGATATGAAATATTATATCGAAAACTTCCCCAAGTTTGCAGAACTTTTGGAATTTTTTTCACGACCATACAGCAAAAATTAATTTAATTGCAATTTTAACAATGTTCCGGACTGCGGACAAGGTTGCAAAATGAGATTTATTGTCGTCCCAATGTACCATTCACTTGACCGAAGTTTGAAAACTTTTGGAATTATTATCAAATTTTCGATTTCGAATGTCTATAATGACTGGTGTACAAGCCAGGAGTGATACTTCAATTGAAGGTATTTTCGGCCAGTCTCATGTCCAACGTATACGTGGGTATACGTGTCAGACACAGTATTATATATTACGCATAAGGCGAAGGAACTGGATTCGAATCACGGCGGAAAATTATTTTTGGAATGTCGTACTTCCTACTCTATTAACAGTTAACGGCTTCATATTTATTTTTAACGTCAAAGAGATTTTATCCATAGTGAACAAAGCAATTTCAATCTATTCATAACTTGAGTTGCAGTAAAGCTTACAAAAGCTCAACACGTGGAGGCTATATCGATTGACTACGCCAATTATTGCACCCCTAGTGGGGTTTTTCGCTAGTGAACGTGATAATTATCCCTTTTGTAGTATTAAATAAATTATGTTATAATAATTTTGTATGAAACGATTAATCTATCTTTACGTATTTGTATGTAAGTATGTTTGTAACGAATTGGCTTAAAAAGTACTGGACCGATTTTAAAAATCCTTTCACCATTTGAATGCTACATTATCACTGAATAATATAGAGTATTTTAATTGCTTGAAAAAATGACGATCCTAAGGAGGATCAAGGATAAGAACTAAAACTACAATGTTACCCAAGGTGTAAAGTAATGTCTATAAAATATATTTCATCACATGCGCTGCGAAAACTATTGATCATCGAACAAAAAATGTTCCACAATATTAAAGACCATGTCATTATCTACAAAAAATGTCGCAAAAGCTTGTATAAATATAAATGAATCGCAAAATGTGTTGCTTAGCTCAAAACTCAACGAAGCTTGAACTAATTTGACTATTTTTTTATTTATTCCTTGAACTGTGAAGTTTTTATGGAGAAAAAATATTAATTTAATTTAGTTCTTAGGGATTCATTCTGGTAAAGAGAACAGTCTCTATGGAGTATCAAATCTAAATGTTGGTAGCTAACGCTAGGCTCAGTAAAAAAAACAAAGGTGAAACGAAGTTTGTTTTGTTAAAATAATATAATCGTGCTACTCCTGCTCATTCCTGGCTCTGCCTTGCGATTCTGTAACTCACTTTACGAACTCACACAGCTGTTTTCGCATCGGCTGTCGCTCTCAAATCAGTCGTGAAGCAGTCATTAATTATGATTTGGCATTCTGATAAACAATAAACTACAAGCTCCCACCTTTTCAAAACCGCTGTGTGAGTTACAGAATCGCAGGGCTGTACCAATTGATTTTTGTCTTTCTTCACGCAAACGTTTACCACTAATTCTCGGAGGCGGCAGACGGTTTGAATAATGGCTTGTACCAATTTTGTAACAAATACTACGTAACAGGATGTAATTTTTTGCCTGTCTCCAAATAATTTAGCGGATGTTAAGATATACTTATTATTCTTATTAATGAACATTAATAGTTACTAATGATGCCTAAATAACAAACAATATGGTGTTTTTTAATTTACAAAAATTGTTTGTTGAATATGATTTTCTATTCTACTGAAAAGTGATTTAAAAAATACATGCATTATAATTAAAACGCATGACTATTCGCAGTTGGTAATGAAAATTTATACACCAATAACGCCCCACTGATTTTGTATGGGAATTTTAGCAATATTAATCAAATCAAAATTTATTTATTCATAAAGGTTCCATAGCAGTAGAGTATTTGTGGACCGTGCTTTGCGATTGCTCAAACTTATTCAGAGGATCAGAGAGTTTTTTAAGCCTCTGAATTGTTGCATTTTGTTACCTATCTATATTTATTCACATAAAATAATAAACGGCACAAATATAAGAGTCTTTCCTCCAACTTCGATCTTGTTCTCTTTGGAGTAGAGACTCTTGGGCCGTGGGGTTCAAGTACACAGGCGCTTATTAAAGACTTAAGTTGACGCCTAGTAGATAGTACCGTTGACCCCAGAGCTGGCACTTTCCAGGCACAACGAATAAGTATCGCAATACAGCGAGGAAATGCTGCCAGCGTTAAAGGTACACGGGACCAAACTTTTTAAATTTGTTTTAATTTTCTTTTAATTATTTATACTATTACTTTGTAGGTTAAGAAAATTTTAAATACTGTAATTACCTGTCAATAGGTAAATTTTTCTAAACATATATTTTGTTTCTTGGGGGTTCTCTTTCATATGTTTTTACAATCAAATTTTTCTACAACTATCTAAGAATCTAATCTAAGAATAATTGTACACGTGTCATATCAACGCAATTTTCTGTTATAACTTTGCTGTGTCCTCACGGTAATTAGGATATATTTACCATATCCCACTCAAAAGTTTTCGAACCACAAACCTTCAGCATTATACTAGTACACTCGTAGATATTGTTTTTTTTATAAAAATATACGGTTACACAAGTGAAAGTGTAATGATAAATTGTCATCATAATATTCCGTTGAATAATACCGGATGGGATTTATGAGGAAGAATAAAATTGATCAATACTTAATAATATATCATATACTAGCTTCTTTCTGAGCAGTGTTGGCCTAGTGGCTTTAGCGTGCGACTTATCATCCGTGAGGTCGTAGGTTCGATCCCCGGCTGTCAACAAATAAACTGCTTATGTGCGTGCATTTAACATTTGCTCGTACGGTGAAGGAAAACATCGTGAGGAAACCGGCTTGCCTTAGTCAAAAAGTCGACGGCGTGTGTCAGGCACTGGAGGCTGATCACCTACTTGCTTATTAGATTGACAAATGATCATGAAACAGATATCTGAGGCCCAGACCGAAAAAGGTTGTAGCGCCTCTGATTTATTATTTGCTGAACTATACGTTCGTGAAGATTCTTCTTCTCATTTTGTGTTCGGGGTGTGTCATTAACCGGGGAAATAAAGCATTGGCCTAGTGTCTGAACACGACTCTGAAAACTAGGGTCATGCGTTTCTCTCTCTTATCTCCGGCTATTTACTGCCAGTTCTTCTCTTCCTTTCTACGCTCTTGATTTTAGAACTGGCAGTAAATGTAAAATTAGAAGCATTTAATGTATATTTCTTTTTTGACGTTCATAAGTGTACATTGTGATTTGTGTTACCTACATGAATAAATGATTTTTGACTTTTTCTTTTTTTTATGTATTAACCCTTGTTCGTACTGTGAACACGATTTAATTAATAAAAATATATATAGACATTGGACGCATTAATCACGATCATTTGTTAATTAAGTGAGGAATATGAAATTCTTACAAGAAGTAGAGATTTAAAGGAATGTAGCGGATAGAGGCAGGAATTAAATTCCGTAGCCGTGCGGAAACCCTATAGGACTCGTCAAGACAGTAATAGTAGAAGAGTTATGTGATGGGATTTGTATTGCTTACACGTATTATATTCTAACGATTCATTTGTTTTGGTTTAGTTTTAAAAAGAGAGCACGGAGTGCTCGCTTTTTATATAAATATCGTGATTTTTCTATTACGATTGGTATTCGATTTTACGTCTTGTTTGTTTGTGGTGAGATTACAGAAGGTTCAATTAGCAAGAGACGTAATTAATTGTAAATTAATGGGTATTTGAACGGCTTTTAAGAAAAAGACTAGTTCGTATTTTGAAGAAAACTTTGTTTATCAAATACGGGACGAGGTGGGAATAGATTTGCAAAATATATTTTATTCTTTTTAAAACCGTTTTATTAATAATAGCGATATTTTTAAACACTATTAACATAATTAACACTTGAAAGAAATCTTATAAAGACGATAATTATTTTTGAAGTTTAATAAAATAATTATGACTTCATACCGTGACAAATTACTGCGAAGGTGTGAGATCATCTTTAATAAAATTATGAAAACTGGACGTGTAAATATACAATTTGTTATGTACACAATGATGTTGCTAGTACGTAATCATTTGCCGCCCAATTTGTAAGCGTCCAAAATATTAGTGTATCTCTCAGCTGTCGCTCTAGGCATTCTACTTTAGGGGACTACTCTTCGACCGACAAAGTATTGGTTAGACGGAATTGCTATGTCTGGTCTTCGGTATGACATATATGAATTAATAGGAAAATATCATATCAAATTAATACGACATTTGCATGCCTATATATGGCTGATTGTGCGGATTTTTATAATTAATCGATCTAATTGTACCACTATCTTGGCAAATAAACGATTATTATTAATTACTGTAATCTTACCAAATAAAGCACGGAATGCGTTTTGACTAGGAATTTACCAATAATGGAAGACGCCGTTTCACGGTCCCTTTATGAAGGCCGAATCATCAATGTTTTCTTATTTATACGTTTATTTTTATTTCAAATGCTCTTTTTGTCCATAGTTTTAGATGGTAACAAGGACTTATTATTAACATAAATCAGTCCTTACTTCATGATTTTACAAGTTAAATTTATTTATTTTATTATTTATATTATTTATATTATTTATTTTAATATTTTTATTAGTTATTTATTTATTTATTTATTCCTTATTTCCTATTTTTACAGTAACTTAATACTAATACAATAGAAAACTAACTTAAAACATAATATAACCATAACAAGTAAAAACTTAAAAACCTAAACAATTCTATAACTAATTATAAATAATGAAATTCTTGTGAATTCAGCCAGTGTGCAACTAAATATATCCGTCTCACAAGCAATAGTGTTTAGGGTGCGCAAAACACGCGTAAATGGTGCTTCTCTAAGCAAGTTCGTCCGCGCCCGAGGCACTGCCAGCAATTGCGACCGCTTACTCCGCCGAGTGTGGTTATTTGGCACACGCAGCCCCAGTCTTTCCAATATTTCCGCATTATATATTTTACCTCTAAGGATCTTAAAAAAATATAGCGTGATAGTAAGGTCCCTCCTTACCTCTAACTTGTTGTATCCAACCATGCCCAAGACAAACAAAGTTGGATACATTATTGGGTAAAATGGGTACACTCCATACAACCTCATGTATATGTATCTCATAAATTTATTTTGGATGCGCTCCACCATTAGAGAATATTTTTTTTCTTGTGGGGCCCAAATCATAGAATTATATTCCAAGTGGCTCCTAACAAGTGCATTATACAATGCCATTACCGCTTTTATATTTGAAAATCCTTTGGCCATACGCAAAATAAACCCTAAATTCCTATAAGCTTTTTTACAAATAATTTTTATGTTATCCCGAAAATTTAATTCCACGTTTAAATGAACCCCTAGGTCTTTTATTTCGGCTACTCTTGGAATTGGCTGTTTCTCAATGTTATAATTATAAAGAATCGGTGTCCGTGCTCTGGAAAAAGAAATAACAGCACATTTTGCAGAATTAAGCTGCAGTCGATTTTTCCTGCACCAATTTACTACCCGATCAATATCCTGCTGCAATTGTAGACAATCTTCCTCACTATTAATCGGCCGTGATAATTTAAGATCATCCGCGAACATTAAACATTTTGCCTCTTCTACTACCCCTGGTAGATCATTTACCATTAACAAAAATTCTAAAGGTCCTAAATTGCTCCCCTGCGTCACGCCAGACCAAGTGTAATAGTTCCTAGATTTAATGCCATCATATTCCACATACTGCTCCCTATCTGTCATGTGACTTGCCATAAACCGAATCAATGACGCAGTGAAGCCAACTTTTGCTAATTTCATCAAGAGCACGTCGTTATCGACCGTGTCAAATGCTTTTCGTATATCAAAGTAGGCTGCATCAACTTGTCCTCCACTATCCACAACTGGTACTATGCAAGTCAAGAAGCTTAATAAGTTGCTCGTGGTACTTCTTGCTGCTCGAAATCCATGTTGTGAGTCAGAGAGTTGAGATCCTACCTGATCAAGAATGCACTTTTGAAGCGCTGACTCCATTACCTTCGCTGGTGTTGACAAAATCGCCACCGGTCTATGATGGTCTACTTTGTCACTTTGTCTACCTTTAGGTACCGGAACCACTTTGCTAATTTTCCAACGATCTGGGAATGTTGACGCTTTAAGGCTAAGATTGAATATATGGAGAAGGGGTTCCGCCAATACTGCCCGACAGTCTCTAAAGATATACGGAGGTATACCATCAGGCCCCGCGGACTTTTTTGGTTTTAAACGTTGTAAGGCATTTCGTACCTCCTCTAATTGCAACTTATCTACGTGAACCAATGTTCCCCCACTTCCATAATCCGCCTCCGCAATAGCTTTCTTAACGTCAAGCTTGGGCTTTTGCGTAACATACACTGAACTGAAATAATTAGCGAATTCCTCTACCCTCTTATCCATAGTTAACTCTTTTCCGTTACTAACAATACCCCTAGGCTGTCTTTCAGCCCTTTGGCTCTTTACAAATTTCCAAAATGACCTAGGATTTTCCATGACGTTCGTTTCAATAACTTTCCGATACCTATCAAATGCCTTAGCAATCCCTACCTTTACCTCAGCCCTACACAAGCTAAACGCTTGGTAGTCACATTGCAACTTAGTTCTCTTATAACGCTTATGTAGCTTAGCTTTCCATTTTATTTTACGAATAATTTCATCATTATACCATTCCGGATACGCGTGTTTTGAGTGAACATATCCTTTTAGGGTTTCTTTTGGCACACAATCGTCAAAGATAGTATTTAAAATATTATAAAAGTTATCTAGACTCGCATCTAAGTCCGAAGAAAATATACTACACACTTGCGTTAAAGTTAACTAATTTAGTCCGAAGCCCCCTTACGTTTTGATAGAATATATCAATTGGTTTACTTCCACCCTTCTTTACTTTTGTTCGATCTCCGAAACCACACCCAATCACAAAATTCTATATTTACTGGCCAATTTTCAGGTTGACAGAGTACCTTATATTCACTTTCTGGTACACCAATAATAAAAGAAGCATAGTCCCTCTCTGTTTTATGATTTATCTTTTCTACGCTAACTGTCACATTTTTGTTATATATTTTTTTCACATAGCTTTCCAAACATTCCACCGACGTTTCCTTTTTTAAGCGCCATACGTGTAAAAACTTCTTCCGCTCGGTCCCTTCAATCTGTATAGCGTTTCTGCAATCACCCTTTTTTACCTCTTTTCGAGGGTATTTGCTCCGGGGACTGTCATCGCCATTCAACTTTGCCTTGGTTTCCAACATATTACACTTTTTTCGCAATTTCTCCTTTACTTTAATCGTTGGCAATCCGTTTTGGTCTTCAATTTGTATTGACGCCGACGTCGTGGCCTCACATTCCTTCATGGACGCATCGGTAATTTGGCTATTATGTTTTAGGACATCCACAAAAGATTGCACAGGTGTCGTTGTATTCAAACCGGTCGGCTTATTTATTATTTCCTCGCCAAGTAGATCGCATTTTGTTTTTTTTTCGACTACCCTCATTATTTCCCGTAATTCTTTTAATTCCAATTCAGCATTAATGAATCTATTTTGTAGCTCATTATAGTCTTTTTTCTGCTCTTCAAAGCGGTTCAGCATGTCTTGCCTAAAATCCTTCATTTCTTTAAGCAAGTAACTGAAATAATTCTCAACAAGAACATCATTTTTTTGAGGACTTACGCTTTTCGGTGTTATAGTAATTTGAGACCCTTTACGATTAATTTTATCCACCTTGGAAGCGTAACACAAACATTCTGGACACCTCCACAAATCTTTCTCATGCTGATTCATCATCACCAATTTTTCTTTGCTTATATTTAAACACTGAATATGATACATATTACCGCATTTAAACTTAGAACACTTCAAGTACAAAGAATTATTAATTCTGTTTTTACAGTTCTTGCATTCCATTTTTGCACCCAAATTAAAACAACTGACTACTTAGTCAAACAAAAAATAAACAAAAAATACGTCCGTCTACCGTCGTCGCACGGCGAAAATAATTGGTTTTTTTCATATACGAGGTTATCATACAGTGACGATATGTTTTAATACAGGCTTCTAAAATCCACAACGAAGTTATCGAAGTCGAAGGCCTGAACTGCTTCAAGAAAAGGATGGTCGTGTCGCCTTTTTTGCTTGGCATTGCCGTGCCTCCAGATAAATTGTCAAAGATTGATTTTTATAACAAGTACTAGCTGATATAGCTGACCCGTTGACTGAAAACGTTTGTTTTGCCATGTGTATTATTTCCTGGAAACATTATTTTAGTTAAATAAAAATAACTATCTACAATAATAATAAAATAGGGGTTTTTCGTAGAGGGGTGAAAATTAGGGTTTGTATGTTGTATCATGAAAAAATAAAAACAAAAAATTGGTGTGGACACCCCTTATCACTTAGGGGTTTGTAAGATAGATAGTAGCCGATTCTCAGACTTACTGAATAAGAATATAAAATTTCATAAGAATCAGTTGAGCCGTTTCGGAGGAGTATAGATGACAACTACCATTGTGACACGAGAATTGTATATATAACATTAGATATCTTGCCTTTGACAATTCTAGAACGCATTTTTAGGTATAGACATTGATAAAGAGAAACCAGAAACCTTTTTTAACCGGAAAAAGACACCTTTCTTTAAACGTTCATTTTTATGTAATATTCTATAGATAACCATGTGCATGGTTAATGTAACCAGAGCGTGACGCGATAATTGCATGCAACATGCCATTGGCATGTGCTAACGTTATGCAATTTTTTTCAATTCTAATCATTCGGTCATACGCAATAGAAGTGGTGTTTTGGCGCCTTATAACTCGCCATTATAGAGACGCTCTTTTTAACTGCCTTTAAAAATCATAGGAGGTAATTTTATAATTGATTAATTTGACAAACATTTCATATAAGTTTAATTTTGCAATATTTGTGGAAAAAAATAGATAAAAACAATCCTTGATGCGGATTATATATCATGCTACAATTTCAGCTCGATCGGTGCAAAACTTCTGAGTTTTTGAAGCGTACACATACCAACATATAATTTATATATACATATATATATAGATATTAACTAAACTGAATATAAATAATTTCTAAGGCTAAATCGGAGTAACGTAGGTTATTTTTACCCCGTTCCATAAAGTTGTTACCAAATTTCATTAGTACGTCCAATTACTTTAATCGTGCAATCAATTTTTACTTAATTAAACCTTTACGAGCAAGGAAAGTCAAACGAAGGGTCGCGTGTTCGCAAACAGCCCAGCCCTCTCGTTATGAGGGCAACACCCGAATACTATCACAGTTAAATGTAAAACTATATTGTAAAAATTTATCTTTCCGGCTGGTTTGGTTATGTCGTTGAAATTTTAATTACATACATACATAAACTCTTTATAAAGAATTTCAAGGCACTGATCATTTTATTCGTTATAGAGACTTTTCGTTCGGAAAGAGAAAAAACAACCAGATTAACGCCCGAGCCCAATAACCTATCTCAATGAGGATTCCATCCATCTGAGATAGAGTAACCAATCGACGGATTTTAATAGCCATCTGTCGATACAAGCTATCCATGGGAGGTCGTATCGGTGTCTGTGGATAGACCTTTGTATGAAAATGACAGTTGACGAAAGCTCGATTTCAACAGTTATTTATTTTAACAGATTTTAACTTACACCAGTTTTTTTAATAATTAAACAATCTGAGATTGTGGATTGATTATTGGGTTTTGGCGTTAACCAAATACAATAATTTCGTAAACCAAAAACTTGGCGTTAAAAAGAATGGCGAAGAGTCTCTTGCCCGCTCTACGCTTTTGACTTGCGTAGTAGATGTAATTTTAGGATCAATTTAACATCTTTTCTGTTGACGTTCATAAGTGTATTTGGTTACCTATATCAAAGTTATTTTGAGTTTGAGTTTAATTTTTATTTGTTTTATCGTTTTTACGCAATAATAGCAACATTAAATGCGATCTATATTTATATTTACCAAGATGTTTAAAATTTAAAAACCTACTGCAGTGTGTTGTGCCAATAATTTCCCCTGAGACGGCTCAGTACTCGCTTTGTGTTACAAAATATAACCTCTTTACGCCTAAAGGATTTTCAATCTATTCACACGTGTCCTATATATGTGAGAGACTATGTTGTACATATACTGTTTGTCTTATTTAACAGTCTCTCTTATAAATTAACGTAATAAAAACAGGCGTGAGTTAATTATTAAATTAAAGTATAATTACGATAAATCTTAGTTAAATATAACTATTATGTAAATAGATCCATTAAATCATTAAGAACAATCCGCCATCAATCATCTCGACGTAACTCGAGTTATGGATACTATGTCAATAAATAAGTTCATATAACAAATATATTATGTTATGTGATTGCTATAATTATAACCACTAAGTTAAGAGCTATTCTTATGCATTGAAACCTATGCTGTCTAATACATCATCAACATCGGACGTCGGGCAGTTTTTGCCGCGCACCAACCACCTCTATATATATGGAACCAGCTTCCCACTGAAGTATTACCGAACCAATTCGACTTAGAGTCCTTCGAGAACAGAGTGTACCAGTTCTTAAAAGGCAACGTACTTGCGAGCCTTTTGGTAGGTATTGAGTTTCCATGGGCAGTATCACTTAACATCAGGTGAGCCATTTGCACGCAAGTGACGGTGTCTTCGACGTACATGTGAGAGGTATACACAGTATACACTGAAGGGAACGACTGAGAACGAAGAACCAACGAAGTGATTAAAGCACTGAAAGCTTATCAACTATAGATACTTGCAATCTTCTTGAGCATTAAACAAGGGAGTGGGGGTAATTTACCAATCACGCGATCGACACGTCACTCTCCCGCCGTCTCCCCCCTCCCAGTGATACCTAAAATCGCTTCTGCGCAGGCAAGGACATTTGTTCAAGATGTTTGCCGGTATCTGTACTTATTTAAAGGTGCGCTTCAAATAATGCCTTAAAAATTGTCGTACATGATCATGTCGTCAGACGTCGAAGTGATACAAAAATCCACGACGTTTGTCATAGAAAGTTAATTCTACTTATATAAATAAATTTGGCATTTATATTTAAGTTAAATATATTTAAATTAAACTCGTCTATCTGATATCGTTTGATAGCTCTAATTTAACATAACTTTCTTATAATACTCGTGTCTACTTTGAAATGTTTTAGAAAGTTTGCCCCAAGGCTTTTTAATTTTATCTAGTTACAAATAAACTTATACATACATTGTTATTAATCATCTGATAAAACTTTCGCTACATCTCTTTCTATCGTTTTAAAGGCCAATGCGTGAATTCTTTTATGTGATAGATATATACATACATTATGTACAGTGTGTTGGAAGGACCCCAAGAAGACGATGTGTGTCAGGCATAGAAGGTTGATCACTTATTAGCCTATTCGAAAATAATTTAAAGAGACTAAAGTTGTAGAGCATATGTATGCGATAAAGTAAAACCTAATTAGGATTTTTAGAGACGGATATAGGTCGTCATAGTTTTATGTAAATTGACTTGAAGTGTAACGACTAGGTATAGGCCGCAAAAGCTCTTGCAAAATTACACGAAATCCACGCGGGTGATGGAGCAAGAGTAAATAAGTATAAATATAGTTTAAAAAAACAAAAAAACACGCTTTTAAAGCACATCAAACTACATTTATTTTCCACTTTTTAGTCGTAGCAGCAATACGTGTTGTCTCAATTTAATCGTATTGCTTTGTGGACTTAAAAAAATTCATTGTTTTTTCGAGATAAACCTATGAAATTATTATATTGTCGCTGATTCTTTATAAGTGTACAAAGTTTGAATTAAATCTGTCCGTTTAAAGTGGGTCAAAATCGAGTTCGAAGGAGTCGGTTACATACATACAGGTGAAGCTAATATAAAGCGTGCAAAAAGTATTGATACGCTAAAATAATTTTGAGATGCTTGCTAATTCCATGCATTTTAGTTTTATTGAGGAAAATATTACTTAATTTAGGAAAAGTTATGAAGCTAAAATTGTATTTTATAGTATATTTCCTTAAATAAACTAATTAATTTCTCATCGGAATTGCATTCTTAAGAAATACAGTCAAAACCGTTTACGACGACATCGATTAGATCAACATACTGGTTATATCGACCAAAATCATATAGTATAAGATCCCGCTATACAACGACCTTCACCGAGATGCTTATTTAATGAAACTTATTTTATATTTAATTTAATATGTCAATAAATATAATCCATATGGGTTGCCTAATATATGTATCACTATAACCTTCTTTTATACTAAAGATGTATATATATACTTTAGTGTCACATAAAAAATATACACATAAATAATTAATTGATTAAAAACAACCTAACGTTTGCATATTCTGTGGGCTTCATACTTTCGATTGGTATAGAATTTATCTAATAATCATACCGGTGAAATGTTTAAAAAATATTTTTTTTTTAATATTAATTAAACATACTCTGGACTGAAATTTGCTAGGCAACCCATATGGATTATATTTATTGACATATTAAATTATATATAAAATAAGTTTCATTAAATAAGCATCTCGGTGAAGGTCGTTGTATAGCGGGATCTTAGACCAATAAGGTGGGAACTGACCAACGTTACGAGGTGTAATTTAACATGTAATGTAATGTTACACAGCGAGCATTCGTGCAGTCAGTACGTCGTGTTACGGGGAAAAACAACGTAACACGACGTACTGACTGCACGAATGCTCGCTGTACAATATTACATTACATGTTACATTACACCTCGTAACGTTGGTCAGTTCCCACCTATAGGTCCCGGCTGAATTCTATTGTACATATTAGGTTATTAATAACAACGTCATCAGCTGGTACGACTATCGGTGTTTACGACCAAATATGAGTAGTCCCTTCAATGTCGTTATAACAGATTTTGACTGTATTCTTATTAATTAGAGATAATTAAATTGACTCCAAATACGCAATACCATTTATTCTTTGCACAAGAGATCAAAATCTCGCTATAAATTTAAGTATAAACTCTTTATTGTAGTAATGTTTACATTTTCTCTTGACCTTGTTGGTTTTGGCAAATTTTATCGTTTCATCGTTAAATAAATTTAAACCACGTATTGCGTTCTTTATATGTATTTATAAGCTTTAAAAATTGTTCAAATGAATAAAAGTCTTGGTAGGAATTTTACACGTAAGTAATGGTTTGTTGGTGCCCGTTTTTTATATAGATATCGTTTACAGTTAGCGTGGCTTCAGCGTGCGACTCTCATACCTGAGGTCGTTAGTTCGATCCCCTGCTGTGCACCAATGCTTTCTATGTGCGCATTTAGCATTTGCTCGAACGGTGAAGGAATACATCGTGAGGAAACTGACATGTCTTATCCCCAAAACGTCGACGGCGTTTGTCAGGCACTGGAGGCTGATCACCTACTAGATTTAAAAATGATCATGAAACAGATTCAGATATCTGAGGCCAAGACCTAAAGAGGTTGTAGCGTCACAGATTTTTTTATCATTTACAACCTGGTCTTAGTAGTGGCGTTGTGTGACCCGTCACGTTGTTTAATTCCCTCAAATATGGTTGAGTAAAACGATAGCTGGCTCACACGTCATGTTTGTGAACAGGTACCGCTTCCGGAAAATGGACTTTTTAGGTTTCCGTTCCGTTCTGTAATTTTACACAAATAAAGAGCGGACCGTATCTCCCACCTTCTTTCTTCCATCTATGTTTGTCACCGTCATTTTGTATGAAGATTTGATATTTAAAAAAAGTTCCGAATCTTTTTTTTTAATGGCTCTGGCACGATTTGTGCATTAGCCAGCGTCAAGTATAGGATTTTTTATATTTCGTGCTTGTCTTTAGAAACCGTGTGATCGACCGTGTCCTCGTTCATGTACGGTTTAAGCACTCGCCCGGTACCGCACAACCCTCCCAAAGGCCGAGAACAAATTTAAATTGAATTAAAACTTGCCCTCGAACCGGGAATCGAACCCGGTACCCCTCACCTAGATGCCACTTAATAAGACCGCTAGGCTATGAGGCCCCCTGAGTCTTTTTTACCCCCGCTTTTTCGCTCGGCCTACACCTCTGTCTTCTTTGCCGATGGTTAGGGATGTCTACCGATTCAAATTTAGTGACGTGGATTAAGTGATACCTGTATCTTAGGTTCCATAATTTAAGTGTAAGGGAGTCACAACGCGACGTGTTTTTTTTTAATTTTACCCCTAATGTATGAGACAGAAACCAAGACTTAATTCAACTAATGAAATTTTATAGCTCTTATATCATAAGGTTATATATTTGGCTCTGCATCATTGTATACATCAAATATTATTATAATAGATAACTTGACTTATTATTTCCTGTTATTCAATGTACTTGGTTATTTATTTTTGTTGTTTTGAGAGTTAAAATTTGAAATAGTTAAATATTAGGGCATTTTTAACTGTAGGTATAAAGGTTTGTCCATTGACAGAAACGCTCTCCTGGAAACTACTGCAGCAGATAGCAGATAGCCGTTTGTTCTTTGCAGTCGTCGATATTATTCCCTATCTTATCTATAAATAAAGAAATATAAGGATAGGATCTCAATTTAGTAACAAAATTTAATTGTGTATAAGATAATTTTTATTATTAGGCAACAGCAGGTTTTTAATGGACATATAAAAACTTATCAAGTAATTCCTACTTCCTTGTATCGTGGTAAACATACAGGTTAATGACCTCACGAGTTGAAAATATTTGCTTTCCAATTCCTTGATACAATCTTTATTCATTTGTCTAATTTATGATTGTAATATATGATTTGAGTATTCGTGATTGTGACGATATGACGAATTGTCGCGTGTCTATGATTGGACTAGAGCAGCTTTAAGCGCGACCGAATCAAGAAATTCCGTAACGAAAATAAAAACCTGACACACGTCGTCGATGACGTAATATAGGTACGGCCAAAACGCGTTAGAGCGGGACAGAACGCATACTGTGTCTCACATCATTCTGACGTGATTGGTGACGTAGCGCAGGTGCGTTAAAATGGGACAGAACTCATACTGCGTATTCACATCTCTCTGACGAGATCGGTGACGTGCAAAAGCGCGGCCGGTGCAGCCGGTACGCGTTACAGTGAGACAGACTATACAGGCGTCTTAGTCTGAATCTGTTAGAGTGGTAGATTAAATTAATATCAAAGAAAAAAATACTGCATAAATAAAAAATTATAATTGCAGAAGTTGATAAAAAATGCTATGCAATAGCTTTACCGCGGCAGTCCTCGAGTGCCACAGGTTTTTTTTTTTTTTATTACAACACAAGCGAGCAGGAGAGCAAACTGCCGCCCATGAGCAGGTGCGTTGCCAAGCTTTAAAGAATAAGTACGTTATCCGCATGAAGTGGTAACGGTTCGGAAATACTTGGAATGGTAACTGGTTCTAGAAAGGTGATGCGCGGCATCTGGTGGCGTCTCCTTCTGTATTCACTTTCGATGATTTTAAAAATGCTTTTGTTGTCGATAAAATAGACTTTTTTCTATAAAAATACATTGGAAAGTTAATTTTTAGGTCGCATCGTACAATTGACACTCAACGATAAGAATAAGAAATCGTAGCAAGGTTATAACCGTTGACCTCTCTAGACTTACAGGAAACTATTTAGTCAATTAAAAAAGAAGTTGCGTAAAGGTGAAAGTCAAAAGTCAAGATCGATAGTCATGGCCGTTCGTTGGCTCCCGCGCCGGATGTGATTACTTGTTTTGCTTAGCAATAATTGTAAGGATAATTCACTTCCGGTTTTTGAATTTCGAAAATATGTAATTCAACTTATATTTGTTGTTCAAACTTCGAGCTTCTTTTTGTCCTTTGATGTTCATAACACATTATATAAATAGATTGACACGGGAGTTAACTTCGGTGGCGGTTGTTGGAGGTATGTTCAAATAAATGAAACACTTTGAAGCAAGTGTCAACTGTCATTAATCGTTTGATTTTCGACTTCCAGTACATTACATCACATAATGGTAACTTTTAAGTATAAAGAGTCACAAGGTGGTCAAACGTTTTACTATACTTGGGTACAGAAAAACGTTACGGTGCGTTACATACTTGAACGCTCCCTAACTACTGGCTTTAATTATGTAAAATATGAGCTTATAACTAAGATAACAATATTATTGTAATAGACAACGTTGAGTTTCTACGGATACTGGATCTCTGGAGTCTTGTTTTTTAGTAACATATTTTAACTTCTTAATAATTTATTTCAGAAGTGGCAATGGACGCGATGCGTGCGTTCTGCCCGCGACCAGGCTGCGACACCATAGTCCAGGTGCGAGCAGCCAGTCCAGCTCACTGTCCCAACTGCAAACATGACTTCTGCTCGCAGTGCAACCAGGAGGTATGTACTGCTTTCGGCACCGATGGTCGACCGCAAGGAAAGTTCTATATCATCACTGTAGAATTTTTTTATTCTTGGACTCTTATGTCAATTAACTGGTATAATCATGAAGTAAGCACTTATTTATGATATTAATTAATAAGTCCTTTTTACCTAATATTTTAACGAACATTGATGAAAAATTTTCTCTCTTCCTGTAATGTTTGGTTCTCTGGACATACGAGGTTATGATCCTACAGCGACGATATACACAGAGGCTGATTATCAGGATACGCCCTCGCTAGGTGACCGGTGTGTTACGGTCGGTCTCAAAAATTTTGTTATATTAGTTTTGATTTACTAGTTTGAAAATTTTAACATGATTCATACTATCTATAAAAGGTTTTAGGTATAAAAGTTTTCAGATTGATCTGCAAGCGAAACTAACGCTGTCCTTTAATTTGCACGAGTTGAAACCATTTTTTAGCTGATCGTACACAAAGGCAAATGTCGCATTAGTTGTAATAATTCCTAATTTACCATTTTCAGCCTAAATTAGGAATTATTTCTCACTTTTTAGTTTGATGTGCTTTAAAAGCGTGTTTTTTAGTTTTTTTAACTATTATTTATTTACTCTTAAGTACTGAAAAAGCAGTTGGTAACAGTCATTGTCAAAAAAAAATCTTCTCCACCTTCGGGAACATGCATGAAATATCAAAACTTTTTATTACCTGCAACAGACCCTTTGGGGTTCTGGCAGGAATAGAATGCTGGGCCTCGGTGTCAGATTTTAAAAACGGCAAATGGACGCATTCTTCTGCAAAGGTTTCTCCTAAATCAGTGGCATACACTTGTTTTCGCTCTTTTGCTTTGCTTCTAATAAATTCATTGCCATAAGAAACCAAACGATGTTTTACTATATTATAAATAATTTGCCGGTTTTTTAAGACAATGTTAGTAGTGCACTTTATGACAATCAATAGCTGCATAATAATTATCAACGATGAAAGATCGCTTCCCTTCAAAATTAAATTTTGATTTCTTTCTTCTTCTTACATATTTTGTGTATGGTCGTCACTTCGCATCTCTTGATTGCCTCTGAATCAAAATTATCAAACTCTTTTTCGTCGCGCAACATATCAAGATAAGCATGTAATGTCTCATAAAGAGGATAACGGATAAATCAACATAACTTTTTTAGATACTAAAACTGCTTGTAGATCCAGTTCACAGTTCATTTAGAGTTTTGTCTCGGTCTAGTTGAAATATGCAGGGGATGATGCTACCGAAGACACGCTTTCAGCGCGCCCCCCTAGATCCTCGCGCCCTAGGCTACAGCCTAATTAGCCTAAGGGTTAATCAGGCCCTGGATATACATATTTTAATAATGTATATGTTCGATATTCAAAGCATAAAAAATTACATTTTAAAAGCACTGGACTGGTGGATAAGATAAATATAAAATTCGGTTATGCTTGTGAGTGATGCCGGGAAAATAAAAATCTGTTTGACTTTGGACATGTTTGAAATTTACGTTTTGGATCATTTGGTACATGTTATAATTCCCTACCTATGGTTGATACACTCAGTTTCCCCATTAAGACTCTCATTGGCTCGACTTTAAAAATAGTTTATAGCTTTATACTAGTACTACAGAGGTACTAACCACAAGTAATACAATAGCTGGTGAAATTATGAAATATGCACCGGCGCAGTCATTACGCGTTTAACATAACAATACGATGAAAATGGCAAATAATCGCTTTCTCTATACAATTGCACGGTGTACACAATCGTATGCTTTCATTTCTTATTTTCTCTAGGAAATAGGATATTCTGACCTGAATGTCAGTGAATGCTAAAAGATTAAACGTTGGCTTCAAACCTAGCGATTATGGTAGCAAACCTGAAGTCATAAAATCTCACTGACTGACTGTGACCCCTAGTCTAAGGGTCTGTTTCAATGTATGGATAAAGTATCAAATAGATAGGCTATGCAACACATAAATTATTTGGAAGATAAATTGTGCTATTTGACACTTCATCGGACTCATGATGGACCTTATGTGACGAATAGCACTATCTGACAGTCGTGAAACGCAACAATAGTGTTTATCCTACCAATATGTAATAAATAGCTAATTTGGAACTTATGTAGAACTTATCCGTACATTGTGAAACAGACCCTAAGTCTATAAATTAGCTGCTGTAATTATAAACCATGGATCAGCTCCATGCTCTATAGAATTCCATATAGCCTTTGCAATTATTTCTACGCAAATATTATTAACTAACTAAAATACGGCAGTTTATGAAATCATAATCAAATATCGATTTTGAAATTTCCTGGAGGGTTGTCTAGAAAAACTGCTATTAGCACTGTGACCGCCTATTAACTTTTTTTATCTACTACTTTGTGTTATTGTGATGTAAATAAAGTGGCATTATTATTATTATCTCGGTGTTGAATTTTGTTAGGTTTGTCTTTGATTAACATAACCTTTACACATTTAAAGAAAAAGCTTTTACCGGATTAAAGTTATGTATTATTATAAATTTACAATTATTTAACATAATTTTAAATTTATCCGACGTTTTGCGTGCTTTACAGCGTGCGTGGTCACGGTGACAAAAGGTGTCGAATGTCAAAAAGTATCACAGCTGCAGAGAAAGTTGCATTATCTGTATTTATTTCCCCGGACTAAAAGATGGAGGGTTTTGGCAAAAATGGCTCACGGTGTCCTCTATTTTCGCGGATTCTTTTTCTTGTTGAGATTTTTTTTATGTTAAATAATTGTAAATATATTATACATAATTTTAATCCGGTAAAAAGTTTTTTCTTTTTTTGTTAGGTTTTTTAAAGTTTCGAAAAACTGCTAAATCAAGTCCCAAATTGTATATTAAATTTGATATAATTTCCTCCTGCTCCTGCTGATAGAGGACAAATCTTCGTTTTTATTTCTTTTTATTATTATTGATTATTTAAGATGTCATGTGGATCATGGTGTAATGGTTGAAGCTCCTTACAAACGTTGTGTAAAACAAAAATCTTGACGAAAAAGAGTGGCGGCGAGTTTATTGCCAGTTCTTCTCTTCCGTTCTACGCTCTTGATTTGAGAAATGGCAGTAAATGTAAAATTAGAAGCTTTTAATGTATATTTCTTTTTTGACGTTCATAAGTGTACCTGTTACCTATATGAATGAATGATTTTGATTTGATATTATAAATAAATTTTATTTTTTTTGTTTTATGAACAATAATGTTGTTAATCTAATAGAGGAGTAGAAGCTTTTTAATTTTCCGCCAAAGTGCCGCAGAACCGCGACAGGCTGGAGAGGCTAACCTTGCACATTACTTACTCCAGCTAAGTGTAAGGCACAGTGCCAAGCCGATGCAGCACTATTGTTCTCAGGACGGTTGCAGACTAGCGTTTTTTACACGCGTATAAGCTCCTCTTTGCAGTGTTGGCCTAGTGGCTTCAGCGTGTGACTCTCATACCTGAGGTCGTACGTTCGATCCCCGGCTGTGCACCAATGGACTTTCTTTCTATGTGCTCATTTAACATTTGCTCAAACGGTGAAGGAAAACATCGTGAAGAAACCGACATGTCATAAATCCAAAAAGTCGACGGCGTATGTCAGGCACTGGAGGCTGATCACCCACTAGATTTAAAAATGATCATGAAACAGATTCAGAAATCTGAGGACCAGAACTAAAGAGGTTGTACCGCCACTGATTTATTTATTTTTTATAAAAAATCCATTGGTGCAAAGCCGGGGATCGAACCTATAACCTCAGTGATAAGAGTCGCACGCTGAAACCACTAGGCCAACACTGCAACGCTTGTAAAAAACGCTAGTCTGTCACCACCCTCAAGACTCTGCAGCGGTGAAAGGGTCGTTTGGCATTTTTATTTTGTTCTTTACTTGGCGATTTTATCTACAATGGAGGCTCTGTTGGAAAAGTACACTGCATATAATCAGCAAGATCAAATTTTATCTATCAAAGTAATGATAAGGAAGAGAACATTAATAAAACACAAAGTGCCTTTATAGCGTGGACGAGTATTTAGACCAAGTTTGACACCAAAACTAACTTAACTTATTATTATGACATTACTAGCTGACCCGATCAACGTTGATTTGCCATGTATATTATTTTAGTTCAATAAAAATAACTATCTGCTATAATAAAAATAGGCGTTGATCGTAGAGGGGTGAAAATTAAGGGTTGTATGCTGTATCATATCAAAACAAAAAAAATTGTCTAAAATAAAAATAAAATTTTGGGGTGGACACCCCTTATCACTTAAAGGTTTGAAAGATAGTAGCCGATTCTCAGACTTACTGAATATGCATAAAAATTTCATAAGATAGGTCGGAGGTTCGTAGCAGTATAGGAACGAACATTGTGACACGAGAATTTTATATATGTACATATATATAGAGATGTTAATATTCTTATTAGACATTATACAATTTAATATGACATTTGCATGCCTTTTTATATATGGCCGATTATGCGGACTTTTATAATTAATCGATCTAATCGTACCACTATCTTGGCAAATAAACGATTTATCATTATTATAACAAAATAAAAATGTGTGCGTGTACTAGGTGTACACACGTAAGAAGTGAAACTTCTTTATGACCTTATTTTTCGAAAAATTATCTACTATATGCAACTTAACGAAATTGGTTAAATAAAGTTTAACAAAAGGCTTTTATTATCATAGACAATAGACAATAGATACAATATAAATAGAAATACAATTATTTCATTTTACCTTATTACTACTAAGATTATTACAGAATTTCATTAATTGTAATAGAATTATTACTATCACTGTTATCGTTATTATATATTTCTGTTATTAATGGCTTCGAATCTCTTCGGATCAACCGTGGTAGGGACAAGAAAAAGATGGCGCGTAAGTTACGCGGCGTAACCGAAAAACGTGACGATTTGCTACAAAATTTCTCCCATACGTCGATAAAAAATTCATTCTAACGCCTATAAAGAAGTTTGACTTCAAAAAGCAACATGGCGCGTAACCGAAAAACGTGACGATTTGCTACAAAATTTCTCCCATACGTCGATAAAGAACTTTCATTCCAACGCCGATAAAGAAGTTTGACTTCAAAAAGCAACATGGCGCGTAACGAAAAATGTGACGCGTAACGAAAAAATGTTACACTAAATTTTTTTCCAACCCCGATAAAGAAGTTTCACTTCAAAAAGCTGTGTGTGTCAGCTACGACGCACGATTGGAGTTTACTCCTTACGAACGATAAAATGGCGATAATGTTCTGTGGCTGTCGACCATATTTTCATACCAAAGGTGGTAAGAATATATTTTTTAATAAGTTTTTATAATATAAATGTTTGTAGTAGTAATATCTCATCATCATCATCATCATCTATGCCCAAATAGGATTTTCTTTCTGTGACCAAAGTTACCTTTATAGTAAGAGACGAATAAGAATGAACAATCTTTTTAGTTTTAATTTCACTGACCATTACTATTGACAAAACTCTATGGCACGCTTGACAATCTACTTTTATTTTTTACACCTGTCAACACTGACAATGTTGTAACGTGGCTGTCAAAACGTGAATTCAAAATAGAAAAGTCTGTGTAATGTATTCCATCTCATTCTTTTACACGTTCAATGAAAATGTTTCGACTTCATTTTTATTTCACCACTTATCAGCGTTGTCGTTCCACTATTGAGCGCTTCCTAAGACACTTGCAGCGCACCATTATGTGAAACCTTACCGTCAAGCTCCGAACAAGTCGACTTCAGGACGCGTGCTTTCTAGGATTGTAAGTGTCATATCACTTATAACCATGCGAGCTTTTTTCCCGTTTGCCCTTGTACTAAAAAAAAGGGTGCGTGTACTTATGTACGCGCGTAAGAAGTTATACTTCTTTGGCATTATTTAAAAAAAGTTTTTGATTGCAAGCTAATAATTACAATTAAATAATCAAAGACTGGAAAAGGAGTCATTATAGTCAATAAAGTTCAGTTTACATTTGAAAAATTAAATAAATAAATATTAATTATTATTCTCTTACGTTAAGTGTAACATAAATTCTATTATTATTCGAATGTTGTTTTTAAATTATGTCCAATGTAGCATCTTCCGTGGGCAACTTCATACTGATAATTTTGTGTCACGGTGCGCGCGCCTCGTAAAATTTCACTCTCATAAATTTTTCATAACGCGCCTAAAGAAGTATAACTTCAAAATGGACATGAAAACCTAAAGTTAGTAAAAAGAATTCATTGAGTGCAAACGAGATTCGAATTAAATTAAATATCGGATGAAAGAAGTCATAAAAATAAGATTATTTTGCCTTATCAAACTGATTGCGATTGTAAAGAAAGAATCATCGCTTTTCGATTGTTTGCAATAGAATTATATCTATAGATATTGAAAATAATGCTTACTATATGCTTTTACCACAGTAAACTACCATTACGTAATATAAAAAATATAGTAATAAAAAGTAAATATAGTAGCTTTCATCAAAGTAACACATTGTTATGAGCTAGGGGATTGGATAGAAAACGCCGTAGATCTCTTCAAGGGTTTATTTTTTAATAAATCAATGAGGAAATTTATTACACTAAAAAGACACAAATTACACGCAGAATTACACTATTTACCACACACAAAATACTGTCACTAATTACGCTCACTTCACACAGTACTTTGTCACTTGTCTTCGCTATTCGCACTTTTTCTCTTCGATGGTAATTTTTTGGATTCGCATTCGAAACCGAATTAACTTATCGCGTTTGGACTCGTTTATACATTATTCCTGGTAATAATCTTGAACGATGTTCGAGAACTCTCTATGCAGAATTGCTACTGAGTAGCGATTGCACAATTCATTTCATGGCATTCTTGAATGTTCAGACTTCAGTCTGACTTCGAGAAGGTTCCGATCTTCTCTCTTGTCTCACACCTAGAAAGTTCAGTCTAGAATATTCCTTCATGAACCCAGTCCTGAAAACGCCTAAAAACGGGTTTCCTGAAAACGCCTAAAAACGGGTTTCCTGAAAACTGTACCACTCGACAACAGTTGTTTCTCTGAAATAACCTGAAAGTTTTAGTCTCCTGAAAACGGGTGTGTTTGATTCTACTGAAACGGATTACAGTCGACCCATCTTCGTAACAATATTAATATCAAGCTTTTCATTTAACGCGTTATTAATATTTGGTTTATAATTAATATAAGATTTTTATAAGCATTTTGTTTTTGCATATCGTAGCCACAGATTATGTCTAGTTTATACTAATTACTTGTTTTTCTTCAAGTGTCTTGCCGGTGCGGCTTTAAATAAATAGAGATGATTTATTGCCAGGCCTAAGACAACCTGAGAAAGCAAATTTTATTTTCGGAAGTGGCCCCGACCTTGAGATCTGGCGCAACGCCAGCCCACAGCTGTAGTGAGATTTCAATAACCTAATTTCGGGAATAAGTAAAAGTTACACGAAACAGACTTTCGTCAGTGATATTCAATTGTTTTTCACGTTAAACATAATCGTCACTTGTTTATATTCGAGAACGCACCCTGTACTACAAGTTTGTCAGTTTCAAACGCTCTGTGTAAAATTTGTATAAAAAGATTTTGAGCTTAGTCTGAACTTGGTTAGTTTTAATATTTCGTCAAACTCATACTAAAGCAGTGTTTCCCAACGTGGGGCTTACTCTCCACAGGGAGCCCCCTCTTCGTAAAGGAAATCCGCGATTTTTCATTAAATATTTTTTGAAAATTTACTTACTGTGTTTCGTTAACAATTTCCTAGTGATATCTTCCTAAAATCTATCATTTAAGTTTCTTAGTGAACAATTCAATTTTTAATATTAAAAATAATTAATTTCCCAAAGAAACATAATAATTTTAGAAAGATTAAGGTAACATTGTAATACAGCTATTAATTTAAACGTTTTTAACGTCTTCTCACTACTAACTCTAAAACTGTACTGTTTCTCACCAATAAATAGTCTAATTCCTAAGGAAGGTGTTAGTGTAAAATTCATTAGGGTTTTATTTAAATTGACTGAAAAATAACAATTATATAGAAAAAAAAAATGTGCGTGTACTAGTGTACACACGTTAGAAGTGAAACTTCTTTATGACCTTATTTTTCGAAATTTATCTATATGCAACTTTACAGAAATTGGTTAAATCAAGTTAAATTAGATAAAGTTTAACAAAAGGCTTTTAATATCACAGACTTGAATACAAATAATAAAATTATTTCATTTTACCTTATTACCACTAAGATTATTACAGAATTTCATTAACTGTAATAGAATTATTACTATCATTGTTATAGTTATTATAAATGTTTGTTATTAATGGTTTAGAATCTCTTCGAATCAAACGTGGTAGGGACGAGAAAAAGACGCGCGTAACGGTCAAATGTGACGCGTAACCGAAAAATGTTACACTAAATTTTTTCCAACCTCGATAAAGAAGTTTCATTTCAAAAATTCGCCAAAACTATCGGCACATTCTTTATTTCTACCATTCACAATAAAGTAAGAAATGTACGAACACATGCTTTAAGAATTTAGTATCAATAAAGCCCTTTAATCCTAATCCTTTGAAATCTTTTAGTACTTAGATGAAACCTAGAAATGTAAAGAGAATTATAATTGGATTATGTCGTAACCTAATTAACTACTTAATTATATTAACTCTGCAAATGATGCAGGCGCCTTTAATTAACAGTTGTAATGGAATGTTAATTGATGCGTCGATAAATTGTTTTAATGAACATGAATGAACAATATTTATTTTTATTGATTGGTATTGTATTATTTGTATTATTAAATGTATTGTAACAGCGAACGGGCAGGAGGCTCATTTGATGCTAAGTAATGCTGCCGCCCATAGACACTTACATTGCCAGCGGGCTCGCAAGTGCGTTGCCGGCATTTGAGAAATGGTACGCTCTTTCTTGGAGGACCCTAAGTCGAATTGGTTCGGAAATACTTCAGTGGGCAGCTGGTTCCACATAGTAGGCCGATTTACTGCAATTTATCCCCCCTCCCTTATAACAATAAAAGCAAAGTTCTCAACATAATAGTACATAAACAATGTGTGAGTAATATGTGAAAAAACGTAAATAATTACTGTTGAAGTAATCACCAAATAAGAGAATCAAAGACAAAACTGTCCCCCCCCCTTTTTTTTTCTTGGGTACCGTCAGGAGACCCTCACCCTTTTTTAAACCAGTACGGAGGGAGGACAGTCAAATTAGCATAGCAAAATGCTGGTAAAAGATATTGTACTATCATTGAAATAGAACCAGCTATTTAAAAAAATCAGTGGCGCTACAACCTTTTTAGGTCTGGGCCTCAGACTTTCTGTATCTGTTTCATGATCACATCGACGAGACGCAGCTATTATCAGTTAACTATTAAGCATGTACGTGATCAGACTCCAGACACACGCCGTAACCTTTTTCTATATTGCATACCGATTTCCTTACGATGTTCGCCTTCACCGTACGTACAAGTGTTAAAAGCGCTCATAGAAAGAAAGTCCATTAATGCACGGCTGTGGTGAGTTCTCAGGGATGAGAGTCTAGGCCAACACTGTTCTAGGCCAATCTACATTGATAAATAATTCATAACAAACAATTATATATAGAGGGATTTATATCTTGCTTACGATGTATAGACGCTGATAGAATAATGTATCCCATACATTGTAACGCAAATCGAATAATTTATGAACTTAGCGATGTAAGAAAAAAATATACTTTATCGCGAGTTAAGTTCGGTTGCGGTTGTTGTAGATATGATCAGATATATTATGTTACACTAGCTGATCCGGCAAACGTCATTTTGCCATGTTTATCATTTATGGTTATTGTGCTTCACTCGACATAGATAGGTATAGTGTGTCGCAGACTTTTTTGTAGATATTTATAAGATCTACAATTACTTAGAACATTTTATGGTTCTATCTTTAATAGTTTAGGCAGGGTACGCAAAATAAGTAACTTTTTTGGTTGATTTTTTACACCTTGTGTCCGAAAAACCCTAATATCTTACGGAACCCTATTTTTGATCAAAATTAAATATAGCCTATATTACTCGTGGATAATGTAGCTTTCGAATGGTGAAAGAATTTTTAAAATCGGTCCCGTAGTTTATGAGCCTATTCGTTACAATCAAACAAACAAACAAAGTTTTCCTCTTTATAATATTAGTGTAGATGTAGCACTTTATTTGATGCTGGGTAACAACTGAGTAATATCGCTTAAAATAGGAGCTTATAATTATTAACTAAAATATATATATATATATGTAACTTAACTAATGTTAATTTACATAACTTAATATATTATAAACTTAAAAAATAGGAGCTTATAATTATTAACTGAAATATATATATGTAACTTAACTAATGTTAATTTACATAAATCGCGCGATGTGTTAATTGCTATAACTACTGTGATGGAAATTATCATATTTGTCTTCCACGCATTTGCGAGATATATTTATATGTGAAATATAAAGCCAATTATGGCGGCCAATTACAGGTCCGGATTTTAATGAGCCTAAAAAACTTGTAATACGTTTTAAGCGTTAAAGGTAGTTTCTTAACGGGTACTTTGAGGACGTGTGAGCAGTGATGGCCTAGTGGCTTTAGCGTGCGACTCTCATACCTGAGGTCGTAGGTTCGATCCTCGGCTGTCCACCAATGGACTTTCTTTCTATGTGCGCATTTACCATTTGCTTCGAACGGTGAGGAAACCGACAAGTCTTAGACCCAAGAAGTCGACGGCCTGTGTCAGGTACTGGAGGCTGATCACCTACTTGCCTATTAGATTTAAAAATCATCATGAAACAGATTTAGAAATCTGAGGCCAAGACCTAAAGAGGTTGTAGCGCCACTGATTTATTTATATTTTATTTATGAAAAACTTTGTTTGTCTCGTCAAAGACCGCCCTCATGTTTATCATATATTTCAGTGGCATGGCGGAATTACCTGTGAAGAGGCGGCTGCATCTTCATCAATGGGAGGCGCCGGTGCACCCTTACTTGCTGACTCTGAATTGATAAAACTCTGCCCAATGTGCCGAGTGCCAATTGAAAAAGACGAAGGCTGTGCCCAAATGATGTGCAAGAGATGCAAACATGTCTTTTGCTGGTATTGCTTGGCCTCGTTAGATGTAAGTATTTTTTGATCATCATCAGATAAAGTCATCAGTTACATAAAATAAGAGAAATAATAAAGCAGTTATTAAAATTTTGTGGTCCAAATAAAAAATATTGATAAATGGCTGGGGGTTTAAAAAAAATATACGAGTTTTTATTTGCTCAATTCTATATTGGTACAATTTTGTGTTTCCAGGACGACTTCCTCCTGCGCCACTATGACAAAGGGCCGTGTAAAAACAAACTGGGCCACTCTCGCGCATCCGTTTTATGGCATCGCGCTCAGGTAAGAACCTTTTTAATATATCATTTTAATTGCAAAATGCAAAAATTCAGTTAAAGGCCGACAACGCACTCGCGAGCCTTTTGGCATTGAGATTGTCCATGGGCGATATCATTTAACATCAGGCGAGCCTTCTGCCAGTTTGCCTCCTGTTTTATAAAAACAATATATCCAAAGAGATACAATTTTAATTCAAGCCGTTCCTGAGATAAGCATTTTAATAAAAAAATAATAATATATTAGTCGCCAGTACAAATATTTAGTAAATTTATATCTAATACTGATTATCCTTCAATTACAGGTAGTGGGTATATTTGCTGGTTTCGGTTTGCTGTTGCTGGTTGCTAGTCCGTTGCTGCTGCTGGCAGCGCCGTGCATTGTTTGCTGCAAATGCAGGTAAGGTCTTTAAATTGCCACAACTTGTGTACTTAATGGAAACATCATGAGAAACTCGAGATAAGGCTTTTTTACTTCCGTATGTCCGTTTTTGACATACCAAGCCATTTTATGTAATTTATAAAATGAAAATAGCATATACATATATGTTAACGTAAAATTGTAAACACCGTTAGATTGTAATCTATCTCGCGAGATTGTGAAATGTCGAAAGATTGTGAAACTCAGCGTACTGCTTATAATTTAACGTATCATTATTCGGTAGATTGTAATCTATCGAAGTAGAACCGTCAAATTGTGAAACGGTTCGCACCTCGCGCGCTGATTGGTTGAACGGAATATGCCCCGCGCCACCATATTTGTTTGTTAATTCGTTTGTTGTCGAATGTAAGTTGATTGTTTTGATGAATGTAAATTGATGTCGTGTTGAAAGTAACTCACAGCTTTAGAATTAGTTATATGAAATTGTTGGGAAGTAAAATTAATCTGTGATTGACCAAAGAAGTTTGAATGGTAGCTAATTTAGTGTTGGAAATGAAACGAAAGAAAATTTCATTACTTTTTCAAGATAATTTTAAAATTTTCGGAATCCTGCACTAATTGAAACGTGCTCCTCATCACACGTTAAAACAGTTAATTATTGTAATTAAATCCGAAATAAAGAATTTTCAAATTAAATATACAGAATAATTATTCATAAGAAAACCATACCAACCAATATTTAACATTTAAATTAATGTTCTAATAATACACTAACGGACCTCACAGACGTTTTCATGTACACACATCTTAAATAAAAAAAGATATAAAAAAACATGTAATTTGTAATCTAACCATTCTCTAATCCACATCACAACAAATTTCATAAAAATCGGTCCAATCGTTTAGAAATTTAATGACGAACGAATTTAGTAATAACTAATAACATTATAAATTTAAAAAAAAATTGTTTGATGCGGAGGAACTAATATTAGCCATTGATAATATTAATTTAATTATTTCAGATTATGCAATCCAAACACAAAGAACTTAGAAGAGGTGGACGAAATCGAAAGCATAAGCCCCGGCCGAGAAGACGAAGACAGGACGCGGTATCTTGCCGAATGACGGATTTAAACGAATTAATTTAAAAAATTTAAAACTACCCTCACTTTAAAAGACCAGTACAAGCATATAAGTATTTCTTGCGTGACTGCGGTTTTTTCCCACTATTGTAAAACACAGAAATATTTATTGTATATATAGTATTTATCAATTACATTATATACTAAAACCATAATCGTCTGCATTTACGTAACAAAAAATTCATTTGCATTATTTTTTTATCTCATGCTGTTTTTATTATTGTCACGTGGCATTGCGGTTAACCGCTAGCGGGAATAAATCGGAGTGTCGCTTAATTTGAATATGGCTTCAATATTTTGGAAAGTGTTGTTTTAGTCAGTCGATATTGTGTCAGAAAATGCGATGGGATAAATTATTTATTAACTAAGTAAGATCTCGGTAAAAGATGTACTTTACTAGTAGACATACAATTGTACATATGTAGATTATGTAAGAACCGAAATCTAATTTAGATGAATCATCGAAAAGGCATTAAAAAAAATAATTTAAGACGCAAGGTAACTTAAAAAAATCCTGAGAAAATTAGTTATGGTAGCAAAATTAGGCCTTAATTTTCAAAGAAACAAAACTGCATTTAGAAACTTGAAAAGCTAGGATTTGAACCCGCTATTTTTTTTGAGGTATTCAGGTCATTTGAAAAAAATCCGAACATAACTTAAACTCATAAATTTCGCCTAATTTCGAGATTGTTAAACAGATAAATGATGTAACTTGTAAGTTGAGAAAAGAAGGAATTTCCTTCTTGAAGTAGTTTTATCAAAATCGGTTAAGTAATTTATGAGATGTTCACGTATTCACGAAACAAGCATATGCGTTGTACGTTTATAACATTGATATGTTTTCATGGCGGTTTATTATTTAAATTACTTTTCTTCAATCTTTACCTTACTAATTCAGTGTGCAATTTTCGGTTTAAATGGATTTAAATATAAGAAAAAAATATATTCAGTTTTGTTTCTTCGAAAAAAAAAAGTTTTGCTATCAGCGCCATTCTAGGGGGGTATTGTACTGAAAATGTTACATTAACCTTTATGCGGTGAACTCAACACTGCCCAAGGTGTCAATCTATAATTACGTCATCTAAAGATGGCGCTGGCATTTTGTCATTATCTTAGTACAAAAGATCTTATTTAATAGAGATGGCATTAGTACATTCTATTCAATGGGGTTCGATTTCCAGCGAATTAAAAAAAATATATTTCTGGTAACTATTCACGCACTTGTACTAAACGTTTATCAATAATAGACTGAGTTATCCCATGCCCCATTTGTCAACAGCAACAGACGACAAGAAACGGTAATCCTAATATGGGCAAAATCAGTTTTTGTTGCTGTTCGCATGATAAACAAATTCATCCAACTTGTAGCAATTATCATTTCGCCGGGAACCGACTGTCTAACTTCAACATAAACATTTACATTAAGGCTATGTTCACATGTAACACGCGTTAACGCGCGTCAACGCTCGATCAAATTTGAAGAGCGTTCAGATGGAGAGCGCTAACGCGCGTTGCGAGAGTACTCGTCAGTCTAGTTCGGTAGAACGTAGAAAATGGACGTGGAAGAGGCTATTATTTTGTGGTTATATTATAAATAAAAATATAGAAAAAGGAAACGTACACATTGGGTTCATCCAATTTTGAAAAAAAATACAAATTATATTATATTTTTTATACAAATTTGCTATATTCCAACTTGCTGGCCTTTTTTCTACTTCATCGATTAGAAGGTCGATGTCAATATCTTCAATTTCACTCATTTTAAATGCGAGAACAAAATATAATTACGAAAATTATCAAAATTACATGCGATCGCGATGAAAGCGCGCGCTCATCTGAACAGCAAACGGACATTACATTAATATCAAAGCGCGCGTCAACGCGCGATCACCTGCGTCTAGAGACTTTTTCTCTGAGCGCCGCGTTGACGCGCGCTCATGTGAACAGTTGTATGAAAATACCACAATATCTAGTCGTGCGATTTGAAAACGCGCGTCAATTTTTGCCATCTGAACATAGCCATAATGATAAATTTATAACCGATAATTTGGGAATTGTTAGATCAGCATATTTTAGAACTTCGCCCGTCCTCGTAGGGTCATATAGGGCTCCTGGTTAATTCGAGGTTTCAGTTATATCCAATATTATTACAGATTAATTATGTTGAAGGTCACCGACCCCAAATAAAACAGTAACGTAATATAAAAATTTAAAAAAAGTTCATAATTCGCTGTAACGAAGTTAAAGTGTGTAATGCTAATTATGCCCTCATTAAATAAAGGTTTATATTTTAGACATGGTCGTAAAATCACACATTATCATAAGAAGCAAGTGACTTTGCTAGTACACATTGGTTTTAGGAATCATAAATAATACTTCAGCTGTTAGACTCCGGCGTGGCAGTTAGCGAACTAATTTTTTTTTTTGAACAAAATGATTTCTGTCGATCTATAATGACGTAAGTGTTGTCAACACAACAGGCCAGATAATTCTGCAGCAACAATATCACACGGCGGTTCGGTTTCCTAAATTTATAAAAAAAATTGTATGTGTTTATTCATTTGACAACAATTCATTATAATGTGTAAGATTCGGGAAGTAATAATTTAATTACATCTTTTTTTAAATGCATTATGAATCTAATATATAAAATTCTCGTGTCACAATGTTCGTTCCCATACTCCTCCGAAACAATTTTTTTTATGCATATTCAGTAAGTCTGAGAATCGGCTACTATCTATGTTTCAAACCCCTAAGTGAAAGACAAGTACTTAAATTACATGTAATAAGATATATTTTAAAAACTTTGCGCATCTAATGACAGTGTGATAGCATTGTTTAGGATTTGGTTATACACTTCTTGCACTTTACCCTTAATGGTATTTATTTTTTTTATTTTTCCTTACCTAGGGTTGCCTGGAAGAGATCGCTTGACCGCCCATTGCATACCTTATAATTTTAATGTTATTTGTTTTTATTTTAAGGTAAAGACGTATATATACAAAATATTGAATCGCGGTCTTCTACGCCTAATCACTTGCGGATAATGTGTGTGACCTTGCGTGTTTCACGAATTTCACTAGTAATTTATTCATAGTTTTTGTTTCTTATTTGACTGATTTACTAAAATGAGACTGAGTAAAGTTCTGTTGGAATTTTCCTGAAATTTAAGTAATGATTTTGACTTTCTTATAGTGCCACAAACATATCTGATACACGTCCTTCATCAATTTAACAACCGGGTCGAGTTGTGGCACTATGTGCTATTTTTGAGGATAAAACCATGGATAACATTCTTATTGAGTCAATAAAAATACAATATACATTTGAATAAAATTAATTGTAATTATTGTAACAGTACCCTAAGAGGAAACCGATTGGACTACAAAATCACAATTTTGCTTACCTGATCTCGAGTCGTACTTATTTATTCACGTCTTGACTGATAACTTGTTATGTCTAAAATATCCCAGTCCTTTATAATACGGTTCAAATATGCTAAATTTTACATATTTTCGTCTATAATCCGATTTTTAATTCCGTAGAATTCTGACAGCTATCATTTTTTGTCAGAGAGGTCAGAGATAACAAACCTTTTTGGCCGGGCACATTTTTCAATTTCAATACGAGTCTGAATATCTGACTCTACATACATTTTATTTGTTAGTTTATTAAGTGCAGTGCTCGCCATTAAAAGTGGTTTTACGGCGACTGATAAATATCATCACATACAGTAAAAACCGCACATGTAAAGATAACATTTTATTTAAAAAAAAAGGTTTACTAAACCTGGAATTGGTAGGCAGTGATGCCAGGTAAAGAATAATATATAGTAATTAAAGTTTATTCGTGATATTGAAATATTTGTTATTTTTGTATTAGGTCACTTGAATAAGTAAATATTAAGATTTTTTGTAGATAAAACAAAAAAAATACGTAGCATTTTATTTAGAACTTTTCAGTAAACAACATTTATGAAATGTCAGAATTCTACGGAATTAAAAATCAGAGTATATATTGGAGTAGGCAATCGTATAAATAATCACCATCACAATTCGGAATACTCTTCAGAATCAAGCTATTAGTTTTGGTTGGAAATTAGGACATTCCTACGATTCACAAACCGTGGAGCATACTACTTAATGAAGTCTCTTCCTTGGTATAAAGTCTATTTTACAAAAGTTGTTTTAATATATGAAACTTATTTAACCCCAATATTTCCATACAAAATGCGCTTAGCGTACATAGAATAGTTTTATTGTAATAATAATGTAATTGTGTGATTAATGAGAGTATTTATTCGACAGTGAGCAAAATAGTATATATTTAAGGCGATAAAAAAATATTTTGATCACTGATTAGGGGCCATCCATAAAGTACGTCACACGAATTTTAGGACTTTTGAACCCCTCCCCCCCGTCCTTGTCACAGGCTGTCACATTTTATAACCCCTCCCCCTCCTGATGTGACGTCACACATTTTTAAAATTTATGTATGTATTTAAAAATATCGTTGTTATAACAACTTTAAACAATTCGCGTAAGGTTGATTTTGCAATAATATATGCTTGTAACTTATAGAAAGAGACAGAAATAGTGTTTCGGGACACTTTCGAGCGTTACTTTTATTCGAGACTGTGCATCTTGGGTTTTTTGTAAATCAATGGTTTTAGTATTTAAAATTTCAACATGTGACGTCACAAAAGTATTGACCCCCCATGCCCCTTGTCACACGATGTCACACTTCGGTGATACCCTCCCTCCCCATTAACGTGTGACGTACTTTATGGATGGCCCCTTATGTATTTGGTTCGTTTTACAAGACTACTCAAATGTTGAACTAGATGAAATTGTATCCACAGTTTAAAACTGTTATTTGTGTTTTAAGGGTTCAAGTATTACGTAACGCAATTTTTGGAGATTATTGACCCCCCCTAGTGACTCTATGTGGTGTAAGTCGAAATTAATATTAACAATAACGTGTAATTCAATCCCCGCCCCGCATCGTAACGTTTTACAAAATGACCCCCCCCACCCCCAAAATTCGTTACGTAATACTTGAACGCTCCCTTACTAAATGTATTTTGTAAATTATATTTATTGTTAATGCATGGTATGTTTATTGCTTTATCAACAAATTCTTACAAAATTTAGGCGTTAGTTTTTTTTTAAGAAATAAAAGAATGTAAGATACATGTTTGTAATCAATTTTGGAGATTCAGGTTTGAGAAATGATTTGTAAACCGAACCTAAAGTGTGCTAAGTGTAACTGCAATGCAGTGAGAAACAATTCAAATATTTACACATTATTTTTCTAATCACTTGAATAAAAATCAAAATCATTGTAACACACTGCTTTCCATGTGTGCGCTCACAAGAGCCTTAACAATATGATTAAATCTAATATTTATGTCTTAATGTAAATAATAATTGTACTTAATATGAGGTTCGATGTAATGGATTCACTCCGTGCTCAAAATTCAATCCATTATTTTGAGAATGTAGTGGAGGGTAGATCATAAAATAAACTTCTGATAAATGTGGGTAGTTTCTTATGTGCAGAAACTGATCAATCATTGCACAATTGTATGATAAAACACTGATAGCCATTTCATTTAGTCTTGGTGAGTATATGTTTAACCAACACATCAATGCTCATAGTAGCCCACAATTCAGTTGTATTGCCTATTTCAAAATGGTACATTTATAACAATTCTAACCCCTTAGTCATTACAACCGACCCTCGTTAGCTTGTCGTAGCAAGCTAGAGAAGCATTTGTAGAATTATCCAGGAATGTCTATAGATTTTAGATGTAAGGTTAAATTAAGTTCTCAATATTGACTTTGTTTACGTCCATTTTGTTTTTATATTGCTTTACATCTCATATGTAAAGCATTTAATCTTAATAATGTCCTTTAGGAATCCTAAGTGCAATCACTTTGGTCCTTTTAGTTTCTCATTATTTTGTATATATGAAAGAAAAGATATTTTTTGTTATTAATATTTGTAAATGTAGTTTTATTTTGTTGAAAGAATATTAACTTTCTGTTGATAGATATAATAAAGAACTTTTTGATGACTCTGAATGAAGTTTTAACAATCCCTTTAGTTGTGCTGTGGTTTGATCTGCCACATGTATATCCATGCAACAATATCTTACACTTTTAGATAACTGCAATATCTATACAAACACACACATATATTAAACATAAAATTTTTAACATAAGTATGTAGGCCCTACAAAGTTCTAAAAATAACTCTAAGCTTATAGTATAAACAATAAACTGCCATAATTTCGATTTATATAATCATGAATGTATGTAGGTAGAATTGTAAGGTAACAGCAATTAATTTTTTTAGCAATTAGATAACTTGTAGCTACATATTGTTATTCTACAATAGCACTCCACATAGACAAATAAAAAATAGTATCATATAAAACATTTATTTACATATTTATACCTAATTCAATGCTAAAGCTTAGGACATGAGAGGTGAATACTTTACCACTTTCTTGAGAGACCAGCAGTTGAATCAAAAAGCAAAGGATGTTTGAATTCTCCCCGCATATCAACCATATAATGCATAGAGTGATTCTTAACTTTTAGAGGAAGTTGAACTTTAGCAAACTTCCTATCTTCTTTACAACATACATTTTCTAAAGGAACTTTCATAATTCTATTATTTCCAAAAGGTGCGTAAGTTACAAAGGTAAGATGTCTTCCACCTTTGTTGAGAATTAGATATCGGACTGATTTAAGTGTAAACATCCATATCATCCCCAGGGAGCCAGTACCTACAATTAAATATTAGGTTAATATTGTTTTGTTATAAAGATATAAATAATTATAATGCCTTGTATGTATATCAACATCCAAAAGAAAAAAAAATCAAATCTACTAAAAATTATAATATAACTGATTTAAAACAGAAATATATAACAACCTACCAACAAGAAGAGCTATAGCTCCTAAAGTATTTTTGTACTTATTTTCGCCTAGATTGATTTTCCTAAACCATGGAGTTTCTTCATCATTCAATGTTGATGAGTCAACAGGAGCATCTCTCAAATTCTTTAAGGCAAACACTCCTAAATAGCACCAAAATATGTATTGCACAACAGCGAATACATTCATATACCTAAAATACTTTGGGTTTTCGTATTTAAATAAAATTACATCCTTCGTTACTTTAGTATTAACATCATGTATCGGTTTATGAACAGTGGAACTAAATCTATGACCATTATTTTTATGTATATAATATTGGGGAGAATGTCGAAGAGAAATAGCTATTCGTTTCAATATTGAAAACGAAAACGGTAAAAACATTTTAATCGTTTACTTCTTTAGAATTAATTTTGAATTCAAAATTCAAATAATAAATTCTACACATAACCTCAATCTAAAAATTCAAAACACTCAACAGCTTACAGCTGACACTTGACAGCAAAAAAAATTGAAGACAAGAGAAATTAAACTTGACATGAACCACTTACGGGTGATTAACATACTATATATAACATATAATTATCACTAAAACTAATAATAAAATATTATACATTGAAATAAATAACTAAACTTAACATAAACTAAAATATATCATTAAAAGGAGTCCCTTTAGGCAAGGTTCCGAAGATACTGGCAGCGTTCCCCCTTTGAATTGCTAGACTAATTCTTTGTCCGAGGTAGCTGTCTTCTTGTCGGGTGATTTGTACACACATAAGACCACCATATTCATTTTAACACTGGCAGAATTCCCAAAAGTTGCATTTTCGAATATTGGTTATGACAAGATTTAAGTAAAGTTTCTTTCTTCTTTCTATTTTTATCTAATCAATGTTGAGTTTCTGTAATGGCCGGAAACAAGGGAATAAACGTATAATTTAATAATAAGGTTTAAGCTAAAAATAATTAAGAAGGTGAAGCAGTGATTTGAAGTATTGAATTAGAGCAAATAAGATAAAAAATTACCTTTTTTTTAGATTTCATTAGATTTTGCAAATAAGCTGCTAATTCATTATCTGGAAATAATTCACCAGTTTACGGTCATAAGCCATAAGTTTGTTATGTCAGTAGTATCATATTAGCTGTGTACGGTCACAGACAAGTGTTGATTTGTGATCTTGGAATGAATACTTACTTTTAACTTTATAGTTTATGAATAACTTGGCGTCTCTGTCAATTTATTCACGGTCGTGTTCCTTTGCGAATTTATCGAATAAAAATGTTATTTTGCAAAAGTTACTAGCATTTGCTCTAATATTGTCTTGTTGACAAGGCAATTAAATTGGAAACGCGTTGATCGCGTACGATTTATAAGCACAACTTACAAGATGGCTGATATAAAGGTAAAGAGGTCCGACTTGGCGGCATTTTGATCAGTAACGGTCATTCTTATTAAATTGTTTTTGGCACAATATTACAATGCCTTACATTTTACTCATTAATACGTTAAATACCATTTCTTTATCCTTAAAATAAGAATATGTTATTATATGCACGGAGTTTTTAGATTACAACTTCTTTAAAATGCATTGAATGATGCTTGGACTATATGGCGGGCATTATATTAATAATATACACCAACAATTTATCAGTATTACTAACCCTCACAAATATCGATGGCTGAATTTTTGAGAATCATTCTGAAGTTGATATTGTATCTTAGCTATGTACCTCTCATATTGGCATAAAATATTTGAATTAAAATTTACTTATTAATTATTTCTTGTTAGGTATTTATTTAAAATTAAAAGATAATTTATATCATATGTAATATTTCTCATAACTTGTTAAACTTGATTTCAGTCAATGTTTCAAAAAATTAACAATGGCACTCAGAATGGTACTAAGGATGCTACACCCCCCAAAAATCAAAAGGGTAGTATAGAAAAGACTTATCAGAAAAAGTCACAGCTTGAGCACATTCTTCTTAGACCCGATACATACATTGGGTCTGTTGAACGGGCCACAGACACTATGTGGGTCTTTGATAAGAGTAAGGAGTGCATGGTGCAGAAGGAATTAACTTATGTACCAGGTTAATGATTTATATATATTTATGTTATCTTAAAAGCTCTCATTCATATAAGTACCTCTAATGCAATAATAATAAAGCATATATATCTTAGTATATTTCATATAATGGACATTTAAAACAGGTGAAACTTGTTATTTCAGGTTTGTACAAAATATATGATGAAATATTAGTAAATGCAGCTGATAATAAGCAAAGAGACCCTAAGATGGACGTTATAAGGATTGAGATCAACCAAGAACAAAATACAATTTCTGTATATAATAATGGATGCGGGATTCCAGTAGTCATGCATAAAGATGAAAAAATGTATGTTCCCACTATGATTTTTGGACATTTGCTGACATCATCTAATTACAATGATGAAGAAGAAAAAGTGACTGGTGGCCGTAATGGTTATGGTGCAAAATTGTGTAATATATTTTCCACAAAGTTTACAGTTGAGACTGCATCTAAGCAATATAAAAAACATTTTAAACAGACTTGGGGATCTAATATGACAAAAGCTTCTGAGCCAAAGGTAAAAGAATCTGGGAAAGACGATGATTTTACAAAAGTGACATTTAGCCCTGATTTGGCTAAATTTAAAATGGAGAAATTAGAAGACGATATTGTATGTCTAATGTCACGACGTGCGTACGACGTAGCTGCGTCTACGGCGGGCGTCAAAGTGTATCTCAATGGAGAAAGGCTCAAAATTAATAAATTCAAAGACTACATTGATTTACACATAAAAGGCAAAGAGGATGAGGCTGGACAACCGCTGAAGGTTGTCTATGAAAAAGTAAATGAACGGTGGGAAATTGCTCTCACCCTCTCCGACAGAGGTTTCCAACAAGTTTCATTCGTAAATTCTATTGCTACCACTAAAGGAGGTAAGCATGTTGACACTGTAGCAGATAGTATTGTGAAAAATGTTCTGGAAGTATTAAAGAAGAAAAATAAAGGCGGTGTGAACATAAAACCCTTCCAAGTCAAGAATCACATGTGGATTTTTGTCAATTGCCTCATCGTAAACCCAACCTTTGATTCACAAACCAAAGAAAACATGACACTCCAAGCCAAGAGCTTTGGATCGAAATGCACTTTTTCAGAGAAATTTATTACGGCAGTTTCTAAGAGTGGCTTAGTAGAATCCGTATTGACATGGGCTAAGTTTAAAGCTCAAAATGAACTTGTGAAAGCTTCTGGTAAAAAGCAAAGCAAGTTGAAAGGTATACCCAAGTTAGAAGATGCTAACGAAGCGGGTACAAAGAATTCACATTTGTGTACTTTAATTCTTACCGAGGGAGACTCAGCTAAAACGTTAGCTGTATCGGGGTTAAGTGTTGTTGGGAGGGACCACTATGGGGTGTTCCCATTGAAGGGTAAACCTTTAAACGTCCGAGATGCTTCACATAAACAGGTTCTCGAGAATGTGGAGATAAATAATCTCATAAAAATCTTGGGCCTTCAGTACAAAAAGAAGTACAACTCGATAGACGATTTAAAGTCACTTCGTTACGGCAAAGTGATGATAATGGCCGATCAGGATCATGACGGATCACACATAAAAGGATTGATCATAAATTTCATACATCACAATTGGCCAGAGCTGTTAAAACTGCCGTTTTTGGAAGAATTCATTACGCCAATTGTCAAGGCGAGTAAGAAAGATAAGGAAATATCATTTTACTCATTACCCGAGTTTGAAGAATGGAAGAATGAAACGGACAATTATCACACCTACAATATCAAATACTACAAGGGTTTGGGTACCTCCACTGCTAAGGAGGCTAAAGAGTATTTCCAGAATATGGAGAGGCATAGGATAAGGTGATTTTCTTTTATTTATTTTGGCTTTAGCGTACGACTCCCATCCTTGGTTTGATCCCCGGCTGTGCACCAATGGACTTTCTGTGTGAGCATTGTGTGAGCATTTAATATTTAGGTGAACATCGTGAGGAAACTGACTTGCCTAAGACCCAAAGTGTGTTAGTTGACGGTGTGTGTCAGGCACAGCAGACCTATTAGATTGACAAATGATCATGTAACAGAGACCTTTAAACGTTGTAACGCAATTGATTAACTTTTTCCATATATGTATTTGATTTCCTACTGTTTTGGGCACACCTAGAAACCTACTCAGAATGTGTTGGTTGCTGGAATGGCTTGTGTAAATGGGATATTCTTACATGACGAAATTATAAACAACTAGCAGACCGGCCAAGCGTTGCTGTGGCTAAGGTTTTTGTTTTATTACATAGTAGTAACGAAACGGTAGGAAAACACCAGTCATTGCGACCACCATGCTATTTTGGTGGTTATGCCATTAAATTGTAGCTTATGTGAAACGTTGGTACTTTCAACACAGCGCCATCTGTTAGCAGTGACTATCAAATAATAAACAAACATTTTGAAAAAAAATAATATTGCGGGTATAAATTGAGATGTAAGCTATCCTATCTTTTAAGTCGGATCCAACTACACACGGTGTGGAAATTTGATTGAAATCGGTTCCGTAGTTTAGGAGTCCATAGGGGACAAACAACGTGACACGTAATTTATATATATTAAAATTAAAAAACTGTTGTATGTAATTGTAATCAACCTGCACCTAAGGTTCATCATCGGATGAACTGGTGCCACTGCCCACTGTACCGTACATTTCTTAAAAGATCGGCAACGCACTTGCAAGCCTCCTAACATCAGATGACCCTCCTGCCTGTTTGCTTCCTATTACATAAAAAAATGTAGTCTTTATCATCATTATTCATTGTCTTGATGAATAATAATGAAATGAATTAAAATAGTGATTCTTTGAGTAAATATTTAATAATACTTCAGATTTAAATATGCTGGAGCAACCGACGATCATCACATAGAACTAGCGTTCAGCAAGAAAGGAGCTGATCAAAGGAAGGAATGGCTGACCAGCCACATGGAGGAAGTCAAGCGACGAAAGGAAATTGGATTACCAGAACGTTATCTGTACACCAAGGAAACTAAGACCGTTACATACTCGGACTTTGTCAATTTGGAGCTGGTTCTTTTTTCTAATGGGGATAATGTGAGGTAATTATAGAGATAATAATAATAATAATATAGAATTTTATTCAGATTGACTTAGGTACCCACATAAACATTGTTGATTATATTAAACTAGTTATTAGAAGGTTGAAAAAACTATTCTAATATTCGGACCACATTCTCTTGCATTGTCTGATGTTGTCTTACCATCTTTTTTGTGGTCTTCCTCTAATACTTTTGCCTTCAATAGGGAATTGAGATTATATTAGCGGGTTTAGTGGGCGTCATGTGGGTAAAGTGCGAGCACAAAAGACGCGATCAAGGCACCGTTCTCACTCTTGCGTTATATGGGGGCCGCAAAACGCGTTATAGGGGGAAAATACTGCGTTATATAGGGGATGCAAAACGTGTTAAGGGGGAAAATAAACTGTCATATGGGGGACGGTAAACGCGTAATATGGTGAAATACTGCGTTGTATGGGTGACGCAAAACGCGTTATAAGGGGAATATACTGAGTTATATGGGGGGCGAAAACGTGTTGGCTGCCCGTTTGACCCTGTTCTATAAAAAAAAATACGAAGCTGCGTTTAGGGTAGGAAGGCGTTATATGGGGGACGGAAATCGCGTTATAGGGGGTTCACGGTAACAATGGGCATGCATCGTGCCGTGTGCAGTCTTTATTACATGCCACAAGTAAATATATTCTATTTATGTAATTTCTGTATCTACATATTCCAGATCAATACCATCAATGATAGACGGGTTGAAGCCAGGTCAGCGGAAAGTGATATTCACTTGCATCAAACGTAACGACAAACGAGAAGTGAAAGTCGCACAATTGGCTGGTTCAGTGGCTGAACACTCGGCTTATCATCATGGTAAGTAGGTCATACTGTTGGTTCAATTAATTGATAAATAAATCGCAACACCTTTTCGTATACAGATCAGAAGTTATCTGAATCTAAACCTGTTTATAAAGAAGATATATTTAAACTGCAATCGTTGTTTCGCCATGTTTCTAAGAAACATTTTTAGTTCAATAAAAATAACTTATAATAAAAAATAGGCGTTGATCGAAGAGGGGTGAACATAAATGTTTGTATGTGTGTATGTATTTTTGTATGTCGTATCATAAAAAAATAAAATAAAAATTTTGTCTCAAAAATAAAAAATAAATTTAGAGGTTACCACCCTTAACATTTAGGGTGATGAAAAATAAATGTCCGATTCGCAGACTTACCCGATATGCACACAAAATTTAACGAAAATCGAAGGAGTTTAATTACAAACACCGTGACACGAGAATTTTATATTTTAGATATTATTAATTCAATATTCGAAGCCATTTCACAAACTGAAAATATTAAAAAATAAGGAAAGCGTTATATCGAGTCTAGTTTTGCCATTTTAGATTCATTCATACAACTTGTCATTTCGTAACGTCCAATAGCGATACCGGTGTTAATATTTTAAAAAATCTAGTGGTCTTTCAAGAATAGGTCGTAGGTTCGATCCCCGGCTTATGCATCAATGGACTTTCTATGTGCGCATTTAAATTTCGCTCCAAAGGTGAAGGAAAATATTGGGAGACACAGGAGGCTGATTACCTACTTGCCTATTAGATTGAAAAATGATCATGAAACAGATATAAAAATCAGAGGCTCAGATTTATATCCTATATTCAGGGTTTTTTAATTTAATTTGAAAACGTAATAACTCCTTACAGGTGAACAATCCCTTGCGATGACAATCGTAAATCTCGCACAAAACTACGTGGGTTCAAACAACATAAATTTGTTAGAACCCCGTGGTCAGTTCGGTACTCGCTTGTGCGGGGGCAAAGACTCCGCCAGTCCCCGTTACATCTTCACGCTGATGTCACCACTCACGAGGCTGGTGTTCCACCCTCACGACGACCCTTTGCTACTGGTAAGTATTCTTTTTCACATAAAAGACGTGAAAATATTAGGAATTTATGTATTCAATTTGGTTTGAGCGATTTCTTGTAGACAGTTTTGACGTGATAACGTCTTTAAAATCGTTTTAGTCGGGTGACATGTTCAGAAACTTGTGTCACACCAAAACCTCACGAGCGCGATCGCAGGTATAACGAGAGAGAGACGGACCGATCTCCCGTCTCATCTCACTCTAGCGGCATACATAGTCGGGTGACATGTTCAGAAACTTGTGTCACACCAAAACCTCACGAGCGCGATCGCTTAGTCGGGTGACATGTTCAGAAACTTGTGTCACACCAAAACCTCACGAGCGCGATCGCTTAGTCGGGTGACATGTTCAGAAACTTGTGTCACACCAAAACCTCACGAGCGCGATCGCTTAGTCGGGTGACATGTTCAGAAACTTGTGTCACACCAAAACCTCACGAGCGCGATCGCAGGTATAACGAGAGAGAGACGGACCGATCTCCCGTCTCATCTCACTCTAGCGGCATACAAACGAATGGAGATTTTCTCGTGCGGTTAAGTTTACTTGTCATTTTACACCCGAAATTTATCATCAAAAGTGTGAATAAAACGATATATGTAATTTATATTTTGAAAAAATTGTTATCTTCATTAATTCCTTACTTCCCAAAAACTTATATCACCAATAAGACGTTATCACGTAAACATCTCGATCGTAAACCTACTTTACAAACAACCAATATTTTTTTTGGCTAAAAACAATTGTAGTGCAAACTTACTGATAGATTTTGTAAGACAGATAAATTGTATAAACAATTTTGAGATTTTTACTTTTTTGTTTTTTTTTTGTGAAAACACATTACACAGTACAATAAAGATACATGGATATACTTCTTTGGCTTTCTTTATTTTTTTTAAAATATTAAATAATTGATAATAAATATTAGCGTTAATTATTTAACAATATTTAATATTTAGTATATTATTCAATTATTAATTAATATTAATTCAATTTAATAACTAGGTATGTTTCATAACCTTTTAACTAAGTATAAATAGGTCTTTGTGAAAAAGCTTTGCTAAATTTCTTTGAAAAAATAATTAAAACTGCTTTATTTGTTTAAAAGGTACTACAAGTAGATTGTCTTATTCCCATCTCGCTCGCGCACGCTCGGCGCCCATACTGAATTTTGTGTCACGGTGCGCGCGCATCGTAAAATTTCACTCTCATAAATTTTTCATAACGCGCCTAAAGAAGTATAACTTCAAAAACATCACGTGATTAATGGACGGCCCCTTACGACAGATTGTGTCGGATTTACACTAAAACTGTGAGGAAAAATAACTCGATGGACATTTTCAGTAACTCCATAAAGATCTTTTGCTGATTCGTTTTCGAATTGTTGTGTTAATTATTATTTATTATTATTCCTACATAATTATGTAATTTTCATACGTGTATAATGTATATCCTTAACGTAACATACTTTCATAAGTATCTGATTCTCCTCATTTGAGAACTGTTGAAAAAAATCCTAGTTATTTGATGAGCAATATATGTCAAGAAACCAATTTAATGGTGAAATATATTTATTTCTTGACAAAACGTTAAAAATTTGGTGAAATAGTTTTATAATATGTGTGTGAACCTATGCTTTGTATGTATATTGTATATTTAACTTGAATCTTCTGTATTCAAATAAACAGAATTAAAAAAATTTGTTCCTATTATTTTATTTATTTTTATTTTATTCCATATCGTTATTCTATCTTTACAGTAATTTCTAATTCGATTATAAGTTTATTAAATGATTATTTTTGTATTTTGTAGCACGAGTTTGAAGATAACCAGAAAATAGAACCAATTCACTACGCTCCCATACTTCCAATGGTGTTGGTGAACGGGGCTGAAGGAATCGGTACTGGATGGTCTACGAAGATACCTAATTACAATCCAAGGGATATTGTTGCTAACATACGGTAATTATTGCATTAATCGTAACATTTTATTTATTTTAACGATCTCATAATAAAATATTAAAACAACTTAACTAACTAATATCGATAAAAGTAGTGTGGCCCTAGCGGCTTCAGCGTGCGACTCTCATCTCTGAGGTCGTAGGTTCGATGCCCGGCTGTGCACCAATAGACTTTCTATGTGCGCATTTAACATTTGCTCGAACGGTGAAGGAAAACATCGTGAGGAAACCGACATGTCTTAGACCCAAAAAGTCGACCGCGTGTGTCAGGCAGAGGAGGCTGATCACGTACGTGCCTATTAGATTGACATGAAACATACAGAAATCTGAGGGCCAGACCTAAAAAGGTTGTAGCTTCACTGATTTATTTTTATTTTATTTTTTAAATGTCTTTAAAGGCGTATGCTTGATGGCGAAGAACCGAAACCAATGCACCCGTGGTACAAAAATTTCCGTGGAACCATAGAGAGTTTCGGTGATAAATACGTTATTTCCGGCGAGGCCGCCATTTTGCCCAATGAGAAGATTGAAATCACTGAACTTCCGGTTGGCACGTGGACACAGAATTATAAAGAAAACGTTTTGGAACCTCTTTTGGGAACGGATAAAGTGAAGCCGGTTATATCTGAATATAGGGTGAGTTAATTTATTAAACAATATAATAAAGAATATTAAATTTAATAATCAAATAATAACAAAGTGTGTGTGTGTCTTAAACATTGTTTATTTATAATAAAACATTAAATGAGTTACTATTAAAAGTACTGTCATATTTATGGCATGCATGCATGGTCATCGACATGTTAATCAATCCGTGACCATGCATTTTATTGGTAATAAAAATAATATAAATTTCTCTATAAATAATATGGAGTATACCTTAAACATTTTTATTAGCTGAATAAAATATGGAGAGTAATTGAAAATAGACTAAAATGTTTTCAGGAATACAATACAGACACGACAGTTCGCTTCGTTGTATCTCTTTTGCCGGGAAAACTCGCCGAAGTAGAGGCTGAGGGCATCCACAAAGTGTTCAAATTGCAAACCACCATCTCTATGACTTGTATGAACGCTTTCGACCACAACAACTGCTTAAAGAAGTGAGTAATATTTAATATTGTGCAGATTAATTCTTTATTTATTTTTGTTTGCATATTTATTTCAATATTAAATTTCCTTTAAAAAATCAGTTATCTGTAAAGTCGGTTAACTGACGATAGTTGAAAAAAAAAACATTAAATTTTATTTGTTTGATAGGTATTTTGTATGGATATAATGCATATAGAGAAGGAGGTAAATGGAAATCATAATTGAATTGATCAAGTTACATTTATTTGTACGCATAAATACAATTATGTCAATTTTAAATGGAACGCCTCAGAGCGAGGTAACGCCTCAGAGCGAGATAACGCCGCATGAGTCATGTTTTTTCGTGGGTGCAGCCGGCTCCATCGAATTATAAGACGTTGTCACGTCAAAAATTCACGACAAAATATAGTTTAACTAACTTCTATTAATTACTCCAGATTCGACAAAGTAGAAGAAATCCTGCGGCAGTTTTACGACGTCCGATTGCGATACTACGCCAAGAGGAAGGAATTCCTCGAAGGGCAACTGCAAGCGGAGGCAGACAAACTGACGAACCAGGCTCGGTTCATCGTGGAGAAGTGTGACAAGGGGTTGGTGGTCGAAAACAAGAAGAGAAAGGTGATGGTGGATGAGTTGATCAAACGAGGTATGTTTGTCTGTTTGATATGTGTTGTATAACTTTGACCGCGCACCACAACTTTGTGAAATCAGCTGCCCACTGAAGTATTTCCGAACTCCGACTTAAGGTCCTTCAAGAAAAGAGCGTACCAATTCTAAAAAGGCCGGGAACGCACTCGCGAGCTCTCTGGTATTGAGAGTATCCATGGTCGGCGGTATCACTTAACATCAGATGAGCTTCCTGCCCGTTTGCCCCGTTCTATAAAAAAAAAACTTTCGGATCGAAGGACCAAAATTTTGTGGTCAGGGCGATGCTTTGTATAAGACGGGATACGCTGTCAGTCACATTCAAAATTAAAAAAAAAGAGTAATTGTTCCGTTTTAGCTATTGTATTCATCTGTATCTTTCTATTGCAGTATAAACTCGACAGAAAGAGATCGAAATATTGCTTTGCTGACTTAGGTTTAGAGCAAATAATTTTGCAGAAAAACGTAAATTTCGGTTTAAAGATACAATAAAGTATTTATATATATGTATATTTTGTATCATAAATTTATGTGTAAGAGATATATCTCAAGAAGTTTTATAATTGTTTTTTGTAAATAGGATACGCCCCTGATCCCATCGCGGATTGGAAGAAACGAGCGACCAAAATGCAAGGTCTGAACGCGTTGGAGGATGATGAGGCAGAGGAATCCGAGGAGGAACCTGAACCTGAGCAGACTAAGGGGGGAAAACCAGTAGATCCCGGTTAGTTATGAGACTTTTTAAATAATATCCTGGATTAAATAAAAAAGCTGTAAAGCGTTAAAATTGATTGTATTTTGTGGTAAAATTATTTAAGAATTACATTTGAAGTTTGATTTTGTGTAGATTTTCCTCAAGAGATTTTAGTAATAGTCTAATATATAAAATTCTCGTGTCATGTTCGTTCCCATACTCCTCCGAAACGACTCCACCGATTCTTATGAAATTTTTTATGTATATTCAGTAAGTCTAAGAATCAGCTACTATCTATCTTTCAAACCCTTAAATGTTATGGGTGGGTCCACATCTAAATTTTTATTTTTAGATACATATTTAGTTTTTTATATACAGCATACAAAAATACATACAACCCCTAATTTTTTACCCCTCTACGATCAACCCCTATTTTTAATTATAGTAGATAGATATTTTTATTGAACTAAAAAAATGTTTCCTAGAAATAATATACATGTCAAAACAATGTTTGCCGGGTCGGCTAGTTACCTTATATAATTGTATTTCTCTCTTAATATAATTAAAATATTTCAGAGAAAGCATTCCAACAATTGAAGGAAGTTAAGAAGTTCAACTACCTTTTGGGGATGTCGATGTGGATGCTGACAAAGGAGAAGAAAGATGAGTTGCTCAAGCAAAGGGATCAGAAATTATCAGAATTGGAGGCTCTCAAGTAAATAACCTTTTTATTTTCCGCATTAAATTTTATCATCACAAATCCCAAAATTAACTATTATATATATTATTACATAATATTATTGAAGTTATACTTCTTTAGGCGCGTTATGAAAAATTTATGAGAGTGAAATTTTACGATGCGCGTGCACCGTGACACAAAATTCAGTATGGGCGCCGAGCGTGCGCGTATTAAACAAATAAAGCAGTTTTAATTATTTTGTCAAAGAAATTTAGCAATGCTTTTTCACAAAGACCTATTTATACTTAGTTAAAAGGTTATGAAACATACCTAGTTATTAAATTGAATTAATAATATAATATAATAATTATTATTATTAATATTAATTAATAATTGAATAATATACTAAATATTAAATATTGTTAAAATAATTAACGCTTAATATTGATTATTAATTATTTAATATTTAAAAAAATAAAGAAAGCCAAAGAAGTATAACTTCATACGCGCGTACATAAGTACACGCACCATTTTTTTATATATTACATTCGGGATTCTTTCCGCTAAATCTTCAGTTCAATTTTTTTTTAATGGCAATATCAAGTTTAACAAAAGTTTAAACTGCAACTGTAAAAAGCAAGTGCAAACTGGTGTCTTATTTATATTAATTTAAGAGTTATTTTTTAGAAAATTGTTTAATAATAATATTTTAATATTATGTTTTGGCAAAGTTCTTTATTTTAGTTTAATTTGTAGTCCAACGTCCAGTCCAAATTTAATCGAAAACGGTTTAGTAGTTTTTGAGATATGAAATAGCAAAGTGAGGGAACTTTTATTTGATGTTTAAATTAATTACACAACTATGTATGTGTGTTTGGAGACAAGACTGAAGGTAACTCCTTAATTATTTTAAAATATTGATTCTATGAAAAAAATTAACAGAAAGAAAACTCCATCAATACTCTGGCGGGACGATCTTGACATCTTCCTCGCGAAACTAGAAGATCTGGAAGAGAGTGAGAGGCAAGAAGAGGCTGCTACCAACAGAAAGACGTCTAAGGCACAGGTACATATGGTGTTCAATTAATTTGTATGCATATTTCAAAAGGTGCTCAAAAAGTGGACTTCACAGGGTGAATGGTTACCTTTTAATTGTAAATATTAATAATATTTATTTAAATGTTTAATAATGTGGTACTTTTAATATTTTCATGCTAATCCTAAGATGGATAGAATAAAGGTAAGCTTCAAAACCACGTTAGAAAATAAATTCTCCATTTTGCGTATTGCGTAACAAAGCGTAAGTTACGTAATGAGTGTTAACAAAAATCTTATATTTATTGAAAAACAACAACTCTTACTCGTAATGAAGAAATTTAACGTCAGTTTAAAATGCGTCGACATTAGCAAAGAAAACGTCTATAATTATTATTTATTAACAAAAATAAAATTAGATACAGAAAATACAAAACTAATATCTAAAATAAAAAAAATCTAATTTTAAGAATCATGAACCAATTTAAAAAAAAATAGATAGACATATATAAAGAATTATATATTTACAAATTAAAATATATATATATTTACAAAAGCCACTTATTATTAAAGATGGACAGGATATAGGTTTTTATATAAAGCCTTTTTTTATATTAAACTTTCATACTGACGCACAAGCGCGCAATTTAAACCAAGTACATAGTCATATGTGTAATTAGTATGATAGCAATGCTTCTATTATAACTTTTATTATGAAATAAATTTCAGGCAGCGAATAAGAAGAACCGCAAATCAATTATAGAGATCATTCCTTCCGCTAATGGAAGACGAGTGGAGCCAAAAATATCTGAAGATATCATCAAGAGGATCCAAGCTGCTGAAAAAGCCAAGATCAAGAAGGAAGTTAAGAAAGAGTATGATCCGGTGAGACTTTTTAAACTATTAAAAAAACTATCATAGAGCCAATAATCTGAAATCTCTTTTACTTAGTGTTGTATCAAGAAATACAACAAAATTTACGATAATATTTCATATTAATATTTATAAGTCGATTAATTATAACAATTTGGTAGTCTTTAAAGTTTATATGAATTTAAATATCACATGTTATCGCGAAAAACTTTATTAAATCCGCTAATTGCTTTATTTTATAATTGTTGGTACTTTTTTCAGGATGATCCGACAGGTGTGAGTCCCGCTAGTAACGAGAAGAAACCGCGAGGTAGAGTCAAGAAAGAGAAAGTAGAGAAAGTTGAGAAAGAGAAGGGAGACAAGAGTGACAAGAGCGACAAAGAAAAGGACGGAATGAAGCAGACTAAACTTACATTTAAAAAGGAACCGAAGAAGGTAATAATACAATTATTTATTTTACAAATTACTCTTCACACAGATTTGTATGTTTTAATCTAAAAATATCTCGCTAATTATTATGAAATATTTAGTACTATTTCCGAAATAACTACAGAATTCGTATATTTAAATATTTCGAATGTTATTTTTATTAAAATGTCGAATATGTAATATTGTTATTTTCATTTTATTATTATTATTTTGTGTTTCGTAAGTAATAGATGTTATGTCTATTATAACTGAGGTACTACCATTGTGCCTATAGATATAATATAATTAGCTGTGTTGTTTAACACACGGTTATTCGGGCGTAACATATTATCTAATGCTATCCTTTATACATGGAGCTTGCAACATATATTTAATAAATAAACAAAATATTTCAGAAGAAGCCAACGTTTAGCGGCAGCGAGTCTGAAGACTTGTCAGGGTCTGACGTGGAGATGGCGGCTCCGGCTGCTCCCAGGGAGAGGACTTCCACGAGACGAGCTGCTACCAAGGTATATTATATTATTATACATTTATATTTTTATGGAAATCAAATATAGCCCATTAAAATCGTACACACATCGAACAAAGAAAATAAGATTATATACGGAATTTATCAATTATATAATAATTAGAAATATATTTTTTACTAATAGCAACACCAAAATGTCAGTCGTTATTGCTTTGTAGTGATAAATATCTGTCAAATAATCCTGTCTGAGACATATTTATAAAAAAAGAATCTTTAATTAGGACATTACGTAATTAATTGCTGTTAAAGCATTTCGTAAGCATTATATGGGAGGTTTCTTTGATTTCAACAGTAATTATTTGCTTTTTTTACACATATTTTTTTTCATCATTTTATACACATTGTCTATGCTTGAAAACTAAATGCATTTTCTAGGATTCCTACAAAAAATTTATTCTTTTTTTACAAAAACGAAACACGTTTTAAATTTGAATTCCTTGACAGGTCCAAAAATACACAGACGGCTCAGACGATTCCAAATCTGATTCGGAACCGGAACTATTAGATAACAAACTAGAGTCGGACAACGATCAACCGCGGAGGGCCATTTCACTCAGCGACGATGACGATGACTTCAATGTCAAGAACAACGCCAATAAGAAGCCCGCGAAGATGGACTCAGGTCATTTTTTTATTATTTTCAAGTTCATTCAAAATAAAAAACATGTGTGTGTACTTAAATGTAAAAATTATTCTGTAGGAAAAACGACACTAACAATATAAAAAACTAAAATGTTGACTATAACTTCAGGGTGTTGGTTTTTTGTGACGGTGTCTCGTAAAAATTTACTCTCATCATTTTTCGCTAACGCGCCAAAAGAAGTATACCTTCAAAACAATAATGATAATATCACTTTGAATACCCTGTTTCAATACCAGTCATATTGCTAAGAGGCATTTTCAATAGATGGCGATTGGCAGCCATTTTTAATAGAAAGTATATGTATATATAGGTATTTTATCGAACCAAAATATATATTGTAATTTCATACGTGAAATGTTCAAAAAGATGATATATTTAGTTAAAATGCTAATTTATAATATTAAATAATTATTGAAGGAACTGTAAAATATTTAACTGGCCTAATGGAGGGGTATAAGATAGAAGTAGTGAGGGTAAAGAAGTGCTGGTCCATTGATAAGTTCTTTAACGATAGATGATCAGCCGTCAGTGTCATTAGAAACCTCTTATTTTGGTACAAATAGAAATCGGCCGGAATCCGGACTTTAGTCAATAATTAATAAATGTTTCAGATTGTCTATTCGATTCCCTGATAGAAGAAACAAAGAAAGAAGTGAATAAGAGTTCAGATAACATAGAGAGTGAAGATGAAGCTCCAAAGAAGAAACCCGGTAAAAGGAAACTGTTGTCGGTCAAAGAACCTCCTAAGAAGAAGGTTAAGCCAACCATAAGCCTGGACAGCGATGATGATGACAGCATATTTGATACTAGGAAGGTAAGAAACACTAAACCTTAAGTTTAGATTGTATTTTGACTATAGAATCAAAGTAAAGAAAAGCCGTTTAATATTTTGATGTATTTACTACTGCGGCTAATAAATGGACTGCCCGGTAATTTATTAGATAGCTAAATGGAAATTAATCAATAAATCTTTTTATAAATTTGAATTAAACTATTAAATAGTAATCCTTGGGATTGATTTGCTCCAGAGTCCATGTCAGACAATTTGTATGACTCAAAACTTAGCGATTAAAGAGTGGCAGAGAGTTTCTTACCCACTCTACGCCTTGCAAACATAAAAACAAGTTAAACAATTATTTTTATATGCATTTGTCGTGTAAATTGGCAAGTGACAGATGACATGTGTCATTGTCATTTGCCTATTTCTTTAATATTTTGTTACATTCTGTATACGAGACTGTCAGTCGGAGATGACATTTGATAAATGTAATATTGACATAATAAATCAGTATGCATGTTTTTATTTTAATGTATAGTATGTAGGACTTTTGGTTGTTTTTTTTTTAATTTATTCGATTACGATTCTCAACCCTGATTTTCTTTATCCGATCATTATCTGTGAACCAATGAAGTTTAAATAAACACATGCATGTACCGTAGTAAAATGTACGGCTGATCACATCGTCTATTTTTCCCAGGATAAGAAAAAACCAGCAGCTAAAAAGCCTGTCAAGAAGAAGAAAGAGTCGAGCGACGAAGAAAGTGACGTCTTATCGCCGAGTCCGCCTCCACGAGCCAACAACAGAGCCAGGCCCAAGCAGAAGTACAACTTCAGTGATGGCTCTGATAGTGACTGAAGTGAGTCATTGCTGTCAGGCACTTGTGTCTTATTTATATTTATTCAACAACACTCCTCTATTCTAGAACAATTATAGAAAACTAAAAGTCCTAGTGCTGGTTTTTTTATTTAAATCGGATATATTCTAACAATATTTTTATTTAAAAATATTACCGGTATGATTATTAGATAAATTCTATACCAATCGAAAGTATGAAGCCCATAGAATATGCAAACGTTAGGTTGTTTTTAATCAATTTATTATTTATGTGTATATTTTTTATGTGACACTAAAGTATATATACATCTTTAGTATAAAAGAAGGTTATAGTGATACATATACAGGGTGGCCAAAAAGTCGTGGATCAAACGCAAATAGGGGATAGATGAGGTCATCAGCGGCAAAAAATTGTTCCACGGGAGGTCTCTAAGGTCAACCCCTGCAGAGTTATGATTTATTTTGGCTTTTATATGAAAATAGCCTTTTTTTACTAATTCTTCTTAAATTTTGAAAATATCTACATCCTGTATCTTTTTCATAATATCCACTAGATTGGTAATGATGAGTTCTTGCGATAGACATACTATTTATAGTTGTTTATTGAGTGTATTCAAGATAATATTAAGTTATACGATATAAAAATTTCTCAAATTAAAACTTTTTGTTTATTTCGGACCCCACTGTGAAAAAAAATTACTCTACCGAAAAGTGACCCTGTATGACAAGTTTTGGCGCATTTAATATGGATTCTGAAAAGGTATTACACGTGGCCATAAGTCGCTCTAATATCTTTCTAGGAAGAATTACAAACAACGATTGTGAAATAATAATTGTATTAAAACAATTATTTCTCAATGGTTGTTTGTATGAAACAAAATATTTTACAATAAAATATGCTCAAAATTCCTGACTCTGACCATAATACTTAATCTGCACCGTCTAATCAAATTCCTACGTAACCCTCCAGCCATCTGTCCAATTTTTTGAATCTAGACCGATTCACACAGTACTGGTCCCATGTAGGTAAATAATCTATCTTAAGTCCGAATCGTTGTTGTTTTTTCGTCCTAGAAAGATATTAGAGCGACGCATGGCCACGTGTAATACCTTTTCAGAATCCCTATGAAATGCGCCAAAACTTGTAATAGAGGGTGACTTTTCGGTAGAGTAATTTTTTTTCACAGTGGGGTCCGAAATAAACAAAAAGTTTTAATTTGAAAAAAAATTATATCGTATAACTTAATATTATCTGCAATACACTCAATAAACAACTATAAATAGTATGTCTAACGCAAGAACTCATCAGTACCAATCTAGTGGATATTATGAGAAAGATACAGGATGTAAATATTTTCGAATTTTAAGAAGAATTAGTAAAAAAAGTCAATTTTCATATAAAAACCAAAATAAATCATAACTCTGCAGGGTTGACCTTAGAGACCTCCCGTAGAACAATTTTTTGCCGCTGATGACCTCATCTATCCCCTATTTGCGTTTGATCCACGACTTTTTGGATACATATATAATACTACCCTGTTCAAAAAATTTACTCATGCAAATTATAAAATATTTTTTTAAATATTAATTAAACATACTCTGGACTGAAATTTGCTAGGCAACCCATATGGATTATATTTATTGACATATTAAATTAAATATAAAATAAGTTTCATTAAATAAGCATCTCGGTGAAGGTCGTTGTATATCGGGATCTTATACTATGTAATTGTATAAATTTATTATTTTTCTTCCAGAACCAGTGCAGATCTGAAGATAGTAATTTTAGATAAGTGTAAATAAATTTAGTAAATTATAATAACTTTTTCTAGTACTTTTCATACATTGACTTAGTTTAACCGTACTACGTATGTAGCTTTATTTTTATTAAGATAATTTTATGTAAAAAGTTAATTTTCTTTATTTTCTCAATTCCTTCTCTATGATTTTTCAGTATTCGCCATTTTATTAATTTTATTTTATTAATAATAATTAATAATAATAATTTCATTTTATTAATAATAATGTATTAAATGTTTTGTACTGGTTACAGTCATAATTGTAAATAAAGACATTTATTAATAAAACATGTTTTATTTGTCTCCAAATTTTTATTTCTTAAACGTTTTCATGATTAATACGGGTTGCAGACCAAGAGCTAAGCTAAGTTAGTTTAGCTTAGCTCGCATAGCTGACGCAGTTTTACATACTTGTGTGCAGACTGCAAACTATGCAAACTAAGCTATGTGTGTGTGCTTTGCACATCCTTCGCCGTACTGACTGAGATTTGGCTTAGTTGTTGTCTGCACGCTATTTATTTCTAGCTTAGCTTAGCCTAGCTTGCTTGGCATAGCTTAGTTTAGCCTTGGCATAGCTTAGTTTTCGATCTGCAACCGGCTTAAAAGACTAAAAATAGCAAATAAATATTGTCTATTTTTTATTATGTATGATAATGTTTTGACACGTCCACCAAATCAAAGATTTTTTTGTTTAATGGCAAACGGGCAGGAGGGGCTAATCTGATGTTAAGTGATACCGCCCATGGACACTACACTGCCAGAATGCTTGCAAGTACGTGGCCTTTTAAGAATTGGTGAGCTCTTTTCTTGAAGGACCCTATGTCGAATTGGTTCGGAAATACATCAGTGGGAACGGAACGGGGGAATTCCCAGTATTTTTTGCGTGTGCGTCTATTACGGGGGACTTCCCCGTAATAGCCCAGATCTCACATTCACAATCGACCCGTGCATACTTCTATCTCGCTTATCATTTATGGGTTCGTTGCATTGTTCAATGCATAGGGTTTGATTACCATTAAATATATAGTTATTATTTAGTTATTTACGTAATTAGGCATTTTTAACCCAAGTTCTCTGAAGGAAGGAGTAAATGGAAATTTCTCTGGGGTTCGAGTTTTATAAAGTACACAAGTAATTACATAAATATTTTATTCGCATAAACATGACGTCACAGACTTAGCACCAGTGCGCTTATAAATAACATTAATATGGCAATTCTATACTTAGTATTATTATTTACATTTTATTTTTAAGTACATAATATCTAAAAATAATATTTAATATAAATTATGCCAGAATTCACTTTACTAATAAGTAAATTGCATTCAGTAAAAGACAAATTTAGTATTGCTACATGTTTGTCTGTATTTAAATTATTTTCTAAGCTCTATTGGAGTACATAGAGTTAGTTTTTTATAAACGAATTATATTTTCCTTAAATCGTCTGTTTGAGTTCAGTACTAGTAATATCGTATGACCGTGACCATCAAAGATACAAATTTCACGAGAATTCAAAATAAATAAAATAATCTTAGATCTTTATATATATATATATATATATATAATAAAAATAATAACATCTTTTAGTGTAAAAGTTTTAAGTATACTTTAGACAAGATTAAGTTCAGAAACGAGACTTGATGCGAACTATGATTCCCGTTTGCCAAAAATTTATTGGGTTTTTAGCAGACTTACTTTTACACCATAGGCAAAAATTATTCCTATATTTTAACTATATGCTAGATTGTTTGATTTTTATTATAAATTCTCGTAAACGGTTTGAAATTTGAATCTTACCTTGGGGTAAGACATTTTAAAGGTGTGTCCTTGTTATATAATAATCACGCCTATCAAAAGTATTTTTGTCTACTAAAGTAAATTCTTGCAATTACGATCTTATAACTAAGTTAGTACATATGTCAGTAAAGCTTTTTTACATCTCAAAATAAAATATTAATTATGTCCATACATTTTTAAATATTGTACGTATCAAAAATATTATACGGAAGTCTAGAGTCGTTTAAGATAAAAATGTAAAAATTCTGCGTAAATTCATAAAATCTTACAAAACTTCCCTGCAGTTACCTTGACAAAGCAATTGATAGATTTTACTTCTTACTAAAATTATGGACTTTCCGACAACAAATCTTATTGATTTGCGCATCGATTGCAATATAATTAATTGCCGTTATTTTTATATGACTTAATATCGCAGGATAATAAAAGTCTATTAAAAATAACTTCGTACATACATTAACTAATTTCATACACTCTTATCTCCGGTACTCTGTAACCCACTAAAACCCCACAGCGGCACCACCAATCGACGGGACACTAACAGCGTAGCTTTGGGGTGCAACTCAACATTGAACCGGGGCTATTAAAGAAGTTTCTAATGCCAAAAAGGCGAATTGAAAAAGACTGGGTTCTTTTTTTGTCTCACCCCCTTATTCATACTAAATCTAATACTATTTTAATTTTACTCAAGTGAATATGGTTCAGGAAATTCTCGTAGACAGCCGCCAAAACAGTACGACTATATGATCTCCCAATAAGAGAAAAAGAGTAGAAAGCTTTTAACTTGTTGAATATTGTTTAATTAATAAAAATGTTTGTAAGACAGAATTCTGGATGTACTAAATAATTTTTTTTTAACGTTAATACTTGAATTAATCCTGCAAAGTGTCGACTAATAACTTACCTAAAGGCATATCTTTACCTCTATGAATATAGTTAAAATAGTGTAGACTAGTTTTTATGAATAAGAGGGTACTTCCAAAAAAAGTAGTCTTAGTACCTACTTAGCTTACTCTCTCTATCTGAAAATTTAGCACTTTCCCTATCCGAGTATTTACCGTTGTACTTATTATATCTATCGTGTCTGTACGGTTTCTCGCTCGCACTGTAGTGTATCTCCGAAGGCCCTATGGTCTTGGACCAGTGGTGGGTCCAATAGAAGTCGTCAGGGTACTGCGGGTAAGGGTTCTCCCGGCAGAGCACTACGCAATATATAAGACTGCCCACGAGTGTGATGAATCCAAATATAAGGAAGATTATACCCAGGATCCTGAAATGTAAATAATTATATAGTAGGTACTAATAAACGATGTTAGCGGGATGAAGGGGATACTAGGGCGATTAAAAAGAGAGGTGTAGAGTTTATTGCCAGTTCTTCTCTTCCATTCTACGCCCTTGATTTGAGAACTGGCATACATGTAAAATTAGAAGCATTTAATGTATACATATTTCTTTTTTGACGTTCATAAGTGTACATTGTGTTACCTATATGAATAAATGATTTTTGACTTTGACTAACTCCATGGTCAAGCGTTCTAACCCCGGCTGTGATTTTCCTATTACAATTAATAATACAAATTCTAATAGCTTGGTTCAATAACGACAGACACAGACGGAGATTCCCGTGTATTGGACGCTTCTCAGTTAGCTATTAATTATTGATTGTGTTGAATTTCCTATATCAAATTTTAGATTTTTGTTATAACTTGTTTTCTTTAAATACTTATTAATTTAGGATTTAGTTTTTTTTACTTACTAGCTGCAATACCTACATATACAAAAGCTTTTGCCTGCAAGGAAGTTTAGAGATTACCTACCCCTTAATCATAAACTACATTTATTTAGTTAGTAATCCTAAACTATATTTTTTATATTGTGGTGAAAAGAGACCGGTCTGTTTTAGTGAAGTAATAAGATTGTCTAAGTAATAAGCCCGGCATTTTAACTTCTAGTTACATTTTTATTCGAACTACATAAAATCCTCAAGCGTATTCAACAACCCAATGCTAAATCGTTTTTTAATGTTCATAAAATCTCTCATGGCGGTTAGCGAAGAATAGCCGATCCACATTTTAAAACCATTTCGTTCGTGGGAAACATTTTTGGATGATTTGCAGTGAAAAATGACAGACGTATTGTTATAAATGTCTATTGTCAGTTCACTTGACCATAACTTGACAATGTTAATTACTTTTGTAAATGTATTAAAAATACGTACGCATTTCGTGAAATTTATGAATAATATTAAATATAATTAGAGGTATATTAGTATAGAAAATAGTAAATATATGATTGACATCGGAAATTATTCAAATTCCAAGTAATTTCTTCCTTAAACGAATAAAACTCCTAAAAACTCAAGTGAATAATTTTATAAAATCACTCCATAAAAACCTCTAAGCCTCTGGACTCACTACGCTCTAGCCAATCTAAAGTTTATTCCTAAGGTCATACTACTTTTTTTACTAAGTACTTTCTTGTTTTTATTATATTTTAATCTAAATACTTTTCGGAAAGGGGGACTAATGAACCTACGGATCAGCCATCAAGGGCAGCTAGCTACCGCAGCCAATGGACATCGTCGTGGATGCTATACCGTCCTTTATGAGAGGAGTATGAAATGTTTTGAAGTTTGGATTTTGTACTTCCGAAGCAGCTCATATCAGCCCAAATGTCTAAATGAGGCCGTACTTGAGCCATGTACAGTTGCATCGGAGTACTTATTAAATTAACCATTTATACATATAAGTAAAAACTTACCAAACAAACAAAGGTTCAAAGAACTGCAGTACTATAACGAAACCCAGTGTGACGAGGATCAATCCCAGGTTCAGAAGTAGCATCAGACAGCACATACCCTTTACGTTGGGACAAAATGGGTTTGGGGCGGCCATAGCGTCCACTTTTACCCCAGCCTGAAATATTTAAAATCTATATTAGAAATAAAACTTTGTGTCTTATACTTTCACGTACATTGAACTAACTTAATAACACATCTTGGATCATCCAATGGATGGTCTATCAATAAAACAGTTACTTTATGACTTCGAATTTAACTAAATTTGGACCTATGTAAGTAGTGGATTTATGATTTTTTGTGATTATGAAAGTATATATTTAACGGAATTTAAATCAAAGCTAAGTAAGTAAATCTACTAAAATCTTAAATGTCCAAAAACTCTTATAAAATCCGTCCAAATACTCGTTGAATTTAACAGCGCCCAAACGCTTGCTATTCTTTTCATACTAACATGAGTTACTTATTATGTATAAGGTATTCAACAAACTAGATAATATGAATAACAGGTCTATTAATACGTATATGTACTAACTTTTCGTGAGACTTTGGAGCGATGTGTAGACGCGACAGATGGCGCCACACCACTTCGATATGAATAGACACTCCTTGGCGCACGAGATTGTCGACTGAAACAAATATCATGTTTTTTTATTAATTTTCATATTTGTTCTTCCTTGCTAAGAACCATAATTTTTTTTCTTTTATATAGAACAGGGGGCAAACGTGCAGGAGGCCCATCTGATGTTAAGTGATACCGCCGCCCATGGACACTCTCAATGCTAGAGGGATCGCGAGTGCGTTGCCGGCCTTACAGGAATTGGTACGCTCTTTTCTTGAAGGACCCTAAGTCGAATTGGTTCGGAAATACTTCAGTGGGCAGCTGGTTCCACAAATAACCAGTGGTCTAGAGACATATATTAGTTATAGAATCCTTATTTCAGCTACAACTTTTTATTTTGAACACAGAGACAATTAATCTCTTTGCACAGACTATTAACAGTTACACAAAGCGAAAACAAGCATATAAAGAAAAATAAATGAAAGAAGAAGAAAAAAAAAACAAAAACAATAACCGACTCCAAGCTGAACTAAAAAGTATTAAATAACAATATTTTTATTTCTATTGACTAGTATTTGTTAGAGAAGGGAACGTCTAATGTGTTAAGTAATTAGTTTATATAAAAGGGTTACAATTATTCTATTAGGCTTTTTGGATGCCATGGCCTCGTCGTAATTCGTTAGACAATATTGTTGTTCTTCCGAATGGTAAAGACAAGTTTTAATATGTAGAGGTATTTTTGCCCCTTATGAAAATTGTATTGTCATGTCATTCATGTACAGAAATATGTACAGAACATTATCCTTACAGTACTATGCTAATACGATAATATTGAGAAAAAATAAAATAAAGAATAAAATATTAAATGCATAATATAGGTTCACAATATCTCTAATGTGAACTCACTCTGCGAACATTTGTCGAAATAAAACATATTTAAAAAGTTTGGTCCTGTGGCCGTGTACCTTTAACGCTGGCAGCATTTCCTCGCTGTATTGCGATACTTATACGTTAAGTGAGTATAGCACCAGCTCTGTGGTCACCGGTACTATCTACTAGGCGCCATCTTAAATCTTTAACTAGCGCCTGTACACTTAAACTCCACAGCCCAAGAGTCTCTACTCCAATGAGAACAAAATCAAAGTGGTTTTAAATTTAGTTACACCTAGATTTCGAAATTGCATTGCTCAACGAACACACGAAATCGTGTCTATGTAACAGAGCCATAATAAATAAAACTGCAGATTAAATTGATCAAGTTCAACTTGTCGGATGCAATTCAATATCGATGTAACGACCGAGTCACGATTGTGAATCGATTTGTTTCGAGTCAAGGCCAAATCGAGATGTCACGGAATCGATTCATTACATAACACGCCGGTAGTGCCGGTGCTAATCTTACTGACCTAGTGTGGGTGACATAATGTTTGTGGGTTAACATACCAGTGGGTTAACGTCAATAGCATTAGCATACATTTCGTCATATGTTTTCTGACAAAATCAAATAAAGTGTAATAAATATATTTCTTTTAAATGGTTAATTATCTGTGATGTGTCAAAACTGACATTTTATTTGATTGTAAATTTGAGGCGCGAGTTTTGGCAGGTCACTAGAAGTTTTTTAAGTTAGAATATTTTCGGATTTTAATCAGGAATTAGAATGAAATAATTGTTTCGAATAATTTTTATGAAATTACAAACTCTAAATGTTGTTTCTTTACCTACTTTTCTTCACGTATTTAAGTTATTTCAAATAAACTCTCTGTCGCGCAACGAGTCTTTTTTAAAATTTTACGGAGCTGCATCACAGCACAGCTACTTATCACATACCAAATCTAATCAGTAGTTCTTATATTATTGGAAATTATTTAAATTTGTTATTAAAATTAAGTTAAAATTTAGTTTTTCATTTGTGTGATTGTGAATCAAGTTTCAACATTAAGAACATTCAACGTACAGAATTCAGATATTATAGAATAAAAAGTTATATGAAATATATTAAATATACAATGAATTGTATTAAAATCCGTTAATGAAAGTTTTAAAAACACAGCGAAGAACTATATTAAAATGACTGCTCACTTTTGGTTTTATAAAATCAACACCATTATTTTGTAGCTGACAACTTTAACGAGAAAAAACTCAACCGATGTCAACGTCCCAAATATTTTTCATTGAACTAAGAAAGTTTAGAGAACAAAAAGGTAACGAGTATCGAAGCCCTTAGTCATGCAAACAAACACTTCAAATAAGTCGTCACGCTAACAATGCTGACAAAAACTTAATTGAAACATCACGATTAGGATAAATATGTACTTAACAGGATTTTAGTTCGGTGGCGGTTGTTGTAGATAAGTTGAAATATATGTAAAATACAGCACTTTGATTGAATCTGGTTGTCAATTATATTTGGGTGTAGTTCCAACGAGAACGTAAGTGCGTGCTCCTATTTCACCATGCCTACTGATGATAGAGGACAAATCTTTGTTTTTATTTTATTATTAATTACTTAAGATGTCATGTGGAACATGGTGTAATGGTTGCAGCTCCTTACAAACGTTTTGTAAACAAAAAACTTGGCGATTAATAAGAGTGGCGGAGAGTTTATAGCCAGTTCGTCTCTTCCGTTCTACACCCTTGATTTGAGAACTGGCAGTAAATGTAAAATTAGAAGAATTTAATATATATTTTTTGAACGTTCATAAGTGTACATTGCTTTGCCTAAATGAATGATTTTGATTTGATTTGTATTGAATATTTTAAACCATGAGCTTATAACTAACATAAAATTAGGGGTAGTGGGGTTGACTCTGGATTAACAAAAAACTATCTTATATTTAAGGGTTCTTAAATCTAAGTGACTTTATGTTACCTATAAAGAAAATAAGTGCAGTCGACATTGGACATCATCGGAAACGAGAATGTTGTTATATTACAATATGAGTGTGGGAAAACTATAGGGCTCATTTTGGTTTGTTTTTGCGTCTAATTATTAACTAAAATATATATACGTAACTTAACTAATGTTAGGTTACATAACTCAGGGTACAAATAAAAAAGGAGTGCTTTAGTAGATTTGTCTAATACGTTGTGCGTTTAAAGCCCGGATGTGCACTAATGAACATTTAACACTAATTGTTGGAGCGGTAAGGAAAACACTGTTAGAAACTGGAAGGACCAAAGATAGACATTTCAAAGTCAAAATATTCATGTAAATATTTGGAAAGCGCGGTAAAATGTTGCCTGAATTCTTACGCCCTATGTATTGTTCACTTTAGAAACTTAAATGATAGGATTTACTAAAAATTACTTAATTAATTAAAATTACTAGAAATTACGAAACACAGTAAGTACATATTCATGAAACACTGAAATTTAAATTCCAAATAGTTTTTATAATTTTCGAATTAAATTACTATGTGGGGCCTGGGGTAGGGAAACACTGCTCTGCTGGAGGAAATTTTTATTTATGTGTGTGTTTTCCTATAACGAGTTAGAAGTATTAAGCTAATTAAGTGTGGTCGATAAATGGACTCTCTCTCTTTAATCGGCATCTTATGTCTGAGCGTCGTGGTCAGCAAGGAAGCAACTGGAGCGGATTATCTGTTTCCAAAAGTTTCTGTCCAGCGCCTCTCTTATGACAGTACAGTTTTGAGGACGATGAGTATTTACTTGATCGGTCCATCTGGTTGGTGGTCACGTGATCTTTTTGCCTTCTGTGTTACCAACCACGATCAGTTTCTCCAAGTTCTCATCGCTTGTATGGCCGTAATAAGATACGATTCGCCGTTGGCATATGGCAGACAGGTGAGTCCGTATGCGGAGTTGGGTCAGGATCGATGTACCGTATGAAAGCGCACCAACGCTTAGCAGTCCACGGTATTCAGAACCACATCTCAAAGGCATCGATCCTTTGCCTTTCTCGAGCCAAGATACTTCATATAGAAAGATAGGGACCGTATCTGTCTTATTTTGGTTTTGATACCAATTCCTTTTTTCTTCCAGATGTTGCCTAAACGTGTCATGGCATCTTTAGCCATGCCGATTCGCCTTTTTATCTTGGAGGATAAATCGACTATCTAATAAAAATTACAATCCAAACCAGTAGTGCCTAAGATTAGCACGTTCAAACAAACTACATATTAAACTTTAAGACTAAAGTGTACAAGCTTAGATACATTTGATAACACGTTTCCCACAGCCCTTACCAAAATTATCGTCGGCGTTTCAAAGCTTTGTCCGAAATGTATTAATGTAATCTGGTGACCAGTGCATTAGTTATGGTCTCATCCAAGGACAGTAGAAAGTTATAATTGGACACGCCTTGGGACTCTTTATGGGAACTTAAATAAGGAACGAAATTTTTTTTATAGAAGATAATGGAATTGTTGTATGATTTTTACCAGTAACGCAATGCTGCCAGCATTATTATTTTATGCTACAGTACAGCTACATTCGCTTTCCCGCCATCGCGGCATCGGCGTTTATCATTACGCTACGGATTTATAGGTTTAATAATAAACTTTATGAGGAATTTATTTTAAGAGAACTTTTTGTCAAAACTAGTCTTTATTTTTATTAGTAGTTAGTATAGACAATTATTATTGCGTTTAGTCCTGTTGGTTTTCATAATATAATCCTAACGCTTGTTAATGTTAGTTCGAATCCAAAAGAATTTTAAAAAAATGTCTAAGTAATATACTAACATTTCTTAAAGTATACAAGGGAATATATACGTCAACACCGTGAATTTTACAGCTTTACTAGGATCAAAATGGCGTGTACAATTTAGGGTAAATATGTTATCCCTTGAAACGTGGTGCAACTAACAGAAACCACATCGTTATGAGGTTATGAAACTCAATGGCCTAACCCTAAGGCAATTACCTAGAAAGCTCTACGTCTAAACACAGTCTCACGCGCATTGTGCACTCAATGCCCTGTCAACAATAATAGTGGTTCAGTAAACCGATCAACAGATATTGGTTCCATCATAAAGCAGTTTTCTAACCGGCAGTTGCGAATTTGCAAAAAAATAAATAAATCAGTGGCGCTACAACCTCTTTAGTTGTTAGCCTTATATTTCTGAATCTGTTTCATGATCATTTTATAAATCTAATAGGTGCAAGTAGGTGATCAGCCTCCAGCGCCTGACACACGCCGTCGACTTTTTGGGTCTAAGACATGTCGGTTTCGTCACGATGTTTCCCTTCACCGTTCGAGCAAATGTTAAATGCGCACATAGAAAGTCCATTGGTGCACAGTTGGGGATCGAACCTACGACCTCAGATATGAGAGTCGCACGCTGAAGCCACTAATAATAAAAAATTAATAGATATAAAATTAAAAAAGTACCTTTGACAGTGTATGCTGTCAGCGTTTCCCCTCTGGGGTCACCGTACTATCTACCGGCGCCAACTCAAACCTTTAATTAGCTTATGCACTTGACCCTCACGGCCAAAGAGTCTCTTCTAAACAAAATCATGGGATTTGTTTTTCGTTTTAACGCTTTCCACGTTGGATTGAGGCGGAAATATCAATTATAAACCAAAATAAAAAGTCGTAGTAGTAAAGCTAACGTAAAGAAACAGGTATTAGAACGAAATCGACTAGTAGACGCACTAGAAGACACAAAAATATGTCCGTCCGTTAAGCTTATTTCCCCACGTTGTATATACTGTATCACCGTTAGTCGCTCCAATACAATGTGTCGAGATGAAGTCAATAAACATACATCGGATGAGTCATGCGTGCATGCGCATGCGATTGCACTATGGGTAATTTTCCATCCATCTCGCCGTTTAATACCCCGGTTTTGTTTTGTGAACGTAAAAGTAAACGGACGATTTCAACGCGACTTTTGTAGTACAGATTCCCACTGCTCGATTCTTTGATAAAATTAATTTTAAATTAATGTTGAGGGTGTAAGCAATGGATAGGTTGCCTATAAAAATTAGCCACAATTAGGTGTACTTAATTAATTTTTGTAAAATTGATTTGCTGCCTTAACTGAAACTATATGCTTAATTAATTTTACGAAATTTTAAAGAAAATTATGTAAATAATGGATAAAAGGCTGTCAGCTCTCTCCGCCGCAACGTTATTGTTGCCAGGTATATTATTGTCAATTATTTACAGTCATTTGTTTTTTAAATCCTAATACAATTCTTCGTTTTCGAATCGTTTATTGGCAATCTCTGCTTTGCCATTTTTTAATTGGCAAAGCAGAGATTGCCAATGCCATTTTTTAATTGTAAAACGTATTCGAAATGCCCGTCTACATTGTCAGAGGACGAATCTAGTAATTGAACACGTTTCGCGGCCCGCTTGTATGAATTAGGCGAAGGATTAGGAATACATGTCTAGCGGTACGAAGTAACCTCACTTAACTGTTATAGTATGCACTTTGTATAGTAATTTAAGAGTCAAAAGTCGACAATTTTGTTTAAATGAGACTATTTTTTGGTTCTCCGACATCCTGTTAATGCCCTAAATATTTTAGCTGCAGATATATTTTCATAGTAGTTTATGACGCAGATACGTTTGATGACACAGTGAATTATACTGTTACGAAGATGAAATGTTGCCCGAATTTTCCACTTTCCATTTTTTCAGCAAGCATGAAATAAAATTTGATTTATGGCCGTTTCAGGAGAGGTTCTATTACATTTGAGATTATTGTAATTTAAATAAAGTCTTGTTTTCAGGAGGCTGAAACATTTTTTCAGGAGTTTTCTTCTTAATTTGTGTCTAGTTAGTACAATTCAATTCCTCGTTGATTTATATAAAAAAAACCCTTGAAGAGATCTAGATCGTTTTCTAACCGATCCCCTAGCTCGTAACAATAAAACTAAAACATTACAAGTAATAGAACATATTTAATGTTCTGATTGACAGTATGGGGACAGTCTTATTTCAATTAACTTAATTTAATTTAAAAGTAAACCTTTACAAAATGTTCTCTATAGATTTTATTAATAAGCATAGATATAGAATAGCATAGATACTTGAAATTTATTGACGCGGTTACACTACATACATTGTTTATTTCTTTACACTTCGATGCAAGAGCGCAACCACTGTAAGGATTTTTTGAAGTTATACTTCTTTAGGCGCGTTATGAAAAATTGATGAGAGTGAAATTTTACGATGCGCGCGCACCGTGACACAAAATCAACCGAATAAAGTTGCCCACGGAAGATGCTACGGCATTGGACATAATTTAAAAACAACATTCAAATAATAATAAAATTTATGTTACACTTAATGTAAGAGAATAATAATAAATATTTATTTATTTAAAGAATAAATAAGGTAAGCGCAAGAAGTCAAAAACTTTATAAAATATCGCTTAGACACAAATAATGGAACAAAACATAGCAATCAAACATATGTAGAAAATGAAAGGACAATTTGGCACTAACTGATCTAACAGTAATGTTGCCAAAGTTAAGGATATGATGTGGACAGGTATTGCTTGTACAGTAGAGATTAAAAGGAAGATAGAGAAGGAGCTAAGCGGATAGATGTACTTTAACTGTTTGTCATGCACTACAAAAACAATGCCTCACCTGATCTCCGAAGGTGGTCTATAAGCAGCGCTGGTCACGTAGACTTCCGAAGCAGAGTCAGCTCTTGGTGAGCCATTGGTATGTCTCCTACCATTACGTTCAGATGGTGAGCGCGTGCGTTCGTCCATTACCTGAAACCACAATGCGTGTATGAGATTATAATTTAAGTTTTTGGATCTTTAAACGCGTACCATACCTATATTATATATATTTGCAAGCATCTCCATTAACAGATACGTGAAGAATACCGCGAATACTTGACTATTAGGAAAAAAATGATCACAAAATTTTTACGAAATTGTTTATCCTTGGGTACTTCTTTTATGGACAGGCGTTTGGCCCTAATCCCACCTGCTGTTAAGTGAGATGTTGCCTATTGGATTGCACTCCTGTCTAGGAGATGCCTGTTTAGCCGCCGTTTGAACTAATGTCTCTTAAGGAAAGATTGAAGAGGGCAAGGAGTTCCACGCGGCGATCCGAATCGTGTAGTGCAGAACTTGGGGATGTGAACAACGATAGGGTATTCCAGCGTCCTTCTACACGAGTGTAGATAGAAAAATGATGACGGAATCAGGTTGTGTATTTCCAAGAAGCATTCTCCGGGGTGCAATTGATAGGAGACTGAAAGGCAGGCAACTGAAAGCGATAGTCAAGACTTAAGAGTCGAGACTCATATCTTTTTATAATTTATTTACCAATGGCGCTACAACCTTTTAGGCCTGGGCCTCAGATTTCTGTTACTATTATGATCAATTCTAATAGGCATGTAGGTGATCAACCTTCTGTACCTGACATACACCGTCGGCTTTTTGGATTCAAGAGATACCGATTTACGATGTTTTTCTACACAATACGAGTGTTAAATGCGCACATAAACAAAATGTCGCATAACAAATTTTTGAAAATTTAGAAACACTATGAATATTATGAAAATAACTTTAAATATATCATTTATAAATCGATCCAGTAGTATTGTTTTTATTTGTATTAATAGATACACAAATAACATTATTCTCTCTTATTAATATTAGTATAGATAAAACGATATCTAGACATGTTAAAGCTATCAAAACAATTGAATGTCAAACGTCGTGATGCGATAAAAATAACGCATGATCCAAATGTACATAATATTGGATTATTCGCAATAAACAATGTTATGACTTATGGCTTAAAATCCAAATAGTATTAACGCTGGAATTCAGTAATGATTGCTTGTATAGGCTTCGGGACAAGTCATAAGAGTTGACTTTAGGTTGAAGGTTATTTAATGAAAATTACCAATTAAAAAGGTTTTATAGGATAGTACAAATGTTTAATTTATTAATTAATTAAGTTAATGATACGATTTTGTTTAGTTTTATTACAAATATAATAATAATTGTAGGTTACCTACCAATAGATATTTCTATTCTTTTATTAAGTAAATATCCTATTACAAAAAAAAAACAATGGCGCTACGACCTTTTTCGGTCTGATTTCTGGTTCAGATTTCTGTATCTGTTTCATAATCATTTGGTTATCTAATAGGCAAGTAGGTGATCAGCCTTCTGTTCCTGACGCACGCCGTTGACTTTTTGGGTCTAAGGCAAGCCGGATGCCTTACGATGTTTTCCTTCACCGTTCGAGCGAATGTTAAATGCGCACATTGAAAGAAAGTCCATTGGTGCACAGCCGGGGATCGAATCTACGACTTCAGGGATGAGAGTCGCACGCTGAAGCCACTAGGCCAACACTGCTCGATTACAAATTTGTTTTATTTTACATAAAAAACCCGAAATACTAATTTTACTTTAATTAATTTTAAAATGTTTTAGGATTTTTTTGTGATTATTCAATAAATAACTCTGGTACTCACGACACGTGGTATCCTAGTGTGAGGTCTAGCGCGCCTAATCTGTTATTTGTATACATATTAAATTTTATATATTTTATAAAGTTCTATTTTCCTTTATAAACTTGGATGAAATCATTGCTATCATCACAGGATGTTCACAATTATATCTATATGGTATTGATTTACCTATAATTAAAAAAAAAATCACAAAGATTATCTACTAACTTCGACAAGAATAATTGATACTATTTAGTAAATATTGAAATAATAGAGAAGGCCAAAAACAGATGAGGTTTGGAGGCCTATACTGAAAGACACTGTCAAATGTCCAAGTGTGACTGTGAGTCAATGTCACAAAGTAATGTTAGTGATTTTCTACATAAATTATTAAAGAACAATAGATTTTTGAACAAATAACAAATCGCATTTTTTTAAATATTGAATAAGTCATTTAAATAGTCGCGTAGTTAAAAAGATAATACAATAAATGTCTATTAAATAAAACGCTGTGTTCTTAAACTTGGACGCTGGAACGTTTAGGAGCGCATAGCGGGCTGGGCATGTTTTGATAGCATTTTAATCGATTTAGGACGAAAATAACTATTTACGTTACTTCTCCAGTTATTACAACCTGTTATATTGTTTTCTTAATATTTTCAATGTGTTTACGGATCGTAAAAAAATTATTGAGTTTCATGTTAGTTTAAATATATATTTACATTAGATACATTGTTTTGTCTAAACACTGCGTTCAAGTAATAATTTCGCATTGAGCTTTGTTATAAATTTATATAGAAACAATATTTGGTGTTCTATATTAAAGGATAGGAACTGAGTCTACACTCCGAAACTAGATGATAGGACGATAAAGCAAACAAACAAACCAGTGGCGCTACAACGTTTTTAGGCCTGGGCCTCAAGTTTCTGTATCTGTTCATGAACAACCTCCTGTGCCTGACACACGCCGTCAACTTTTTGGCTCTAAGACATGTCGGTTTCCTCACGATGTCTTCCTTCACGTTCGAGCGAATGTGAATGCGCACATAGACAGTCCATTGGTGCACAGTCGGGGATCGAACCTACGACCTCAGGGATGAGAGTCACACGCTGAAGCCACAAGGCCAACACGGCTCGAGACGATATAGCCGTCTAATATTTAGTTAAATTAAAAAAAAAAAATTTTTGGGTAAAATAGGGTATCCGAAAAAAAAATCAAACAAATCTAATTTATTCCACTAATAGTGGTGTAATATAATGAAAACATATAATATGTATATTTTAAATTTGTATCATAGTTAATTATTAAATAATAAATGGAACGCTTATGATGTGAAAAATATGAATACAAAAAAAATATTGCCAGCATTTTTGTTCAGCATTGTCCGTTGCCAAACAATTTATTTTAGTGATTTCGTTTGGTGTATTTATTTGTGAGTCAAAATTAGCAGGTTAATTTAAAGCTCATTTAAAACTTTACAAGCGAACAGATGGACACGGAATCGAATTTTATTATAGTCAGAAGGCGTCTGTTCGCAATTTTACGGATGGAAGTTGCGTCAATACTTCGGAACGCAAATTAGAACGTACTTGTTTGTTTCTTAGTAGTTTTCGTGCGCCTACGCAAGCATCGTAAACATAATTATGATTAAGCTAAAATCTATCTTGGTTCGTCTTCAGTGCTTGGTACGAGAAATTACCAACATAACATATTATTCAGTATACTGATGATGTCGGCAAATCATGACATGGCGATTTGGGCCGCGTCTGATGTGGTAACGTCTCCCGTCCTATATACCATAGCATATAATATAATTGACCACTACAGTAAATATAAAGAATGTTGGCCTAGTGGTTTCAGCGTGCTACTCTCGTCCCTGAGGTTCGATCCCCGGCTGTGCACCAATGGAGTTTCATTATATTTAACATTAGCTCCAACGTTGAAGAAAAACATCGTGAGGAAACTGACTTGCTTTAGACGCAAAAAATCGATGACTTGTATCAGGCATAGGAGGCTGATCACTATTGCCTATTAGACTGACGAATGATTATGAAACAGATACAGAAATCTGAGGCCCAAACCTAAAAACTTGTAGCGCCACTGATTTATTTATGTTAAAGCATTAGATAAATATCCATAGAATGCGGTTATAATCCGCCTATTTGTCTATGCTATAATGGACAAGCAATTAAAACCGAATGGACTACTTCCGCTGAATAATTACCCTTTCAAGCTGGTACTCACCGTATATTCCGATAAAGTCCTCTCCGAGGGCGCCCGATGGCTGTCATTCTCATCCCGTGATGATGCTCTGTGCGGAAATCCACCCGACGAAGGAGAATCAACGCCAGACCGGTGGGTAGCAACGTAGTGATTATTCTTTAGTTTATGCGCCATTTTGAATCTGTGTCAGTGACCTGTCATTTTCAAATGCGCGGCAACCGCAACATTTTTAATTTTGCGTCTGTGGTCACTCCTAATCTGTCATGATCCAATCTTGTAAGTAGTTTGTAGGTTACTGAAACAAAGGAATGGTATGACCTTTTTATAACCTTGAAGTAATTTGTGGTTAGGCGATATTGACCTATACAATCCACTTGTTTCGATCGAGATTCGATTATTGTGCAAAGTTGTTGTTCTATTTCCTAGTTCACACGTTTTTGTTGATTGATATAGCAATTAAGCGTAATTCGACATGTTTGATTGCAGATAAAATTATCAATGGAGCGAAAACGAATTTTATTTTAAATATATTATTTATTATAAAAGCGGATATGAAGTTATTTAGTTTTTTAAGAGTAAGGTAAGACTAGAAACTGTTTATTTAGATAACAAACTAAGAATATGTCCAAATAGTATCGAAAGGAGTGTTCTAGGCCTGAAATTGAAAAATAGAGTTTTTACTCTAGAAGAATAAAAGACATGACTTCTAGTAAAAGGCTGAAATGGAAATGGACAGGACACATTTTGAGAGAAGACAAAGATAAATGGACGAGAAAAGCGACGGAATGACTTCCTCGATATGACCAAAGGAAAGGAAGCAAACAAATGGGAAGATGATATAGGTAGAGCAGCTGGTCCTATTTGGCTACGTAAAGCTAGACCCCGAGAAGAGTGAAAGCTATTGGACACCTATGTCCAAGGACAAGCTGTAAAATAGGCTTGCCGATATATTACTTGTACTTCACATTTTTATGTACTAGAATAAGTATTTCACAGCAATAAAGGCTATTATTATTATTATATACTGAAATTTATTTGATAAAAGTGTTTCTATAGAAACGTCAAAACTGATCAGAATCTAGTATTCAATGTAACTAGTGACCTGAATGATTTGCTGTTATTATAGAAATCAGAAATGAGGACACTGGAAAAATCTCGGTTAACATAATTATTACAGAACCTTAACTCCAGAAGATTAGTCCGTACGAAATTAAAGTTGACTGAGACAGTTCTCAGAGAGGAAGTTTTATCGGATTTCAAAGAAGTTGAAGAATAACAGGTCTGCGATGATTTAGTTTTAATAATTTCAGGTCAAACCCGTTGGTGTTATTTGTTGCAAATATTAACTTTATTTTATTGTTACACGGCTCATTTTTTGCACTTAAAAATATCTTTAATTTATTCAATTCGGTAGGTTTGACCAACATTCCTTTGTAAGTTTTTACAATCTTGATTCTTTGTGCAACCGTTCTATACTCTGTGGCTAATCATTCTATAGTATATACACCGTTTTATATTCTGTGACTATCCAGAGTAATATGTATAAACAAAGATTTTCATTCATTTTATCAAATGTTATTACATACACATGTAATTATTATATTTCAGTCAATATATAAAACCGTAACGAATTATACACGTGAATCTTCCTGTAACATTATTCGATTGGTGAAAATCGTGCACAAATCCGTTCAGAACTGTTGAATTTATCGCGTTGTTACAGATAACAGCCGGGGGACTTCATTATACCAAGTACTATAATCCTAAAGCCATCTAAAATGAATGTTAGAAGAAAGTATACGTTATACTAAAACTTTAATCAAAGTAACAAAACGCATGAAACAATTTTCTCCACACACTTTCGTTTTTATTGAATATTTTGATTATTCGTGATCGAATTCAGTTGCCGAATAATTAAATCGATTCAGGTCGACATTAATCGAAATGAATGACGTATCAGGGACGGACGGAAACAATGTTTTCTGTTAGATTGATTTATTTGTAGTTTGATTTGGGTGTGGCATTTTGTCTTTTTGTGAAAGTACTGCATTCATATACTTTCCTTATATTGGTTATATTTGGGTCAAGAGTATAGAAGGAGGAGGATCTGTAGGAGGCCTTTGTCGGGTACAGACTTAGTTTTTAATTTATTGAAAAGAAAAAGGAACCTGTACGAAAAAAGGGCTATTTTTATTTACGTATTATAATCCTTATAAATTGTTGTCCCTTGGCAGGAATCATTGGTACAACGAAATGTTTAGAACAATATTTTTTGACATAAAAAGGACAAAACTTATATAAAATGCTTTTGTTAAACCAAAAATTCCAAAACACAAAATTAAAGAATTTGCCGGATCTAGAGACAAAAACTTACAATGTATATGTGTGACAAAGAGTAAATATAAGGATTATATCCAAATATAGGGATAATACGCAATACAGCGAGGAAATAGCAGCATTTCCTCGCGTTAAAGGTACGCTGCCATAGAGCCCCAAACTTTTTAAATTTGTTCTCCTTTTCTATACATGCATGTTTAATTATTATTACTATGTAGTTACAATATCACACATATACCCAGAACGCACCATAAGCGTTAATGCAATCACTACAATGAATGCTTAGTTTTATTATTCTATCATGTATCACGAATGCTTAGTTATCATGTAAGGGTTTTTAGCTGTAAGAATAGAATTATATTAAAGCCAGTCTAATATCGACCACCTTAGGATTAGGGTCTAATATCGACTATAGTTAAGAATACTAAGTGTAATTACTTTATAAAGTTTTCCTTTTTAAAAAAAACCTTTAAATACCGTCGCGTCGTCGCTATGTAGGTTTAGAATGTTGTTCATAAAATATTTGTATGTTGGACAAAATTAAATGTAACATTTAATTACTTTTTGTAATATTTTAAGTATAGTAGCGATATTTGTTAACGAAAGGAAAATTTTTTGGTTTAAGTTGCATTGGCTAAACACCAAGTTGTCATTAGCTTACATCGATTAATTAATCAAGTGAATTCATTAATCAGACGACAAAGGGGTATTGTGTTCGATTCCCGACCATTAAATGTTGTGTAACTGTTTATTGTGGTTTAGCAACGTTATCAATTAAAGCTTGACATTTTGAATAGCCTTGAATAAGAGTTTTTAGGTCAATCGTTTATAGGCGTTTAAATATATAACTAGATCCTATTGAACCTTATTAATGAGTATATTTTGGCGATACAATCCTATAGCATAGTTTTTTTTAATAATAACTGATTTGCAAGAGTGCCACGCATAATGGTGTGATAATTTTCCTTAAGTATACAGCATACAAAAATACATACAACCCCTAATTTTTATGATTGTAGATAGTTATTTTTATTGAACTAAAAAAATGTTTCCTAGAAATAATATACATGGCAAAACAAGCGTTTGCCGGGTCAGCTAGTTTTACATCATATATATATAAAAATGAAACCCGTTTTCCGTTGTCACGACATCACATGAAAACGGCTTGACCGATTTGTCTGATTTTTTTTTGTTGTGTTTGTAATTGTCAGGAGAAGGTTCTTATAAAAGAAAAAAAATTGCGCGGAAAATTAGAAAATTTAAGAATACTTAACCACCATACAATTCGAACTTTTTGATGTAACCTTATGGCGTTTGACATAACATTGACAGAATGCGTGCTGCAAATTTCATCAAAGAGGATGTAAGAAAAATGAATATCGTTTAAAATAAATGCTTCGATCGAAGTTATTACATTGATAATATAATAATATGCGAGCCAGAAAAACAAACAAAGAATGTTGTATAACATAAAGCATTAGAATAATAAACACTTTGTTTCTGAAATATTTTTTAATTAATTATACCAATTTGAAATCAATATTCATAGTTAAGACAGGACAACGTCTGTCGGGTCCGCTAGTATAAAATAATTTCGGTTGACAGTAATTACGGTGCTAATTAGATTAATCAAATGGCATACACATTCATTAATTCCTTGTTGACTTTCACATTCAGGCTTTGAGTTTGTAATTGTCCTAGATGTCGGTAATGTTACAAAAACAAATACTATTAACTTCGGGCCCGATCTTCGAGATTACACTTGAAATGTTTATTAATATTTTATTAGAATATTATTTCTATGTGTTTCGTCGGTACACAATCTTGTTTTACGCATTAACTGCATATAATAACAGTTAAATAACAGCAATTAATTGTGAATGTGTTTTGTATGTAAATGGAAAGTGGCTGACGTGCCGAGTTCTCGCAAAACATAAATGTGCTAAACAGTCTATTGTTAGAGTTTCACAAATATGCAACATCACTGTGGTCTAAGTTAATTTTTTAATATTCGTGTTTTTGATTGAGACTTCACCGCTTTAAAAATTTTTTTTTCTGAAATGGATTACTTGGCTTGCGATCTAATAGGTATATCGTGTAAATTTAAAAATCATGTTTTATATACATTTTCGTCATAAAATGAATTCAAAGTGTCAATATTGGCTATGTTCGGATTTTTGTATCGATTTAAAAATAAATACATAAACTACTCAACTACAACATATATTTTTTCCATTTGCGCTACTTCAAGAAACGATGAAGAAAAATGGAAAGAAACAATGTACTTTTTTGAAGTTTGGCGACATGAAAATGATTTCATGCTTTTATTCAATAGACACCATCTTTTTTGGACCCATGGTGATTTTTTTTAATTGAGAAAAAGCTTGCCAACGTTCGGCACACTGACACATTGGTAAAAACAAACACAAAGTACAATTGTCAATGTGACAAGCACTTAAAGGCAAATATGACATATATATATAGAGATCATAACCTATTATTAAACAAAATAATTACTCTGACAAAGAAAAACATAAAAATAAGTGTGTAACAAGCAAACAGATTGAGGTTTGTCTGAGGTACGAGAAACTACCTCCAACTATTCAACGTACTCCCTCAAAGGCCGGCAACGCATCGACAAAAATGGGTATCCTCAAATCTTGCTCTCATCTTAAAGCACTCATATATTTCGACAATCGTACCGAGGTACCACTAAGTTCATAATTGTCACGCCTGAGGGAGACAGCAGATCGGTGGGTTAGGAGGCTTCGCTTCTTCAAAATTTTATTCTATAGTCGCTTCATTCTGTAGTTTATGACACACATAACGCTAAACGGTCTATTGTCATTATGTTTTTGCATTGTTTTGTTTATACGATCTGAATGTTTAAATACTGATACAGTATATACTCATACTATATAAAAATAAATATATCTCTTTTAAAATACTTTTCTCTTGTAATATTTTTTTGAAACTCTTAAAAAATATATATATATATTTCCTTTGTATGTTTGTACCCGTTGATGACGTCAATCGTGAAGTATATTGTTCCAATTATTTTCTAAATAAACTCAGTCCTATGAAGATCGAATACATAATAAGTGAACGTTATCAATCATTCTGAGAAGAAAGGATTTCAAAGATTATAAGTTAATTATAACATGTAATTAGTTTTAGGGTGAAGCTGCATTATTTAACAAAGCAATTATACTGGTACTTCGAGCAGGAGTTGGAATAAGAATTATAACGTACCTCAAAGACTGTCAAAGGAACAATTATTTAAGAATACAAAAAAACATGCAAATTAAACCTGGTTTGGTTAACTCCAGGGTAAGATAAAGTTTTTTGAGTTAAGTGTAAAAGGTCGACAACGTACAAGTCAACTGGTGGGATATGTTTATGGGACCACCTAATAGATACCGGGGTTGCCGTAAGAGGTCGCTGGTTAGCGATAAGGCCGCCCGTTGCCTCCCTAATTCATGTTATATGAAAAGTGTTAATAAATAATATGGGATATTAGGGAATCTTGCCAACTATATATCTAAACATATATGTTTGATTTCGTGTACCTAGATACCCCATCATCCCATTTGTCCCTCCTTTCAGAAGATCGCGTTTTGGTCGCGAACTCATTGATATCTGATAAACGAGCTAGGTCTGGTTATCCATAGTTGCTCTCCTCACACTTTGAAATCAATTTTCCTTTACTTTTTTTAATTTATGAATCGATATATTTTTTTCCGTGCGAGTTTTTTATGTTTAATAAGTGCAAGTCACATTGAAACGTGCCATTATATCAGTGTGCCGAGCTAGGCAAGCTATTGTGAATAAATATATACTTACTAGCAGACCGGCCAAGCGTTGCTGTGGCTAAGGTTTTTGTTATATTACATAGTAGCAAACTATTCATGGGAAACGGTAGGAGAACACCAGTCATGGGGACCACCATGCTTTTTTGGTGGTTATGCCATTAAATTGTAGCTTATGTGAAACGTTGGTACTTTCAACACAGCGCCATCTGTTAGAATTGTGACTATCAAATAATTAACAAATATTTTGCAATAAAATAATATTGCGGGTATAAATTGAGATGTAAGCTATCCTATCTTTTAAGTTGGATCAAACTACACACGGTGTGCAAATTTGATTGATATCGGTTCGGTAGTTTAGGAGTCCATAGCGGACAATCAACGTGACACGTAATTTATATATATTTAGATTTTGTTTCCAGGCGAACCCACTTTTGAATGTGCTCGGTACTACAGAAGATCTTAGCTGTTGTAAGTATCCTATCAAGCATATCGCTCGTCATGGAAGGCAATCAGGAAGCCATCATGACATAATGAGAAATGACGTTCCATCGTCAGCCGTCGTACTTGACGCACCAATTATTGTGATCGATATATTTGTAAAGGCTCTTTACAGAGTTATAATTTTATACAATTTAAAAGGAAAAAGGAGATCCATAATTATCTTGTTTTCAACATAAATGTTTTATAATGAAGTGTGAAAGAGTTCTATTAGCTTTATGGTAATTTTGACGCGATTTTATATATTTTTAATGTAGCAAATGATTCACATTTCACAACACACGCCGCCTATAGACACTCACATTTCCAGAAGACTGGCAAGTTGCCGGCCTTTTAAGAAAGGGTACGCTCATTTTCTTGAAGGGCCCTAAATCGAAAAAACAGATAAACAGATAAAAGATGATACAATTTGGCAGGCGATGAAATGTAGCTGTGCCAAAAATTTAAATATGAAAAAATAAATGAATCTACGAGTATGGTAGGTATGTAATAATTTTTTTCGTGTTTATTATTGTGATTAAGCTGTGTATACATAGTTCTATAAAAAAACATCCTATCTGTAAATCTATTTAAAGACACTTCTATGATAATTTGTTTATATTTTATTAAATATATTTGTGATGTGTCCATTGCCTTATTGATAAATAAATATTTTATATTACCTTAATGATAAATGGTAGATGTGCGATGCTGGAAAGTTATTGTTGATGGTCGATGTAAGATAGGGCCACGCCCAGGATTTCTTCGTCTTAATTTACTACTTACAGACGAAGTAACGGTAGGAGGACGGTGAGTAATAACGGTAATAATTTTGACATTAAGATACCATTGTAACTGGAAATCAATGGATAGTTTGTAACTTCATATGTAAATAGCAATATATATAGAGAATAGCATTAATCATATGTATTTATAAATATCACGAAAAAGCGAGATATTTTTTTAAGAATTCGCAGACAAGGCACATTTTAAATTTGGTATAGGCATTTTTTCTTTGGAAAAGAAATAAGGGCTACCAATAGAGCGATGGGTGGACGAGATCGAAAGTGTAGCTGGAAAAAATTGACGGCAAAAATAAAATATGTTAGAATAAGTTGGAGGAAGCTATTTTCGAACAGGGGCAACATCTTAGAGTAATAGAATTCTAAATATATCTGTTTTTGTATAATATGTTATGTCAAAGATGTGGATGAATAAAGGCTTATTATATTTTTCCTTTGTGAAGTAAAATAAATTTAAATAATTTTACTTATTTACAATATCGTTAAATTCACAAACTATTATTACTATTATTGTTAAAAAAGTATACTAACTAATTGTTTCGGAGACGACACGTTACGGCGAGTTAAATAATGAAAAGTATACAAATTTAATCTCTTCCCGACACAGCATAAAAACAATCTAAGCGAGTAAGTTATTAGACTATTTTAGGCGTTATATTAAATTCCTAAGTTAACTATAAAATTTAAAACTTTGTACAAATATATCGCTGTATCGGAGATTCAAGTATTTTCACGTGTTTAATATTTAAAAACATTAAATTTTAAATCCGATTACACCTATTATTTAAATTCCTTTCGACAAATGATTGGTATCTAATTAAGATTCTTATTTTGTTAGTCACGCGATCCTGTTTTAGTGCGTGATCAGAAACGAACGCATAATTTTTCTGGAATTTATTAATTTAGAAAGTCATTTTAATGTTATAAAAAACAACCCATGAGCTTGGGCCATATACGAGTACGTTAGCTTGTTGTATATAATGAGTGATTTTGTAGTTCTGTATGGATAAGACTTTATTATATGTTGGGACTATATTTAATAGGATACCGCATGGCACACACTGCAAGAGTTAAATTTTTACAAAACAATTATTCTTTTTTGTAAGAATCTGCCCTGCGATTCTGTAACTCACTTTTCGAAAAGGTGGGAGCTTGTAGTTTATTGTTTATTAGAATGCCAAATCATAAAATGACTGCTTCACGACTGATTTGAGAGCGACCGCCGATGCGAAAACAGCTGTGTGAGTTCGAAAAGTGAGTTACAGAATCGCAGGGCAGATGTTCTTATTTTTTTGCTGTGTCGGGAAGAGGGTAAATTTGTATACTTTTCTTTATTTAACTCGCCGTAACGTGTCGTCTCCGAAACAATTAATTTCTATGCTTCTTTAACGATAATAGTAATAATAGGTTGTAAATTTAACGATTTTTTAAATAAGTAAAGTAAAAATGAATAAGTTATTTCAATTATTCATTTTTATTTTACTTCCCAAAGGAAAAAAACTTAAAAACCTTTATACATCCACATTTTTGACATATATTAATAAATAGATACAGTCAAAATCTGTTATAATGACATCGAAGGGACTACTCATATTTGGTCTTATAAACCGATAGTCGTAATAGCCGATGATGTTGTTATTAAATACCTAATACAATAGAATTCAGCCTTTGATTTTGTCCAATATAACCGGTATGATGTTCTATACGATGTCGTCGTAAACGGTTTTGACTGTATATAAAATTTTATTACTCTAAGATTGCAGCCTTTGTCCGGAAGAAGGCCTCAACTATTTCCACCTTATTTTTTTTGCCATCGTCATCCAATTTTTCCAGCTACCCTTCGATCCTGTCGCTCTATTAGTCTGCCTTGTTCTTTTTGGACCAGTTCATTCGGTTACTGTTTTAGACCATCTGTGTAACGGGCTACATGCCCATTGCCCAGCCCATCTCCATTTAAGTTGTAGGGCATCAATTATTTTTGTTTTTCTGCAAAACATTCACTTTTCCGTTTGTCGCGTAATTTAATTCCGAGAATACTTCCTTGTATCGCACGCACGCACAAACGTTTTTTGTATAGTTACAACAAAAACAAATTTTGTCAATATTATTCTCAACAAATTAGTTTATTTCTCTATGGGAGTTGCCCCTACATACTAGCGACGCCTTGATATGTAGTACATATTTGCGTATGCAAAACTAGTTATAACTTTACCATTTTAATCAGAGACTATAGACTTTAGTTACGTCAAAGCATTATAGAAAATAATCATAACAATGCATCAGTAATTTAGTTTTACGATCATTCTACGTGTATATGGTATTAATAGCTCACTGAAGTGGTCATACTTTGTTCGGCAGTAATCTTAAATCGCGACCAACTATCTGTTACTATCGACACGAAATATAATTATCGCCAGGAACTATTCGCTTTGTTCCACTTGGCATAGACCCAGCACGAACAATAGATTTAAATTGTATGACGTAGTATAAATAAATATTTATGATCTACCCTCGTTCCATCATCATTCAACATTCCACCTCGACGTCGGTCTTTCTACAAATGAGAGTTTTTAAGGCAGTTTATACCGCGCACCAGCACTATGTGGATCCAGCTGCCCACCGATGTAATTCCGAACCAAATCGATTTAAGGCCTTAAAGGAAAGTGCGTACCAATTCTTGAAAGACCGGCAACGCACTTGCGAGCCCTGTGGCAATGTGAGTCAATAGGCGGCGGTATCATTTAATATCAATTGAGCCTCTTGCCCATTTGCTCTTAGTATTGTTATATTTAAAAAAAACTGCTACTTTTGTTGGCTTACCAGAAGGTAACGTCCATTGCAGGCGCCTATTTACATGGATGTTGACTCAAGGTTAAAATATAAGAAAACACTATATAATATACAATTCCAAAACAGATTACGTTGTTAAACAAAATATACGAAAGAGAAAACATAAGTCAATTAAGAACATAAATATATAGAAAAAGAAAACTGAAACTAAACATTTAACAAACTATAACTTAATATATTAAAGAAAATACATATTGTTACTACAGCGAAACAAAGTCACATCCTCTTTAGTAAGGTGGAAAATATTTACATCTTAATAAATTGTATTGTTGTTAGCTATAACCCGAAACATTGGATTTGTAGTACTTTCTTTTTTTATAATATGTTTATAAAAAATAATAGAAAAAAACAGGTCTAAACTAAGCCTATTGAGCAAAGGGCCCAAGTCGAACATACTTTCAGATTGCAATAGAGGAGGGGCCGATGCAACGGTATCGCGGCTAGCTCTTAGTTTTATTGATACGGCTATGATTTTCAGCTTACGAGCTATTGCTGATGTTATAAGCCATAACGGAAACCTTAGATAAGCCAAGCTATTTAAACAATGCCTTACAGCTCCTGTCATTGAGACAAATGGTTGTTTATTGGAGGATTATTTTGCTTTTATTCTTAGGCCATTCAATGTTATTATTTGGATTTAAATTAGATACGGTTCACCGCCAATGAGTTTCTTATAAAAAAAAGCTAAAAGGGTACTTGTTGGCTTTAGATTTCATATGTTTCGTGATTTTTATTTGTTAAAGTCTTTGTGCTTGATACACACCGTCGGCTTTTTGGTTTTAAGGCATGATTTCACGACCGTAAGAGCGATTGTTATAAATGAATATTGAAAGAAAAAACACGACTTTAGCTAGTGTGTTATTCTGTGGCCTATTTCTATTTTATACAGATTATACAATAATCTGAATGGCGGACTTAAAACATAATTTGTAGATTTTTCTGTATTAACATCAATATAATATAATATTTTAATCTATATTTAAAATAGATTCATTTTATTACTGTTAAAAATATTATTTTTATAGTTCAAAAGGATTGTGTAATTAAATTGATATTTTATTCAGATAATTCAGTCACCTTCAAATTCAGATTAGGAAGAAATACACTCTATTCCACATATTAGAGTTCTGATTTCCCTGGTTCGATAAATTAAATTGATCCAATACAAATGGAATCCCGTAAATTAACTGTAGCGTACTTCACGGGTGGGTGAGTCGAACAGGTGTTTTCATTTAATTAGCGATCATCTTTAGTTCGCTATTAAATTATTCCTGATTTAAATTAATTCGACTTGATATATCTTTCTGACTAATCTACTGGGTTTTTATTAACACTTTGTCACAAATAAAAACAAGTGCGTGCGTACAGAGTACACATGTCAGAAGTGAAACTTCTTTCACTTCTTAGAGGGGGGGAAAAGGAAGATATATTAGGAATATTATATAGTAAAAGTGTCGAAAATTAATACAAATTATTCATTTTTAAAAAAATATTTCTTCGCTATTAAAAAAATGTGGCTTTTTAATTTACAATTCGTCATTTGAGATTTCAATAAATTATTTTGCATAAAATATAAAATACCTACTAATATTTCATAAATTCTTTTAACGAAATTTTGATTTTAAAAATAGAATTTCTATAAGGTAATTCGCCCTTCTCACTCTCTCAATCGGTCTCAATAGCTCTCTCCCTTTTCTTCAACAAAAACGCTGCACATCTTCGTGACGTTAATATTATTATTATTGCGTTTCATCCGTAAAAAAATTATCCTCCTGCGCCTAAAGAAGTTTCACTTAAAAAAAACAATAATTAGATATCATATACCTACAAGAAAATAGATAAGGGGCTAGATTTTATACTATTGTATATCGGCCTTAGACAATTATAATACTATTTGACAGGAGCTCCCCTTCCCCACCCCTCACCCCTTACTAAATTCTATAGCAATGGTCACATGATATGTGAACCTCAGCCAACCAGCGTTTCGACTGTTCAAGGAGACTGGCTGGATAATATCTGTCAAATATCGAAGCTTTATAGTAGCTGTCACTTGTTAATTGTTATCTCTCTAATCTCTATTCTTTGCTTACGTTGGTAGTGTTGGCCGTTCTCCCACTAGGTAGACAGATGACCTGGTGAAGGTGAAGGAAAGGCGCTGGATGCAGAGGGAACCAGTCGTACTAGAAGTTTAACAGAGGAATAACAGTCGGCGTATTGAATACCTAAGATCTTATTTCCATTGCAAGCCGTAGTCTGAATTATCGAGATATTAAAAAACCTTTTTCCACTATCAAAATGCATTTTAAAGATCGATACTGAGTTAACGATGTTTATTTTGCGAACATTATTTTAGTGGCCAATAAATATTAATTTTATGAGTGTATCTCGGCTTTTATCTTGCGGTTGCTTTATTGTTGCAAGACGCAAGGTTATTCGAAAACAGAAATGTTGCAATGTCAATGAATGATAAATATCATTAACAATAGAACGAAGACTTTCGGGAAAGTATGGCAAGAATTCAGGCTCAGATGTCGGGGAAAAGGCCGTGAGGGGCCCCGATTGGCAACTAGAAGGGTTAACCTGTCCAGAGGAGTCCAGAGGATTCCAACTCCTACAGACTCCCCCAGGACCCTTAAATATCGATCGAAATCCTTAAAGTTTTGGTTTTACTAGAGGTAATTTCTAATATGAATTTTATTAAATTAGTAAAAAATTGCTGTTGTTTCAACCTTGGAGTATTATAGCTTTAGGATATTTCAGTTATAACCACACTTGTTTAACTTCGTTTGTTGTTTGGGTTCGAGGCTTGATATAAATTGTAAACAATAGTGCGTTTTTAAGAATTTCTTCTTGGATAAAGTACTCTAAGAAACCAATGGACTTGATTCCCCTTAAATTTGGAGCTAAGTTTCGTCTATAAATATTAAGAGAGATTACAATATTAGTCTGTGGGTATCATTTCTCAAAATTCAACTGTGATTTTCACAAGAGCTCTGTGTAATTTATAAAATGATCTTAAATTATACGATTTCTTTCCTCTTTTGGCAAGGTTAAGAACATAGAAATTGTACCTATTTTATCCTTGAGGCTTCTAAGAACCCGTAAATAAGGCTTTGCAAGGTCTTATACATATGATATGTGAGTAAATAAATTACAATTAAGTCTGAGAAAAACATAAATAGTAATAGAGGTCTTTATTTTTCGCCTTGGATTTTGTAAAACTGTGCAGAACAAATATTTTTATATTATAAGCTCAAACTCAAAATATCTTTATTCATATAGGTAAACAAGTATACTTATGAACGTCAAAAAAGAAGTTAAATTAATTGTAAATTTACATTTACTACCAGTTCGCAAGTAAAGGGCGTAGAGCGGGCAAGAAGAACTGGCAAGAAACATTCCGCCATTCTTTTTAATCGCTAAGTTTTGAGTCATACAATTTTTTTGAATTGGAGAAAATCAATCCTAAGGATTAGGATTATTTAAATATTCGTCAAATTTATAAAAAGCTTTAATGATTAATTTACATATAATGTTTTTTTATATAGCTTAATAATAATTTGATACCACGTTTTATACAACTAACCTACCTTAAATTTTCTCACTAAGTTATTGATTGTGAAAGTAAATTATCTTTGAACCGAAAGGCTTCCGATAGACTATATCATTAAAGGGTGATGATATGATTTGATACTAATCTATTAAATACTGTAACAGTTCTATACTTTTTAAATTTAGTTTATTTATTCATTTTTATTTTTTATTATGAACAGCCTAAGTGATTTTCATCGAACCAACCATAATTCATGTTGCATATTATAACTATATTAAGATTTTCCGATCAAAAATAACGAACGTTATATGAAAAACGTAGAAAATGTCCCAAACGCTATAATATCATTTATGATAATAAAATTTAGCGGAAACACAGCTGTAGCTAAAACTATTTCAAAATCAATAAATCCTTGAATAAAGCAAAACTATCGCAAGCGCAGCGTGGAATTCGATTCGAGCGTTGCCCTCAAAATCTGCAAGGGCGAACGATAGCTGATAACTGTTATGATATAGTATCGCTTGTTAGAAATTGGGACCGCTGGGTAGCGATTGTAATCGAATAGACACTCGAATGATAAATTCGATTATTATATACAATGACCCGGAACGGTCTTGTGAAGGTATCCTTATATATAAGAGCAGTGTTGGCCTAGTGCTTCTGCGTGCGACTCTCATTCCTGCGGTAGGTAGGTTCGATCCCCGACTGTGCAGCAAAGGACTTTATTTCTATGTGCGTATTTCACATTTGCTCAAACGGTGAAGGAAACCGGCTTGCCTTAGACCTAAAAAGTCGACGGCGTGTGTCAGGCACAGGAGGTTGATCACCTGTCGATCTAATAGGCAAGTTATTAGATCGACAAATGATCATGAAATAGATACAGAAATATAAATCCCAGACTGAAAAAAGGTTGTAGCGCCACTGATTTATTTATTTTATTGTTATCCTGATATCGGGAGTTCTCTTCACTAGCCAGTAATATTATTTGAAAAATATTAATATCAGATACGAAAAGTGGTCCAAAATGTTTAATCCTCACGCAACTATGAAACTCACGGAACAAAAGAACGTATAGATTTAACGAATTAAGTTTTATCACTTCACCACATAGTAGGGAAATGTTCGGACATGTACTGATAAGTCCAACATTCCACAATTGAGAGATTTTTAAGGCACTTTTTCCGCGCACCACCACTATGTGGAACCAGCTGCCCATTGAAGTGTGGCCAAACCAATTCTTATGGACCCTTATAAGGTAACGCACGGAAATATTTCAGTGGTGCTGAAATAACTGCCTTAAATAACGCTCAGTTGTGAAACGATTGACATTGAGGTCATACGGGTGGAATTTCGTCGGTGGAAAACGTCGACGACTTTGAATATCTGTTCAACGCAATATAAGTCTTTGTTGTAGTTGTTTTTCCGCTTGTGCCCGCTTTTTCCGTTTACTTAAACCGTACGTTAGACGCAAGGCCGCCCGCGTGGGAACCATCTCACGGCGATAGATTCCTTTATCAATTTACTTACAACTATTATCTATTAGCCTTATTTATTACCGGTCACTTCGGCCATTTTATTGTTCAATAAATACCTTAGACGGTATGCGACAATGCCTTGCTAAACATTGTCTTATAATAGACTGTTATGGGAGCGCTAAGCGAATAAGTGTAGAGGCTATTCAAATTCCTATTAAGTTACTATATGGTGAAGAAATTATGTTATATTTAATCGGCACGAACTTCTACTACTAAATTATATGGTATATGTAAAATATAGTTAATTTATATTAACATAACCTTATCAAAAACTAATTTTTATAGTTAAATAACAATTAATATACATTTAACTGAGAATTAACAGGCTCAGGAAATACTGTTCTCACTACATCAGGAGCGAGTACGCAACATGTTTGTGTGTATTATTCTTGGCGAATATGTTTTTTGAGGTCCATAGGTGTAATGTAAGAGAGATTGGTCGACCCTCATACCTGAGGTTGTGCGTTCGAATCATGGCTGTGCACCAATGGAATTCTGGTGAAGGGAAACATCGTAATGAGCGTTTCTCAAACACAAAAATCTATGATCTATGAAATATAAATGATCAAAAAAACAGATGCAAACTGAGACCGAGACTGATCTTAATATATATAAATTACGTGTCACGTTGTTTGTCCGCTATGGACTCCTAAACTACCGAACCGATATCAATCGAATTTGCACACCGTGTGTAGTTTGATCCAACTTAAAGGATAGGATAGCTTACATCTCAATTTATATCCACAATATAATTTTATTGCAAAATATTTGTTTATTATTTAATAGTCACAATTCTAACAGATGGCGCTGTGTTGAAAGTACCAACGTTTCACATAAGCTACAATGTAATGGCATAACCACCAAAAAAGCACGATGGTCACCACGACTGGTGTTCTCCTACCGTTTCCCTTGAATAGTTTACTACTATGTAATATAACAAAAACCTTAGCCACAGCAACGCTTGGCCGAGTCTGCTAGTATATCTATATGAATTTTGAGTTAGAATTTTTACGGGTTGGATGATACAGGAAGTTGCAATCAGCTTCCTGTATCCAATAACATGCAACGATTATAAAACGAAACGATTCATGTGAAATGTGTCTTATCATAGTGTAGTCTGCAGACGGGTTGAACATGTGTTCTGGTAAACACGAGAACCAGCTGCCCACTGAAGTAATTCGGAACCAATTCGACATAGGATCCTTCAAGAAGAGAGCGTTGCAATTCTTAAACGGCCGGAAACGCACTTGCGAGCCCTCTGGCACTGTGAGTGTCTACGGGTGACGTAAAACTTAACATCCGGTTATATACAAAATCTGTAGGCAACATTTAAATAATTTTAAGTAAATCAAATTTGATTGACTATTTAAATATGTGCATACTCATACACACCGTCACATACTTACCCTCACTTTTACACCATCACACAACACATCCAAACTAGGTACCACTTAGTTAAATTGAATAATTTTTATTTGTTTCTTTCCTTTTGTAAATTTTTTTAGTTAAATGTATTATGTATTAGCTGGCCTGGCGAACATCGTACCGCCTAACAGTCGATTCTTTATTTTTTTTAAATACTTATTCTGCTATTCGGGACACCGGTCTAGCTAGTAAGATAAAAAAAAGAAAATTGGTAAGACAACAAATACATTATGTCAAAAAATCAAAATTTACCTTCCCGGAACCCCTCCACTAACACTTGCACTTTATGATATGGTATTAAAGTTCAAATTGCCTTTAAATATTATTACGAATATTTTGTATGGGAATATAGAAAAGCGTTGTTTTTAGACTTTTTCTCTCCGTAAGAACCTTCCTCGTACTTCAAGGAATATTATAAAAAAAGAATCAGACAAATCGGTCAAGCCGTTTTCATGTTATGTCGTGACAACGGAAAACGGGTTTCATTTTTATATATAAAGATTCCATCTCTGGCTATATTTTCAGTGTAACTGTTTGTTATTATATATAATTTATGTTAGCTACAGGATTACGAAATAAATAAATGAACAAAGAACTTAACGCACTTACTTGCCGTAAAATTTTTCATTAAAATCAAAGGATCAGTAATTATAACGAACAATGTCTATATGCCGACAAACAAAAGGTATCATGGGTGGTAAAAGAAATTATACAAAATTGAAACGTCACTCACGTATTTTATTAAGTCATGATGAGGTTGGCTCTAAACTTAATAATAGGGTGGTATTTTGTTCTAATATTATTATATTCAGCTTTTCAGCGCCAGATTGAACGCGAATCAATTGAACAGCGCCGCTTTAACGTAGGGCGTTAAATATAGCAAGATCATGATTAAGAAAAATTTGTAAGTAATTATAATAAATAAGTAATCATATAAATATGACTTTCGTATATTCCAAAACGTTGGATTTGACATACAGGCGTCATACTTAGCGTTAAGTCTCGACTCTTGATAAAAAAAAATCAATGGCGCTACAACCTCCTTAGTTTTCTCTCGTTTCATGATGATTTTTTTCAATCTAATAGACAAGTAGGTGTTTTTGGGTCTAAGACATGTCGGCTTCCTCACGATGTTTTCCTTCACCACTCGAGCGAATGTTAAATGCGCACATGGATAAATCTCTCCATTAGTGCACAGCCTGGGATTGAACCTACGAACTCAGGGATGAGAGTCGCACGCTCAAGCCACTGGGCCAATACTACTCACTCTCGACCTAAGCCAAAACTAATATAATATAGATACAAAGATTTTTTGATCACTATAGCCAAAATTTTAATAATTTAATAAATCTTCGACATTCTTATACCAACATTGCTGGTCTACCTTAAGGGAGCTCAAGTATTACCTAACGTATTTTGGGGGAGGGGGGTCATTTTGTAAAACGTTACGATGCGGGGCGGAGATTGAATGACGTAACGCGTTGTTTGTATTATTTTCGAGTACTTTACACTTTACTGGTAACTTTTCAGTATAAAGAGTCACTGGGTGGTCACGAAACGTTTTACTATACTTGAGTACAGAAAAACGTTACGGCGCGTTACATGGGGGGGAGGGGGACAATAATCTCCAAAATTTGCGTGACGTAATAATTGAACGCTTCCTAACCGGTTCTTCGTCACCTTACAAACTCAGAATTTTCCTTCATCTAAAACCAGCATTGAGATTTAACAAATAAAATTAAGTTTTCTATAAAATTATTTCGTTGATTTTATTGCAGTAAAATATATCGATAGTATTGGCAAGTGATTTCCCGGGCGATAAATCGTCGGACATACAACTGTACCCGTCCGTTAGCTGCGCCGGAGATGCTATGTTTCCTTCTCAGCTGTCTAGCTGGATGATTCACTGGCTTCAAATAAACTATAACTGGACTTGCAAACTACTATGACTCTACTTTAAAATTGTTTAGGATTTTTTTTTAAAGACAATTCATACCAATTGACCTAGTCCCATGCTAAGCTGGTGAAGCTTGTGTTATGGGTACTAAGCAACGGATTTACATACATATTATAGATAGATAGACATATAAATACATATTTAAACACCCAAGACCTAAGCACAACACCAAATGCTCATCACATCGATGTTCGTCTCAGCCGGGGATCGAACCCTGGAACCATTCGCAGTCAGGGCTTCTAACCACTAGACCAATGAGTCGTCAATATTATTATTATTATTCGTTATGTAAGAGTAGTAGATTAACAATTCCATGTTATTTTGTTTTTCTTTAATTTTCTCCTCTAACGTAGGACATAGCCCACTAGATAAGTATTCAGGCTTTCAATAGCTAAACCGATCCTAATGATTTTGTATGAAAAAACATAGTTCTCACAATTTGGGTTCGCGTGGTACCAAAACTCAACACTGAAGTAAAGAAAGACATAAAAGGAAATATCATAATGTCATTAACTTTATTAAGAGGCACTTAGAGGTAAATTGTTGCATATAAAACCTAAAAATATTTTCGTAATAAGATTTAGGTTTTTGAACCACTTATTTGATATATAAAAACCAATCGCTATAAACCTTTTAGATTTTTTTTTGTAATAGGTAGTAGGTTTTTTTAGGTAGGCTTTTGTGCTTGACACACACTGTCGACTATTTAGGGTTAAATGTCATGTCATCTGTCAATGTCATCAAATACACTAGGCCAATACTGCTCAATCGTTAAAATTATTAAACTCTTAAAACATTTTTATTTTAACAACTTTTTGTAAATGAATAATATGTATTTTAATTACAATTACGATAGTAATATATATTTACCTGATAATTATAATCTTGTGCGCTGTTGTATATCTTTACGTAACAATCTGAAAAGAGAAGAAAATTCATTATGACAACTATTGTAATTCTAGTATAAAATAAATAAATAAAATAAATAAATAAAGCCTTTTTATTTCCTGTTTTACAAAAGTTGGTAGTTGTTATATTAAAGTTACCAAAAATATTGATTTTGTTAGTAGGTTAGCTTAAATTATGTTAGTAATATATATTTATAGGATTTATTTAACAGGAACCCCGGTTTGGGTAAAGGCCTCCTCCAAAGATGCCCATTGTTGTCGGTCCTGTGCTATGGAGTGCCAGTTTTTGCCAGCTGATCTTTTCAGATCATCTTCCCAGCGGTCTAAGGGTCTCCCCTTCCGCCTCTTGCCTGGTGGTTCTTTCCATTGGGTAACTCGTTTGGTCCACTTTCTGCTAGACATTATAATATATATATATAAGTTTCGAGAAATTCTAGTATAGCGTATACTATATTGTAAGTGTGATAAATAATGTATCAAAGTACAATTTTAATCTTAGAATTAGCAGATTTAGTTTGATTCAGGCGAATCGTTAGGTTCAAAATAGAGCTTTTTACCAATTTTTGAAAGGCCGGCAACGCACTTGCGAGCCTTCTGGCATTGTGAGTGTCAATGGGCGGTGGTATCACTTAACATCAGGTGAGCCTCCTGCGTTTGCTTCCTATTACATAAAAAATAGCTAATATTTTTAAAGTAATTTTTTTCCAGGGAATAAAACCAAGACCTCCATGTTTAGATTACTATTACTATTAGTTAAAGAGCGTAGAGAATTAACCTTGTCCATTAGTTTTGCCATTACATCTACCTTGAGTTACAATCTTAGTTACATATAAAATTGTTGTGTTTCTTAGAATTCAAATTATTGCTTATTTTGTGATTGTACTGATATGAAAACATGGAATTTAATTTTAATGAGGCAAATCCTTTATAGGCTTTGTGATAAACGGTAGGGTTTAAGTGAAACACTATAGCAAGTTAATACATTATTTAATATGTACTAGTAGACACGGCCGAACGTTGCTGTGGCTAAGATTTTTATTATATTACATAGTAGTAAACTATTCAAGAGAAACGGCAGGAGAACACCAATCCACCATGCTTTTTGGGTGGTTATGCCATTTAATTGTAGCTTATGTGAATCGTTGGTATTTATTTCGATAAGGATCAAAACCTAGGTACGAATAAACAGCCTTTTATAGCGGTGGTATTTTAATTAAAAAAAATAATAAAAGGACGCTTATTGTGACGTAACTATAAATGATAGAGACATGCTGTCGTGACATTTTTTATAGACAGTGATGTGTCCTGAAAAATTTTAATACATCATTTTGTTCTATCATTAATAGTTTATCGCAGCGCACGCGATTGAAGGAAGTTTTTTGTTTATTTTTTTACACCTTGGGTTAGATTATTCAAGTTTTAATAAGCATCCTTATTTTTTTGAAAATGAAACATAGCCTATGTCACTCGGGAATAGTGTAGCTTGCCAACGGGAAAGAACTTTTGTAATCGGTCCAGTAGTTTTGGAGTCTATTCATTTTAAACAAACGAAAAATTAAATCTTTCCTCTTTATAATATTAGTATAGATGATATTATAATGATAGTTTTACAGTAAAACACATTTAAATTTCATCATCTTCGTTTTAGGTATCTGTGTGTCCCTTTTTGGCAATAACCTCCACAAAATCTTCAAGGAATGAAGGTAAATACTTGTTTTAATCACGGGGTTAGACGTCACAGATTTCATAGGTTTATTATATTTATTATTATTTAAGATTTGGCGCCGAAAACGACAGTTGAATGGAAACAACATAAACCTGGGGCTGGAAATCTAAAACAAATGACGGTACGTTTCACTTTTTGTGATATACAATCTGGTAACATAAATTATAAAGAAGGCCACGGCGGCCTTTTCGCTAACAAGCGATCTCTTTCAAGAAAACCTTGCAAGGAAAACGAAAAATAAACTAAGTGCAATTTAACAAAATTGAATTTAATTTTTTGCTAGCATTAAAGGTACATATAGGGACCAAACTTTTTAAATTTGTTCTAATTTTTAATTTACTATTAATAATTATTATTATTAAATATATTTATTTATAATAATAGTATACTATGTAAGTTAAGAATATAACCTAATCATAATAGTCATTACATAAAGTACATTTTTACTATTACAAGTATTTAACTCTACAAGCACATACCTTGGGCCACGCCCAGTGATGTACCGAGCAATGTTAGTTGGAACTAACAAACAGATGTCTCTGATACGTAGCGGCGTGTTGCCCGACATCAGACCATTTACGTACTATGACAGTTCTACAGAAAATCGGACGAAACGTTGCCAATATATTTGCCTAATTGATATATTTATTTCGTAATCCTACAACTAACATAAATTATATATTACAAAAAAAATACTTAATATATAGCCAAAGATGGAATACATATATACAAGGTTCAAACATTTACAAAAGGAAAATTCAATAAAAAATAACTAGGTAAATCCTAATTATATATATTGTGTGTTGTGTGATAGTGTGAAAGTGAGGGTATGTATGTGGTGTACTCACGATGCACCTGATTTAGCGCTATGGATACTCCTTTTAAGAATATTACGCGTAGGTTAAACAAGTTAAGGCTCAAATAGTGCGTTTTTAAAACATACAGACTATTACGCTTCACTCGATTGATGGGACATTTAATTGAATGAATTAATCTTTTAAAATTGTATAATGTACTTAATTGTTCGGTTAAGGTCTAAAAGTTCTTCTTGTATATTAGGCGTTTCAGGATATAACTAATTCTTTGTACTGATTGTAACTGTTGCTATATGTACATAACATACCGTGTAATCTCTTTATAACGAATTATAGGGACCGAGCAATTTGTGCCGTTATAGGGAGGGAAGAGTAAAAAAAGAAATTTAAATAATTTCTAATTTTATTACAATAGGTAAATTATTCTTTTTACTCCATCTTGACAGTTTCAAAGTTTGTTTACGACTCATAATACACGATAGGTGACTATTTTGCGTTTAGTAACCGAGACCTAAATTTCCTACAGGCAATGTACACGTGTTAATGCGTCGCTATTACATTATATTGTGGCATGTTTAGTTTAATAATTTTGTACTGCGCTTCTAACATGTGTTTTTATATAAATGTAAAGTAACCGCATGCGCATGATTATAGTAGTCCTTATATCGTGAGATCATCCAATGTCATTTGCTCGATGCGCTTACGTGACGGAGATAACTTTGAGCCTTGCGTTCCCAGGAAAATACATTTGGAAAATCATTTTGATTTAAAAATAAGTATTCTGCAATTTAAAACTATAATATAGCCTCCGTTGGTTAGTGTTAAACATAAACCAGATATGCTGGGTTCGATTCCCGGCTTAATGTTTCGAATTCCGACGCAGTAACTTGAGCTATATTAAAATATGAAAAAGCTGCAGTTATAAATACTATTGTAAATTGTTTACGATTTTATAACTTAGTATATATATTAAAACGATTTTGTAGAAATTTTTAGTACCACAATTTTAATTTACTAAGGGTTTTAAGCTGTGTTAGTCTAGTGGCTTCAGCGTGTGACTCTCATCCTTGAGGTCGTAGGTTCGATACCCGGCTGTGCACCAATAGACTTTCTATCAGCGCATTTAACATTCGCTCGAACGGTGAAGGAAAACATATGAGGAAACCGGCTTGTCTTAGACTTTAAACTCGACGGTGTGTGTCAGGCACAGGAGGCAGATCACCTACTTGCCTATTAGATTGACAATCATGAAACATCTGAGGCCCAGGCCTAAAAAGTTTGAAGCGCCAATGATTTTCTTTAATACGTTTTGTTAACAACAAAACATTTTTGTTAAAAAAATTATATAATAATTATCGAAGCCAACGACATGTATCTGATTCGAATTCTCTATTTTCCAGCCTAACGCTAAACGTTGATAAATTGTTATTCAAACCAGACTATTTCTTCGGAGATCAACTAATTGGTAGACACTTGTTAAAAGCGAATCTACTTGATCACGTGTTGGCAACTCTTGTTAACACTTCCTTAAACTAAATTAGCTGTATAAATGACCTACCCCAGAAACGTCTATCTAAACGTTTCCGCACTGTTGCTGTTCGTTTAATGGTATTTATTTTAACCGTGTGGAGTTTTAGTTAAAAGTTAACGGCTCGTACACGTACATATGTGTTTGGGTAAACTGAAAGCGAGCGAATTATATTAATTATAAGAAAAAAATAAATCCACAGTAAATTGGTACAGGCTTATTCGTAAAAAATAAAACTGTATCTGATCCAAATGCGAACTTTAGAACCGCCTTGCGCCTGCGTTCATCTCTTATTCTCTTATATCTCTCGCGATGCATCTATATAAATATATATAGTGTACTTTGGAAGTGTTAGAGATACTCTTAATGTGACCAATTAAATCTATTATAAACATGTTTATTGTATTACCGATTGTTGCTGAGTTTCTTGCCCGTTCTTCTCAGAACAAGGCCTCCTGGTAGTTTTGCGAACGGATGGCGTAGTCTTGCTCTTGCGCGAATTTTGTAAACGTTTTTGAAATTCATAAGCATGCCCTAAGACGCATCTAAATTGAATAAACGTATTTTGATTTGATTGTATTTGGGTTATTATAATCTAAAATCTCGAGATAGCAACAGGTTTTGTAATCACTTTTTTCACTTCCGAAACTTGATAATTCAATTATTACCTCCTGTTTACTTATACCGGAAATACACTCGCATCGGATATATACATTTAAATAAAGTTTATTTTAATTAACGATAAAAATCTTATAACCACTAATTATTTTGTTTTAAAATAAATTGAACATTTGTAATCTATTTTTATAAGTTAAATTCGGGCCCAGGCGACTACTCCTAAAAAATCCACGTGATATTCATGGGCCAGTCGGAGCCCGATGGCTCGGAGACCGGGTCACCTCATGTACTATTCATGCTGTACAGCCTTGCGATTCTGTAACTCACTTTTCGAACTCACATAGCGGTTTTGGCAGCGGCGGTCGCGCTCAAATCGGTCATGAAGCAGGGAGCTTGTCGTTTATCGTTTATCAGAATGCCAAATCGTAAAATGACTGCTGTACGAGTGCTTTGAGCGCGACCGCCGCTATGAAAAGCTCTGTATGAGTTCGTAAAGAGACTTACAGAATCGCAAGGCTGTTTTCTTAGGTTCACCATAAAGTACCATTTAAAGCGAAGAACTCTTTCTTCTTGTACCTTAATATCATATTCTATTTAAAGATGTCTCTCTAATTAGCCGTTGTCGTTAACACTCGTTAACACAACATCTATTAAAATGATTATATTTCATGCTATTTTAATGAACGCATTCTTCCAGAAAACAAGTGTTAAGTGAAATAATTGTCAGTAAGTTATTTTTGTAGTGTTATGTCTTTTATGAACGAGACCGACACGTAAAAAACTTATTACAAGGATTCTTAGCATTTTACAAAGGGAAAACAAAAATTAATTTGATAAACAAAGTTTTATAATGTATTTATATTAAATTATCTTATGCTTAATAGTAAGGAGGGGTGCTGGCAGGAGAATGCAGGGTCGATTGTGTACCGTTAAAATAAATCAGTGGCGCTACAACCTTTTTAGGTCTGGGCCTCAGATTTCTGTATCTGTTTCATGATCATTTTTCAATCTAATAGTCAAGTAGGTGATCAGCCTCCTGTGCCCGACACATGCCATTGACTTTTTGGGTCTAAGGCAAGCCGGTTTCCACACGATGTTTTCCTTCACCGTTTGAGCGAATTAATGTGCACATAGAAAAAAGGTCCAATGGTGCTCAGCCGGGAATCGAATCTTCGACCTCAGGGATGAGAGTCGCACGATGAAGCCACTTCTCACATATTATATATTCGTCATGCTTGATAAATTAATTGCTGTTCGTTTATCTCGCTAAAACTCGAGAATTGCTGGACCGATTTGGATAATTTTGATCTTGAAATTTGAGGAAGTTCAGGGAGTTAACGGGAAACAATAATAAGTAAAGAAAGATATTCCTAGCTGGGTAATATTTGATGAATTTTGTCTTTTAGAAATAACAAAATTGTCACTTGATTGCCATATATATATATTTATACAAATTTGTGGTTCATAGCTGTAGTATAAAGTCTGGTCCTTTTGGAGTGTTTTAATAATTGTGTATTGTTTTGACAGGAATATTGTGACTTACTTATTTTTCAATAGTATTTATGTGACAATAAATTTAATACAAACCATATAATTATCAAATCTTCATGATCGTATAACAAAGTCGGATTTGAAAAAAAATCCAAAATCCACTTTTTATCATATTTGGATACTACATTGACTAAATATTTTGGCAACATTAAAAAAAATCGTGTTTTTTAAAATTCAAATTAATCAGTCGGTAAAGTGACGGATTTGATAGAAACATGTGATTTTTCTATAAAACTGTGTAATTTAGGGTATGTTCCGATATACACTGCGAGTACTGTATAGTGCTCCCACTGTTCAAAAATTCGTTCCGCTATGGACTGCCAGTATACAGCCGCAGCGTCCTAGGGAAATATATGACGTCACAAATCCCCGCTATACTTCTACTGCGAGCACTGGCGTTTTCGAGGTAAGGTACTCGCAGTGCTTTGATCACGTGATCAATCAAAACCACTTGAATGCCTAACGGCTGATATAACTTACAGTTTAATAACAAACATTTAAAATTCTAACTTACTTTCTTTGTAGTATTAATTCAATTGACAGTTAATATTAATATAGATTTTTTTAATGCGATAATACTCCAATAATAGTTTTTCTTGTTGAATTGAAAAACTTTGATGCACTCATTTGAAAACTGTGTCGAAAAACGAAGCTGACTAGTATACTGGACTGCGTTCCGTTTTAAATTGTAACCAATATAGCTGGCTATAGAGAAACGGTTTCACAGTATACTAAATTGACGGTACTCTGTACAGTGGTCGCAGTGTATATCGGAACATACCCTTAATGTCATTATTTTTATTTTCTTTCAAAACAAACCCTTTTGTTTGCTTATATGCCAATTTTCATAATTACAGAATATAAATTATAAAAGTTATGACAAAAAACTAACATGATTATATTATTTTGAAATGGCTGCCCTGTAAAGTTTACTATTTGTCAGATCCGTCACTATTCGAAATGACGAAATATTCGCCCTTTGACTTGCTAGCTAGACACTTCTTTATAACAGACCGTAAATTAACGTTATTAATCGTTTCCTATATATAATGTTCTTTAGCCAGTACCGCAAGTATGTTTGAAATGTAAAATAACGGTGACAATTAAAATTTTCCGTGTAAGATTACATCAAATATTTGATAACAAAAAAATGTAAACCTTCCTGTATAAAGCTCGATTTTTAGAAACAACAATCTAAATTTCTTAGAACGAATCGATTAATCATAAAAACGTTTTAATACGTTACTAAAAATACAGATTTCCTGGTAACAAAGTTTATGTTCGTTATGTAAATGAATACTAAGAACTTTTAGGATCAGACCTGTACGTCACAGAAAACTTTTTTGAATACCTTAACTAATGTTGAAGAGGCTGCGTCATTAACTCAAAGACGTCTTCAGCATTAATCGTTGTAATTCAGTCAATTTACATAATCATGCTGGAATTTTATACATTTTTTTATAGAAATTAGGGAAAATAGACCGGAGGCTCATCTGATGCCAAAAATAAAACAGCAGCGCCACAACCAATTTAGGTCTGGGCCTCAGATTGTTGTATCTGTTTCATGATCATTTGTCAATCTAATAGGCAAGTAGGTGATCCAGTTCTCCAGACTTTTTGGGTCTAAGACATGTCGGTTTCCTCACGATGTTTTCCTTCACGTTCGAGCATGTTAAATGAGCACATAGACAAAAGTCCATTGGTACACAGCCGGGGATCGAACCTACGACCTCAGGGATGAGAATCGCACGCTGAAGCCACTAGGCCAACACTGATGCTAAGTAAAGTATAAAAGGCCGGCAACGCGAACTCTCTGTAATTTAGGGTCCATGGGTGGCGGCATCACTTAACGTCAGATGAGCTTTCTGCCCGATTGCCCCCTGTTCGATAAAAAAGTAGTTACAGCACCAATGGACAGTCACACTCCCAGAAGGCCCACAAATGCGTTGCTGGCCTTTAAGATTTGGTACGTTCTTTTCTTGAAATCGCCTAAGTGGAATCGATTAGAAAATACTTCAACTTCCTTATTCACACACAAATCTATTCGGCAATTTTTAGTTTACCTATATCGTTATACGAAATTTTAATGTAAGAATAATCAAGAAAGAAAGAAGAAATAATGATAAAACATTTATTTGATTAAAGCACACACACATATATACAAACACAATCACTTTAATCAAAACCAACTAGCTTTAAGTTACTGTCACCAGCAGCACTGATTTTCAGTGGACCCATGATCTTGGAGTGACAGCTATATATTGAACTAAACAAAAATCTCTGTTTTGATATTGTTCGAAAGATCCAGGGTCTCCAGCTTATTAAATGCCTAGAATTTAAGCTATGTCCACCTGGCCCCCTCCCTATGCAACATTTTTGAACGGCTACGTTAGTAATTAACTAAATTTGATGAAATAATACTATATTTAATCGTGGTAGTCATATATTTATCACGTTGTCACAGTGCCACGTAACATACCGGTTCCATTGCAATCGGAGATCACTTTCACTCACCGATAACTTCGGTTTTTGTGCGCGCTTTGATGTAATTTGAGTAACAGTTCGTAAATGTTGTTTCTGCATTCTTACATTTGAAACCAAACAAAGGTTTCTGTTGCCAGTGTCGAGTTCAAATGTCACGTAAAGAATTATATAAATCCCTAATGGCGTTACAACCTTTTAGGTCTGGGCCTCAGATTTTTGTAGCTGTAAGTAGGTAAATAGGCTTGCGACGCTGGTCTAACAAAAATATCGGTTGTCTGTAAAGTCGGTTTACTGACGATAGTTGAACATGACAACGTCATAAGAAAATACTGATGGAATGGTTGCATTTTTTTCAAAAGAAACTTTTAAATTTATTTGTTTGATAGATATTTTGTATGGATATAGAGTAGGTAAATGGAAATCACAATTGAATTGATCAAGTTACATTTATTTGTACGCATAAATGTCAATTTTTGTATGCAAGCAAGAGCGCGGAACGAGCACTCTCGCTTGCACTTCAAGCCTTAAATGGAACGCCTCAGAGGCAACGCCGCATGAGTCATGTTTTTTCGTGCGTGCAGCCGACTCCATCGAATTATAAGACGTTGTCATGTCAAAAACTGTAACTGAGAAATTTATCTTTACCTATAAGTGTTAAAAATTTATCATGTTTATAATAATAAAATATACAGTATTTAAAGTTTTCTTAACCTATATAGTAATAATAAAAATACATACTTAAAATTTAATAAAAAGAAAATTAAAAAGTTTGGTCCCTGTGGCAGTGTACCTTTAACGCTGGCAACATTTCCTCGCTGTATTGCGATACTTATTCGTTGTGCGAGGAAAGCACCAGCTTTGGGGTCACCGGTATTATCTACCAGGTGCCAACTTAAATCTTTAATTAGCGCCTGTGCACTTGAACCCCACGGCCTAAGATTTTACTCAAAAGGGACCAAAATCGAAGTTGGAGGAAAGTATTTGAGACGTTTACTATTCTCCGGCTGCTCTGGGACCGGTCCAGCTATTTTGCTTATCTTTTTTGTTAAGTAATAATAATATATAAAGCTGACTAAGTTAAGTTTATCGTTAAGATTTGAGATTAATCACTCTATATTTTAACTAATCCAATGTAAATTAACTTAGGTTAGGTTACATAATTGAAGCCAAAGCGAATAAATACTTGAGTAAATATTTTTATTTATTTAACCTACTATCTTTATAATTAATAACCAATGCAATAGTTGATCTTAATAAGATCTATATCAACGTTAAAAAGTCTACAAGTAATAGCTTTTGTTTCTTTCCCCAGTTATTACAAAGCCGGATTTTTTAATGTAATTTTTGGTTATACAATGCCGATGTCAAGGTGTGCAACGACTGAATGAAAGTGGTATTACCTTATGTAAGGTATAAGAATGCAGTTTTTCTGATGTATAACGTCATGCTTGGTAAAACGTGTGTACCTGAAAGGAGTGCATAGATTCCCCTAAGAGATGGCAAATATTATTATGTCGTATTAAAAGAGAAGTAGAGATTGAGCGAGTTATACATACATCTATAGGGCTAAGGGATCCGTAGTGTTGTTATTTCTTTTATTATATCCTTAGGTCTCCTTTCATATATATCTCTTGATTTGAGAACTGGCAGTAAATGTAAAATTAGAAGCATTAATATGTATTTCTTTAATGACGAATCACAAGTGTACATTGTGTTACCTACGTGAATAAATGATTTTTGAATTGAATTGAATATATTTAGTGATGTAGCAGCTTGCTAATACATACACTACATATACCATATCTATACTTTTGACATTTATTACATATAAATTTTAAACACACATTTCACAGTCGACTGGCAGGCACGATGTACTTTGGTCCTTCGAGCCGGTTTATCAATAAAAATATGGAACAGCAAACATAGGGTTGAATTAAACTCACAAAACAGAATAGTCTCTCAGTGTAATGATGCTCTTTTGTTTTATATTAACGTCGTAATAGCGCTCAAAACACGCGATTCATCTTCGCGCATGTAGAATTTTTAGAGAAACTCAAAAATTCGCTTCAACTGTACAACTAACTAACTTATATGTTAAAAAAGTATTAATAACACACCCGAAACAATATTTTTAAAATGCAATCCGCCGAGGCACGATTTTCTATTTGAACAACGATCATGTCATATTATTATTAGATTCAAAATATTTTTTGTGCCTTTATGACCTCCAATTGGCCGATTGGCATTCGGTAGCATGATCGGCAAAGGTCTCTAGTTTCGTAGGCCAAGGCTCGCTTTGTGTCGCTACCAGTGAAGTAAATATTATTCATCAGGTACAATATTTGGTGACACAATAATTAAATATACCTATATGAAAGCGAAGTATAAAACAAGAATGAAGAACGAGAATGTTTTGCGAAAATGCCTTAACTTTCACCTCATGTACGTGCTTTAATGATATTCTTTGTAAGGTAACTTATGATTGACCACTTTCACTTAAACCGCAAATGTCGAGATCACCAATTTAGGGTGAATTCAACAGGTGACCGACAATTTTTTATTGGCTTCAATTCTTGGATTTTCATTTTCATTCGTTCAATAATACATAATTCAAACAACTGGTACGCTCTTCTTTGTAGTAAGTAGTTACGGTTCGGAAATAATTGGAATGGTAGTTGGTGCCATAAAGTTGTGGTGTGCATCTATGGTGGAAAGCCACGATACGGATGGAATTCTGCCTTAACATAAGATGATTAAATTTAAACATTTCATCCGAAATTACTGCGAGAGACCTAGAATATAGAAGTGTCCCTAGTATTTAGACTAGCGACTGGCCGAACAGCCTGCCCTAATAAATAAAAAAAAGGGTGCGTGTACTTATGTACGCGCGTAAGAAGTTATACTTCTTTGGCATTATTAAAAATAGTTTTTGATTGCATGCAAATAATTAATTACAATTAAATTATCAGAGACTGGAAAAGGAGTCAATAAAGTTCAGTTTACATTTGAAAAATTAAATAAATAAATATTTGTTATTATTCTCTTACATTAAGTGTAATATAAATTCTGTTATTCGAATGTTGTTTTTAAATTGTGTCCGATGCCGTAGCATCTTCCGTGGGCAACTTCATTCTGTTAATTTTGTGTAACGGTGCGCGCGCATCGTAAAATTTCACTCTCATCAATTTTTCAAAACGCGCCTAAAGAAGTATAACTACAATATATTATTAGTTAAAAAAGTAAGTCAGATTTCTGTAGTCTCGTAATCATTTATCTTTGCTTTTAAGTAGCAGGCGATCAGCCTTCTGTTCCTGACTCATGTCATCGACTGTCTAAGGCTGCTGCCTCGAATTTTGCGGGCAGCGGGGCGGCGGCGGCCGCGGCGCGGGAGCGGCAGGATATTATGCGTACAATCAAATGGACCGGTTCTCGAAAACAGCGGCGTGGCAGCGGCGCGGGCGCGGGTAACGAGCGGCGCAATCCAGTCAAGCGGTGACCGCCCGCGTTGCGCGTATGCATTGTAGTATAGTGCTGTACATATTTTTGTGACGTATCAAAATGACCTCGGACGTGCAAGAGCAAATTATTTCAGAAATCTTTGAAAGGCCCATATGGAACTATATTTTTGCATATAACATATTTTTGCCCACAATAAATCGAGCCTTAGGAATAAATTTGAATCAAAAAGATGTTGTCGCCGTTTTTTAGACATTTCGTTCGCGAATAAAAACAAATATCTCGACTACACAACCACGAACACAACACTACACCTCTATAGTGCCGCGCGATCTGCCCGCTCACCGCTGGTTTGGAGAACAGGTATGCGTTGGCCGCCTCGCTCCCGCGCCGCAGCCGCTGCCGCCCCGCTGCCCGCGAAATTCGAGGCCGCAGCCTAATGCATGCTGGTTTCACAATGTTTTTATAGGCCGTACGAGAGCTAAATGTGCACATTGACAAAAAAATCCATTGATGCACAGCCGGGAATCGAATCTACGATATCAGAGAAAATATTTAAATCTATTTTTTCTCAAACCACTATTTTTTTTAAACAGGGACTCCATCGGACTAGCGATAGATGAATTTTGTCACAACCTATTAGCCATGAATAAAAGTTTTATTTCATAAAATATATATTATTCATGTTATATAATTGGTGTATATTTGAGCGGTTTCTCTATTTGGACTTAAGATAAGCTTTAGAACCTTTGCTTAAGGAAATTGTAGGCGTCAAGTTAAGCTTTAATTTATCATCGCTCATTAATACTCATGATTTGTCAATGTTTGATTAAGTTGCGTGAAAACAATGTATGTATTTGGTTCAGGCTATATATTTTCAATAATTTTGTGGGTTTTTATAGCATATATTTGAAAGCTTTTTTGGTTTGGAACTATTAAAGTAGCTACCTCCGCGAACTTCGTTTCGCCTTAATGTAATATTTTATTAAGCTTTTTTCCCGAAGAATTTTTCTTATTTTTCTCTCCTCAGAAAACTTTCCTGAGAGTTAGAGTGATAAAATTGAAAAAAAAAACTCTGTATTCGACACTATGTTGGGATTAATTTTTATTAACATAGTAATCATAATAGTATTAATCATCATTTATAGTTATCAGTTTGACTATGTGATATTGATATAGCTGAATATGAATATGTAGGCTTTCACGCACTTAAATTACGTAGGTATGTATAAGTAGCGGCACGAAACTCTAGCGCTGACCGTTATTGCGCAGAAGTAAAAAATAAGGTACCTGAGGGGGGCTAGCGGAATGAAGAGCGTCGATTGGCTCTCCAGTCGCATTTTGTCCCCCGCGCGACAGTACACATGCGCAGCAATCCCCTCCACGTATCGGCCAGCGCTAGACTTACGTGCCGCTGGTTATATTCTGTCTACAAATTTCTCGGAACCTATTATAGGGGTTACTTGATTTTAATCAGGAATAATCCAGGGGAACAGGACTTTTCTTTAGTTTTAAAGGGAAACACGCATTGGGGCTTGTATATCAACCTAGGTAAAAGGTTTTACTGAAATATAAACTTAAATACTAACTACTGTAATCCTTTTTATAAGTTGTAAGTTAATACCACAGTAAAAGAGAAATTAGGCGTTTGGAGAAAGTACTAGTCTTGCTAGTTATTTGCATTCCAAACATACATTACACAACGAAGTTAGATCTGTTTAACTGCCCACGTTTACTTCATAAATGGCTGTAACCAAGTACCCGGATAAATAAGCGATATTGGCGATGCATAGGTTTTGTTCTGTGATATTTAAATCTTTTCTTACGAATTCTCTGAAGTCGTCTAGCTGTCAAAATTCATTCGGATTTAATTTTGGAAATTCTGGAAAAAATTAACATTTCTACATACAATTCTTAATTATCACAGTTTTTATAAGTGGAATTTTAAATTTAGAATTATGCTTTACAGGCTGAATTTTTCTTTATGGTTACATAATGACACACGGTTCAATTGTTTTTGTAAGTGTTAGCATACCTATATAAGACACTTTACTGTATTCTCGGTATGTTGATGACGTTTTTTTACAACTTTACAGCCCTCCTCTTAAGGTTACTTGCAAATTGTCAGATTAGTGAAATATACACTTCTTAGCATGTAATTTACCCTACCTTAATCTGACGCGCTCGAGAAAGTCTGATGATTTTACTAATCTGATCCTTTATCCTTGACGGGCGGCATATAAATGGAGATCATATTTGGTAGAGATACTTAACCGGGTACAAGGTATCTACCTGTATATTAATCTGCCACGCTGGAGTAAATCCCGAAATCCCCGCTTGAGTTCCCTTACTATTATACATTTTTCAATGTGGGATTCCGCTTCACGTCTTATTGTGGAACAATGATATACGGTCTTATGCGCGCTCTCAATCATCGCCAGAATTTGACAGCAAGGGTGAATTTCGGATTTAGTTTTTGCAAATACTTCTTAAATTTTCAGTCTATATCGTAACGTATTTAACTATTTTACTTGACTTATAATTATATTGTATCTAGTATTGGTTTTGTTTTAATTATCAATACGTAGGAAATCCGCACAGATCCAGTATTTCTATTCCAAATTACAGATAATGCGTGTCTGATGGAACCAGCTCCGAAGGTCAAATCTAATTGTTAACAAGCTACATTCCTTTAGAGGAAATTATTTAATTATAACTGTTTAATAATAACAACCATTTGTCAGGAAACGCGGTGTCAAAACAATCCTGCTTCAACGGTGATGTAATGATACCATGTAAAAAGTTAACTAGCCTCCAGTTATCCGGCTTCTTAGCTTTAAATTATGACGTTGAGGCGAGAAATTAGATTTTCTAGTTGTTGGAGAATTCGCAGAATTAAGTATGCTACTGTGCTTTGAGCTTTGTCTTGCAGTTTCATGTAAAAGTCAAATCAGTTATTTCAATTAGGCCTATAAAAGAGGCACATTTGAAAGTCAAAATTACAAGTTGCCCCTTCCAAAAGGTAGTTTCATATGGAGAATAATGGTCAAGAAACTCCATACCTCCTCTTTTAAAATAGTTTTTACAGTATTTTGTATACATTGATTTAAGACCATGACCAAAAAAACTACTATACTAAAATTAAATAGGCGCATGGTGTTATAAAAAACAATTTGTGGAATCAGCTTCCAGTAGAGATGAGGACTGATCAGACTTAGGAGATCTTATATGATCGGCAACACTCATATAAATACAACCTTACGCCCATGGGCGGCGGTTAGGACTTTATTTTAATTGCCTGCTTGACTCTTATCCCACAAAAAATTCAAATAATCCTTTAATCATCATAATCAGCAAAAAAAATCATTTCCTTTGCTAACCGTGTTTTTTGTGATACTTGCACACAGGTGTTTTATATGTAATTATTCTTGTTATTATCATAATATATTTACGACTTAATCAATTTAATATTATCAAGGTATATATTATGCTCATATATATAGGTAATAAGTATGCTAACTGCATAATAACGAAGGCCTTGTCGCCATCTTGTGACATCATAAGGATGAATTAACAAATGAACCGTGACGTTGTAAGGTCGCTGTAATAATATTTAGTTTTAATATATTTATTCAAAGTTTATAGTAATAAGTATTTTATATAATAGGTGGCCTGAAAAGTTAGTAAGCTAACAGATTTTTTTTAATATATATAATATCCGTCAAAGGGCAGTCATCGCAGCCCATAGACACCCATTTTTAGTGGGTGCGTTGCCGGCCTTTGAGGGAGGAGTATACTCGAATTTTGAATAGTTGGAGGTCTCAGGGAAGATCCCCACCGGGAGTCGATTCCACAGTTCGCTAGTTCGCAAAAGAAAATGCCTTGTCGGACTGTGGAAGACTTCCAGCCATCAAGGTGATGATGATGAAATTTTAAATTCTTACCGCAGCACATCCAATAATTTTACTACCTTTTTATAGAATTTGAATTGTTTATGCAATATATCGGTCATACAATTTTTCGATACCTTTTTTATAGTCGGTACGATTTGTCAGTCAAAATGTTTTAGAATTCAATAGGAAGTTTTGTTATAAAATAGCTACTGCTTTTGATTATTATTTTTTATATCTATCTATCTTACTTATAAATGCCTGTTAGCGTATATTTATTATTTATTAAGGAAAGGAAACTAAACAGATATATCTCTATGCAGTAAAAATAAAATAAAAGTAAAACATAAAATAAACACATTGGACAAAGTTAAACAAGACAAAACATCACAGCTCAAAATGTATAGATTAATAACAAAAATATATAATAACGATAACAATGATAGTAATAATTCTATTACAATTAATGAAATTCTGTAATAATCTTAGTAGTAATAAGGTAAAATGAAATAATTGTATTTGTATTCATGTCTATGATAATAAAAGCCTTTTGTTAAACTTTATTTAACCAATTTCGTTAAGTTGCATATAGTAGATCATTTTTCGAAAAATAAGGTCCTAAAGAAGTTTCACTTCTTACGTGTGTACACTTAGTACACGCACACATTTTTAGTATATTAGCACAGTTTACTGATAACAAAGACAGATTATGTATGTTACGTCATTGTTTTTAATAGGTTTGAAATGTATGTGCAAGGGTCATAGAATCCGTTGTCTTCCGGCGTATTTACGTGAATTATGACCCTGGGTCAAAGTAACAAGCTTTGTAACATATTGATACTGTATGTTTACAGATTTTGTAAAAAAAACGATGTAAATCGGTCATTTTACTAGTACATAAACTATGAGCATGACGCGTTATATAGGAGCACCATTGAATTAATTGTAAGGTTAAACAGACATGTATTATTATTATTTTTTTATAGAAGGGGGGTCAAACGGGCATGAGAATTTGCTGTAAATACAAACCACGGGTAAAATATAAATTATTTTAGCTCGATTCACTGCGAGTTTATATTTACAATATTTGTCTGAGAAATCATCCCAATTAAAATAAAAACAATGAGCTGTCGAAATGTAAGTCGGGGTCACGTCGTGAGGTGAGTCGATGAAAGTAAGATTGGCTCGTTCCCATCCCGACACTGGCTCGACCTACTTTGATGAGACTGCCATGAGACATACCAAGGATCACGTATGGTTTTATTGGTAAAAATACATTTGATAATGTGTAAAAGGCTGCGGGTATATATATATATCTATATAAATATATATACCTATATCTTATTAATATTTTATTTGACTTTATTTGAAGAGAATGAGCAGTGTTGGCCTAGTGGCTTCAGCGTGCGACTCTCATCCCTGAGGTCGTAGGTTCGAGACCCGGCTGTGCACCAATTTACGCATTTATCATTCGCTCGACGGTGAAGGAAAACATCGTGAGGAAACCGGCTTGCCTTAGACCCAAAAAGTCGACGTACATCAGGCACAGAAGGCTGATCACCTACTTACCTATTAGATTACCAAATGCTACTAACAGATACAAAAATCTGAGGCCGAGACCTAAAAAGGTTGTAGCGCCATTGATTTTTTTTTATTCGAGAGAGACCCACGTAGGAAACATTCAATATCTACAAGTATACAGTATATAATAAATCTTAAGTAACATTTAATTATTCTATTCGCAACGAGGACAATTAGTACATTACTATGTAAAAAATGTCGATACATCCTGTACAAGTGACATTTAACATAAATATGTAAAGTATTTAAAGAGAATATAAAAACTATATGTAATTAGTAGCTTTTGCGATATCTACATAGCGTCGCTGTAGCATGATAACCTCGTATGTCCAGAGAACCAAACATTACAGGAAACAAAAAAAATGTGTCATTTCGTCAATGTTCGTACTTCGTTAAAATATTTTGTGTTTTTGTCCATAATTTTGGATGGGAAAAAGTACTTATTTATTAATATTATAAATAAGTGCTTACTTCATGATTACACCAGTTAAATGACATAAGAGTCGGAGAATAAAAATGAATGGGTTTTTGATATACAAGTTTATCATTCTACAGTGACGATAGATGGAAAACACTGCGTACGTACGACGTATTTCTGTGTTTGTTTTTCACTTACGCTGATTTTCTGCCAACCAAATTCTATAACAGGTAGTCAATCAATCAGTAGTTTGAGTAATTACAAACATAGAAATGTTTCCTCTTTATAATATTAGTATAGAAATTGCTGTAAATACAAACCATGGGAAAAGTATGAATTATTATCACTCGATTACACGCGGGTAGTCTAAAGTTATTTATTTATTATTAAAGTTTTATTAATTAATCCATACAGCAATTGATTGTTTTACATTGCTTAATATTAGTATTAGTATTAGTTGTCTTAGGATAAGTTTTAAATTTTTTATAGTGGTCTAGTATATTGTATGGCCCCTTTTAAGGTAACCTAGTAAGTAAGGCTACTTCTCCATATTATTCCATTTCTCTTTGTCTTGAGCAACATTCATTCAGTTTTTCCCCGCTAGTTCTATAACTTCATTTGTAGGTCAAGTCCATTTTGTTATTTCAAGTGACCTTTTACCCTTTTTTTACAAAATTATTAATTAACAGAATATTTTAATGGAATTTCATACACAAGATTTTCTCGCTCGTTCTTGTCGCTACTAATCTATCTCTACATGTAGAATACCTCCTAAAGAAAACCTGAAAAACGAACTACGGAGAACTGCTAAGGTGAATCTTGCAATTTTTATACTACGCAACTTCTACAAGTTACACAATCTATATATATAAAAATGAAACCCGTTTTCCGTTGTCACGACATAACATGAAAACGGCTTGACCGATTTGTCTGTTTTTTAAATATTCCTTGAAGTACGAGGATGGTTCTTACGGAGAAAAAAATTGAGTGAAAAAGTCTAAAAACAACACTTTCCTATATTCCCATACAAAATATTCGTAATTTTACTTAAAAGTCAATGTGAACTTTAACACCATAACATAAAGTTCAAGTGTTAGTGGAGGGGTTCCGGGAAGGTAAATTTTTATTTTTTGACATAATGTATTTGTTGTCTTTACAACTTCTATCTATATTCTTCTATTATATTCTATCTTACTAGCTAGACCGATGTCCCGAATAGCAGAATAAGTATTAAAAAAAATAAAGAATCGACTGTTAGGCGGTACGATGTTAGCCAGGCCAGCTAGTTACCAATAATATACGAGGTGTGTTTACTGTTTATGATTAGGAGGACCTCTTTTCTGTCTATCTCATATTTACAAATCTCGCATAAGAATCCTTATTATTAATCCTTCTTCTTTTAAGTAATAAGTGGTCTACTCTTCTCGTAAGTAATTATCCTATACTTCGTACGTTTTCAAAACGGATCGACATCAGAACGTACAATTATGTAATTTCGGCCTTTCGAAGACCCTGATCACATTTTTGCTAAAGCCGATCGTAGGCGATGCTTGCCTTGAAATTATTAACATGCAACTAAATTTAAAATTTACTTTTTAAATTCCTTATTTAATGTTCCATATTGTTAATCTTTATTCTTGTTATAATAAACAAGAATAACTAAATTCCATTCTGTTTAATTCCATACATTCATTTTTTATTATTATTTTCTTTTTTTTTATGTCTCGAAACTCGAGAATGGATTTGGCTAATTATGATCTTGAATATTTCTGTTTTTTTTTTAAAGACAATTCGCACCAATTGACCGAGTCACATGCTAAGCTGGTGAAGCTTGTGTTATGGGTACTAGGCAACGGATATCCATACATATTATAGATATATAGACATATAAATACATATTTAAACACCCCTAAGCACAGCACCAAATGCTCATCACATCGATGTTCGTCTCAGCCGGGGATCGAACCCGGGACCCATGGATTCCAACCACTAGACCAATGAGTAGTTAATTCATGTATTGATTTTATTAACGTCTGTGTATATATGATATTGTTAAGCTACTAGATAGCAAATCAATATAGTAGCATTCTTATGGCGAAGGAATTGTTAATCGGTCCAGTAGTTTCTGAGTTAATTCTTTACAAACGTACAAATTTAATATTAGTATAGATAGTTGTTACTTCGTATTATATTTTAAACTAAACCACTCTATCGACTTCTCTCAAATTAATATTTAGCTTTAAACTGCACAAATACAATCATGTTTATATGAACATCTATAGAGAATGGAACTGAAATAAATTTATCACAACTGGGTAGTGGTGATATGTATCTACATAGTTATTTCGTTAAAATCGAGTCAAATAAAATGTTTGATGATAGTTACCTATTAATTATTATATTAGTCTAAAACATTCTAAATTTATCTATTTTCTAACATTTCTGAATTATTGACAATGTTTCGTCATTACTTATCAATTTAAAAAATCTTCCATTTATATTATTATAAATTGTTGAGTCACCCTATTGTCATATTCACACGGCGTTGGCACCCGAAGTGCGCACGGTACTTTGCACACGGAGGATTTAATACTATAAAACCGCGCTTCCCTTATCGCCTGCTATCACTTCGTCACAAGAGATATCAGCTATTACAACATACGGAGGAAAACACAGTGAGTATTATTTTGTGTACCTAATAATAAGTTCCCTACTAATCGTATACTTTCGTTATTATTGACAGTATTATTTCGATTTTTGTGCAATATCTTATATTTCTTGTTAAAAAAATTAATTAAACTAATATTATTATACTAGATTCATATCTGATGTGTTGCTCAGTGGGTCTAGATAAAATATTCCTTGCGTAGTCCGATTTTGCAATATATAAATTATAATTAGTGGTATTTTTATATATCCTTTGAAATAATTGCAAATTATTATTTTACTATACTATAGAAATAATTGCTTGACCCCATGACAAAAGTGAAACGTTGTAGCCGTGTGTATAAGACTGTATATAAATTGATTACTAGACGGGAGCTGGCTGCTTACTCTACACATAAGATATTAAAATTGTTGATGAACTGGTATCGTATATTATTCGTTTTTCATTTCAGAATTTGCCAACATGTCTTCTTCAAAGTCTGTGAAGGAAACCACTAGAATGCAATGCAACAACGGCTGCATTTGTATTCCAACCGAAGGAAAAGATATCATTAATGTATGCCTTGACGGTGAAGATAATATCGTCAAATGTACAGGCACAAAGTGTACAGCATTCAACACCAATGGTGCAAAGATTCTTTGTGTTCGGAGAGAAGGTGGGTTAATAAAGAAATGCGATGGTTGTTGTACTGACAGGGGTTGTAACTGCGCCTGCGATGATGGAAATGGTGAAGTCAAGAAATGCGAGGACTGTAAATGTAATTCCAAGTCTGGATGCGATAAAGATGGCTGCTTCTGTATCGCGATTGAAGGTGGAAAATGTATTTGCATTTGTAAAGATGAAACAGGAGGGCTTAAGAGATGTGAGGATTGCAAGTGCTCGTCTAAGGGGTCAACCAAGGATGGTTGTTGTACTGATAAAGGTGGAATAAACAAATGCAACGACTGCGAATGTAACTCCAAGTCCGTATGCGATAAAGATGGCTGCTTCTGTATCGCGATTGAAGGTGGAAAATCTATTTGCATTTGTAAAGATGAAACAGGAAGGCTTAAGCGATGTGAGGAATGCAAGTGCTCGTCTAAGGGGTCAACCAAGGATGGTTGTTGTACTGATAAAGGTGGAATAAACAAATGCAACGACTGCGAATGTAATTCCAAGTCCGTATGCGATAAAGATGGCTGCTTCTGTATCGCGATTGAGGGTGGAAAATGCGTTTGCATCTGTAATGATGAAACAGGAGGGTTTAAGAGATGTGAGGACTGCAAGTGCTCGTCTAAAGCGTCAACCAAGGATGGTTGTTGTACTGATAATGGTTGTAACTGTGCCTGCGATGATGGAAAAGGGGAAGTCAAGAAATGCAAGGACTGTAAATGTAATTCCAAGTATGGATGCGATAAAGATGGCTGCTTCTGTATCGCCATTGAAGGTGGAAAATGTATTTGCATCTGTAAAGATGGAACAGGAGGGTTTAAGACATGTGAGGACTGCAAGTGCTCATCTAAGGCGTCAACCAAAGATGCTTGTTGTACTGATAAAGGTTGTATCTGTGCCTGCGATGACGGGAAAGGTGAAGTCAAGAAATGCAAGGACTGCGAATGTAATTCCAAGTCTGGATGCGATAAAGATCGCTGCTTCTGTATCGCCATTGAAGGTGGAAAATGTATTTGCATCTGTAAAGATGGAACAGGAGGGTTTAAGACATGTGAGGACTGCAAGTGCTCATCTAAGGCGTCAACCAAAGATGCTTGTTGTACTGATAAAGGTTGTATCTGTGCCTGCGATGACGGGAAAGGTGAAGTCAAGAAATGCAAGGACTGCGAATGTAATTCCAAGTCTGGATGCGATAAAGATGGCTGCTTCTGTATCGCCATTGATGATGGAAAATGCATTTGCATCTGTAAAGATGGAACAGGAGGGCTTAAGAGATGTGAGGATTGCAAGTGCTCGTCTCAGGCGTCAACCAAGGATGGTTGTTGTACTGATAAAGGTTGTATCTGTGCCTGCGATGACGGGAAAGGTGAAGTCAAGAAATGCATGGACTGTAAATGTTCTTTATACGGTCAAAATAAGGATTGTTATTGCATTGCTACAGGAGAGGGTTGTGTTTGCATTTCCTTCGACCAAGAAGGCATTAAGAAATGCACTAATTGTTGTAATACTAATTAATGATTAAAAGTTTCAATTACATAACGGGTAGGTTCGTTATTCGTATTCGCAATATATTTCTTATTTAATAGTTTTAATTTTGTATAATCCTTAATGTATACTTGTATTGTATTCATTAAGGATATTATTAGTGTATATGTATTTTACCAGAGAAATATATAATGCAACAAATATATGGTTCTTTTATTTCATTCCTAACAAAACATTTCGGTTGTAAAGAAGTAATCACATGTAATTTATTCGGTAATCATGTAGAATTATTCAAACATAATACATAGTTACCGCCTTTATAATTGTCTGTGGTACGCATTCATTACATGTCAAGTTAACATGACAGCTGGGAGAGATATCTTGACATGTCAGTTGTCAATGTGATAGCTCTATGGGTGGTATTCGTTTTTAAATGAGGCATTTTATTTTAAATTCTGGGTGGTAGGCTTGTCAGTTGTTGGGTTTATAATCTTTTTACTAGAACAAAACTCCTTATGAAGACTCAGTTAAATCAGGTGTCTGTGCTTTTGAACCCAAACCAAACATTGTTTGAATGGGATTTTTTTTATGTAATAGGAGGCAAATGGGAAGGAGGCTCAACTGATGCTAAGTGATGCCGCCGCCCATGGACACCCCTATTGCCAGAAGGCTTGCAAGTGTCGAATTGGTTCGGAAATACTTCAGTGGGCAGCTGGTTCCACATAGTGGTGTGCGGCAAAAACTGCCTTAAAAACGCTCAGTTGTGGAACAACGGACGTCGAGGTGATACGGATGGTATTTTGTTTATTATGATTATGGCCAAAAGGTGAAAATCAGTAAAAAGTCAAAAATAATTTATTCATATAGGTAACACAATATGAACGTAAAAAAAGAAACATACAATAAATGCTTCTAATTTTACATTTATTGACAGCTCTCAAATCAAGGGCGTAGAACGGAAGGGAAGAACTGGCAATAAAGTGGTAAATCTATCTTGATATATACTCGTTATTACTTTAAATAACTTTACGGTCCAATTTTATAGCATATTTTAAAATGTAAAGTAAATTAAAATAATATTAGGAGCACGTATTTAGGGTCTCATTAATTTGCGTGGTCACGGCCCAGATGGCAAGTGAGTTAGATCACGATAAACACAACAGTTAAGATGATCGCTGGATAGCGACTTTGTATAGTTACAAGCTATGTGATCTACACGGGGAAGGATAACAATGATATTTCTTGGGTTTAAATACAACGGCCGCCACTTGAATCAGTTAGTTTTTTCTTAGGAAATCAGTTATGCTAACTTCGCAGTGTTCCAATAAGGGCGACTGCGACTGTTTCATTAATTATTGCTTTTATTCATGGTACTTGACGTCAATTCGAGTCTTACGATGTTTTCTTTCATGTATTTACAAGTGTTATATGGATAAGAAGTCTATTAGCAGTCTGACAGGGCCGCGCCGCCCCTGTGTACAGAGAAGAAGAAGAAAGTAAGGTCTTTGTAGTGGAGTATCGATAAGTAAGTTAGTACAATAGGCGCAAATTTAAATACCAAAAAAATTTACCTAATCCACCGTTTTGCTAGTAATTTTTTGCTTAACAGTAAAACATTACCTACTAGTAAAATTAAAAAACTGAAAGTGATTTTTTTTTAATTTGTTGTAACATTTACGTTTGCCAATATATTATTGTCAAATATTTTAGAAAAGATAGCTTGTAACATACTGTAGATATAGCATATATGATAAGGTGAACTTTAATAAATAATTAGTAATATGAAAAGCCTAAATAAATGAACATATATATATGTATCAGAAAGGTATACATTGCTCCAATTACAGCTAACGACTATAGTGTTCCACGGTATTATATCAATTATAATTTCACACACCATACAATATATTGCTTTCAATTCGCGCAGTAATTAATTGTACAACACCCACAACATGGCATTGTGGTGCCAACGGTTCATTTTCTACTTTGTATTCATTAAGGAAATGCTAGATAGTACTATAAAATAAATCAGTGACGCTACAAGCTTTTTAGGTCTGGGCCTCAGATTTCTGTATATGTTATATGATCATTTGTCAATCTAATAGGCAAGTAGGTGATCAGCCTCCTGTGCCTGACACACACCGTCGACTTTTTTGGTCTAATGCAAGCCGGTTTCCTCACGATGTTTTCCTTTACCGTCCATACCCACAGGCGGGGATCAAACCTCAGGGATGAGAGACGCACGCTAAAGCCAGGACAACATAAAAAGAGTATATGAAAACATATCTGGCCAATAAGTATATTATAGTATTCTCTGGTGTAGTTGCCAATCTGGTTCAAAACCACACTGGTGCGTTAGATAATCACTTTAACCAACTTCCATTCGAAAATAAGAAAACCAATCTCGTCCTTCTTGAATTTTAGGTAAGCACTGGTTGCAGCAGAGTTTTGTACTGAACAAGCTTGGTGTTCTTTCCAATTCTTTCTTTGGTATTTGAACCAAATCTTTAAATGTTCCAAACTCTCTTGAAAATTTCATAGCGTGCGTACAGTTGTTTTGAGTAAATTATAATTATGGTACATTAGTATAAATGGTCCTTATAAGTGATATAAGCAGTCGCTGCAGGCAGGAGAAAGCTCAAAAAGGCTCGTGATTCCAGCTAACCTACTTCAGAGTGCATGACTTAATAATTTAACAACTGTTTTCAACACAGCTGTCAACATTGTCATTTATATTTATCGTTTTTACTCTATGCACAAATGCAGTGTTTTTCTACGGGAAGTATGACATGTAAAGATCCAAATATCCATTTGGATCTTTTTACTTTTTTTTTCTACAAAGTACATTCCTTTTCTTTTTTTTTGCGACTGTCTCTGTCAGAATGACGAGCGCTATGGAATATTCTGCTCGGATCATTAATGGAATAATACATTTTCCCAAAATAATACATTAAGTCTCTTAAAACAAAAAAAAATATTGTCGTTGATTAACAGTTTTGATTTATACTGTCTCACACTGGCGCCGGCGAGACAGTACACACAACCCACAAAATGGGATGACCACATTAAATCTACAGCCATCCACCATAGAGAAGAGTAATGAGACACTGCAAACTGTTAGAGGAGACCGCTAAACTGGGTTATTTATGAAACCGAACCTGATCCAAGAAGATCGTAGTTAGCAAAGGTTATAAAAATAGAAGCCGTGGTCCTAGCCAGTCATCCAGTCGTCCGCGGGGGGGAAGAGGCAGAGGGGGGGGGGGAGGGGTAAAAGTTTTTCGATTCGGAGGCTAGTATACACGCTTCACTGAAGTAGCAAGCGATTACACAATTACATAAGGACTTGTTGGCTTTATAAGCTCATGCTTTCGACTACTCGTTACTAGAATAGAACATACGCACAATGTTAATACACGGAACAAACGCAGGCTGCAATTTCCCCGTACTAGACTATCTAAAGTTAGTAATTCTTTTTTGGGGAAAGGGATACTCTTCTTTAATAAAATCCCAGAGGCTCTTTTATCACTGCCTTTCAATAAATTTAAGAGATGTATTAAAGAAAAGCTGTGTAAAAAGGCTTACTATAAAGTCAACGATTATCTAGTTGATAAAAGGGCCTGGGACTAGTGCTAGACAGGCTACTTCTAATTAATTTGCGATATTTGTTTTAAATAAGTGTTGTTTGATGATTTGCTGTTTTAAAAGAGTACCGAGAGTTTTTTACGCCGGCTTTTTCTCTCGGCCTACACCCTCTGTCTTCTTTGCCGATGAGTAGGGATGCCTTCAAATTTAATGACGTGGAATAAGTGATACATGTATCTTATGTTCCATAATAAACATTTATTTTAATTGACAGCTAGAATGACCTAGAGGAAAGCCTTCATAAATGTATTGCACTAAATAAATCTTGATATAGATACGTTGCGTGTTCCGAAACGTCAACTTCAAATTAAAGTATCACCCGAGTAACCTAGAAATACTTGAATGTGGAGGTACACTAAGTAGTGTTGTCAATCCGACTTTAATGGTGTACATTAAACCGAGAACTTTAACATCTAGAACATCGTTTGGTGTAATTCAAAGTACGCAGCGGTTAAAAGACACAAGATCAAATTTTCCGAAGCAAACAAGACTTGTTAAAACATATTAAAACTTACCTTATTTAAAAGCTCGTTTCGACGTTTGTACCTGAAATAATATATTCTTTATAAGAGTTTTGTTAGGTCTTCAAGCCAAGGTATAATACATAATAAATACTGTCGGCGTTGAAGGAACACTGCCACAGGTACCAAACGTTTTAAATTTGTTTTAAGTTCTATTTTTCAGTTTTTAATTATTATTATCATTATTTTTATGTATGTTACGAATTTTGTGAATATTGTGTTTTTGTGTGTTGGAAGTAATTATTTATTTTTTGTACAATAAATACAAAATCAATAAAAAGTATACATCAAAAATTCAAAATATGAAATCGGTATTTTCAACCTAATAAGCTTATGATTTCGTATTTCTCTTGATTGCTCTAGTTTTATCATAATAATTAAATGTATTACACGATAATTGATTTATTATTGGGTATGGAGGCATCATTGGCATCAGATTTCATTTGAAACCTCCATCATCCGGATTGGTAAACGCACAGCGAAGGTTTTTTAATACATTAAAATGTATAATAAATTCTCTTTTCCTCTTATATTATCTTGTACCTTTATATTAAGATCACTGTTAGCAAAGTTTAACAAATCGCGTTGACACTGTGATAATCACACGGTGCTATTTGAAAAACTGTACTATTGTGATCATTGGCATCATGATTGTCAGACAATTGAATATCCTGTGAATTAGAGCTGTAGAAAATTATAATTATGGAATTTATGTTAAATTTATGGGTTTGAGATCGATTGACGGAAGGTGAGAACTTATGGGGCTTTGAACGCTTTCGAAACTCATCGAATACAGAATTAAAAGATAAAAAATAAATCAGTGGCGCTACAATCTCTTTAGGTCTTGGCCTCAGATTTAAATCTATTAGGCAAGTAGGTGATCAGCCTCCAGTCCCTGACACACGCCGTCGACTTTTTGGGTCTAAGACATGTTGGTTTCCTCACGATGTTAACCTTCACCGTTCGAGAAAATTGCATAGAAAGAAAGTCCATTGGTGCACAGCCGGGGATCCAACCTACGACCTCAGGTATGAGAGTCGCACGCTGAAGCCACTAGGCCAACACGGCTCTTTATTAAAAGATAATTTCCAATAAAGAATCCTATAGTATAATAACTATACACTAAAATATAAAAAAAACATTGACCAGGATTTTTCCCACTGTTTTACTATACGAGAAAAGCACCAGCTCTCATTAGAATTCAAAAATAATATCAAACAATTCCATATGATAATTACTAAAAACTTAAATATATAAATAAAATGGTTGACCCTTTCCCCGCTGTTTTGCGATACACTGTACGAGAAAAATACCAGCTCTAAGGTTATCCAGGCTACTTAGCCATGTGATTGCTGAAGCAATGAAACTTCTAGACACAACAGTAATAAGTCGTCAAAAGAGAACTAAACTTTTTGAGTTAAACCTAGTGAAGTGCAAGTGCGGTATCACACACGAACATAGTGTCTAAACACAAGACTGCTAATGAACATTACCTTGTTTAATTTATTCACTAGTATTGTAGAAAATTAAGTCAATATAATATTATAGATAATACGCACTCTTTTTGTGAATTTTATTTTAGGAAATAAAGATTAGCGGTCTCTATGTAACACCTACTTAAGCATTTAATTAGTCCGTTAATTAATCTTGCATTTCTTATATACTGTTGTCACTCACGAAATAGGTTACATCGGCATACAAAATACAAGTAGAACATATTTTGTAGTTTAATTAAATTGACTATGTTCCATGTATCTGTAATTTGCGTAGGAATAGCTTATGAATTAAACGAATATTTAGCCTTGCGCCTACATCACTGTAGGTGTGAATCAATAGTAGTTCTAGGCCATTCAATATTAGTATACGACTCACGTACAATTCGTAAAAGAACGTAGTTTGAAGATGAAATTAAATGCCATATTAAGGTATTGGTTCTGTTTGATATACCCTTGTATAGATAGATAGAAAATTCGTTTCTTTTTTATGTAATAGGAAACGGACAGGTGGCTTATCTGATGTTAATTGATACCGCCGCCCATGGACACTCACATTGCCAAAAAGCTCGCAAGCGCGTGCCGGCCTTTTAAGAATTGGTACGCTCTATTCTTGAAGGACCCTAAGTCGAATTGGTTTGGAAATACTTCAGTGGGCAGCTGGTTCTACATAGTGGTGGTGCAGGGCAAAAACTGCATCAAGAAACGCAGTAGTAGCTACATCTATGGACTTTATGGGTATATTATATTAACTAAGCAAAGTTCTATAATTTCGGTGTATGTGTTTTGTTTTTATTGCAAGAATTAGGGCCGGATTTAGGAGAGAGCAACTGGGGCTACAGCCCCGGGGCCGCAAAAGAGAGGCCCACACTATAGTAAACACTAGAAAATTACTTTTAAATTTTCAATACTTGGCGATTAAATTAACTTTTTTCTGACAATACATAAGTGTACTTGTTTATGAATAAAGATATTTTGAGTTTGAGTTATTTTGATATATCTTTACATTTGTTTAATACTAAAAGAATCTACATCATCTTGGTTTAATACTGAATTATTGATTATAAAAACTCGACTGAAAAAAAAAATCATTTTATTTGGAAAATAATTTGGGACCAGGGGGCCTCCACTCCTTCGTTGCCCCGAGGCCTCTAAATCCGGCCCAGAATAGAATAAATTATTACTATATAAATTTACATAAGAACGAACGTTTACGTATTTTAATAAAAAAAACGATATTCTGATCATGAAACCTCTGAGCTTAACCGATTTGATAAGAACAAGATTTTCTTTTCTATTTGAAGAAAACTTTTGTATTATATGTTTTTGTATTATATATTGTACAAATGTATGGATAAATTGTACAGTCAGTTGTGTTGTGTCTCATGTACATTGTCTAGTTATATGTAAATATTTTGTGAGGATTTAAGCATTATAAATGCGAATTTGAAACCGTCGCCCATACATACGAAGGCGTTAGCCCACGAAAGTATTCCGAGAAACCTTGAAAAGTTCACAGAACGACCTACCCTGCTCTTTATAACCTGTTTTTAAGCCAAAACAAGTATTATGCATATTTATCGTTACTATAGGATTTGTTTTTATCTTTTATTGCAATGAGTCAAATAGTCATAGAAGTTTAAGCATTAAAAACAAGCCACTGATGATCATTTATTTCTTTGTATCGGTGGTACGTCTCATGGGAACTTCCGCTTATTGTGTCTTATCATTTTAATTTAGTGTTTTTTTATTTTATTTAAAGAGCGAACGCACACTGTTACATTGGTACATAATAAAAATAACAAGTTTAATGTCTCAACCACCTATAAGCAAACACAACATAACCACTTTCAGTGCGGTTTGATCCCTTGGTCTCTCTGCATCTTCTACCGCATTTACCATGGAGAGTGTTCAGAGGAGTCGTTCGGTCTAATACCAGCTGAGTTTCACTATCGGACATCAAGGCAGAATACAAAATACCGTCCTTATCACCTCGACGTCCGTCGTTCCACAACTGAGCATTTTCTTCAAGGCAGTTTTTGCCGCGCACCACCGCTATGTGGAACCGGCTGCAAACTGAAGTATTTCCCATCCATTCGACTTAGGGTCCTTCAAGAAAAGAGCAATATTGAAAGTCTGGTAACGCACAGGCGAGCCTTCTGGCAATGTGAGTGTCCATGGGCGGCGGTATCAATTAACATCAGGTGAGCCTCCTGCCCGTTTGCCTCCTATTACATAAAAACAATAAAAATAATGACAATTCTCTCGTTAATCGTCAGCTCATATCTGAGCCTTGTGGTCAGCAATTAAGCGCCTGGAGCGGATTATCTGTTTTCACCGGTTTCGGTCCAGCGCGTCTCTTATGACAATGTACAGTTTTGAGGACGATGAGTCTTGCACTTGATCGGTTCATCTGGCTGGGGAACGGCCACGTGATATAACAAAGTCAAAGTCAAAATCATTTATTCATATACCTAGGTAACACAATGTACACTTATGAACATCAAGAAAGAAATATATATAATGCTTCTAATTTTACATTTACTGCCAGTTCTCAAATCAACAGAACGGTAGAGAACTGGCTTAACAATTATGAAGTGAAAAACATCGATTCAAAAATTATACAGGCTTGAAATCACTTACGTTTGTTTTTTAGCTAAAACTTTACGATTTGCAAGAACGGATATTGAAACTATATCGAAATCGAATACAAAAACGTCAGTATCGCTGTTGGAACTCTAAAAAAATTAACAACGATATCGGATTCACTTTCCGCAATAAATTAACAATATGAATACCGTTTTAACAAATGAAATGTATTTTTATTTACAAACAATCAACCCTCGTAAATAAAGAATTATATTATAACTAGGTAATACACGTGAAGTAATTGCGGAATTGTGTAATAAACATCAAAATAGTAATAACAAAATAACTAACATCGGAAACGGTTAAATTGCCAGTAAATAATTAATGAAGCTGAAATAATATTTTTGGCCTTCTGACGGTAGAAATATCAACAATGGCGCCTTGATGCAGTTATTTATTATACGTATAAATTTGAGAAAGTCTTCTTCAATAGAAGTCCCCTCGTCTCATATTGCGGGCTACTCGAATGTGAGGAAGTGGCATTGAACTGGTTAGCGCTGCCTTCTTAAGTTCTCATGTCAAAGAGAAAACTTTTTAACCGGATTAAAGTTATGTATAAATTTACAATTATTTAACATAATAAAATAACATAATGTTAAATAATATAAACTTTTTGCCAAAACCCTCCATCTTTTAGTCGATACCAACTTCGGGGAAATAAATACAGATAATGCAACTTTCTCTACAGCTGCTATGTATTATTATAAATTTAAAATTATTTAACATAATTTTAAATTTATACCACGCACGCTGTAAAGCACGCGAAACGTGGGATAAATTTAAAATTATGTTAAATAATTTTAAATTTATAATAATACATAAATTTAATACGGTTAAAAAGTTTTTTTCTTTAAATGTGTAAAGGTTATGTTAATTAAAGACAAACTATTCTCATGTCAATTTCACATGTATACCTTACTATAACATATTTTCATATGTATCTGATTGTCCTCCTTGTAACACGTGTGAAGATTGAGAGCAAAAAAAGTATTGCATCCGTATACTGATCGTTTTTATTGTATAGACCAGGTGATCAGGCTTATGTGTCTGACCCATGTTGTACATTTTTGGGTGAGTGGACTTGCAGGTTTCCTCATGATGCCTTCATCGTAGGACTCTCAAATAAACATTGAAAGAAAGTTAGTCGTTTAAGTCGATTTTTAAAGTTTCAATAAGTAATTGAATATGTTATTTCCCACATAGAATCTGAGTTGTATCTTAAAATATTTGAAACATGAAGAAATATTTATTTTAAATAGCCAGAGTATCGGTCCATACTTGTATAATATATTCGTATGAGTGAATGATTCATTTGTATTGTACACATAACCTTGGCATACTTTTCCTTAACAGGTGATCATCACAGCTATTGTCAAAAGATTTATCATACGTACAAATTAAGTTGTCGTATTATTACGTCGTAAGTATGGTTGTTAATGCTTTTAATATAGCCTAGTATTATCACTGTCTTAACGATATCAATATTGAGTTGTGAAATCATCATTCACCAGCGAGATAATTTTTGTTTCTCTTTGTAAGAGCTATATATTGACAGAGCGAAGTTACGTTCTTTGTTGACATGATTTAGGACTTTAGTAAGGCATTTGTAATTTGTTTTTACAGATGCAGATGAGACGATGAGAGCCGGAAAGATTTGGAGCAAGGGGAAATACGAGGGTTAAAACCGAACGATGGAGACTCATTGTGGAGGTCCTCTGCCCCATCTAGGGGTTATAGGGCATTAAGTCAAGTAAGCCAAGACTAAAGAGTGCCCAAACTGGGAAGCAGGGGTCCATGCGTTCAAAAGAAGGGATGGTGATCCATCCCTGCAAGCACTGGACCCGATCTCCCCTAGCTATTCCTAAAAGCGTATGGCCCGATCTGTGAAGGATACTTGCTGTGTCAAGTATCTTCACAAATCAACAATGGGCGGGGAGAGGCGGACACAACCGCCGCATCGCATGTCGGGAAGCGGATAAGGCTCTGCTGTTACCGCATCCCGCCTAAGGCGATTGTTGGTGGCGCCTTGGGGTTTTAGTGGGTATGCACATTCGCGAGTCCCACATAACCCTCCCGCACTAAGCAGTCGCACCGCGCTAGGGTTTGCGCAATGCATTTCCCCAAGTAAAAAAAAAAAGGCAGGCAATTCTAGTAAGAAAAAATAAACACCTACAGAAGGTAAAGTACAAGAAGTGCATGTAAGTAATGTGTAGTGTAATTAACAAAAAAGAACATAAAATAACATGTAACACTAACTATAATTAATCAACCATTCGTTGAAATCAATATTGTTTTTAAACATTAACTAAAGTACTCCTCCCTTTCTGACAAATTGTGTTTATGCTGTAACGAAAAGAGACATGTGCTTTAATGAAAACAGTGCAATTAGACGGATTTTTATGAAGGTACGGGGCCAGCTATCAATGCGTTGAAACAGCTAGTTTAAACCAATTCGGCTCGCTGCCAAGTGAACGCCTACTGCGTTCAAACTAATTTGACGATCGTAATTAAGGTTTATGGCATTCCTATGAATAAACGGGTAAACAGTGAGTAATAATGTTTTGTTTTCAAATTGTTGCAAATATCTGGAGTATTTTTTGACCTTGTACCCGTTTTCATTGAGGCTAGAATAGAGAATTTATGTGTATACGAGTATATGTTACTGTAAAAGCTCGAACTGCAGTAAATCCTAAGATATTCCAGTAAAACCTAAGATCTACGAATTCCTAATGGCAAAAGTCCCAAAAGGTTTGCGATTCGAACTCTTACCACCATTCCGTTGGTAAATCTTAGGATTTACATTAATGGCACGGTAAATGTTGAAAAACAAAAATAATTATTAAGTTAGACTATCTTATGTAAGCATTATGTTTGTATTTCGTTGTTAAATTCCAAATAGAGAACTACTGATTCAGTTAAATAGATATGATAGAGATTGATATATTCAGAGACATACGTTATGTGTTTTTTTCAAAATAATTTAAATAAGTTGGTTTTAGTTTGTACTTATTACTATCATATGATACCTTTATACTATGTACCTGTTTTATCTAATAGTACATTAAAGTAAATAATTAAGAACTACTCATTGTTTTATTCCTATAACCAACATCTACAAGCTGACAGTGGTAAAACCTAGCATATACTGAATTCGAATGGTAGAAGCTCGAAAAAATAGTCGTATTTTCAGAAATACTTACATTTACCAACTCATGTCGGTAAATCCTAAGGGGCCGTCTCCACAAGCGAGAGAATCGCGACGAGTCCGCGTTTTTATCGTCGGGTAATCTCCACGAACGAGCAATTATTCCGCCAGTGTATCGTCGCGATTCGTAACGGAATCACAGCGTATCCGCAACGACTCTTAACGGAATCGCCGCGTTTCTGCTCTTCTTGCTCTTATTTTGTTCAGTGTTCATTTAGAGTTCAGTGGTGCCAGACGAGACCGAAATAAGTAGTGTCTAAATCAGTCAATAAAATAATTATTTACTATGGATGCATTGTTTTTATTGATGTATGGTCACGCACGTCGCGCGCTCTCTGCGAGAGCGCCACGTTCCGTGGCGAGTTCGCGACTTGCGCGCCACCAGTAGCGACAGGCTCGCAGCGATGTTATGACGTTTCGCGCGCACTCAACCACCCGTCGCATCGCCGCGTTAAGATCGCCGTGTGGAGACACGTTCTATGAGATTGTATAGAAATGCGTGGCAGGACGATTGTATCGTCGCGATTCTCTCGCATGTGGAGACGGCCCCTAAGACTTACACTTAAATCTTAAGATTAACCGAAGTTCGACCTTTTACAGTAACATATACACTACTCAGCATGTGCGTGCGATCATCACCAATCAATCAGCTAAATAGATTTTTTTGGGATTCAAAAATAAATGAGTGTCGACAAACGTGAGGAAACCGGTATCCTTACTATTATAGTTCTGACATATAAGAGTCATACTTAGCCTTGTCAAAGTCAAGTCAAGTCTTGACAAAATGAAAGAAAATTTGAAATGTTTTTTATGAATTTGACTACAATTCATTATAATGTGTGAGATTTGGGAACCCATTTAAGTATAAAAATACCTATGTTAGAGTTCCCAGCTCCCAGAATAAACTTAATACATAGTTGATTCCATTAAATATATAATTTAATTAAATTTTTTTAAATATATTACTTTTTTCCACAAGATGTCTCAGTACATGAGTAAGTGTGTGGGTATGCACCCACACACTCAGTGAGTGAGTGAATGAAACATGAAGGCTGATGATCTACTTGCCTCAAGAAATAGATAGGATATGTGTCTGCTATATGGTAATTTTGCTATGGGGATACATGGATTTAGGATAAAAACGTTTCTAAACGTCTAAAATAATTTAATAAAATCTTCAGTAAATGAGACAACTTTCATATTGATACAATTACGTAATAAATATTGGTGGGTAAAAATGTTTTAAATACTCCTGTTTAAACCTATTTAAACCCAATCATATGCGTGTCAGTCTCACAATATCCATTATTAAAACATTCAAATGTCATGAAGTTATTTAAATGGTATAAAATCTTTGACAAGCTTTCTGCTAAGCCCACAGAATGATGATGTCATCATGACCTTCCCAATGTGGCTCTCACCTTATACGGACATTGCATATTATACAATTTCCTGATTACATCACAAATAAACATTTTTCTCTTATAGCATAACTCAGAAATAGGTAAGTTTTGTTTAATAACAGGGGGCAAACGGGCAGGAGGCTCACCTGATGTTATGTGATACCGCCGCCCATTACATTGCCAGAGTATACTTTACTAAGTATACTCTGGCATACTTTACTTTTAAGTAAAGTAAAAAATAATTTAATCATGTAGGTAACATGATGTACACTTATGACTTGTCAGTCAACAAATACATATTAATGCTTCTAATTTTACATTTACTGCCAGTTCTCAAATCAAGGGCGTAGAACAGAAGAGAAGAGCTGGCAATAAACTCTCCGCCACTCTTCTTAATCGCCATTTTTTTTACACAACGTTTGTAAGGAGCTGCAACCATTACACCATATTCCACATGACATATCAAGTAATTAATAGTAATAACATAAATTTAAAAAAAAACAAAGACATGTCCTCTATTAGCAGGAGGCATGGTGAAATAGGAGCACGCACTTACATTCTCGTGGGAACAACACGCAAATACATAGTCGAAATACGCAACATCAGAGGATTCGCAAGTGATTTGCCGGCCTTATAAGAATTGGTAGCTCTTTGAAGGACCATAAGTCGGACATTGGAATGGAAAGTTCAGTTAAAACCACACAATTATCTTTAATTAAAATCAAGAAAAAATCTTGACGTACTTTAAAATGTTATCTTAATCTTAATTCCGCCAAATTCCACCATTAACGACGTTTACAAGAAATCTAAATATATCACGTAGAATTGTTTATATGCAATTAAGTAGTTATTTGGTTTTCATTTGTTATTCGATGTTTTTTTTCTGCGGGTATTTGCAATCAGCCCTATGCTATGAGCGAATTTGTTCTGTGGTGCTGTCGTGTGGAGTGACTTCCCATTGGAAGCATCTCAAATACTGTCTAATGATGAGTTGACGGCCAAGTTCGTTTGGGTGACAGCTTAATTGTTATTCAATCAGATTTTTTAAATTTATAATAAAAATTAGTAAAGTTAAAGACATATTTGTGTGTACAGCGGTAGCAAAAATTACTGTTATGGAAAAACATTCAGGGGATTATTTATTTTATATACTTTACTAAACATAGTTTCTAGGGATTTTTTTTCGTTCTTTTTTGGTAACTGACTAAAATGGCAGCACAATTATGTTACAATACTTATTTCCATAACGAATATATGGAAAATAGGCTCTGAGAACCATACCTGGCTACCGCCCGCCATCGCCCACTTATATTTAATGAATTTGCGATTTATTGTGACATGGTATATAATAGTATATATATATCAGTATATTTACACATAAATAGTTCGATAGTTTCCGACTTCATCGCGTTCATAGAGACAACCGCAGCTGGAAAACTTTGTTTAAGATGTAAGTTCGTGTAAAAAGCTAGATAAAGTAATAATTATATATCAAAACGATGCAGTGTTGCGACTCTCATCTCTAAGGTCGTAGGTTCGATTCCAAGCTGTGCACTTATGGACTTCTTGTTTATGTGCATTTAACATTTACGAACGGCGAAGGAAAAACCTCGTGAGGGAAATCGGCTTGCCTTAGACCCACACTATCGACGGCGTGTGTTAGGCACAGGCTGGCCTATTTGATCGACAAATCTTGCAACAGATACGGAAATCAGACCTAAAAAGGTTGTTGCGGCCCTGATTTATTTATTTATATCAAAGCGACATCGGCCCACGAACATTGTTGCCCGATTAGGGGCTTACTTAAAAAAAGCTAAAACTGGTGGACTCTTTTCGTTTGAATTGGCTTACTTACTTACTTTACGCTTATTCAGTAACATTGATAAATATGCAATGGTTGTCTATGGTTTTCTTGTTTTAAAGTACTTACTTAGATTGTCGTTCAGATTAATCACTAACATAAAGATCCGACATATCACAAACGTGGTACAACTTGAAATTAACACTTAAAAGCCTGGGAACAAGAAGCTAAGTGATACGTGACGATAATGAACAACCTTTACCTTTAACTTGGCCGCAATTTAATCGCCACTTACACTAAACAATGATAAATACCTGCTATATTTTTGCATGCATACAATAGAGCTGTGTTGAACTGGTCGCATGAGCATACGGCTCTTACACGAGAGTACTTGAATTACGCATGCCGATGTTTCTGTTGTGATTCTGTAGCGCTGGTGTCGTCATTCTTTGTATGTCGTGTTACAACAAAACTCATACAGATCGGAACCGCTGTCGGTAAAACAGTGGGGGAGAGTTTATTGCCAGTTCTTCTCGTCCGTTATACGCCCTTGATTTGAGAAATGGAAGTAAATGTAAAATTATGTATATGTTCAAAGAACTTTATTTCTCATTACAAAAAATGTATTTTATTGACATGAGATACTTAATATGTACCTATATACCAATTTTAGTCTACTAGGCTCGTTCTGATAAGTATCTTAAATGCCCTTTTGAATTGGTTAAACGCGCTAATATTACGAATTTTAGACGGTAATGGATTAAATAATAGCACACCCTCATACTTAATAGACTTCTTTAATTTTCTTCAAATTAGAAGCATTTCGCATTTAATATGTATTTCTGTATCGACGTTCATAAGTGTATATTGTATTACATAAATGAATAAATGATTTTGACTTTGACTTTATCGCTACTGGTAGTTACATAGTAAAAGCCCTACTCGTACGGCGAAGGTAAACATACTGAGGTCACTAGAATCTTAGATATGTCAGGCACAAAAGGCTGATCATCTAATTGTCTGTAAAAGAACCTACTGAGGCCAAGATCCATTTAAGATTGTAGCACCACAGAATTATTATTATTTAAGAAATTTAAATAGTAACATTTTAAATTTCTTGAACAGATTTCAAGCAAACAGAAGAGGTCCTAAAGAATATCTCATTAAAAAGAAGAACCGTAAAAGTAGAACGAGATAAAATGCAAAGCACATGAAGAATGTGATAATTTGGGGGAATATATTAAAACTACATTAGATGTACCAATAAAAAGAAGACAATTAGAGCAGATGGGTTGTGTCTCGGATAGAGGATAGGCAGGGTACCATGGAGGGTCTTGGCTGTGGATAGAGGCTGGCAAATCCGCGGTAGACCAACGCTACGTTGGTGGGATGGTGTTGAACGGGATCTCCAAGCCATGGAAATCACGATTTGGAAGCAAAAAGCACAGAATGGGGCATTTTTGACATACAAGTCTGACTTAGTGATAAATTCTGAATCTAAGAAGTAATCATTTCCTAGTCCATTAGAGAAACCTGTGACAAGTCTGTGACTGATTAATTTACCTAAAAGCAACAGTTATGTTGTTATTGTACAGAGATTAAGATTACAGTTACGTTAACCGTTAGTTAAGGTTAGTTTTATTGGGCTCATAATTAAGATTGTTGTAAATTTCATCTGTTCGTAAAAACCATCGTAAAATGTTAAACTGTTTTCTATGTATGTCATAAGTTCAAGGCTCGTAGTGTTTGAACAAACTATTAATCTGTGTGTATGAATCTTTGGTACAACACAGAGCTTTTGATCTAACATTGAGCCAAAGTAATGTGTTTATTTATAGAGTGGTATAGGAGGTGTACTTGATTTTAATACCCTATACATTCCTAGTAGGTCTACGACGCGTTGTCGGCTTTTCAAGAATCGGTACGGTCTTAAAGGTGCATTGTACCAAAGTAATGATTTTATGTATCTGAGGCCAATCGGGCGGGAGGTTCACCTGATGTTAATACCGTCAACCACGCAGACAATTTCTAAAGGCCCCCGAATGCGTTGTCGGCTGTTTAAGAATCATTACGCTTTTCTTAAAAGTCTTACTGAATTACCCTTAAAACAAAAACTAGATTTTTTTTATTTTAATTTTATTTTTGCTCTCAAACATCACACATGTTACACGGAGGAGAATCAGATTCTTATGAATATATGTTACAGAAAGGATATGTGTGAAAATGACATTAGAAAGGAAGGCACAGCGCTAATCAGATCCATGCAGCTTATAATCGAGTAGCCCACAATATCGAAGCACACAACTCAAGATACTCTTTGTATTGAAGAAGTCGCATAAGACCACCAAGCATCCGCAAATATACACTGTAAATATATAATTATGTAGAAATAAAGAAAATAATAGCAAATAACACAGCAAGGTTTCTAAAACAACTGCTTATACTGATTTAGTTTTATAAAGGTGGTGCATATTAAATGACCTGACAATTGTCATAGTAAACCTAATCTTCAAGGTTTACATACGTATATATGAATAGTTGCCTATGAACGAACAGCTCGTGATTCATACCCATTCAAGTCTAATTCAACGGTATTTCGAATTCCAATACATTTTCAAATGAACAATGCGATATAATTTATTGTCCGCGAGACAACCCTAGGTCACAACCACTTGCAAAATTTATAACGCATTTATAAATTTTGCAATCTGTTATATTAATGACGTTTGGATAACATTTCTCTATAAACCACATCGGCATTTTAAATTCTTCATTTTTGTTCGATTTAAATGCGCAAAAATTTTTGTTATCGCACATTATCCTGTATGACGTTTCAAGCGATTAGGTTATTAAACAAAGTATGAAAGTACCGTCTGAAGCGCCATCTGCCGGACTGATTTTTGAAATTAAACCATCCTATCAAAACGCATACAAAAAAATTCATGCGCATACAAATCTGAAGTTTAAGAGGAGTTCAGTGGCATACACGTACAGTAGAATTATATATATAAATATAAATATAAAGCTACTTTAATTCCATACTATAAAAAATACAAATCAAATGGGTGTCAGTATTTTTATCATACACTAAATGTACGTTAGTTATTGTTATTTTTATAACCCCCTTTGGATTAAGACCCTTTGCTTCTAGTTGATATTTCTCTGTAAATATATCTGGGCTATCCTTAATTAAAGCAGCAGAAAGCTAACAAAACTCTGAGCTCAAAAGTTTAAAACTCATTGCAAATTTTTTATATGAAACCACAAGAGAAACGCTGCTTCTTCCGTAGGACCTATTACTGCTATATCGTTATAAATACTAATAAAACCAGGCAAAATACGTGTAGATAAGTCTGGCTACTTGTAAATTGGTCCCAACCACGCAATGATAACAATTAACATGGAACTGTCGTGGCTATTACCAGGATAATCAGAATATAAAAATACTAATCTAAGAACGGGAATAATTTGTACCCGTACTACAAGGTGATGGGTTTTGCTTAGATATCGTGAATTATATTAGTAGAATTTGTCCGAAATTCAATTTTAAATTTAGAATTCGAAAACGAAAACATCGAACAGTTTTGAATTTAAATTTAAAAAAAACGTTGGGTAATTTAAAACTATTAATTGTAATAATTAATCGCTTTTAATAAATTAATTTGAAAAGTTAATTAATCCAAAATATCATAAAAACTTTCCATAACAATTTTCACCAGACTCAATTAATTTATCAAACATAAATTTATATTTATATTTATATTTATATTAGTGTCGCTTCAACTTTGTTTATTTCATTACTAAAATAAAAAATAAATGAGTGACACTACAAACTTTTTAGGTCTAGACCTCAGATTTCTGTATCACGATAGCTTACCAATCTAACAAGCAAGTAGGTGATCAGCTTCCTGTGACTCACGCCGTCGCCTTTTTGGGTCTAAGACAAGTCGGTTTTCTCACGATGTTTTCCTTCACCGTTCGAGCGAATGTTAAATGCGCACATAGAACGTCCATTGGTGCACAGCCGGGGTCGATCTCAGGGATGAGAGTCGCACGCTGAAGCTACTAGGCCAACACTGCTATCTCTTATTTCATTAATATAATAATTAATTAAGATTCATTCATTTATGGGCCTAAACCTGTGATACAACTTGGTCTTGGTTTCAGATTTCTTTATCTGTTTCATGATATTTTTTCTTTTACACACACACACAGGACACATGATAGTTTCCTCACGATGTTTCCCTTCAACGGCCCGTGTTAATAGATATAAAAATCTTAACTATAAAAACTTTTCACATTTATCATCCTCAGACATTCAACGTAAATCAGAATTAGCAGACTTGTTTTAAACTCTTGCATGATTTTTAGCTTTTAACAAGACAGCTTTATAGCTTTTCGCAATGGTAGCGGATCTATTATCGCAATTTACATAGAAATCGTTAGCATTAGAAACTGAATATTTTAATTAACCATGAATTTATTATGACACTTTCATCTGTTGTCGACATCGTAATGAAGTGCGATTTAGTTCACCCACAGCAATTTAGTATTTGCTCATAATGACGGATGTATGACGATACCTTGTATTACTGTATTATGAAAGGATTTTCCAAAGGCGTCTAGTTAAAATTTGATAAGATTTCAGGTTAGGGTAGGTCGGTAAGTTTATAAGGCTAGTTTAGTTAGCGTATTGTTAGTATATTATGATTGTAGAATATGAAATTTATGTCGGTAAATTTTGTATGATATTTAATAAGGAAAATTAAAATATATTTTTTTTATTGAGAAAGATTTACAGTGTATAAATTACTAAATATAAAGTTCCTTTTACGCTATCACACAAAAATGTTTATAAATAACGACTTGATAGTTAACTGGATTATTAACAATACAATCATTTTAATCTGTATATAAAAAAAGCAATAAACTAACTAAAAGTTAGTTGAGGAACACTTAGGGTAATATAAGTTATACACTTATGATACTCTATTTATTTCATTAAGGAACTTGGATGTCAGAGCTCTCGTTGCCGACACACACACACACACTTCAGGCGAATAGGTCAATATCAATAGTTAAATTCTTAAACTTACTCGCGCCCTCACCATAAAGCTGTTCCTCTATAATTGGTGTTGACATTAGGTGTATATTTTTTAGCGAATTTTATTTCGACAATAGTACCTAATTAAGAAGGCAACTAAGATGAATCAATGTCAATTAGAAATCAAAGATATCTTTGGGTAATGCTGAAAGCGGCGGTCTTGGTAGGTGACAGACACTATACTCAACAATCTTTTTTTCTAACACGGACCTGGCACGGTCATGCTATGACACGTTATGGGCTCTTTTATACTTGAGGTAATAAGGCAAAAATTCACACGGGTTTTAATAAAAACTATAATTAAGTAATTAGATGTTGATTAAACGAATAAAATATTTCGTCAGTTGAGTAATGGCGAGCTTTCGTAAGCTTCGAAGGTAAAACTTAAGTGTAAAACTAATGATTCAATAATGAATAATCCCCACGACCACAGTCTACAAACTCAAAATCAAGAAAATGCCCTTATAAGGAGACAAATTTCATGGATAGACCTTTCGTGGCTTAATCTTTGATTCGATTCTGAACGCAACAATCTGGGTCTTAAATTGAACAGAAAATACTAAAAGATGTCCGCTTATATTGTATTAATACGTAAAAACTGAACAAAATTTATGAAAATAGGATCATTTTTAGGCTAAAAAGCAACTTTACCTAAATATTTGTTTAGACTTGGCTGCAGATATTGGTTGAAGAATGTTAGAGAATGCTTTGGTCAAAGCACCAAGTCATTGTTCAGAAGTGCGGCATCCAAAAGTAAAGTATAAATAATCGCCAACCTTGCAATGAAGATGGCACAATAAATGAAACTACATAAAGTGTGCACAACTGTTAGTGCGTTAGACTGTGTAGCTGTTGACATTATGACGAGGCCGACAAGTAACATGTTATTGTAACATTAAGAGCAACCTTAAGGCTTTGATACAATAATTACCTTACGCCATTCCTATAGTCGTCATTTGATGCAAATTATAAACAGTTAAAATTTAGAAACTATTAGAGGAGCGACCCGTCCGGGCTTAGATTGTACGAGTATATACGTAATGTCACACACACACACAAACACACACAAACAAACCCACACCAAATTTATTTTTACGACTCCGTTTGCAATGTTTTCTTTTAGCACTTAGTACTTATTTTCTTCTATTGTATCTTATGACAATGACCTGATTGTACGTGTTCCGGTCCGGTGGTGGAGAGGCTGGCTATGTGTCACTCAGGTCTCCTCTTACAGAGACCAGTCTCTCACATACACTTCCAAATGTTATCATCTTAGTTTAATCATAATAACCTCGTATGTATGAGAAGTGAGAGAGTGTATATGAGAGAAGAAATAAAGATTAATTATTAATTAATTAATTAGTCGCTTTCTCTGTCCCTATATCCCTATGTATGCTTAAATCTTTAAAACTACGCAATGGATTTTGATGCGGTTTTTTTAAATAGAGAGATTGAAGAGGAAGGTTTATATGTCAACAACATCCAATAAATAATGGAAAAATACTGTTATTTTTGAGGTTTCGTAAATAATTAAATTTTTTCCGCTTACATTGCAAACGCAGGCTGAACCCTATGAGATTTAACAAAATATCCAAATTTAACGCGTGCGGGCTAGTAATGAATATCATCATCAATAAATAAATAAATAAAACTATCAAAACTACTGGATCGATTTTAATCATTTTTTCAGTGAGTGACATAGGCTATATATTTTATTCCCGTGTGAAGCCGGATCGGGCCGCTATGTTTTTATATACTACGTTCAGAATTTTTCTGTAGTGTATTTACTATTTAGTATAAGCATTGAACCCGTGCGTAGCCGGAGCGGGTCGCTAGTAAATTAATAAATTAGAACCATATTTTTGAGTGTGTGAGTGACAACAATAACTCCTGATATTTGAATAATGAAAAATAATATTATTGATATAAGGATTTTTGGATTTAAGTTTTGCAATTTTTTACAATTTCATTATTGTTTTCTTTAATTAGAGTTGCAGTAAGGCCGCCCGTTGCACCATTTTTTTTATTATTATTTTTTCCTATTCAAAAGTGGTAAATAAATAAACGTAGGTGGATATTTAAGTAGTAAAATTATAACTGTGTCAGAATTAATTAAACGTTTTGTTTTCGCTCGTAGTTACTTCAAAGTAACACCTTCATTCAATCATTTTAATTGTTTTGCAGTAATAAGGTATAGTTCGTGGTTCTTCTACATATGTTTTAGTCACTATTGTGTTTACCGTAATTATTGCACATATTAATAAATTGATAAACAGAAGGGTATTTTTTTTTGTTCAAGGTAAGGTAAAGTAAGGTCTTCAAATATAATTATCAAATCGGTTTTTACAAAACATTGTAAAAACTATTTTAAATTAGTAAGCATGGAGTATCTTGCCCTTTAGAGCAACTAGTGATTTATTTATAAATTAAAATTTGGACTTTCAAAAGTGCCTTTTTAATAGGCCTAATAAAAACAATTGATTTGACTCTTGACTTTGACTTTGGTGGTACCACTAGCAAATTGTATATATTATTTACCTTTCATTTTAGATATAAATGGGCTCCATCCTGGTAGTCAATAGTTTTGTCCGATCAATGTGTTGTGCCAGTTGTAGCTTATACATATAATTTTGTTGTGTATAAGACAGAATAAATATACATATATATATACTGGACTTATATCGTAATAATTTCAAGGACCCTTCTGACCCCTAAATATATATTATAGCTATTTAATTTTAGTTTACGTTTTTTACGTAGGCATGTGAGCCTTAGCTCTAACCATCGGATATGCCTGTCCCTCCCTTAACCACTATGAGCAAGTGGTAATTGTACACAAAGAGAACTATCTTCTACTTTAAACCACTACTTCGAGTGTAAAGAAAATCGCATTTTATAAACGAAACGACAAATAATCATTTTTAATTTTACAATAAACTAACTCACTCAGTAACTCACACATTTGCACCCACACACTCTCTCATGCACTCCGGCGTGTTGAAAACAGTAAAAAAATAAAATAATAATAATTAAATTATATATAAATATATTTTAAGGATTTTATAATTAATTTGTTATGGAATAGCTGGGAACCCTGACAGGTATTTATACTTAAAAGGGTCCCCAAATCTTACACATTGTAATGCATATGTACTTATAATGAATGAACACATTTTTAATTTTTATTACAATCTACGCTGACAAATTCAAATTTCATTAGTAGTATAATAGACAATCGGACAAATAGATGTAATTCTAGAGTGATTTGTCAATGGCGATCACGTAACTCTCGCGCACGATGAGGTCATGTCTATATTTGGACATGATTAAACCTACCTTAATATTTACAAAGATAAGAAAAATAGGTTTTGATGAGAAATCAATCGCTAATTTCGATGATTTATTTTGTTATCTAAACAATGTTGATTGGCCGTTATTAATATATTTATTAATGCTTATAATTGTTGCTTTTCTCAGTCTTATTTGGAGAATTTGTTCTTTCGTGTATGTATTTGTTGTATTTGTGTACAAAATAGCACTAATACAACATTAAAACATTATCACTATCGTATTAGAGCTATAAAGATTATTGTTGTCTGTTTTTATAAAGAAATATATTTCTTCTATTTCTTTTGTTTCTCACGTTGTCACTTATGCCTTGTATTCTTTTTTAAGATGTACACAAAAATAATTACTTACTCGTCAAGTATTTTGTTTTATAAGATATCTGTAAATACCAGAAACCATCTAACATCTTGAAACAATTAATACAATAATTAACGTGATTATACCAAATAATATAGGTAAGTATTATTATTATTTAGGTAAGTATTCTTTGTAAGTGTGATACATATTAAAACAAAACTTCTTCCACTTATAACTATAGTAGAAGCAGGTGACAGATGGAGACCAGCGACCCGAAACGAACAACAGTTCTTCATCGTTTAATGCACGGTAGTCGGTACCGCTACCGATCGCTTTTTGTTTAAAAGTTTTTCTATTATTTGACGTCACTTGTGCGAAAGATATAAACGTCATTCTCTCATCTAGCGATTGGCTTATAATCGGTTGATGTATCATCCCATATAGTGCAGACATGCTTTTTGAAGTGAAACTTCTATGAGGGTTAAATTTTTACGGAACGTCACGAAGATGTGCAGCGTTTTTGTCGAAAAAAAGGGAGAGCGATTGAGAGAGAGTGAGAAGGGCTAATTACCTTATAGAAATTCTATTTTTAAAACTAAAATTTCGTAAAGAGAATCTATGAAATATTAGTATTTTATATTTTATACAAAATAATTTATGGAAATCTCTAACGACGAATTGTAAATTAAAATTCCACGTGTTTTTACTATCGAAGCAATAATAAATTTAAAGAATTAAATTCTCCCTGTTAGCCTCTGAAATTTTTAGATTTGTATAAATATGAACAAGACTTAAAAATTTGTTTGCCAAAAAAGTTTCACTTGTGACATGTGTACTTTGTACGCATAACGCACGCATTTTTTTAAACATTTTTACTTCCCTTTACTTCCACTGGGTATATATATATATATATATATATATATATAATAGAGGCTGAATAAAACAAGATGTAATGAATCTATATTTGCCTTGCGATGAAAAATCTACGAAAACTTTCGTATAAAAAGGTACTTCTACTAAACAATACTGTCCCTTCTTTGAGAAGTTTCAAAAACAAATAAATCTAAATAAGATATTAAGTCCATTCAAAACTTGTAAATTTTTATAGTTTATACTTTTATATTTTCATAAATTGTTTATTAATTCTAAAGGGTTCCTAGTAGCCAAAATGTTAAAAACGATAAATTTACTAAATAGCTATCCTAACTAAAAATTATTTTAAAACTTGAATCTTAATAAAATCGTATTAATTGCTAGAATATTTATATAGTTTTTGTTCACGTAGTCCAAAGGCTTATGAGCTCATGCCTTGTTGACTACTCCGCGTCGGATTAAACGACTTAACGCGGGAAAATTATGCTGGAATATTATTTATTTCATAATAGCGCATAAACAAAAACTTTAATTCCAGCATAGAAGTTGAAAAACAATGGAACTAGACTTCAAACTAAAGATTAACTAAAGACACTTAAAGTTATTAAAATACAAATAACTTACCACTTATTTAAATACAGATAGTACTTCCACAATAATCACTGTCACAACACTAATTGTCGTATTCGAATTTTAAATTCGATCAAATACTTTTTGGTTCGATATTATTACCGCGTGAACACTGCACACGTTCGTGACCGCGCACGGCGCTGGTATGTACTGCCAGCGTTGTGGTGGGAGCGTAATTGTGCTAGGCTTTGTCTTGAACCTGACTTAGTTTCAAATGCCTGGAAAATGGAGTTATTAAAAATAGATTTCCTATACGTACGAACAGGAAGTGTTGAATGGGAGGTCCTGTTGGAGGCTTAATAATATGTGTATGTGTATGTGTAGAGTTTTATATGTAACTTTTTGCAATAGCTGTTAATTTAAAAGCAATTATTGAATGTATTTATTTTCATTCGAAGGACTTGGTGTAGGGATTTTTGTACGTATGTAAGGGTATTTAGAACAAATATACAGTATTTTTGTGTACCAAAACTATTTTATTATAATTTACCCAAAGGATTATAATTTATGATTAGATAATCCCTTTAACTTTCTATTCCTATTCAGTCAAAGATTATAAAGCATTATTTGCATAGACTTCATGAACAATATAATAATTATAAGTTTTTAATTATAATGTATTCGCTCGTCTTAAAGTAACGCCTGCAAATATGTTAACAAAAATATTTATTGCAACTAATGCTCAAAACATTAATTCAGGCGTTAAAACTTTCCTAAATAAAAAATCTCCACATTTACAATAATTAACATAACGCGACATTTCGTATGATTGATAGCAGTTCGGGTCTGTGAGGATATGAGTAATGCAAGCTTAAAAGAGAAGAGAAAAGTTAGAATGAAAAGAAATAATATATAAAACGAAATAAGTACTGCTTCACACTCTTGATTTTGATCGAAACTTATATCAGTTATTGAGTGTGCCATTAAGTAGACAAATACTATTTTAGAAATATTATAATATGTCTTCTAACAAAACTGAAAATAATGTTCCTATATGTTTACAGATTTTAAAAGATTTGTAGATGAGAATAAACTTTTATTACATGAATTACGAAAATGTTATAGATATCAGAAGCAACTTTACGTAAGTTAAACTATGTGGAATGTGTGACATTCAAAGTATTATACGGGTTATTAAGTTTTGAAAATCGCTATACATAAAACAACTGCTTGCGATGTATTCATTTTGAAAAGAGGCCTATTTACGAGTAGGTGTATACTGTATGTGTACCTACCTACCTAAGTTGAACGAATTTAAATGCGTTTTTTCACAGACGTTATGTGGTACGTGTGACTGCTATCATGGGTTTTCAACAATTAATAGTGTGATTTCTGAGAAAGATATATAAACCTTTATAAGTTTACAAATAAGTAATTATCGTAAATTGCAAAAAATAGAATTGTTGTTGAAGAAGCCTTGAGAAGAATCTTGCCACGAAATCTAAATTTTAGATATTCTAAAATTGAAAACAGTCTCAGGAATGCTGCTGGAAATAATACTAATTTCATGAAATACAAAGCACTATTGCAGTTTTATGTATATGTTACTAATACCAAACTAATGACAAAAAGCAGATAGTATCAGGAAATATTTGTGTAATTTTTATATCTCTAACAGGATAAACTTAAAAGAAATAAAGATTAGACGATTACCAAGTAGGTCTTGGTTAAAAAAGTAGTTAATATCACATTATTATGCAGATATGTTATCTCGGAAGTATATAGGTTCAACAACGTTTTTTTCCATACAGATTGTATAATGTACTTTTATTTTCTACTGTTTTTAGGCTTATGCCATGCTCAGAATAATGACGTGATAGAAATAACTGATTTAATAAGTGCCATTCAGCAGGAGATTAAGAATTCAATTGAGGAATGTAAGTTTTTTATAGATATATTTGGACGATATAACAACGCTATTAAATCTAAATCACCTAAATATCGAGCGAATACAACAAGAGACTGCTTCTTTCAAATGTTATAACTTCCACACATTATAACACAAATGCACAAAAAAGAAGAACAATAACTAACCTTAAAATACAATAACTAAAAAAATATAATTAAAAGGAGTCCCTTTAGGCAAGGTTCCGAAGATACTGGCAGCGTTCCCCCTTTGAATAGCTAGACTAATTCTTTGTCCGAGGTAGCTGCCAGATCTTCGGTCTCCTGTGATGTCGACTAACCTTTTTGATATTTCCATAAAAAATGTTAATTATAACTATTCTTGTATAAACAGATTATGCATACGATTATTCTGTCTTTGGTTGTCTTCTCTTAGCAACATTTTTACAAAACATACGTTCATCATATAAAAATTATACATGAAACGACATAAACGGAAAAACCTACTTAATTAGAATTTGAATGCGAGTGGTTTTCGATTTATACCCATGCAATTCAATAATGCGTTTGAGATCTAAAAGTCGCGTGGATATTGATAGGCAACGCTCATAATAATCACATATGCCCATATAAACAAACGATTATGGATCAGATAAAGAAATCTGGGTCTAATCGCTTTTAGCGCCACTATTTTTTTTTTTTTTATATTTTATAGTGTAGCTTTAACTATATGTAATTAAAATTATTTGCAATAGGAGCAAAGGATGAAGAAATCAATTTATTATTCGACGTAGTATTACAATAATATATAATTTACAATGTTTAATTAATATCTATATTTTAAAATTTTAAAGCGTCAATATGCTCCGTATGACTGAAAGCATTGGCTGAATTATTTTCCCGCCTTTTCTTGAAGGATACAGTTTATGCCATAAACAATTTCGCACTAGCATTGTATTCGTGACATTGAATTAGTTTGGACGTACAGTCCCATTGTCGAGGAAAAGTAGGCGTACCTCAAAAATACGCTAATAAAAAAGGATTTATTGTTTTATAATGGTATCAATTCTGTGGTTATGTTTATTGTGGATTGACAATGTGTGGACCGAGAACAGTACTAAAGAATTGGAGGGGTACCCATCCGGATATTTGGCTGATTGTAAGTGTGCTTGACCTTAGAAGCGTTAAATTGATGGATATTTTTAGGTTTATATTAAATAACGAGACAGGTACGCAATTTTTCGCTTTAATTACACAGATAATAATAATTTATTCTTTATAATTTAAATCTAATTCGAACAAATTTAGAGACGCCAAAACGATTCTTACTTTTTAAATAATTAAGAATGAATGTATTCATTAGTAGCAAAAAGAAGAATGGAATCATAGATGGATTATTTGGTAATTCTTAAGGTGCTAATTTTATAAAAACCCTATATCAAGAATAGTCGAGTTTCTAGTAGCTTATTTTATTTCTGATAAATTAAAATACTTTTGTTCGGTTACTTTAAGTTATAACAATACGTATATAAATTATTAATTTATAATATTTACTGTTGAATTTCGTAAGTAATTTTGTTCACAATTTTAGTGACCACTTTTTTTAATAACTTTATTCATATAGGTAGCCAAGTACATTTTTTAACGTTAACACAAAAGATGTGAAATTGATTCTAAATTTACACTTACAGTTGACAAGTTAAACCAGTTGATAAGTCAAGGGCGTAGAGGGGGCAAGAAACTCTCTGCCACTCTTTTTATTTGTCAAGTTTTTAGTCATACAAACTGTTCGAACTGGAGCAAATCGATCTCAAGGATTAGGATTATTTCATTAATTCTACATTTGGGCAGTGTTGGCCTAGTGGCTTCAGCGTGCGACTCTTATCTCTGAGGTCGTATGTTCGATCCCCGGCTGTGCACCAATGGATTTTCTTTATATGTGCGCATTTAACATTCGTTCGAACGGTGAAGGAAAACATCTTGAGGAAACCGACATGTCTTAGACCCAAAAAGTCGACGGCGTGTGTCAGGCACTGGAGGCTGATCACTTACTTGCCTATTGGATTTAAAAATGATCATGAAACAGATTCAGAAATCGGAGGCCAAGACCTAAAGAGGTTGTAGCGCCATTCTACATACACACATACATTGATTCCCAAATAAGCTAACTAAAAGAACTCTTTAAGATCTGAGACATCAAAGACAATATAAAAAAATATCTATACTATTTACGAGCTATAATTTTAGTGTCAATTGGCAGCTGGTTCATGGGTGTCAGGAGAAAGCGGTTTATCATTTAAATTCTACAAACGTAGTGTCGTAACTGTAAATCAAATTCCTATAATCACAGGACAATTCATACAATCCGCCCTAGTTTTTTACATTATACTGGCTGTTCTATTTGCCCGTATTTCGCTCACAGTGAGATGGATAATTTTATTTATTTATTACAGAAATACATACATTATCCTTACAGACTATGCTAATACGATATTGTCGAGAAAAAATACGAAAACGCCGGCGTAAAAAACTCTCGGTACTCTTTACAAATAGATAATCATCAAACAACACTTATTTTAAAACAAATATCGCAAATTAATTAGAAATAGCCTGTCTAGCACTAGTCCCAGGCCCTGTTATCAACTAGATAATCGTTAACTTTATAGTAAGCCTTTTTACACAACTTTTCTTTAATACATTTCTTAAATTTATTAAAAGGCAGAGATAAGGCCTCTGGGATTTTATTAAAGAAAAGTATCCCTTTTCCCAAAAAAGAATTACCTACTAACTTTCGATAGTCTAGTACGGGGAAATTGCAGCATGCGTAATATAGGCGCAACGTCTTTGATAACGGGGATGTGTAACAGCCAGTCTGGCCCTTGGTACCGCAAATAACCTAGGCCTTCGCCGTCGCACATATCCTGGTACAAAGAAACCCAGTTGTTGGAGTACACTCGGGTTGCACACTACCCCCCTCAAGACTTTCAGTATATAGTAGGCCAACTGTAAGTCCCGTCTGGTTTCCAATTTATTGTACCCCACCATCCCTAAGACAAATAATGTTAGGTAGATTAAAGGATAGTAGAGATAGACGCCATACAGTCTGTTATAAAGGTATCGTGTAAATTTGTTCTTATGTACTCCAACATAAGGCAGTATTTAGCTGAATGCTTAGCCCAAACAGACAAAAAAATGTTTTATGGGATACAATTATATAATGCCAATCAATAGTTACCAAATAAACAGACAAACTTTGAACTGAGACTCCAGCCTTGCAATTCTGTAACTCACTTTTCAATCACTTTGTGAGTTCGAAAAGTGAGTTACAGAATCGCAAGGCAGGTTATATTGGACGTCAAACATTTGTTAAATTAATATCATCACTTTCTCTGTATAATTTATAACAATCAAAATACTTGTATTGTAACAGTTTAACAACTTTCGTCCGGGTAACAAGCTACAAAGATACAAGGAACGAGGAATTAAAAATAAAACAGACAAACTTAATAATATATACAGTATGTACGGCAAATTTTAACGAAATAATATTATATATTTGAACATCCCTACAAAAATAAGCGTAAATGACCTTTTATAATCGTGGAAATCTCGTGATGAATATGAGCTTGTAAAGAAAATGACAAGGTACTAAGTAAATAAACTTAAGGAACAAATATTGTAGGAAAACAACTGTTAAAATGTTTACCGAAGATAAATCATCCAAGGCTTTTGTCCCGATACAATGAAAGATCTTTGTTAAGTCCCGATGACGTCAAGTAAAAGCTAATAAGTAAATTAATATTGTCTAAGAAATTGTACAATTTTTAAAAACGTTTTTGGCATATATTGTAGATGCTATGTTGTTGGAGAAGCGACCGGACTATTTTCTTTTGCAATTCATTTTACACATTATACAAGCATTAATATAGCAGTCCTATAGGAACCGGTTGAAGTTTTTGTGATCTGGTATGACCTGGCTAGACCATGACTACAACATGAATTCAAAATTTCATCATCATCACCTTGATGTCTTCCACAGTCCATTTCACAAGGCATTTTCTTTTGCGTACTAGCGAACTGTGGAATCGACTCCGGGTGGGGGTCTTCTGAGAGATACGACCTACAACTATTCAAAATTCGAGTGTACTCCTCCCTCAAAGGCCGCCAACGCACCCACTAAAAATGGGTGTCTATGGGCTGCGATTACTGCCCTTTTTGGGCGTCCCACAGGCTCGTTTGAACCCCTATTATATATAAAAAAAACATAACAGAAACAATACCGAAAATATGAATAAAAAGAGATATAAGAGATTAGATACTATGATTTATATAAACTCTTAAAATTATATTTTAGTTCAACAGATTGTGAATTAGTTACATCAATAAGTTTGTATTAATTTTCTCTGTTTAGCACGATGAAGGTTTTAAAAAGCAAAAAAATTGGTGACCTCACTCCGTTGTTTCTTCACCTAAATATGCCTTTTATTAGCAAAAGCAGATAAAAATAACAAATATGTAGTGTCCACATTTCAATATAGATTGAATAAGTTTAAATTTGTGAAGTGAAACTTTTTTAGGCGCATGAGGGTAAAATTTTTACGGAACGTCACGAAGATGTGCAGCGTTTTTGTCGAAGAAAAGGTAGAGAGTGATTGAGACCGATTCAGAGTTAGAAGGGAGTAGTAGGGATTTCCGGGGACTGCCTCACCCACTGCTTCGGTAAAAAAAGCTGTTTTGGAGGCAGTGCCCGCCTAAAAAAAAAAAAAAAAAGTTTGTACTCTAACCCCACTAAACAGACCGTGTGGAGTCGAATGCACTCACTCCTGAAGTGATAGCTCTAACCGTTCCAGAGATAGCTTTCCCAAAACCCTTGCTAATTACTTACTAATCACCACCTTATCAGCTACTATTTCCTGCACGAAATCCCCACTCATTATCTAATTACTTAATGACTCAGTACGAATGCATCGTTATCTACTTTCCTACATTCAAAGAAAAATAGAATAAACTATATCTAACCTAACCTAACCTACGGGTCTAAGCAAACAACAATAAATATACCTAACCTACATTAACACCATTATCTATAATAAAATTAGATGTAAGGTTTACATATTTAAATAAAACATTTTTATTCCAGGTATTATTCTTTTATTTATATGTCCATTATGTTTCTATACAAATTTACTAGCACCGTATCATTGTTCTCTGAGTCACACGTAAAATTTCTAAGGAAGTCTTCTAATCTCATCCCCTGAACTTGTAATATATGTATACCAAACAGTACTCTCCGCACACCGCCGATAGGTAATCCTGAACCGTAAGGCTATTGTACCTCCACATGCAACAATTCCTCCTTAAAAATCCTTCTATTGCTTCAATAGGTTTACGTCCAAACGAATCAAAGTATTCGCCAACTCTTTCGACGTTTATATGAATAGCCACCCAATGAGACCCCGGCTGTGAATCAGGGTCAAGATTGCATATGATAAGTGCTGGCACCTGAGCATACATCGGCAATCGATTTGAAGGATATACGTTGCTCTGGAGGCTGGGATGTATTCTACAAAGACTCATTTGCACTTCTAGTGTGTTCATACTTTAATACGCGTTTACTCCCCTACTCTTTCACTCTTTTACTGACTACATTTATTACTATCAATTCATATTTGTACCAATGTATTTAAACACACACATAATATGATCTCAACATAAGTAATGAGTCTCTTTGTAAAAAAAGTAATGAAGGTAAATAAAAAACATGTCATATTCGATTACATTATATTTTATTATTCTTAATATCATAATAATTACATAAGCGATTGCTTAACTACTATAATCCACACATACATTTCTGTTCTTATCTATTTCTATAATATTTGAAAACTCTGCGTAAACTACACAGTTAATTGTTTCAGTCAATGCGCTCTCGAATCTTACTTCCATTCTTACACTACCATGGCGTACAAGATTCCAATGCACATTAGAGTTAGCCGACAAGTCAGGTGTTAAATCAAAAGCTAGTAAACAGTACCCATTTGAATATTGCTCCCTCGATATTCCATTACCTTCGTTAAGAAAATGTATACCGGTGCCTGAGTACAGGGTGTGGTATGCGCTAGTAAATACATCGTTTGGAAATGATGGTTGTAACGATTTTGAAGGTATCTGTTGACCATCTATATACAGGCTAAATGAGCAAATACCAAAATTTTCAAAGTTGAAAGGATTTTTAACATAACTACCGTTGAATGCTGTATTATTCACAAAACCTATAATACATCTCTTAGGAACCTGTCCTAAAATATACTTCAAAAAGTAATGAAGCTAAATAAAAACCGTGTCATATTCGTTTATAAATATTTTAATATTATAATATTTACATGTAATCGCTTAACTACTACATACATTTCTGTTTTTATCTATTTCAAAAATATTTAAAAAATGCTTTGACTATTAAGATTGCAAAGGGTATTAGAGTGCCCTTTGTATTTATTATCCACATTTTACTAATTGGTATGCATACTTGTTCAAACATGCAGTCGAGCTGAATATCGTAACTAGATAACGATATCCATTACCAGTCTATATAACCCGATACTTGTAGAAAGATTTAGTATTGTGCTCTAAGTTCAACAAGTTGAAGTGGTTAAAAGTTTGAAAAAATATACAACAATGGAGGTAAGTTATTATATTTAAACTATTTAAGGTTAAAATTCTTAAGCGTGTGTTTAAATTTGTTTGAATATTTATTGAATAGTATGTTTCAGGGAACATACAATCTGAAAGATGTTGAGAATTGCTTTAAACCCTATAACTACTATACTTCATTATCTGAAGAAGACGAGACGTCTCCATCTATTATAAAGCATAAAAGAACTTTAGATGATTTGTTTATTCAAGAACCAAAACAGAAAAAGAAAAAAGTGATATTATCTTCAACTGCTGGTCGATCTATAAATGAAGGCACTATTAATTATATATCAACTAATAAAAATGACGGTGAAGAGTCTGATCTCATGATAAAAATTGAAGTATATGACCTTAACAAATTAAGAGAAATTCCGACATCGCAACATTGGAAAAATGCTGATATTCGAATTAAATACTATACAAAATGTAATTCAAATATGAATAATCAAATAGAAAGTATAGTTTATAACATCACTAAAGAAATATCAGAAGTTGATACTGTAAAGCATTACAGTTTTAAAAACTAAATAATAAAATATTACTTAAATAATAATATACTATATAAAATAAATACTTAAGTTTTTGTATTGTAATAATTTGGTCATAATGACGCTCTTGATCTATTAATAGCATTACATTCCTTGGACTTTAAATCATTGATGAGTTAACCTGAATTCATTTAACATTATGGAGGGAGTAATGTGCGAATGTGAACTGCAAAATGAAGAATCTGTAAATGAAGAACTGAAGAAAAATAATCTTCAAAATGCTTTTTATGACAGTGCAATGGTTGAGTTATGTGGTGAAGTGGAAAAGCAATTGTAAGTATTTTGTAATTACGTGCTTTATCTTTATAAAATTTTATTTAATTTAATAATAAAAATGTTTTTTCTTAGGCAGGAACAAACTGGACGAGGTAATAAACGGAAACCACAATATGATTCTCATATGGGTAATAAGAAGCGATTTAAATCTGAAACACCATTAACTTCTACACCGGAGGCATCTACTTCAAATAATAGAGGTAAACCATTAAACTCAGTCATATGTAGTGTATGTAATATGTGTGTATCCAAGAAGTATTTTGCCAACCACCTAAGGAGTAACATGCATAAAAATAATTTAGTTAAAATACAACATTCTCTTAAACCAAATGTAACGATATATGAGAATGCTTTTGGAAACAGGATATTAACATATAGAGTTACTTCAGAACATGAGGATAATTCCGATTTTGAAACACCCGATTTATTTCTCACTTCTGTAAAAGAAACAATATTTACTCTAATTAAAAATTTTACCGAGATTCATACAATTTTAAAAATAAATTTTATTTTGTATGCTGACTTCGTGCAGGAGACTAAAAATATGACTAATACCTTTGATTTCCAATCTATGAATTTTATTGTTTGTGTTGAGGATGATTTAAATATATTTTATACATCGTTGTCTAAATCTCTCGTGAATTATGTTAATTCATTTGAAAAGAAAGATAGTGGTTGGAGTTTAAAAAATATTCTGTACTTAGATATAAATGTAAACAAATTTAACCCATTACGGGGTGGGTCTTATATCGATTTACCTCATGATATTAAAATTAAAAAAGCTGTTGTGAATGTAAAAAATACTGATGATGCATGTTTTAAATGGGCTTTATTGTCTGCATTATTCCCAGTACTTAAGAATTCAGATCGTGTATCTTCTTATTTTAAACATAGTAATAAATTAAAGTTCGATAATATTAAATTCCCTGTTAAATTTCGTGATATACCTAAAATTGAAAATCTGAATAAAATTAGTATAAATGTTTTTGGTTTAGAATATAATGAGCAAACAAGAAAACATATTGTTGTAGGCCCCCTATATTTTACAAAAAATAGAATGTCGACTCATATAAATTTGCTATCTTTAACACAAGGTAAAATAGGGCATTATTGTTTCATAAAAAATATATCAAGATTAATAAGTAGTCAAATTTCAAAGTCAAAAGAAGCTATTTACTTATGTGATTTTTGTTTGTTATACTTTCGATCGCTTGAACGTTTAAAAAACCACCAGAAAAATGATTGTCGACACATTTATACACAATTACCCAGTACCGCTAATAATAAAAGAAATTGGTGTGGTGAAATTGTTTCAGACTGCAAATTAAACTTTGATAAATTCCAACGAAAAATTAAATTACCCTTTGTTATATATGCAGACTTTGAGGCATTATTAAGTCCCATAGCATCGTGTTCAAATAATCCAACAAAGCCATCCACAATTAATATACAAAGACATGATGTTTATAGTTTTGGATATTACATTAAATGTTCTTATGATGATAAACTTTCAAAATATTTAACATATACTGGGGAAAATTGTGCATTAAAATTTATGCAATTCTTACAAGAAGATTTAAAAAATATAACAAAAAACATTTTATTACAAAAGCCACCTTGCCCTCTTTCATTTGAAGAACAACATTTAATTAAAACATATCAAACTTGCTACGTGTGTAACAAAAATTTAAATGGTGAATCAATGGTATACCACGATTGGTATACTGGTAAATTCAAGGGTGTTGTCCATAATATATGTTTCGAAAAATTTAGAGCCCCATTAATGATTCCAGTTTTCTTACATAACTTAAGTCACTACGATGCTCACTTTATCGTTCATGCTTTGAACTTTGAGGAAGGCCAAGTTGATGTTCTTCCTCAAAATAAGGAGAAATACATTTCTTTTTCAAAAATATTAAACATTAATAATAATACTTTAACTTTGCGATTTGTTGATTCAATTAAATTTTTACCCAGTAGCCTTGATAAGTTAGCTAAAAATTTAAAAACTAGTGATTTTATAGAACTATCAAAAAACTACCCGAACTCAGAAGATTTTAAACGTTTAACAAAAAAAGGTATATTTCCATATGAATTCATCAAAGATTTCGATGCATTAAATCACCAACATCTCCCAAATAAATCAGATTTTTATAGTACTCTCACAGCGTCAAATATTTCTGACGATGACTACAATCATGCTATCGATGTTTGGAATCATTTTAAATGTAATAATATGTTAGATTATTCAAATCTTTATTTAAAAACCGATGTTTTATTATTAGTTGACATTTTTGAAAATTTTAGACGTGTTTGCATAAACACTTATGATTTAGATCCCGCACATTATTTTACTACTCCAGGATTAAGCTGGGACGCTATGCTTAAATATACTCAAATAGAATTGGAATTGTTTACAGATATAGACAAAATTGTTTTCATTAAGTCAGGAATAAGAGGTGGAGTTTCACAATGTAGTACACGTCATGCAAAGGCGAATAATGTGTACATGTCTGATTACAATGAAAAAGAGCTAGATTCTTTTCTTATATATCTTGATGCAAATAATTTATATGGTTGGGCCATGTCTCAATATCTGCCTACAGGGCAATTCGAATGGACTAATCCGGATACTGATTTTAATGTTTCTGATGAATCAGAAGTAGGGTTTATCCTAGAGGTAGATCTTGAATATCCAGTTCACTTACACGATAAACACTCAGATTTACCTCTTTGCCCTGAAAATATATCAGTAGGTGATATTAATGATATAAGGCTGATTCTTAATTTACGAAAGAAAACTAATTATGTTATACATTACCGAAATTTAGTTCAATGTTTAAAAATGGGGTTAACATTAATTAAAGTTCATAGGATATTAAAATTCAAACAATCTCCATGGTTAAAGACTTATATAGATTTAAATACTCAATTAAGAACTAAAGCCAAGTCGGAGTTTGAAAAAGATTTCTATAAACTCATGAATAATGCTGTTTTTGGAAAAACCATGGAGAACATAGAAAAACGCGTGAATGTCAAACTATTAACACATTGGGAAAATAATGGCAAAGTTTTAGGAGCTCGAGATTTGGTTGCCCAACCACATTTTCATAGTTTATCAGTATTTTCTGAAAACCTTGTTGCGGTGCAATTAAATAAAACTAAACTGGTTTATAATAAACCTATATATTTAGGGTTTTGTGTTTTAGATATTTCCAAAACATTGATGTATAATTTTCATTACAACTATATGCAAACTAAATTTGATTCCAACCTAAAATTACTTTACACAGACACTGATAGTCTTATTTATCAAATATTCACAAATAACTTTTATGATGATATAAAACCCGATATTAACACATATTTTGATACATCTGATTATGATGAAAATAACATTTTTAATTTCCCAAAATTAAACAAAAAAAAATTAGGGTATTTTAAAGATGAGAATATCGGCAGAATTTTTACAGAGTTCGTAGGGTTAAGATCTAAAATGTATGCAATACAAGTTGATGACAAGGTGGTGACAAAAGCCAAGGGTGTAAATAAATGTATTACAAAAAAATTAACATTAAATAATTATAAGTCCTGTTTGTTTAATAAAGACGTACAGTATTGTAAAATGTTTCGGTTTAGATCATTAAAACATACAATTTTTACACAGGAAATAAATAAGATATGTTTATCTTTTAATGACGCTAAGCGGTACATTTTACCCAACAAAATTGATACGTTACCTATAGGTCATTACAAAATCATTAGTATGTAATTAAGTTAATCATTAATGTATATAACGCACTGTATATTTTTATGTAAAATAGATTTGTTTTTTTCGTATATAAATGAATATTGTATTTTACTAAAATTTTTCTGTATATTTCATATAAATAAATTGTTTTTAAAATACCAACTTAGTTTTATTCCTTTCCTTGATGAAGACAGAAGTAAAAAAATAATGATTCATTTTATTCATCCCTTTGCTGCCATTGTAGCAGGACCTAGTGGGTGTGGAAAATCTAACTTTGTTACAAATTTCATTAAGCATAAAAATAGTATATGTAATGAGATTTTTTTAGAAATTACATGGTGTTATGATGAAATGCAGCCGCTTTATAATATACCCGGAGTAAATTACCACCAAGGACTACCGGAATTGCATATGTTTGATGGTAAAAATCCACATTTGATTATAATAGATGACTTAATGAGGGAATCTGATGGTCGAGTTGTTGATATATTTACAAAAGGCAGTCACCATAGAAATTTGAGTGTTTTTTACATAACTCAAAACTTATTTCATCAAGGAAGAGGACAGCGCGACATTTCACTTAATTCAAGTTATATTATTTATTTTAAAAATCCCCGTGACAAAACACAAATACGATTTCTAGCGAGACAAGTTTCACCGGAAAACACGAAGTTTATTGAAGATTCATATACCGATGCTACTAAAGAAGCTCATGGTTATTTAATGATTGATTTGAAACAAAACACTGATGATGCTCACCGCATAAAATCTAAAATATTTGAATCTAGTAATTTTTGTACAATATATGTTCCTATGAAAAGGTATAAGTATCTTTGTAATCAGCCACTCTAAGTCAGTAATGAACCATGTATCAACGAATAACAACGCATAAGGAATTGTTATCAGCTTTACATAAATTAAAACCCAAACATCGTAGGATATTATTGAAGTCTTGTAATAATCAAGAAATTAACTGTCTATGTGAATGTATTCACAATGTTTTACAAGGAAAAGTACCTTTAAAAGAGAATACAAAAACAAAATTAAAAAAAATTAAAAATCTCTTACGTAATCTGATCAGTAAAGGAAAAAGTTTTGAATACAGGAAAAATATATTAATACAAAAAGGAGGGTCCTTTCTTCCAATAATTTTGGGTACAATTCTAAGCACCCTTGTAAGTTGTTTTAATAAATCACAATGAACACAAAAAAAATGCTTCTTGTTGAGCAAGACTTTATTGATAAACTGAAACATCAGAATGAAAATAAAGCAACACCGCAAAGTAGATTGGATTTAGAAATGGAAAAAATAATATCAAGTAAATTGGATGATCGCGAAAAATGGGCGCTTTATCTACAAATTTTACAAAGATACTTACATTACTCCATGGAAGAACGGCAACCTCAAGAAATAACAATAACTGAAAAGGTAATAAATGATAATACTAACGAAAACCGTAACATCAATAATATAACTACTAGTGAAAATGAAAAAATGCTAAATGTTAAACAACCCCCAACGGGTGAAGACATCACATATGGGTTATCACCAAAAGAAATATTAAAATTAATTCCTAAAACTTATATGAGGAGGGGTGAATTATTGATGGATACAATATTAAATAAAACAGATCAATTGCAATGGAATAAAAATGGAACAGTTGTCATTAGTGGACAAGAGATACCAGGGAGTAATATTATAGATTTAGTGAATGACATCTTAAGACCCTCGAAGAGATCCAATCCAATCGGTTGGGAAATATTCGCCAAGTTTTTAAATGATATAAATACACCGCTAACATATATTGGTAATCTGAAAAGAATCAAATATATATCTGAGCTTAATAGTAAAGATAAAACATTGATTCAAGAATCACAAACTGAGGTTTCTTCGACCCCAACACAATCTAAACACATCAATAAATTGAGAAACAAAAGTGATTGGGAGAAATGGACCCCGTATTAGAGTTACATCGCATCTATTATGATATTTCACATCCAGCTGGTTACAGCAGTGTCAATAAGTTAACAAAGGCAATGAATGGAAAAATCTCAAAAAGTGACGTTTCGAAATGGTTGCAGTCTCAAGAAACATATACATTACATAAACCGGTTATAAAAAAATTCCCGCGTAATAAATATATTTTATCAAATATTAATGAATTGTGGCAAGCTGATTTAAGTGATTTAAGAACTTACATGCAATATAATGATGGATATAAATATATTTTGTGTGTTATTGACGCCTTTAGTAAGTATGCTTATGTTAGGGCAATGAAAAAGAAGGATTCATGCACAATAAAAACGTGTTTTACTAGCATCTTTGATGAAGCTAAAACTGTTCCTAGACATATTCAATCAGATAAGGGTACGGAATTTGTATCTAAGGATGTCCAAACATATTTAAAACGTAAAAATATAAATTATTACACTACAAATAATCCAGATATAAAGGCAAGTATAGTAGAACGATTTCAGAGAACATTGAAAATGAAAATGTGGCGTTATTTTACACATAAGAATACTTATCGCTATACAGATATTTTACAAGATTTGGTTAGTTCTTATAATCACAGTGTGCACTCTAGTATCAAGATGAGACCATGTGATGTTAAAATGGAAAACATTATGGAAGTTTGGCGGAATTTATATTATGATGAAAAGACTTATATTTCAAGTTTAAACAAAGTACCTAAATTTAACGTTGGTGACTATGTAAGAATTACAAAATACAAACATGTTTTTCAAAAAGGTTATGAAAGTAATTGGAGTAACGAAATTTTTATCATTACTTCGATTATAGATCGTTCCCCGTGGGTTGTATATACTTTAAACGATTTAGGAAATGAATCAATAACAGGAACTTTTTATGAGAAAGAGCTACAAAAAATAACTTTTTCCCCCACTTCCGAATATAAAATTGATAAAATCATCAGATCACGTAAAAGCGGTATTAGAAAGGAAGTATTAGTTAAATGGAAAGGATATCCTAACAAATTTAATTCTTGGGTCTTACTATCGAATATTAAAAATCTACAATGAAGGAAAGTTTCTATTTAACTTTACTCAGCAATAGTTCCACACAATATTTCCCGGGAAATATGACATCAAATTTTACTACAAAACTACCTAAAGCCATTACATTAGAAGGAGAATGGATGGTAGGTATAGTTGAGTTTCAATATCCCTCTACTATGTACTCCGTGCAAGAACATGAAAATATTATATACATAAGTAAAAAAACTACCATCAATAACGAAGAGACCACACTAATGTATAAGAACCATATACCAGCCACGAACTATGATAATATACAAAATATTCTTATAGCTTTAAATTCGAAAGAGAAAGTTAGCTTTCGCCAGGACACCGTGTCAAAGTTTGTCTCTGTTGCAGTAAAGGATCCATCAATAATTTCATTATCACTATCACCTAATTTGAGCTTTCAACTTGGATTTGAGCCAGATACCAATTTAGTAAATCATAATATCGGTAAGCGCCCTGCTAATCTACATTTGGGGTTACCATCACAATTATTTGTGTATTGTGATATTATAGAACCACAAATTGTTGGTGATGTCATGACACCCCTATTGAGAATTATACCCTTAGATCCTGCTAAATACATATATGGTTCAAATAAAATGCATATATTTTCACCACCACATTATTTACCGGTAATGAGAAGAGAATTTGATGTTATTGAGATAGATATAAGAACAACCACGGGAAATGCGGTACCATTTCAATACGGTACATCGTGTGTGAAACTTCATTTTAAAAAAATATAATCTATATTTCCTTTTTAAAATGTATACACCTCAAGAAACTTTTATGTGTCCTTATGAACATTATTATTCGCAACAAGCTGGGTCTGGTATAAATGTAATCTACAAAGGAGCCTTACATCAACGAGGTCATGGTATCGGCAGTTTTCTTGGGGGGTTATTTCGAAGTGTGCTACCTTTACTCACTAGTGGTGCTAAGGTGATTGGAAAAGAAGCACTTAACAGCGGTATTGGGCTTTTGTCAGATGTTGTAGCTAGTCGTCCTATTAAAGAATCCATTAAAAATCGATTGAAAGAGGCTAGTTCTAACCTTAAACGCAAAGTTGATACCAAAATTGATAAACTTATGACTGGATCGGGTGTTAATAAGAGACGAAAATATTGTAATGAGCTCATTCGAGTTTCACCCCTCAAAGTGAAAGGCGCTTCAAAGAAAACAAGGAACAAAAATATTAATATTTCCAAGGATATATTTTCAAACTAATCATAATGTCATTTATTCATAATCATTCATGTGAGTGCGTTAAATCTGAATTGGATCTGTTTGCTCTTCCTTCCACACAAACAAGTATCGAATATGGACACTGGATACATTACAAACCAATTTCTTCATTAAGTGATGATGGACCTATCGAATTCCAAGTACCTGGTACAGGAGATGACTACATAGACCTTTCGCATACACTACTCCATCTCAAGGCTCAAATTAAAAATCAAGACGGTTCTGCAGTTAATGCAGCTAATGTAGTGGCACCAGTCAATAATTGGTTACATTCTTTATTTAACCAATTGGATGTTTACCTAAACCAAAAACTTGTGTCACCCCCAAATAATACTTATGCATATCGCGCTTTCATAGAAACTCTATTAAATTATTCATCATCCGCCAAACAATCACATTTGACATGTGGTTTGTGGTACGAGGATACAGCTGGTAAAATGAATGAAACTAATGAGGCAAACAAGGGCTTTTACAAAAGACAACAACTTTCAAAGGATGGAAAGGATGTTGAAATGATTGGGCATTTACATGGGGATATATTCAATCAAGATAAATTCCTCATTAACGGGGTCGAATTATCTATAAAATTAGTTAGATCGAGAGAAACATTTAACCTCATGTCACAGAATGCAGATAATAAGTACAAAGTCTGTATAACAGATGCAACTTTAATAATACGCAGAGCAAAAATTAATCCATCAATACTAATAGCTCATCAAAAGGTTCTTGCCACTACTACGGCTAAATATCCTATTACAAGAGGTGAAGTGAAAGTCCTGACCATACCAGCTGGTGTGCAGGGTAAAACACTGGACAATATATTTTTAGGACTGGTTCCTAAGAGATGTATTATAGGTTTTGTGAATAATACAGCATTCAACGGTAGTTATGTTAAAAATCCTTTCAACTTTGAAAATTTTGGTATTTGCTCATTTAGCCTGTATATAGATGGTCAACAGATACCTTCAAAATCGTTACAACCATCATTTCCAAACGATGTATTTACTAGCGCATACCACACCCTGTACTCAGGCACCGGTATACATTTTCTTAACGAAGGTAATGGAATATCGAGGGAGCAATATTCAAATGGGTACTGTTTACTAGCTTTTGATTTAACACCTGACTTGTCGGCTAACTCTAATGTGCATTGGAATCTTGTACGCCATGGTAGTGTAAGAATGGAAGTAAGATTCGAGAGCGCATTGACTGAAACAATTAACTGTGTAGTTTACGCAGAGTTTTCAAATATTATAGAAATAGATAAGAACAGAAATGTATGTGTGGATTATAGTAGTTAAGCAATCGCTTATGTAATTATTATGATATTAAGAATAATAAAATATAATGTAATCGAATATGACATGTTTTTTATTTACCTTCATTACTTTTTTTACAAAGAGACTCATTACTTATGTTGAGATCATATTATGTGTGTGTTTAAATACATTGGTACAAATATGAATTGATAGTAATAAATGTAGTCAGTAAAAGAGTGAAAGAGTAGGGGAGTAAACGCGTATTAAAGTATGAACACACTAGAAGTGCAAATGAGTCTTTGTAGAATACATCCCAGCCTCCAGAGCAACGTATATCCTTCAAATCGATTGCCGATGTATGCTCAGGTGCCAGCACTTATCATATGCAATCTTGACCCTGATTCACAGCCGGGGTCTCATTGGGTGGCTATTCATATAAACGTCGAAAGAGTTGGCGAATACTTTGATTCGTTTGGACGTAAACCTATTGAAGCAATAGAAGGATTTTTAAGGAGGAATTGTTGCATGTGGAGGTACAATAGCCTTACGGTTCAGGATTACCTATCGGCGGTGTGCGGAGAGTACTGTTTGGTATACATATATTACAAGTTCAGGGGATGAGATTAGAAGACTTCCTTAGAAATTTTACGTGTGACTCAGAGAACAATGATACGGTGCTAGTAAATTTGTATAGAAACATAATGGACATATAAATAAAAGAATAATACCTGGAATAAAAATGTTTTATTTAAATATGTAAACCTTACATCTAATTTTATTATAGATAATGGTGTTAATGTAGTTTAGGTATATTTATTGTTGTTTGCTTAGACCCGTAGGTTAGGTTAGGTTAGATATAGTTTATTCTATTTTTCTTTTAGAGCCATAGATCGGGTTAGTGAATGTAGGAAAGTAGATAACGATGCATTCGTACTGAGTCATTAAGTAATTAGATAATGAGTGGGGATTTCGTGCAGGAAATAGTAGCTGATAAGGTGGTGATTAGTAAGTAATTAGCAAGGGTTTTGGGAAAGCTATCTCTGGAACGGTTAGAGCTATCACTTCAGGAGTGAGTGCATTCGACTCCACACGGTCTGTTTAGTGGGGTTAGAGTACAAACTTTTTTTTTTTTTTTTTAGGCGGGCACTGCCTCCAAAACAGCTTTTTTTACCGAAGCAGTGGGTGAGGCAGTCCCCGGAAATCCCTACTACTGAAGGGTGAAATACCTTATAGAAATTATATTTTTAAAATTAAAATGTCGTAAAGAGAATTTATGAAATACTAGCAAACTCGGCGAACTCCGTTTCGCCACCAGGCTTCGTTTTATGTAACATTTCGTTTGGTGATCCCGCTTTTCGGTTGAAATTTTTCCTGAATTTTCTTTGCTATAAACCTCACGGAGCCCGAGACCTTTCCAACGAATGCAAAACCGTGGAAATCGGTTCGTGCGTTCTGGAGTTATAGCGTCAGGAAGGAAAACCCGACTTATTTTTATATAGTAGATTAGTATTTTATTATGCAAAATAATTCAATAAAATCTCAAATGACGAATTGTAAATTAAAATGCCACGTGTTTTTATATTTTAATATTATTAATTTTCGACACTTATTATTTTAATGACAATTAAATTCATCAAATTCCTAACAAATCTTCCTTTTTCCTTCCTCTAACTCTCGGAAATCTAAAGTTTTAGATTTGTATAGATATTAAGAGTTAAAAATTAGATTGCCAAAGAAGTTTCCCTTCTGACATGTGTACTTTGTACGCACGCACTTTTTTTAAATACTTTCGTAAATATGATTCAAAAAAATCCCTGAATATATTTATATTGCAAGCTGTGACTAATTCTTAACAAATATCTTTTCAGGTCCAGGATCAAACAAAGAAGCGATAATCACCAAGAAGAGTCTCAAATATTTGACGATAACAGTGGACAACGGTCTCACCGGTAGAAGAAGAAAATACAATTATTATGAAACAAGCGAATTAGCACGAGATCCCGACTTGGATTTTAGCAAGAAAACAATGTTGTATGTTGGAGGATATTTGGACAGTCCGAGTTTCATGTTTGCATCAACTATAGCCCTTATTTATAAAGAGCTAGGTTATAATACACTTTTATTGGACACAAATACCTTCACAACTATGGAGTATCCCAGGTAATACAGTATTTGGATATGGTTAAACGTTTAAACGGTCAATACATCCATGAACGAAAAATGCGCGAAAAAGAATGACTCATTGTCCCGTTTCGTTCACTGTACGCTTGCGCCGCATCTATCTCTCTTTCAGTCGATTAACTTATAATGCGTCCGAGGATTCACTCCTTCTTTGTATTGATACAAAATAGTGATAATTCAATAAAATTACTCATGTTTATTCATAAAAGTATGGAACCATTTCGTTGTTACGACGTTGTCACAGACAACCATTATTGTTTTTTATTATATCTGGGGGCATGACAGTGCGGCCCTCCATGTCGATCAAAAACGACTCGGCCGTACTATCCTTTTGAAGAACTGAATTGCGAGACTTGTTTTTTTTACAAGTCATGTTTTTGATGGCATAATAAGTTTTCGCGAGAAGTAGAAAACGCATCTTCAGAGACGGAACGATATTTTAAAATTAGTTGGAATTGTTTAGCGATTAAAGCACGAAAAAGTTTTTTTTTAAATAAACAAACTCCACCATGCTAGCTTGTTTATAAGTGAGTGTTACATTAGCGGCTTTATTAATCAATAAATTAACAACGACAATCTCATTTAATGATCACATTTCAGAGCTGCGCGTTTCATGCGTCCAGTGGGGAAGCATACAGCCAAAATGTTAGCTGACCTAACCCAAGAGGGCCTAGATCCAAAGAAGCTAGAGCTTATAGGTCTAAGTCTCGGTGGGCAAACTGCGAGCTTCATAGCCAAAAACTACGAACTACTTACAGGTGTAAAAGTATCCCGGCTCACTGGCCTAGATCCAGCTGGACCTTGCTTCAGGAACCTTGGCCCCGAAGACAGGATCGATAAAAGCGATGCAGATTTTGTAGATATCATAGCGACGAATATTGACGGGTATGGTATGGCTGCTCCGGTGGGACACGTAAATTTTTATGTCAACGGTGGGGAGTACCAGCCAGGCGACGTTTTGTGGACACTCTGCAATATACTCTGTAGCCATATACGGTCGTTCACAATATGGATATCAGCTTTGCGGAATCCCCATTCGTTTGTCGGTCTGCAGTGCGACTCAGTGCAGCAAGCGAGGGAAAAGCTGTGTTACGACCGAGAGCCAGTCGTAACAAATGTGTTGGGATTGAATTCTGATAGAAGTCGACATGGTATATTCTACTTGAATACAGATAACAAGTATCCATATTTTTTGGGAGAAAAGGGCATTATAAAGGAGAACGACTTCTACATATCTCAAACTAAAGCCTTGAATAAACAGAATGTGATCAAAATGAAGTAGACAATTATTGTTGTGTATTAACATTTAAGAGATGAAATTGGGATAAAACATTTATTCTTCTAAGCGTATAGTTAAAAATGGGTTTATTGATTTTGAATGTTAAAATTTTTAACGTGACAACGTCTAATACATCGATGAACGCCGGCTTCACGCACGAAACAAACATGACTCATTGTCCCATTACGCTCATTGTACGCTTGCGCCGCATCTATCTCTCTTCCACTCGATTGGTCTATGCGTCCGAGGATTCACTCCTTTCTGTATCCATACAATGCAGTCATTTTATGAATGTTTTATTATGAGTTATCACGTTAAACTAATTTCCGTAAACAGACTTTACAAACAACAATGTTTTTTATAAATAAGTAAAAAAAAATAATAACACAAATTTATCAAAAAAAAAATATTTTTATTTCCTTTCTTTATCTACTAATAACAATTTGTAATTTAAAATATATATACCCAACCCGACAGATGTATTGTACTGTATGAAAATCTTGAAAACAAAATTTCAAACTTTAAAAAACAAACAAAAACATCAAATTGTAAATAATCTGAACTATTCTCGAATCCGTGTGAATGAGTGATTAAGTACTCATCAAAAATCTTGTTACAAAATATATTGTACGTATAGATCTGAATATAAGTACAAGCCGCATATCCATATTATTTAGACGAAAAAGGGTTTAAAGAAGGAAAGCGATTTTATGCTATCTTTGATAAAAGGCTTTAATGAGAAGAGTGTATTTAAATAAAGGAACCAGTAATATATATTTATACTAGTATACCGGCCAAGCGTTCCTGTGGCTAAGGATTTAGTTATATTACATAGTAGTAATCTATTCAAGGGAAACGGTACTAGAATACCAGTCATGGCGACTACCATGTTTTTTTGGTGTTAATGCCATTAAAGTGTAGCTTATTTAAAACGTTGGTACTTTCAACACAGCGCCATCTGTTAGAATTGTGACTATCAAATAATAAACAAATATTTTGCAATAAAATAATATTGCGGGTATAAATTGAGACTTACAAGATGTAAGCTATCCTAGCTTACATCTTTTAAGTTGGATCAAACTACACACGGTGTCTAATTTTGATTGAGATCGGTTTGGTAGTTTAGGAGTCCATAGCGGACAAACAACGTGACACGTAATTTATATATATTAAGATTAAAATATTATGTTATTTCATAACAGTACTTAAATTATGCCCTTTCATAATGCAGTACATGATCAATGCCATCTGTTGTAAACTGTGTACAACATTATAACGAGTTGGACTACAAACAATTCATTCGTAATGTTTTCCGTACTGTTTGTAATTCTCACTAGGTGGCGCAAAATCAAACAAACGTAGTGTGCGAAATATAAAATATTTTAATAATCATTTAATTATATTTGAAAGAAATAGATTTTTATTCTCATCTAAAAACATTTGGGTGTATTTCCACATCCTTTAAGAATAACGTTACAAAAAATCGTATGAAGGATGTCATAATATTATGTTAAAATATGTGTTAATTTTTTTCCAATAAAATAGTGAACAAAATCTATCAACTATTAAGAGTCAAATGATTACGAATGATATGATTGTTATTATTAAAAATACTTTTATTGAGGAATAAATTAATTTAAAGGTGTTTAATTTTATACAGTAACAGCTGCAAAGGCAACTGCCATTTCAAGGAAAAAATATACTTCCTAAAGTATTTTAATATTTTATTTATTTTTACATATCACGACAATAATATATGTAGTTCCAAAAGGTCGTTATTGCAGTTGCGCGCTTTTAAGCAAGGTAAGTAACTATGTACGAGCTTCTGCATTAACCTAATCATACTTATTAATGCTGTCAATGATTTCTTTAAGAATTCTTTCTCCTTATACGACCAGAAATTCATTATCGTCCATGTTCGAACACAAATTATCTGCGCCAATGTTTAGGGTTTTAGCTATGGTACAATTATTTATTGAAGATGTTAACTTTTTCCACCTCAACAGAGGGGTATGAGGATATATTTTCAAAGGCGGGAAGACCGACTTTTTTAGCAGTAGTAACAACTTATGTTTCTTTAAAATATTAAGTTGTAGTGTTTCGTACATTTTGTTTAACAATGTAGTCCGTTTTAGCTTTGTATAGTATCTAAGAAGTTTTCCTTTATATAATATATGACGCTATAATATTATAAATAAATAAAAAAACATAGTTGGTAGATGCAACAATACATGTAGCATGGAGAATGATAATCTCATTGAAACAAACAAGCCGGAGAGATGGAATAAATAATTTAAATGGACCCATGTTAAGTTACTTCTAACAGACACACCCGGCCTAATGTATGACCAATTGAGCTACCGAACCGCATCAAACGATTTAAATATTTGCAATTATCGTACTGCGAGGTCAACATTGTCCAATAAAAAATCTCTGAGCAGCTGTTTACCTGAGCCATTTCTTTGTTCTTAAATGCATTATTATGCAAATTGACAATAGATGGCGTTGTACTTAAAGGGTCATGACCACAATGGCTATCGTAATTTGGACAAATATAGGGCTGGCAAATACAAATAAATTATATTATACCCTTGTCGTAAATAATAATAAATCACTGGATATTTCCCGCGAATCTTTTTAGAAGTGAAGGGAAATATAGGAAACTTAGTGTATTATAATTATTAGTAGTGTTCAGAATCTTTGCGAAAGTCGATATAAGAGATTCACGTCACAACATTTAGCACATCTTTATAAATCTTGCTTAAATTGTATGCTACCAAAAATAGTTTGTAAAAAAAACTTCTTCTTCGTAAAGAATGAGATCCATGTCTGTTAATTCAGTCCCTATTTGAAGGATCTTCTGTCTTAAGTTATTACATAACTAGCTAACCTAACACCATCTTAAAATGACCATATCAATATTACAGATATTGTTAACGTATCATATAATAATAATCAAAATATTTAAATATATATAATTAAAAATTAATAATTAATACAAATTTTAAAAGGTTGGTCCCAGTGTACTTTTAACGCTGGCAGCATTTTCTCGCTGTATTGCGATACTTATTAGTTGTTTACCATATTAATTTTTTTTTTATGTTTTTAATTTAATAATGTACTTGTGAGATACAATATTTCCATCCGATGGCCAAGTCAATGTATTTATTTAAAAAAAAAAAGATTTGTAATATTTATATATAAGACAGATATTCTGTATCATCTGTATGATCTGTATTTTGTCATGATTATAAGAATATAAAAATAATCCAAAAAGCATAGTGGCTTTCCTAAAGTTGTCTTTTATCTCTGACTTTATTTAATATTACCTTACTGTTTACTACTACTGTTCTATAGTTCAGATAATGTTTGTATTTTGACAACCCTAGCCAAATAAACCGTCTATTCACATAATTTTGAATAGCACTTCCTTTATTCTTATTACGTAAGCAGTATGAGTTATTTTAAATATTTGAATAAGAGCTTAATTTTTTATCATTATAGGGTCAGTGAAGAATTCGTCCCGATAAATGTATTGTTATTCTATTCGGCTTACATCTGGTAAAACTATTTAGATCCAGCTTTGTTTACAATAAAAAATCTGGTAAAGAATAGTTAGTACATTAAGCGATTTAAGTCGAATCGCTAACTGTAATGACGCTACTAAAGTAAAACCAAACTTTGCCGCTACTCCTCAGTTCGAAGACACTCTCCTACAACCAGCATCGGAATACCTACTGGGCATCGACATACCGGATGACGTTTAGTTTTGCGGTCATTTGAAAAAGTCTGGCGTGTGCAGCCAGACTAGACAGTAGGTTCATCACTCTGAGCCATCCCTTGCAACTGTATAAAGCGTAAATTTGGCTCGACATGGAGTACTATTCTCACCTCTTGGCGGGAGCTCCCCAGTACCAGCTCCTTCCACTTGACCGTATTCAACGATGACCGTTTCGAATCGTTGACGACCAGTGACATTCCGAACGGCTTGATCCCTTGGTTTTACGTAGAGATATGGAGTCTCTCTATCTCTATGGCATCTCTACCGTATTTACCATGGTGAGTGTTCAGAGGAGTTGTTTGGATTAATACCTGCAGCTGAGTTTCAAAACTCTTTTCGCAAACTATGAATCTAATCAAATTCGATTTTTGACGGACAGGACATTGGAGGTTGTATCGTATCTGAATGTTACTATAAAGATGTTTTTACGTTCCCTAACAATTTATTTCGGGAGACAAGGAAGAATTATAATTCATGATGTTCCATTATATTATTTATGGTAAATATTATTAAACTTTTATAGAAACTGGGAAAAAACTCCGATAACTTATTACCACTTAGCCATTAGCGGCTATTAACATTGAAAATGTAATTTCACGTGTTAAATAACTGTCAGTGTTTCTAAAATATACTTTAGCAAATTAGAACTGCACCCAGATTAGGGCATCCCCAAACGTCCGTACGTACTTTTATGGGAAAACAGAAATACTTTCCGACTGTATTTATGGTATACTAGTCCCGCCTTTGTTGCACTAACAAAGTATTACAACGATGATAGAAAATTTCGTCTAGTTTTTTTCTTTTTAAATAGACTAGGTTTTTACTCTTTTGAATAAAATCAGTGGCGCTACAACCATTCGAGGTCTGATTTCTGTATAATTTAATTTGTCAATCGAATAGGCCAGGCTGATCACCGCCTGTGCCTGACACACGTCAAGTGTTCGGGCTTAGACCCGGCAAGCCGGTTTCATCACGATGTTTTCCTTCACCGTGCGAGCGTGCTAAATGCGCACTGCCAGGCATCGAACCTTCGACTTCAGGGATGGGAGATGTGAATTTTTTTTCTTTGAGAATGTCGTCTATACATTGCTCGACAACGTGTTTTCAAATTGTACACTTGTCCAAAAGAACTGAAGAATAGTAGCCATTTCTAAGCTGTGTGAACATATGACGTCACAAATTTTACACACATAGACATCAGTCTATGTGTCATATTTTCTTGTATGCATATACAAGTTGTTTTAGAACTTATAAATAAAATAATAAATCTCTTAAAAGAAGTAAAGAAGAAATAAATGCCTCGCTCATACTATTCTCAAACAGTCCTCGAACACAGTCGCGTGTACACAACCAGCCTATCTCATTCGGGAGTTATCTAATTACCTAACATGGAAGGTAACATGTTTTTGCGACCTTTGACGTGGCAATAAACAACATTATTACAGAATCTAGCAGAAAATTGAACAATCACATTAGTCTTAATCATATTAGTTTTGGCGAGACATGGACTTTCGTTAGACTAATTCATTTATTAATAAAAGAGCGCCATTTTGAAGCCAACAGGCTTCGCTAGACGATGGCAAGCGGCCTTTGGTATGGGGTGCTAGTTGCTACTTGTGTGGACACGTTTGCCCCGTCTCAACTCCCTTTGAGCAAAAAAGCTGGGGCGTCGACAGAGCAGGTGGAAAATAATAAACGGCTCAAATATAAGAGTCTTTCCTCCAACTTGGATTTTGTTCCCTTTGGAGTAGAGACTCTCGAGCCGTGGGGTTCAAGTGCACGGGCGCTTATTAAAGATTTAAATTGGCGCCTGGTAGATATTACCGGTGACCCCAGAGTTGGTGCTTTCCAAGCTCAACGAATAAGCATCGGAATATAGCGAGGAAATGCTGCAAGCGTTAAAGGCACACTGCCACAGGGACCAAACTTTTTAAATTTGTTTTAATTTTTTTTTTATTATTACCTACTATAAACTATCTTTAACATTATTGAAAAGGAGCTTCACATTCGAGCTGTTTCGAAATCGTATTGAAATTCGTTGATAAAGTCATCTTTACGATTAAAAATTCCCATACATTTAACAGGTTTATCGGGGGGATGGAATTGGACATCCGCGTAGCCTAAACCGCCGGATATTACCACGCCTTCAATTACCTAACGCTTTCGCATTTCGTTTACCAGAGACGTTAGCATAGAAGATATCTTTAAATTTTTCCAAGAGTATAAGAATATTATATATTTTCTGATGTTGCATATGTTTATGTTTTAATAAGGAGTGTTATTGGAGCAGTGGCTTCAGTGCTACTCCCATTCCTGAACTCGTAGATTCGAATTTAAGTCATTCAATTCCCCGACCAATATTTATACCGACCCGGCGATTAAAAAGAGTGGCGGAGAGTTTATTGCCAGTTCTTGTCTTCCTTTCTACGCCCTTGATTTGAGAACTGGCAGTAAATGTAAAATTGGAAGCATTTAATGTATATATATGAATATTATTTTTGAGATTTGAATGGGCTGCCTATTGCCGCATTTAAAGCTGGCTCATATGGTGAAGGAAAATATCGTCAGGAAACAGGCCTTAGACTCAAAAAGTCGACGGCGTGTGTCAGGTACAGATAGCTTATAACCTACTTGCCTATTTGAATGCATCACATAACACATACAGAAATCTGAGACACACCACAAAACTCTTACTATCTTAATATATATAAGTTACGTGTCACGTTGTTTGTCCGCTATGGCCTCCTAAACTACCGAACCGATATCAATGAAATTTGCACACCGTGTGTAGTTTGATCTAACTTAAAGGATAGGATAGCTTACATCTCAATTTATACCCGCAATATTATTTTATTGCAAATTATTTGTTATTTATTTGATAGTCACAATTCTAACACATGGCGCTGTGTTGAAAGTACCAACGTTTCACATAAGCTACAATTTAATGGCATAATCACCTACCATTTACTACTATGTAATATAACAAAAATCTTAGCCACAGCAACGCTTGGCCGAGTCTACTAGTGTTTTTATATAATGTATGCTTCCGTTAAGTTCCAAGAAAGTTAAAACATAAGCTCTATAAATTACGTTTGCTATGTGTGACGCAAGTGCTCTTAGCCTCAGATTCTGTAACTGTTTCGAGATCTTTTTATAATAGACAAGTAGGTGATCAGACTTCTGTCTGACTTGATTTTCGTGTGACTTAGCGCTATGTTTTCACTATGCAAGCAAGTGTTAAAGCATTCTAATTAAGAATTCATTGGATGTTTGGATAGTTAACCCCAGACTTGAGTCGCAGACTTACCCAACACTGTTAGCATATAAATCATTTTTAAAATCTATTGCCCCAATAATAATAATCGTACGATGTCGAGAAAATTCATAGAGCGATGATTTATTATGACTTTCGAAGTGGTTAATCACAAAAACAGTGTGTTGACCGGATGATTTCTGCATTTGGGGATGAAGCCCTATCCAAAACCACAATTTATCGCTGGTTTTCTGAATTTCAACGTGGACGTGTTAAGCTCAGTGATGATCAAGCCGTCCTTGATGATCAAGAGTCAAGGTCGTCCAAAAACTGCAGTCACCCAAGAAAACTTTGATGCTTTTCGTAAGCTGATTGAGAAAGATCGACATGTGGCATACCGCGAAATTCAGGCAACTAGACATTGGCATGAGTCAAATACAAATAATCTTGCATGAACAATTAGGTGTAAAAAAGTTGTCGTCACTAGTGTTGTTGTCGCAGACTTACCCAACACTGTTAGCATATAAATTATTTTTAAAATCTATTGCCCCAATAATATATGTCGTACCTAGTCTGTAAAACTTACTCAAACGTCACAGAAAAGACCACGAACGAAAAATTTAAATGACAACGTTTTTAAAATATTGGCTTATCATTTCTACATAATTTTCAAACGAATCGATTTCAAACTGGAAGTTAATATGAATTTTTAAACGTATATTATTCAAAGTATTCCATGAATAGATGAATATAGACAGCTTACTACATATAAAAGCTTATTTGAGTTAATGGTTAGCGACTTTTGAAATAAAAAATAATTTAGTTTAGTTTCCGTATCGTTCTCAAAGTTGAAAAAAGCACGGAGTAAAGTTGGTATTCCACCGCCCAGACATGGAAACGTAAAGCCAATCCAAGACAGCTCATCATACCTAGCATTATTTACACACAAATCGATTGAAACAGCGTGGTTGGCGCGTGCGTGATAAAAATGGCGACGAAAAAAGTCGGAAATAAGAGAAAGAAATGCCGGTTCACCCCACGCTCGGTAAGGAGGGATTGCGAACTTCGCGCGAGTTAGCTTTTCATCCGGGTACGCTCGGGAATTATTGCACGCTTTTTCTTCTGGCAGAATTTTCAGAACTTTTCCTCTGTGTACAAGTTTGTATGGAAGAAATTCATATTAATTACTTACACGTACAAACCATGAACAAGTTTGACAAATATGTTTCTTTTAGTTTTGAAGTTGATAAATAAGAGATCTCTCCTAAATAGGAGTTAAATGGGTTCTTTGATATTACCTGTCAATACACAAATACATTTAAATGGGCCCAGATTACTCTTGTTGTCTTGACAAGTTTTCATACAAAGTAATGACAAAGTAAGTATTGCGGAACCGATTCGACTTAGGGTCCTTCAAGAAAAGAACGTAACAATTCTTAAAAGGCCGGCAGCGCGCTTGCGAGCCTTCTGGCATGCGTGTGTCCATGGGCGGCGGTATCACTTAATCAGATGAGCCTCCTGCCCGTTTGCGACTTGAGATACGCCATTTTGTTATCGAGTTGATTTCGATATTATAACCAGTGTTAGCTTAGTGGCTTCCACTCTGAAGCTGTCATCCTCGAGGTCGTAAGGTTGGATTCCCGACTGTGCACCAATGGACTTTCTTTCTATGTGCGCATTTAACATTCGCTCGAACGGTGAAGGAAAGCATCGTGAGGAAACCTGCTTGCCTTAGACCCAAAAAGTCGACGGCCTGTTTCAGGCTGCTGCTAACCTACTTCCATATTAGATTGACAAACGATCATGAAACAGATACAGACATCTGAGGGCCAGACCTAAAAAGGTTGTAGTGCCACTGATTACACTGATATTAAAAACTATTTATATGTTCTACACTATACTCAAAAGCTCTCGTCTTGTTAACGTTCTTATTATTCTAAACATTGGTTAAAATAATAGCAGCAAACAAACATACATTCACAATTTTTTGTATACGTAAGCGAATAGGGTGTGTCTTCTGACGGGCGCGGCTGAGGGGCGCCACCCTAGTGCTCCCTTTGAACGATAGTCGAGTGACTAGGGGACAGTTGGACCCGTATTATCAAACGTTCCTCAAGCTTTAATCCAGTCAAAAGTAGATACATTCGACTGATATTTTAAATCTAATTAATATTTAATAAGACGCGAATACAATTAACATAGTAATTCCGAAGTTAATATATAATATAATAGTCTTCATACTATTACTATGAATATAAAATAAAATAAAAATAAAATTAAATTAAATACTTTTAGTTTGCTTACACGGCGTTTTAGATATATTATATATCTAATATATATACCTATATATATATATCACATACAGGTCATACAATTATATCGATACCAATTATCAAGGGAATTGAATTATTGTATACAATTTCTACTAAATCGATTTTCTTTCTTTCACCAAAGGATGTTTTAAAGAGATAATCAATGATCTTGCTATGACGAGTCTAGTCTATACTAATATTATAAAGAGGAAAGGTTTGATTTTTTGTTTGTTTGAAATGAATAGGCTCCGAAACTACTGGACCGATTTCAAAAATTCTTTCACCGTTGGCAAGCTACACTATTCCCGAGTGACTTAGGCTGTTTCATTTTCAAAAAAATAGGGATGCTTACTAAAACGTGAATAATCTAACCCAAGGTGTAAAAAAATAAACAAAAAACTTCCTTAAATCGTGTGCGATGCGATAACTATTAATGATAGAAAAAAATGATGTATTACAATTTTAGTGTTAGTGATGTGCAGGACACATCACTAACTATAAAAAATGTCGCGACAGCATGTCTCTATCTTTTATAGTTACGTCACAATAAGCGTCCTTTTATTAGTTTTTTTTATTAAAATACCACCGCTAGAAAAGGCTCTTTATTCGTACCTAGGTATTGATCCTTATCAAAATTTCACCAACGTTTCACATAAGCTACAATTTTAAGGCATAACCACCAAAAAAGCATGGTGGATTGGTGTTCTCCTGCCTTTTCTCTAGAATAGTTTACTACTATGTAATATTATAAAAATCTTAGCCACATCAACGCTTGGCCAAGTCTACTAGTTAATAATAATTTTAAATAAAAAAAAATTACGCTTACGTAACTGATTATGATTGTACAAATTTCTGTATGTCTAGTACAAAGCCAGTACCAATTTTAGTCGCTATACAAAAGATTATTTGGCAATTATTACAAAGTAAAATATTATCTTAATTATATTTTTACTTAATAATAAATTAATTTGCGTTATTACGTCACAGCAATTGTTATGTTTGAAATATTGCGGTGTAGTTATGCAAATTGACTGAATTCAAACAATTTTTGTTCCGCTCGTGTAGAAACTGTACTATTATTAATATTTAAATATAACCTCAGGAATAATGTTTCTAGTGTAGTAGTAGTTTTGAAAAATACATTTTAGTATTGGTAACCTGCTTATAGTAAATGCATGAGAACTATTTCTAGTATATTTTTACGATTATAGGTAACAATTCTTAATCAGCTTTTGATTAAAAAATATATGATATATTTCTGCAAATTTATAACATGGCAATTTTATATACTTTCATAATAAACGTTCGTACCCCACACCTGACAAATTGGTTTTTTGTGCCAATGGACTTTGTATCCGGCTAATAAATAAATAAAAAAAAAAATCATGATAAACGCCCTAGTGCAGATTGCGTTATCTACTTTGAGGTGCATTTAAAAAAAAAACTCTCTCAAATTTATAACAGTGTCGATTAAACTATGTATTAAGTATTTATAGCTCAGGTAAAAAATAATGCTTAGTGTATGTACATTAGACACAACTTAATATCGATCTAAGAAAATTATTAAAAAAAATATACTATAAATAAACTCTAAATATACAGAATTTATACCTATTTATCACCAGGTCATTTAATTATAAATTTTATAAAATGTTTACAAATTTCATAGCAAAGTAGCATTATTTATTTTTTAACTCAAAAGCATTTGCATCTCAACGTTGAAAAGCATTAATTAAGACCATTCATAACATTTATAAAGATTCAAAATGTCCATTTAACTAAATCTAAAAATGAGACTCTTAAAAATCTTTTCAAACTCCAAAAAATGAAAAGTCTCAACCGCTAATTAACGTTTTGAGTGACCCCGAAAAAAGGTTAAAACTTAATAAATCTGTTAATTAAATTGCGACCAATAAAAGTACCTATGTGCTTAACTTGCATGCACTCAGGGGGTTGGGGGTGTAAGAATACAAAAATAGGGTGTTAAGAGGCACGGCAGCCATCTTGGAAAACAGTCACCCTGTCTGCCGATTTTTCTGATGGAAATGTCGGTAATTTTATGTAGATATTGACGTTTAGCGATTTGTGGGGAAATTATTTTCATAATCTTTCGTTGGAGTTTGCCCTCTTGGGGAATCTCATCAGTAATATTTTATATGATTCATTCTTTAATATGATAGTAACGATATATTCTTAAATATCTTAATCTGCGTCATGTCAAAAAACAGGTTCTGACATATCGGTGCAATTTGGGACTCTTTTGTTTCTGTTGCTTTTGTTTTACACATAAGATTCCTTATTTTATATTGACATATATGATAATTTGTGTTTTTAAAGAGCAAATACCGACTTGTTTAATGAGCCAGTGGTAACTAAAGAAAATACGGGTTTTTAAGATAATTTGAAGACTTGATTTTTTTTCGCAAGGAATCGAACTCGTCAAGGCTGTATACAAATTATATTCACAAAATATTTATAAATACAAACATTTTCAACACAAGTTGTGTTTAGAAACAGAATGATCGGATATAAAAATAGTTTTTTTTAATTTAACGAAACCATCTATATACACTATAAGTACCTACTTGTTTAACGAAAGTTTTTCTTTTTATTTATTGAGTGTTATTGGTACTGTATATTAATGAATCCCGATAGGAAATAAAATATTTTCCAATATTTGCGTACAAATCAAGCTTTCATATTAATTGATTCGTTGAATATTTCTCAAGTGGCCCTCAAAGCTAGACGAATGACCAGGCAAAAAAATATTCATAAAATCCATATCGTTTTCATAAAATACTAGTTAGTTGTTTTTATTAAATTCATTTATTGATCGAAAATTATTAGTTCAAAATCTATTTTTAAACTACTGCATTAAATTTTACGTATTTATTAATTATTAACACTTCGTTATATTAATATAATAAAAACAGATAACAGTGTCTCATTAAGCAGCAGAGTATTACTTGTGATTTCAGCCTCCCTGATTTTTAAAATAAGAATCCATGACTTATGAAACCATAGCTTACCCAATTCAATATCATAGACCAATGTCTCCATATTAGAGCCAGCCAGCGTGTTAAGTAAATATTTCAAAAATAGAATCATTCCTCTAAAGAACATGTTAATAAGACTATCGTTTAAGAGAGAAGAAATCAGTACCACCCACAATCCAAATACATAATTGTATTACTCATGACGTCAACCAATGAGTTCCTATATTACTTATAGTTTGAAAATGGAATCATGTTTTTAATAACTCCATATCTTAAGCACAATGCCGCTAATAAAAAAATGTGAAAGCAGCCAGTATTTGAAAATCATTTAATCAATCCATCGCTTGTTAAAAGAAGAATTATTGGGCCTAATTCAAAATATATATATTAAGGGACCCACCCCTAACATAAATAAGCATATAAGTATACCCTGTTAGCCCATACTGATTTACCCTTGTAAAAAACTGACGTAAAAAAGGGACTCCGACCCTACGCGTTTTTTTACCCCACATTGTCATGCCTCGTTTGCTCCAATTGTACATAATACGTATTGATTTTCGTTTCTGCCTTTCATTGTATCGTATATAACCCGCCTCCATAGTATATCGTTTAAGTGGAGACTTGGGTACACGACTCTCAAACCAGGTTATGAGTTCGAACCCTGGTAGTGTTCTGATTGTTCTCAGGTTGCTTAAACTTTTGTTCATACGGTATAATGAGGTAATCTTAGACCCAAAAATCGATTTTTAGGGTCTGGGATGATGATGACCTTAAGATGAACACTCCATTAGTCAATAGATATGATACCCACAAGTAACAACAATGTATCCCGGAATGATCCGCTCGCTAGAATGTGCAAGTATTAAAGAGTGTGTGTTCTCATGTTGATATTTTTCACAATAGTATTTATGAATTCAAAAAGATAATTCGCAGTGAAGACTTGCGACCTGAATAACTTAATTTCTTTTTGTCATTATATTTATATATTTACTGTATGTTATAGTTAATTTCTAGTAAACCAGCAATGAAGATGCCACTAAAATGGTGTGCACAGATGTAATTGGACTTCAGGTTTACAAATGTTGTTTAGTGTGTAATAACTGTATGTATTTAATAATTCTGTTTTCTGTTTCTGTACCAAAAATGTAAAATGTAAAAAAGTAAATAAAGAATACGAAATCGATTCAATGATTAGACTATGATATGTTTGTTAACATTCTTTGAACAAATTTTATAACACATTCATAATAAGTGAATTATTACCGATATACTACTTATTATTAGAATTTATTCTTCGCTATTTAATATGCTTTATATGTTAACATGTTGCAAGTCATCGTCCGCCATTATTGTTACGTTTTATGTGAATATACGCCATTAGCGTGTTTACTCCATTTTACCCATATTTTGCGTGTTAGTTCTACCGTTACTAACGCCCCCGAGAACCGACCAATAAGTGTAATTACTTTATTAATTAGGCACGCCCCTTGTCGGTTTTCATATTGTGTGAATAATATTTTACTAATGAACATGTGAATTCAATTGTTTCTATAGGAGTTAATTAAACAAACAATTTAAATATGCTCGACGAATCAAAACTACCTAAGTTTTTTACGATACAGTTCGTTGACCCTGTATCCGCAAAAGTGAATATTGAGATCAAATTGTAAGAGTTAAAATTGGGTTTCGTCAAACACGTTATTCAAAAATCAAAATAAAAAATCATTTATTCATATAGGTAACACAATGTACACTTATGAACGTCAAAAAAATATATATAATATGAAATGCTTCTAATTTTACATTAACTACTCAACTCACATCTCACAACTCACATCAAGAGCATAGAACGGAAGAGAAGAACTAGCAATAAACTCTCCACCACTCTTTTTAATCGCCAAGTTTTTGTTTCACACACTGTTTGTAATCTACGTATTTTTTTAATATTGTTCGCAAAATATTCTAAATGTGCAAAAATAGTTTAATTATAAAGTGTTACGTAGTAATTATTATGTCAAGTAGGTACCGTGAACATGTCAAATGGAAGAGACTAGCTGCCCACGACACTGGGAATCCTAGTCTAATGCACTTTTTTTTAAACTAAACATCCTTTTTTATTAAAATGTAAAGTTTTTTCCAAACTTTTTGTACGAATATTAAAATATTTTGGTACAGTAGGTATAGAATTCTATTATATTTCTTTTTGTACGGTAGCTTAATATAAAAAGTGACGTTTCCCATAGATATAAAAAGTTCGTATCAACTTTCACACGTTTTTTTTATAAAAAATTGAATAAAAAACAGCAAAAAATGACTCCTAACTCATTGGGATTCGCACACCGTGATCGAGTTAAGTGTTAACAATAAAAAAATCCAAGGGCTCATAACAAAAAATTTACCTGAGCATATCAATTGTGTCAATACACGAGCCGTTTTTTTATTATTGATCTTGGTGCGTGCCGTGGTTATTGACAATCTATAATTCGATCGATTAGGGGTGATTTTTATTGAAAAAAATTACATTAGGTTTATATAGATTATGGCGAATAAAAAAGGGGTTGAACTGGTGCCAAAAATGCAGGATGATTTTATATTTTCTTTGTTTAATTCAATAGCTAATAGATGTATATTGATACATAATAAATACGTTGATAGCTTTAAATAATGGCCAATACCATGAGCCTTAATAAAACGATCCAATTGAGATGCTATTGAGTTTGAAGTTCTTTAATCGAATATCGTTTTTTTTTATAATAACCTCCGAAACTAAGTGACCAGATAAAAAAACCATAATTTTGTTTGTGGTCTGAAAATTAACTGACAAACTTGCTTCGATAGATAAATTAAATTTTGTAAAATTCTCTCCTAATTGGCCTGGCAATTCAGCCCGCCTAAATGTCGTGCTTCTTACGTCACAAAGGAATTTCGCAAAACTGGTTTAATTCAAAAAATCTCAAGCACGTTTTATTCAAATCAAACCCTTTCAATGCAGTTGAAAACGTATTGACTGTTACTTGAGACGGAATTGGTCTTTATGCAAAGTAAATAAAGGCGATAATTCTTTGATGAAGTTAGAGTTTTGTTATATCATTTTGATGGATTTAAGAGCGGAAATTAAGTTCAAGTTCATAGAACCAGATCTGAACCTGTTTTATGGGAATTAAAAGCGTCAAAGAAATGAATTAAATCACTAATAGACCAGGTAATTCGTGAACTTTGTGAACATGCTCTTCATTGTCATTTTCTTAAGAACACATTCCCAGACTTTCTTTAGTTTTGGAAGTTGGATATTTTTGTATAATTCTTCTGACGAATATAGAGACATAATAAGCTGTATATCTATCGTTATAAAAAGAATAAAGCTTCCAACTGTAGGCTTTACAGATTGGTCATAGGTTAAATATTAGTTAATTTGAATCATCAATTTAATAGGCATGGGGTCGCATTACTGTCTGTTTTAATTAGGTCTTATTTCATTTTCGCTGGGAAACGAACTATGAACCCCAGGTTACACAACCCCAGGGATTCATTTGATTAAAATTATGCAATATTTTAATATAAGATCATTGTTTAGTAAGGTATAACGTAGTAATAAAATTCAACGAAGTCATCAAATTATAACAAGTTATGACGGATCGTAAAATGAGAAAGTTGAACGGTCCCTTGATAAGCATCTAAAAGTAAGTTTTTTAAGTTATTTTGGGCTTTTGTTTGTATTAGTTAATGTCTATAGAATCAAAGAAAACTGCTCATAACTGATCCATTCTTTAGTAGATAGTAGTCAGCAAAGTTATGTTAATGGTGCAAAGAAGATTGACCAAGTTGTATCTTTTATTATTATTATTTCATAAATTTATTAGGCTATCTCTCAAAGATATCAAGTATAATACTAATATCTAGTTTTCGTTTTCGAGTCAAAACAAACTGTATACTTAATTGAATTTCTATTTTCAATGCAGTACAGAAGTTGCTGTTGTAACAAGTTGCTAATAAAACATTTATTTATTTATATAAAACACAATCCTGTCATAACAGGTGACCCAAAATCGACCAATGAAAACAAATTTATACCCGAAACTAAAAGGATTTTAATTAGGGAAAACAAAATAACATACTTCAAAATAACTTAATAATAATTAAATAACTACTAACAAATTATAGAACTTTTCTCAGTTTACTCAGCGGACAATAAAAAAGGTCTGTTTTATGTAATTCGTTAACTAAAGTCATACAGCGAATCATTTGGGCCCCTTTCAGACCATCTATCACTTATATCTGAAGAATGGTGCAAATAACAAAATTTTTAATGAAGCACTGGGCTCGGGAAAGATGGTTTTGATTGAACTGATGTCGTGGTTTGTGGTCTATTTTCTAGATCGTCAATCAAACTCACAGTAGCGTACTTGTATTAGACGTTTTGACATTAGAGCGTTAAAGACAAAATTATAATATATTATATTATTAGTTATATACTAAAAATACAGAGGTTATAGATCTAAAACATACTGGTTTCTTCATATTTTGAGACCGGACGAGCCAGCAATGGGCACATTAAACGATAAATTTCGTGCGCGGGATTCGAACGCGCTTCTGATTGATCAGTCAATTATGAATTAATATTTTAAGTACGAAAAATATCCATTTAAATTTAAATTTTACTAAACAAAATTTAAATACGTTAATTCTTTAGAGTTTTTCGAGTTTCCTTTTCACAGCAAATCTATTCAATAAAACCTATTATAAATGTCCAAATTATTCACGAAAACGAGGCGAAATCAACAGGACCGTGTTCCCTAATTAATTTCATGGTGAAAAAATTGAATTAGGGGGTGGGGAAATGGGGAAAAATTACGAAACTTAAATAAAAATTCAGATAGGTAGAAGTTTAAGGGTGCCCTTTGAAGTGGAGCCACGCGTGCATTCTAAGACCCTTTATGTACTGAAGTCTGTGAGGTGTAATTTTCGGTTCGATTATTATATAAACATTTTGGGGGTGGCTTCATCTACCCTTAACAAAGATCTTACAGTAAGGGAAGATAGGTTTTTATCTTGTTCCAACTAGTTTGAATTTTGAAATACCGAGAAATTTAATTTGGTCTAGATAACCAGTTAAGCTGTTGTACTATTAGCCACACGAAGATTGAAGACGTCACAACGAGGATACGAAGATTGAAATGGAAATGGTCTGGTCACGTAAGAAGAGGTATAGAAAAGTGGAACAAAAGATCATATATTGGTACCCAAGAAATTATAAAAGAAAACGAGGTAGACAGTTTCGAAGGTGGGAAGACGAAATAAAATCCGTAACTGGGAAAATTTGGACCAAGCCAAAGCTCAGAACAGAGCAGAGTGGAGAGAAATGGAGGAGGCCTTTGCCAAAGTTGGGCAAACAGATGGGTTGTCGGTATCACCGACTCACTAGTGTTGTTTTTTTTTTTTTTTTTTTTTTTTTTTTTTTTGTGGCAAACGGGCAAAAACTGCCTTAGAAAACGCTCTGTTGTGGAACGACGGACGTCGAGGTGATACGGATGGTATTTTGTATTTTGCCTTGACGTCCGATGATGAAACTCAGCTGCAGGTATTAGACCGAACAACTCCTCTGAACACTCTCCATGGTAAATGCGGTAGAAGATGCAGAGAGATCCCACATCTCTACGCAACGCCAAGGGATCAAGCCGCACTGAAAGTGACTGGTCGTCGACGATTCGAACCGCTCTTCGTTGAATACGGTCAAGTGGAAGGAGCTGGTACTGGGAAAAACTTGGTTGTTTAAACTAACTGGGTTGTTTAAGTTTAAAATGATGTAATTATTTTCTATCTGATTAAAGGCTTTATTATTATTATTATTATAAGTGAATGCTATGTAACAGTCGAAGAGAGTGCCTACGTCTGGCTATACTCTCGGGGCGTAACTCCGACGATTTAGGAAATCGCCACGCTTATAAAACTAAGAAAGCCTAAGTGAGCAAAATGTACAGCCTTGGCTCGTACTATTTCCAATATATAATTTATAGAATAATATATTCTGACGCTAGTCTAATTTTGTAAAGTATAATTGAGTATTGTTTTGATGAGTGTAATAAGTAAGACACCAGTGACCCCACAGCTGATGCCTTCTTCGCTCACGAATAAGTATCGCAATACAGTGCGTGTAAGCTACACTGACACAGGGACCAAACTGTTTAAATTTGTTATAGTTTTGTTATTACTGACGATGAGATATGTGGAAGAGTTTAGAGAAAGTCTTCACTCCGTCGGCTGGACATGAAAAATAGTAATCATAACAATCAAATATACAGTATTTACAATTTTCTTAACCTATGTAGATGTCCCTCAATCCCTTTTATTCCATCATTTTATTTTATTTTTACATTTAGGGTACAGATACAGAAAACAGATTGGTTAAATAAATACAGTTATTACACACTTAACAACATCTGTAAACCTGAAGTCCAATTAGATCTGTACACAGCATTTTAGTGGAATCTTCAGTGCTGGTTTACCAAATACTTACAATGACATACAGTATATAATATGTACATATTATATTAAACTTAGTGACAAAAACAAAAAATAGAAAAATTTAATGACAAAAAAAATTAAGTTATTCTGGTTGCAAGTCTTCACTGCGAATAATCTTTTTGAATTCATAAATACTATTGTGAAAAATATCAACATGAGAACACACAGAATTATACATGCACATTCTAGCGAGCGGATCATTCCGGGATATATTTTTGTTACTTGTGGGTATCATAAATAGTTGTGGGTTACGCACGGAACGCATCGGTACCTTGATGTCAAGTTTATCCAATAGATAGCTGTCAAGTGAGCCAGGTTTCTGATGGTTTTTTTTTTTTATAGAACAGGTTGCAAACGGGCAGGAGGCTCACCTGATGTTAAGTGATACCGCCGCCCATGGACACTCCCAATGCCAGAGGGCTCGCGAGTGCGTTTCCGGCCTTTCAGGATGTGGTACGCTCTTTTCTTGAAGGACCCTAAGTCGAATTGGTTCGGAAATACTTCAGTGGGCAGCTGGTTCCACAAAGTGGTGGTGCGCGGCAAAAACTGCCTTGAAAAACGGTCAGTTGTGGAACGGCGGACGTCGAGGTGATACGGGTGGAATTACTCGTACTCTGCCTCGACGTCCGATGACGAAACTCAGCTGCAGGTATTAATCCGAACAAATGTCACAAACTCACTGTTTTCTTACCACTGGTTCATTTTAAGTATGGGTGTTTTTACACATCTATCATTACAAACTCGGGCATTTCCGCTTTAACTTTAGTGAATACAACGTTACGTTTGTAACGTAAACGTAATTTTGCCGAACCCAAAGATTGTCGTGTTGGTAATATTATTTTGTATATATTTTTAATGAACCTATTTAAAATGCTCCAAAAGGAGGTTTGTTTGATTTCCATAATAGAAATCGCAAATTGATGAAAGATTTTTTTTCCTCAGGCTCACCGTCGTGTTTGAGGAAATAATTTGTAAGATATTGTACAGATAGCACAAGTATTAAACATTAAAATGAAAATGACTTTATTAAATATGTAGTATTTGATGAACCCATATTATTTGTGTAGAATTAGGTATGTTTATATCCAAAATGTACTAGAACAAGAAAGAACATTACATAATAATAATATCAGCTTACGGCCGCTTTCGCCCTCGTGGATTTCGTTTATTTTGGCAAGACTTTTCGATTGACAGTTATATTCAGTTCATTTTGTTATATTCAGTGTATTTAGGCCCATTTAGATGGAGAGAGTTTCTCGTCTCGAAGGTACGATTTTATCGAAAGAATATAAAAAAGTTTCTTCGTCTAAACATTCACACCTCTCGCTTTTCCACTTTGGCGACAGTTGCCTCGCTATGGAAAATTTATTGTGTCCGAAACTATCTCCATCTAAATGGGCCTTTATACTCATTAAGCTGACAAATCACGGAATATTGGAGAAAACCGTATGAAAATAGTTTTTGATGCAGATGCGGCCTGGGGATTTTTATAACCTGCCACTTTAAATCACGTCATATCAAATACAAGTTAATTATTATTAAGCATACTATTTTTCTATATACTACGAGCGTAACTCTGTAACTTCCAATAGAAGTACCTCCCGATGCCAATAATGAATTGTTGCACGGCGCGATTCCTAGGTTCAGCGCTTCGGATATTGAGAGAACTACATCGAACTTGTAGTCAAAACGAGATTTGTATCGCTGTCTATTAGAAAATACGAAACAAATGAATGGTTTATTTTTACGATCGGTTATCATACTTTGCTAAGTCTTGAACCTTATGTAAGATAAGGGATAATGCTAAAAGATGTTTAGTATTAGATTCTAATCAACAGTAAGTATAGGGTTTTTAAATTTTTTGAAATAATTCATAATAGCAAAATTATGTCGAAAAGTTATCTAGAAAATTTAAATATGTTTGCTGACTGTACCTTTATAAAAGTCGGGATAAAACTTCCAATACTTTTAATTATTTCCCTCTCCCCTAAGTCCCAATATTGCAAATAAACATAGTGTTTTTCTGTTGTTTATATTTTACTTAAAAAGGCGCACACAATTTATAAAACAAGCGAACGTGATGTCCCCAAGCCCCCAAATGAAGCATGGGACCAACTGATTTTCCTACCAGCAAATATGTAATATCAGCCCATGAATTTTCGTAACAATAATTGTTTCTACCACAGCTTTAAAATTTTCTTAAATGTAAAAACTGTCCGGCTTAAAATAACAAGTTCTTTTTCTAGATCTGTGCTAAATAATAGAGCGTTGCGTGATCCACTGAGCTGCGGGGGATCTATACATAGCTATATATAATTCTTATATAAGCGTAGAATGAGGGTGTTCAACCCCCTTATTAAAAATCCATCACCCTGCTGAGTTTTCTGACCCCAACTTGTTAAAAAATCAATATTTTTAACGACTTGCAACTACCACTAATAAAATGACTTATTTGAGAATGTAGAAAAACTCCGGATAAAGTTATTGTTATTAAATTAATGGCTAGAATCTTTACTAAATGCTTCCCGAGTAGCTTTTTATTTCTAAGATATTTAAAAAAATCCGCGGTGCAATGCTTGGACAAAAGGACAAGCTTGTATTAAAAACTGAATATAGCTCTTGTGTACACTTATGAATAGTGTGTGTTAGTAACAAAATGTTACAAAAAATAAGAAATTTATACCATAAAGCTGTAACAGCCTTGCGATTCTGTAACTCACTTTTCGAACTCACACGGCGGTTTTCGCAGCGCCGGTCGCGCTCAAATTAGTCGTGAAGCAGTCATTTTATGATTTGGCATTCTGATAAGGAGGGAGCTTGTAGTTTATTGTTTATCAGAATGCCAAATCGTAGGATGACTGCTTTACGACTGATTTGAGCGCGACCGCCGCTGAGTTCGAAAAGTGAGTTACAGAATCGCATGGCTGGTATAAATGGTTATAAAGAATTAATGCATCATATTAATAGCGAATTTGAATTTAATGACATCTTGCTTCTAAACAGTTCCAGTGATTATAAGCAAGATCGTGATTTCCTTAAAGTACTGTACATTCCTTAAACTCTTCACCTATAGGCCCTTAATCGTATCCTTCCATTTGTTTTAAATATTGTCTAAATATGTTCACAAAATCTGTAGTCTTAATAACACTTCGTTGCTCTGCGAATAATGAGAAAACCAAATAAAGCGATATTAATTTTAACTTGTCAAAATGTCATTTGTACTACAAACGCACTTAATTTTTTTTTGTCATTAATTTTTTCTGTCATTAAATTTAATATATGTACATATTGTATACTGTATGTAATTGTAATTGTTAATATTTAGTAAACCAGCATCGAATATGCCACTAAAATGCTGTGTACAGATGTAATTGGACTTCAGGTTTACAAATGTTGTTTAATGTGTAATATCTGTATGTATTTAATCAATCTGTTTTCTGCTTCTGTACCAAAAATGTAAAAATAAAATAAATTGACACGTAAATACCGGATTAGATTGTTTGTGAAACAATATTCGTTTGTAAGGATAAACTTAGCTAATGGATTAATTGAGAGTGTATCAAAGCTTCGGCAGTTACTTATTTATTTTATTTATTTACACTTTGTTGCAGATAATAATAAAAGAAACACAAATAACACAATACATAAAAATTATAAGTTACGTTACGTTCGAAAACATTGTTTTCTTTGTGTCCTTTAAAGGTGTGTTCGCGTTCATATGCTTTACTATAAGGACTAGGCACCTACTCGTTACCTACTTGAAGCACATAGTGCACAAAGAATAGCGCCCCTCAAATTATTTATTAAAAATGTATCGACGGTCCCCGTGTACGGTTTCAAAGTGAAGGGATTCGTTAAAGAAAATGAACTTTTCATCCAAGGCGAGTGAGGGTTTTATTACGTACTGTCAAGCACATGAGTGTACAGTTGATTGAAAAAATATCACCGTTGTAAAAGTGGGTCTAAATAATAACAATTAAAGATATCTCTAATTTGAAGCAAAACGAATTACATAATTTGATTGCAGATAAACGTTGCAGTAATAATTTAAATCTAAGAAAATTATTTTAATTACAGATGCTTAGATTTATTAAAATTGTCTTAACTATGTTAAAAAATCTTATCTAAATATATCTACAATAACATAATAAATAGGTTATATAAGAAACTTACCATAGCTCCTGATGGAGAACTGTATTTCAAGAGCCTGTGAGTTCACAGTTACATTTGTTGTGTAGTTAAAGAAAATTAATTTGAATAAAAAAATAAACAAAATAACTAGATTTTAATAAGGTAAATATATTTTATTTTACTTATTTCGTATAATTTACTCTGGTTTTAGACAATTACTGCTTAAGTATATTCATTAATTATAAGTAAATCAAATACCAAGTAAGTTAGTATAAAATTACAATTTTATATTTTACTTATTCCTTAAGTATATTTTTAATTTATAAAAAAGAGTGCACTTTTCTACACGTCTGTATTGTATAAGCTGCACCCTACTAGAATAAGATGGAGTTTTTTTGCTCAAATCAGATGCACTCCCCCGCTTGTTAGCCTTACAGGGTGGTTATCAGGCTATATACAAGGGTTCGTATGTACTGTAATCACAATTACTTGAAGTGAATTTAGATGGAGTATTAAATTATGCGGTCATTGAATGAACTCCGTGGATAGGGTGGGTTTTTAGGTTTATTAGGAAAGTTTTTTGTATTATATAACATATATTTGATTCTTCTAAATGTTGACGCAAAGGGTCGGTCATGCACCAATTGACACTTTGACATGCGCATGGTGAAGGAACATAGTGAGGAAACTGGCATGTCTTAGACTCAAATTGACGGCAAGAGTCAGATTCAGAAAGCCAAAACAAAACAAAAACTTGAGAACAAATAAATAATGAAATATATACAGAAATCATAGGCCGAAACCTAAAGTAAAAATATTGTCCTCGAAAGTCTATCGAATGCAGCTTAAGTGCATATATTGTATACGATGTATCGTATCGCTTGCCTTTAAGATACTAATGAATCAGCTAGATAGCCCCAACTTGTTAACAAAATTTCAATTCCGTGTACCCAATAGATATCCCAGACATCTCATCCTTCCATTTATCCCTCCTTTCCGGAGAACGCGTTTTGGCCGAAATTCACCGATGTCCAGATTGAGCATTCTATTAAACGAGCTGGATCTGGACATCCATAGTTGCTCACCTCATAATTTGAGAGTGATTTTCGTTTAGTGTTTGTTTAAATTTTATTATTGATTAATTAATTTTATTACTTCTTATATGCTATGTTTGCCAGTAAGTGCCTTGACACATTGAAAACTGTATTTTATTTTTCTTCTGTCAAAGCGTTGGCAAGCTTTTATAAATAAATAAATACATTATTTTATTAATGCATCTTTTGAAGCATTGTAGTATAGACATATCAATATACTTGAAGAGTGTTGCTAAGTGGCTTAAGCGTGCGAACCTCATCACTTAGGTCGTAGATTCGACCCCGTACACCAATGGAATATCTATATGCGCATTTAGCATTCAATCGAACGGTGAAGGAAAACATCGCAAGGAATACGACTTGCCTTAGACCCAAAAAGTCGACGGCGTGTGTCAGGAGGACATGCCTATTAGCTTGACAAATGATCATGAAACAGATTCAGAAATCTAAGACCTAAACAGTTTGCAGCGCTTGATGTATTTATATCAATTTACTGAAAGTCTAATTCTCCTAATAGTACATCTATCAGGCTCAACTAGTAAAGGAAAATGAGAGGCAAACAAATTATTATTCATTGGCTATTTAAAATATACTTAAGGATATTTGAGATAAACGTAATCAGACGTGTCGATCAATATAGTTAATTTTTGTACTTCATTGACAGGTGCCGAATTAATTTCGGAACCACGCTGACCTTTGAAATCCTAAGGCCAGTAACGCACCTGCGAGTGGTCAATAATCATACATATTGATAGCTATGATATCGAGCTATCATATATTTAGTTCTTGAATCATGTTGCATGGAGCATGTGCTGTTTTCATCTATGTTAGCACGAATGTTTGCCGCTTGTATGAGCGCGATGAATCCAAATAACTACCGAGCTGATTTTTTAAGTCTTTTACTTTCTTTTTCGTTCTTATTTTTCGTAAATTTACTTCTATAATCAATGTTATATGTATATATATTCTTTGGATTATTTCATCATCTTTTATTTTTTATTTGTGCAACTGTTAATAGTTATAAATGTTTTACCAGTGACCTAGTGGCTCCAGCGTGCGACTCGATAGAAGTTCGATCCCCAGCTGTGCACTAGTGGACGTTCTGTCTTTAACGTTTAACATTCGCAAGAACGGTGAAGCAAATCATCGTTTCCTTATCGTTGACCATCGTGAGGAGCTGGTGTAGACACAAACAGTCGATGGCGTGTGTAAATCACAGGAGGCTGTATATTAGATTGACAAATGATCATGAAACAGATATAGAAATCTAAGGCCCAGACTTAAAAAGGTTTTAGGATTGTAATTTTGTTTTGTAACAGATATAATAATTCTATAACGATATTCCTGAAGGCTTTTTAACTGAAATATAACAATTATTACTTGTGAGAAATCTTAAAAATCCAAAGTGGAGATAGAAGCTAAATTAAAAATAAATAGTCGTATCATATTTATCTATTCTATGAGTATGATTGGGTCTGAATTAAACTGTTACCTGTGCCTGACGCATTTTGGAGTCTATCTGCCGTTTATTATTGAATAAAAGAAAGTTGAACCCTTTTTAAAATAATTAAAAATACAGTTATCGCGACCGCTAATTCGTACCCTTATCAAACCGTAACCAGTTCTAATAATAACTTAAAAAACAAAAGCATAACGTACCGGGTCCGACTGAAGGGGTCACCTATTCCCAAGCGAGCTAGCAACAAAAAAATTAATCTCAATAAAAATAATATTCGCATCACCTTATTTTTGTAAGACAATAAAATCGAATTTGCATACATCTGTTCTTAACCCTCGCCTGCCAATTGTTTATAGAAAGGTAAGATTCGAACAATGGTGTGCGTTGACACAATTATTTAACCCTTCAAGTTCCGGGCTAAAACAAAAAAATGGGATTGTTCGCAATGAAACAGGTTTTTATCATTCAAGGGTTAAGTGAGATGTAAGCTGTGAACTAATAGGGCTAGCGAAAATGTCATGATTTTAAACATTGTTTTATCTCTATACAAGATATATCGCGAAATGGGCGGTCACACTTTGCGCTGTCTAGAATCTTCTTCTAAACGGCGGGAACTGACTGTTTTTAGTATTACTGAAATGTATCAACATATATTACTCCCATAACATCCGATTCTCCGATTCTTAAGGCAATCGTACCACCACTATGTGGAACCAGCTGCCCACTGAAGTATTTCCGAACCAATTCAACTTAGGGTCCTTCAAGAAGAGAGTGTAGAAATTCTTAAAAAGCTGGCAGCGCGCTTGCGAGCCCACTGGCAGTGCGAATGTCCATGCCTCCTATACCATAAATTAAAAAAAAGAAAAGAAGTATAGAATAAAACGAATACTTCTCTAAGAAATCGGTAAGAATTTGACAACCCTAAACTATTTTAATTAGTTTCTTCCCCAAGTTTCTCGAAGATTGTCGCAATGATTTATTCTTTCATTATAATAATTTCGCACCCAACATATGCAAATTACAAAATTAAAAACATAGACAATGTTTTTGTCATTGTCGTTCCCATAGAACGGGATATGATTGTTATTATGACGGTTGTAAATTATAAATTTCGTTACGGAATTTAATAAACTTTGCGTCCTTCCAAAGCGTAAGTTTTACAATTATAAATTCCATATTTATTATCAAAAGTGTAGTGTAAGCAAAGAAGTCTTCAGTTGGTGTCCATCCCACCCCATGTAACGCACATGTTATCCGGTGATGGTAAATACTTGAGATTTTGTCTTCTAAGGGAGACCTCTGGGAACCGATTCCAAAGGATAAATTTGATTTCTTTTATTGGATAGATAAGAATTTCGCTTCACTAAAGAGGTAATAAGGGAATGATGGATTTCTCTTATTCCAATGGACTGCACGTTGCTTGCACGGGAAAAATACTGTGTGTGTGGCTTTGTCGCAATGATGTCTGTGATGGGGTATTTTATAATTTAGCAAAGAAACTTTCAGCTGCTGTCCATACCAGCCCGTATTACACCCATGTTAGCCGGCGCGGGTAAATACTTGAGATTTAGTCTTCTTACCTGTGGGAACCGATTCCAAAGGTTGATCTCTATGAATTATGAATGGGAAGGAAGGATTTCCAGCGTTATAAGTGGATATATTATGGATATAACCTGGATTTAATTCAGCTCATGTAGTGACCAATCTAAAGCATTCTTTAGTACACTCTCCAAAATTTATGAAATAGAGAGAGACGCCATTTTCCTGTATAAGGGAGATACAGAAACAATGTATAGAGAGATATAAATAGGCCGATCGGTAATAGATTGGAGATAGACAATCCGACAAGGTGTTCGCTGAATTTGATCGAAACAAAGAAGTTTTTTTTTAATTATTAAATAAACGTTTATCAAAAATTATATGTATGAAGAATCTGTAGGTATGTAGGAAGTTAGAAAATACATTTGTGGTAGGTTACAAAATTCTTTGACAAAAGTCAGCGCAAAGATGGTCAAACTATCTCTCTCTAATCTGATTAATTTTCTTTTGAAATGTTCTAGTAAATAATCTTCGACGTCATAAATTTAATTACATAAGATTTTAAGGCAACAAAAATAATATAAGTTATTCCTCCTCCAATTTCCGTCATTCCTCTCTGCACTGTGCCCCTCTGCCCTGTACCATCGTCTGTATATAATCTTACCAATAAGAAATCGTTAATTTACATTTAAGAATAAAAGTCATGACTCAGTGGTTAAGCGTACGACTTTCAACGCTGGGGACACATTTAAACCTTGTCAACAGCAATAAAAATAACCTCGTACGTTCAAAGTAAGCAATGTATAAATTACGCCCACAATAAGAACGTATTCGATTTGACACGCATCATAGTATGGGTTAAGATTCTACTCTGAATACACCAATATCCTAATCAAACACGTGTCAGGCACACAAGGAACCTAAATTCCTAAATAAAATATCTAGAAAACTGATACAGAACTACCCAAACGAATTTAAATTTAGCTCCAACTATAAAAGGATTACAACTGTTACAAATCCAGTTCCTCAATTTTAATAAATTTGTCACACACCCATTCCACTACAATCTGATTAAACCGGTGCGTAATTAAAAAAAAATGTCGCAAAAAGTCCCTTTGTCTCGTCAACGAATTCGTTGCCATGTCAAGTTTTAAATCAAAGTATCAAAAGATGTAGTCAAATTTCGGCTTTGTTTTGAGTGCTAGGGGACTTTTTTTGTATTACTTTTGTATTAAAACTATTGTCGCTGTATTTTTTTAATTAGAAACCCGAGTCATTTTTCATGCATCGCTTGCTATGTGATTTACCTGACAGTTGGTTTTTTTTGTAGATATGATTCGTAAAAAATAAATGTGTTTTCGCTTCTGTATAATAAGAAATAGTTTTTAAGCTATGATTTTTTAGTTTTAATTTTTGTTAATAAAATTATATTCTATATTTAGTTGGCATATGTGTGCAGAATTAATTATTAATGGTAATATAAGGTATGGTATATTCTGAATAAATTAAAACATCAGAAATGAAATTCTATTCTCGGAACTATCGCTTTTATATGCCACTGACCTCTTAGTTTGCCAGAAACAATCTCTCTACAATATAACACTGATCTAATTAATTTTCTTTTGAAATCGTCTAATCGTATACATCTGCGACGTCATATATTTCATTTATTTAATGTTAACATATTATTTTTGAAATAATTTATAATATTTATTTATTTATTTACACTTCGTTGCAATAGAAAAAACATAAATAACACAATACATAAAAATTATAAGGGATAAAACGGGCGGACTTATCGCTAATAAGCGATCTTTTCCAGGCAACCCTATTTAAAGAGAAAAACTAAAAAAAGAAACATAATGAGTGCGAGAAGTGCAGAACCAAATGCTATATAAAAAAAAATATAGAACCTTAATCTAAAGTAATACAAAAATATATATATATATATATTAATAACAAACTCAAAACTTAAAAGCTAATCTTACAGATTGATGAACAGCGAATAGTGATGCGATAATAATCAAACATAAAATAGTATTTATACGTTAACATAATGAATATAACTTAAAATAACTAATGTATTTTTTTTATGTAATAGGAGGCAAACGGACAGGAGGCTCACCTGTTGTGATGATACCGCCGCCCATTGACACATTGCCAGAAGCAATTCCATTGCTGTAATAATTAAAACATTGAAGTCACGATGGATCACTAAGCCCTGTCTTGGGTTAAAGTCATGGGTTCCTCACAGTGGACGAACACCAGGGTTCGTTCTTCGGGGTAAGTATACGCTAGCTATATAAATAGCACTAGACAATATTGTGCCCGCTTTCATTAAAACTTAATTACCTTATTTCCGTGAAATGTGCTGTTCCGTCTCTACTTGACAAAAAGAGTTTACGTTGTAATTAGACTTTGAACTTAAAAAAAGGTTCAAAAAGATTTTTCTTGAATTATCAATTGAGCTACAATAAAGAGGTAATAAGGGAATGAACGGTACGGTAAAAATACTGTGTATGGCTGTGATTTGTTGCGGAGATGTGTGTGATTTTAAAATTATTTTTAATTTTATGACAAAATATATCTACAATTTAAGACTGTATTTTAACTAATACAAAAATTACTTTATGGACCTTAAATAATATATGCTTAAATAAATTATAAATATTTGACGTAAAAACAGTTAACACTCAGACTCGATAACAAAGTAGAGAGTTCCAAATTTGAATAACTGTTATTGAAATTGGTTACATAGTAGCTAATAACTAAATAAATAAATTTACATTTTATTACATAACGTGAGGTCAACGTGCCGCACCCGCTGACTCATATGCAAATCATAGAAAATGTTTTATAGAATACGCGAACTATAGGGTAACAATACTATGTTGGACAAACAAAGATTTCAATTACAGAATTTTGAAAAATAACGACCATATATTTTTTATGTACTTATAAAATACAGCTATCGCGACATTTTTCGTAGATGTTCTTTCATATTAAGAAACATTTTTTGTTCTATCATCATTAGTTTTCGCAGCGCATGCGATGAAATATATTTTATAGGCATTTTTGTACACCTTGGGTAACATTATTGTAGTTTTAGTATGGATCCTTATTTTTTTCTTACAATTAAAATAGCTTATAATAATAAGTGATAATGTAGCATTCAATTGGTGAAATAATTTTTAAAATCGGTCTAGTACTTTTTGAGCCAATTCGTTATAAACATACTTACATACAAATCTTTCCTCTTTACAATATTAGTATAGATTTCATTATTCTTCTTATATTGCCATCTCCTTTTAAAGTTTGTCGATCATCATTTAGGCTACTTTAATTTTGGATGCAGTGCTTCTGAACAATGACTTGGTACTTTGACTAAACCATTGTCTAAGATTCTTCAACCAAGACGTGCCTCCGCGGCCCGTCCAGGCCAGGCGAGCCGTTTCGTACCTACTCACCTCCAACATATTTAACAATTCTGTCACAGAACCGTTCCAGGCACGTTCTGTGCTGTGTTAACATGTACTGTAAGCCGTTACTGTCAATGAATCTTTATACTTATAAAGCAAAAAAAAATCACTCCAACTGCTCTATACTCCGTTACTTCAAGAAGATTGCAATTCAGTGGGAGAATTTCAAATCAATCAAATCAAATCAAAATACGTTTATTCAATTTAGATGCTTCTTAGAGCATGCTTATGAATGTCAACAACGTTTACAAAATTCACGAAAGAGCAGGACTACGCCATCCCTTCGCAAAACTACCAGGAGGCCTTGTTCTGAGAAGAACGGGCAAGAAACTCAGCAAGTTTTGCCCTCCCTTTACATTACAATTATTCAAAGGAAAATGTCATAAACCACAACGTCATTAAAGTTACATAAGTAAAAAAAATAACAATCTGTTCTGTGATTTACCACATTCACCATTACACACATATTCATAACACTTCATTCATTTCATATTTCACACATATTCATTTAACACTTCAATTTGGGATAGCTTTCGCATACCATTTCTTTATTTATACAGTCATTGGTTTTCCGTTTTAATATCATCTGAAATTTCCTAAAAGTACCTCTCATTCGAATTCTTCGCGAATGTAACAAAATAAAAACTACTTGTCCAGAGCTTATTTTCGGTAGTGGGCTGGTCAATTGAACTTAAGTTAATCATCTGATAAATCTATCTGATACCTAATCCGCTGTTTTGCTAGTAACTTTTATGTTTACCACGATAATCATATTTTTTAGAAAACATTAGTAGAGGTATTAATACCTGCAGCTGAGTTTCTTATCATCTGGCGTCGAGGCAGAATACGAAATTCCACCCGTATCACCTCGACGTCCGTTGTTCCTCAACAGAGCGTTTTTTAAGGCAGTTGTTGCCGCGCTACCACTATGCCTATGGAAGTATTTCCGTACCACTTCGACTCCTCAAAGAGAAGATCTTATCAATTCTTGAAAGGCCGGCAACGCACTCGCGAGCCCTCTGGCATTGAGAATGTCCATGGGTATCACTTAAGGTGAGCCTCCTGCCCGTTTGCCCCTGTTCCAGAAAAAATAAGAAAGATAGTTACATAAACTGTAGATATACATATATTGTAGATATAGCATTATGTATGATGTGATGTACTTTAATAAAAGAATAGGATGAGAGGATTTTTTTTGTGTATTAAATATTACACAAAGTAAAAAAAATCTTCGCTGTTTCAATCGGGAATGCTGTTCATTCATGTAACTAAATGAACAATCCCACTTAAACTGGGACTTAGATTATCTAATACCAGAATTGTGGTTACCCTACCTGAGGTTAGCGTATCATTTCGTGAGGGTAGAGTAATTTATAACATTCTAGGTTACACCTAGGTGAACAAACCCAATGCAATCATTTAATATTTTTATTTCGACTTTATTTCTTCACTTTAATATATGATATTACAATTGTTGCGAAGTTAGTTAAATGCAAGATATTAAATCATAAAAGATCTAGATGTTAGATTGGACTGTCCTTGAAATTTTTTGCTATCAAACCACTAAGACTGAATTGTTACTAAAAAGGCGCTACAACCTTTCAGGTCTAGGACAGATTTATGTACCTATGTGTTTTGTTATCATTTGTTTTTTTAATAGACAAGAAGATTCTATGCCTAAAACATAACGATTTATTATCGAAGGTTCGGTGAAGGTGTCTTCAGGAAGAGATACAGAACCTGACACCACTTTTGAATTGTTACTAATTAACAATATTACTGATTGTTAGACTGAGTTAATTTAATTAATTAACATGAACTCAGTAATATTATTAATTTTTCTTTCATTACGCACCTCAATAAAAAAAATTTAAATAAAAAATAAAAAATATCTAAAATTAAAATAAATCAGGGGCGCTACAACCTTTTTAGGTATGGGCCTCAGATTTCTGTATATGTTTCATGATAAGTAGGTGATCAGCCTCCTGCGCCTGGCACACGCCGTCGTTTGGGTCTAAGGCAAGCCGGTTTCCTCACGATGTTTTCCTTCACCGTTCGAGCGAATGTTAAAGCGCACATAGAAAGAAAGTTCATTGGTACACAGCCGGGATTGAACCTACTACCTCAGGGTTGAAAGTCGACCGCTAAGGCCAACACTGCTTTTCAAAAAAATACCTAAGGTGTACTATAAAGAGTAACACGTTAAAAACATAATCATTTCTTTAAATTCAGTTTACATACAACGCGATATATATTTTAAATTGTACTAAAATGTCCGACTTTTATTAATAAACACTTAAGAGATTACTCGTATATTATTTGTCCTACGCCAGTTATTACAAAGTGAAGTTAGAAGACACCTTGTGTCAGTTGGCAGTTATTCTATTTATTGCTTTCTATTCACGTCGTATACAAAATGACTATATTATTTTTAGGCTGTTTGGGAACTATTTGAATCAATTTTAGATCTCGTTTTTATTTTATTCACGAATATATTTTAAATCCTGGAAATAATGTTACTAGCTAGCATATTAATGGTAAATTGAAATCGGTTCAGCAATTTCATTATAAAAAAAAACGATCCTCTAAAATAATAGTATTTATAGACATTTTGCCTTAATTAATTTGTAGAAAAACATAGTTAGGAAACAAGATGGGAGTTGTTAGGATTTACGTTGGCTCTTGGTAGATAGTACCGGTGTTAGAGCTGGTGCTTGTCTCGCTCAATGAATAAGTATCGCAATACAGCGAGGAAATACTGCCAGCAATCATTGCCACAGTGAACTATTTAAATTTGTTTAAATTTTCTATTTATTCATTTTTAATTATTATTACTATATAAGTCAATAATATTGTATATACTGTATATTTGTGTGTTGGAAATAAATATCATGTAGTTAGGAAAGCAATCATCATCATCAATAGCTTGTGGGCCTCCTCAAGTACACTTTGCCATCGCAACCTATCCAGTGCTTCCCCGTCCAATTGCGAACCCCTATTGTTTCCAGGTCCTTGACAACACCATCCCACCAACGCCGCCTCGGTCTATCGGGTTTTGTCTTGCCACCGGGTTGTGAGTTCAGTAATGGTTTCTGTCATCCACCATTCGATGCATATGTCCCAACCACTTGAACCTGTTACACTTTATGAATTTGACGATGTTGGCGTCGTCGCAAACAGGACCTCTCGAATCTACCGCTCGAAAAGGAGAGAAATCTCGTATTTCTTGCTGAGGAGCTTTTCAGAACCATAAGTGAGCAACTGGTCGCAGCAGAGATTTGTACAGAACAAGCTTAGGAAAACAATATGTTAGAATATATTCGTCACGGTTATAAGGATTCACTTTGCCGTGAATACTTGGGACTATTTACTTTCATTATAAATTTGTTATATTTATTCGTATTTTATGGTATAACAGCCTTTTTAGAGCCTAAGTCCGTGCCTAACCGCCTAGTCTATTATAAAACATCCGACGTTATCTAACGAATAATGGCATTAGAAAATGAGGTAGCACCTTTTATTTAATACACATGCATAATTTAGATTCCGCCCGTAGCCATGATCTTGTTCTTGGCATTATTGTAATATTCAATAATTATATGTTGAAGTAAAAAAAAACGCAACTTTTTTTAGAACAGTGTTGGCCTAGTGGCTTCAGCGTGCGACTCTCATACCTGAAGTCGTAGGTTCGATCCCCGTCTCTACACTAATGGTTTTTCTTTTATGCATTTAACATTCGCTCGAACGAGGAACATATCGAGAGGAAACCGGCTTGCTTTAGGCTTAAAAATTCGACTTGTATCAGGTACAAGAGGCTGATCACCTACTTGCCTATTAGATTCATGAAACAGATATAGAAATACTCAGTATTGATTTCTCCGACCTAAGAAGGTTGCAGCGCCACTGATTTATTTATCTTATATTATTTAGAGGTCTCCGTTGCAATTTTAGTCCATTTTATTTCTAAGCTATTTGTATCGCGGGAACTTTTCGATGTATTTGTTGAACGAATAATACATTTTATTAGAAATAAGTTAGAATTGTTTCATAATAGCCAGCACCTGGAGTCATTGCAGGTGTATAGATTAGACGTAAATTACTTGCATCCTTCAAGGCATCTGTTTCCCGTGTGACATAAGCCTTAGATTAGAGTCCTAATTAGTAAATAATCGGTGTAATTGAATAAATAATACGTTCATTCTTACGTTTGGTTAACTTTGTGAGATTATTGTAGAAATCAAAAGGCCGGCAACGCACTTGCGAGCCCTTTGGCATTGAGAGTGTCAATGGGCGGCGGTATCACTTAACATCAGCTGAGCCTCCTGCCCGTTTGCCCCCCGTTCTATAAAAAATAAAAAATCAAGAAATGAGCGGACCAGTTCTTAAGTCAGACACTTGCGAGCCTTCCGGCAATGTAAGTGTCCATGGGCGGCGGTATCACTTAACATCAGGTGAGCCTACTGCCCGTTTGCCCGTAACATAAAAAAAATTTAACTGAGTTTGTCTTTTGTTTTATTGTGACACGTTTTATCTAAAAGTTATGTAATCGTTTCAGAAAAATTAGGCCGCGAATGTAGGGTTTTAGTGTTTAGATAGTAATTATAATAACACTTTTTTTGCATGAATATAGTACTCTACCACACATAATGGCGTGCAAATTTGTCTTAAAATAAATTTTACTCAGAAGTTATATATACATTCATTCATTAAAGTTAATTTTTATATTTTTTATCACATTATATAAATATATTATTACGTTATCAAATTAATATTAATTATAATGTTTCAAGCAATTAACCATTAATAGAATAATATTTTTCCCAAAAGTTTCCATTAAGTAGATTTTTAAAAACTTAGTGGAAAGAATCTTTTAATGTTTTTGGTAAATTATTATAAACCTTGATTACCATACAAAAGGAATATATTCATCTATTTATAGCTGGAGTTATATTATGTTGTCAAATTTGTTGTTTATAATAACGATATTTAAAATGTCGATATTTACAAAATGTCGATATGTAATGACGATATATTCACGTTTTTATTTGGTTTATATTAATGTAAATATTTGCCAAATAGGACAGCAGGATAATGGTGTATTTCCTCAACATATCGAGCGTCGATATTATTATCAAGGAAGTTAGAATAGTAGCAGTTAGTTATAGGTTTAATTGTCAATTATTTATTAGAAAACGTTCATAAATCGCTCAACCAATTCAATACACTGTAAACACTCGAAAGATATTCTTAGTATTTTTTGACGAATATTATAAATTGAGCAGTGTAAGCCTAGTGGCTTCGGCGACTCTTATCCCTGAGGTTGCAGGTTCGATCCCCGGCTGTGCATCAATGGACATTCTTTTGCGCAATTCGCTCAAACGGTGAAAACATCTTGAGGAAACCTTGTCTTAGACCCAATAGACGGCGCATCTCAGGCACAGGAGGCCGATCCAATTGCCTATTACATTGACATGAACATGAAACAGATACAGAAATCTGAGGCCCAGACCTAAAAAGTTTGTAGCTAAACTGATTTATTGAAGTTTAAATCACGCTAAAAACACACGGAGAGTATTTCAATTCTAACTAAAATGATCAGGCTTATTTGTCCACTAATTCTATTTTATTTGCTGGAAATAGTATCAAGAGCTCCGATTGTTTTGACGGTCGTCGGATTCACTTATTTTATTACATAGCAATTTTGAGTAACTCTTCATTCATTCGTCGTTTGCTATATTATGTACGTGTGTCAAAACTACCGAACGGATTTTAATACGATTTTAACCAATGAAGGTTTAGGTGTTCATTATTTATGTTAATTAACTAGAAATAATGTTTGACAGGTGAAAATCTTACCGAAATACGTGCGGGCATAATTGCTATTTAGTAAGTAAATTTATGTAAAAATAAAATCCAATGTTTTATTTAAATTAGATAACAATTGCAACGAAACAAGATCTATTAATACATTGCGCCAACTTGTGTAATAAAAAGTTCTAAATTATTTTAGATAAGTTTAATATAAGACTTTCTGCTATTCAATAAAAATATTAATAATATCGTAAACAAACTTTAGTTTATATTCCATTTAAATTTAACCGCACCCGATGTCGCGTGCTTGCGTGGGCTAAACAAATAAAGAAATAATATATATCTTAATATATATAAATTACGCGTCACGTTGTTTGTCCGCTATGGACTCCTAAACTACTTAAACGATTTCAATCAAATTTGCACACCGTGTGCAGTTTAATCTAACTTAAAAGATAGGATAGCTTATATCTTAACTTATACCCGCAATATTATTTTATTGCAAATTATTTGTTTATTATTTGACGGTCACAATTCACATTAGCTACATTTTAATGGCATAACCACCAAAAAAGCATGGTGGTCCCCATAGCTGGTGTTCTCCATCCGTTTCCCTTGAATAGCTTGCTTCTTTGTAATATAACAAAAACCTTAGCCACAGCAACGCTTGGCCGGTCTGCTAGTATAATATATATATTTTAACTTTGTAACAATAGAAAAGCTTGCTGTATTATAAATATAGATAGACAAAGTCGGTACTAAACTACTCTAAATTATTTAACAGGTATAGTTTTTATTAAAGAATAAATTATATTTTAAATCCCAAGATTTCAATTAAAGGATTATGACTCCTCAAATAACGCGAATTTCCATTTTTGCGTGCAAATATTTTACGGTTTCTAAGTACTTAATTTAATTAATGTTTGTTAGTTGAATAAATTTGCAAATATTATCGAGTGTAAGTTGTAAATTAATGTAAATTGTGGTAATTGTTTTATAAGGTCTGACGCCGTAATTGTATCTACGACGTTTTTACTGATATAAAAATAGCAAATTTATTCAAAAGAAAAAAAATCCTTTATATAATACAGTAATGAAGTTAGTTCTATATCAAAGCAACTAAACTAGTCTGATTGCTTTGTTTTAATATATATATTATGCCTCAATAATTAGTAATATAGAATTAATTTAATACAACATTAATTAAGTAACGTAAAAATAACATTCTTTGAATCTATGACTACAACCTTAAAAATATAATATACAATGCCTTCATAGAATATCGTAAACACAACTAAACAGAATTTTGGATACTTTAATCACACTTGGGTGTGTGTAAAACGTGTATAACATCTTGTGGAATATAAAAAAATTAAGAATTATCAATCTCTAAAATTAAAGCACCATTGTAATATTTTACAAAATAAAATAAAAATGATTGTCGAAACAAATACTGCGAATAGTCTTGAAAAAAATTCTGAACTCAGAGCAAATATTTTAAATTTTTAGCGGGAGGGTTGCTTACGCACACACAGACATCATGTTATACGACAGCGTCGGTAATGTAGTTTTGTAATAAGTACAACTACTCCCCGCTAGAGAGCGCAATATCAAACTTTATCTTTATTGCGCATGTTTTATATTAATAACCTGTGTCATATTTATTTGATATGATAATAAATAAAAATGTGTTTTTTATTATTTTATATCAATAAGCATAGTATAAAATATTTTTTAACGTAACGTTATTTCTATTCGACAATAGATGTCGCACTAAGTATCAATAAAACTTATTTGTATTTTTAAAGCTCTTAACATTTCTTATAGGATTTAAAACCAACACATGAGAATGGAAGATTAGAACTAGTTGGAATAATTTTATTAATTTTCATCAGGCTTTGAAAGAGATATTCAAATTTAGGATTACGTAGTTATGATTGGATAAATAATCAATAGAATTAAATAATTCTAGAAATGCTTTATATATAGGTAGGTAAACACCCACATACACAGCATTGATCATGACTGAGACATAAAAGAGGAATTAAACCTAGATAAGATAAGATAAACCATCGAAGTAGTAAAGAAGTTTTTTGGTATTCATTAGAAACGTGTCAAATTTGCATAGCAGAAAATAATTTCAAAAAATTATGTATAAAATGTCTTTCATAAATAAGCAATTATAAGTCATTACCAAAAGTACACATATTTAAAAAAAACAGCGTTTATTCGAGTACTTTAATTAAAAGTTTATATTATTATAATATTTAATACTTCCGACGGAGTGAAATGGAAATCCTACTCCACATTCTTCCTTTCATTTTTTAGCTTCGCTACGTATACGTATAAGTTAACAAATATTAACCAACATCAATAAACCCGTCTAATATGAAAATGCCTAAAACACCCCTTTTAGCCCCACGTTTTTTATTCTCTATCTCTGTCTCACAGTTAAGCCCCACCCTAGTTGCGCAAGAGTGTTAAAAAAATTAACGGTCATGAACATACCATAGAACAGTTATTTTATTGGAGCATTGAAGCTTTAATTTCTTAGTATAAGCTTGGTTGTGTCTGTGCAATTGTGTTTTAGTTATATGATATACTTAATAATTAGGAGTATTTTTTTAATGTAAGGGGGTAATAGGCAAGATTATTTATTCATTTAGGTGCAAGTTGTATACTTATGCAAGTCAAATTTACGCCATCCATTTATTAGTTTACCAAAAGACCTTGTTCTGAGAAGATCGGGCAAGAAACTCAGCGTGTTCGTTCCTCCCTTTACATTATTAATTTTTATTACCATCCCAAATGCCAGCTTCTTCCTTTTGACCAAATTCAGCGAAGGGCTAGACGAATTGTCGATCTTTGCGTATTCTACAAAGTGATCCTTTTTCGTTTCAACACCGTACGAGCCGTATCAATTCAAAAATTTATCAGCATCACCTCAACAGCTTTTTTTTTCGAACTAGCGAGCTGTCCAATATACTTCCGGTGAGGTTCTTCCTTGAGAGGTACGACCTCCAACTGCTTAAAATAAGAGTGTAAGGCAGGGGGCCTTTGTGGGAGTGATATAAAAAAAATATACACTCACATTCCCACGGGGCTCGCCAGTCCATTGTCGTTTTATTAGTAGTAGTTAATATAACGTATTGTTTCTACTATGGTTATGGTGCCCAAATGCCAGTTAATTACGTATATGTATGTAACATAGTAGGATCGACTTCCAAACAGCAATATGATAAAGATTTATTGCATATTACTTTGAGTTTGCCTACCCCAGAAATTGTTCGTAGCATAGAATCACTTCCGTATCTTCAACTCGTCTAGGTGAATTTATTTTGACGGGCTTACGTATGTAGGACCAACTACAGCTTGTACTTCTACGGCAATTACTAAGAAATTAATTCCGACTAAGAATATACAACCTCTTGACCTTAGCCACTGGGGATTCAGTCAGACTGCAAGGAATAAACTTCCACAACAGCCCTGTGATTCTGTAACTCACTTCACGAACTCACACAGCGGTTTTCGCATCGGCGGTCTCTCTCAAATCAGTCGTGAAGCAGTCATTTTATGATTTGGCATTCTGATAAACAATAAAGTACAAGCTCCCACCTTTTCAGAATGCCAAATCATAAAATGACTGCTTCACGACTGATTTGAGAGAGACCGCCGATGCAAAAACCGCTGTGTGAGTTCGTGAAGTGAGTTACAGAATCGCAGGGCTGTTCATCAACGTGGCAATCTCTCGCTGACATTAGTGAAAGCACAGACAAGTTGTATATAATAAATTTAAATTAAATATCCTTAAAGCTTTTATACAATCTACTCCCCCTTACTTAGTGTTCAGGAACTTTTTATTCATATTAATATAAATAATATAATAAAATTAATACAAATGTATTTCGCGTCATGCGAGATACATAGCAAATATTATTATTATAATATATATTACCGGCGCAATTAATTAAGTTTTATTCAGTAACTGTGTAAGACTTCAACAATACCTACACAGCGGCCATAATTAATATTCTAATTATCCATTCATTTCAATACATTCGCTCTTTATATTAACCCAGAGCCGTGAAGATCTTAATCAGTGTCCGTTTGTTCCATCGTAATTGTTTATTTTAATTGTAAACATGCTTTATATAAGGTTGGTATATACATTTACATATACGATAATTAACTATTTTGATGAGTGGATTGAAATACAGTCAAATCTGTTATAACGACATCGAAGGGACTGGTCGTAAAAACCGATAGTCGTAACAGCCGATGAAGTTGTTATTAAGTACCTAATACAATAGATTATAGAATTCAGCCGGGACCTTTGATTTTGGTCAATATTTTTGGTCAATGGTTATAACCGGTATGTTGTTCTAAACTATGTCGTCGTAAACGGTTTAACTGTATACGTCCGTCCGTCCTTCCACAAGAAAGCGTTTCTTAAGGCAGCTTTTGCCGCGCACTACACTATGTGAGACCTGCCCACTCCAGTATTTCCGAACCAATTCCACATAGAGTTGTTTAAGAAAAGAGCCAATTCTTAAACGGCCGTCAACGCACTTGCGAACCTTCTGGCAATGTGAGTGTCCGTGAGCGGCGGTATCACTTAACATCAGATGAGCCTCCTGCCTTTGCCTCTTCTTTCAAAAAAAATAGACAAGTAGGAGATGTCGATTTTTAAAGTCGAACCCTGGTCCACAGGATTGAAAGTTACAAGATGAAACCACTATGCGATTACATAAATCAATTTTAATTATAGCATTGTTATATATCTATTACCTAATCCGCTATTTTACTATTATTATTATAATCAATAATAATTTTGGAAGCGTAATATTTTTATTATTTTTAATTTTTTGTAACATGTTTACTTTAATTGTCATGTATTTTAGAAAACATATACTGTAGATATAGCATTATATATGATATGGTGAACTTTAATGAATAAATAAAATAAATATATTTTTTTTACGAATAAATGTATAAATATATTATTATTCCATATATGGCGAACTTTATATAGAAATATAGCTTTATATAGAAAAGGTTAATTAAAGCATTTAGTTCAATTTTCATGGGTATGTATGTTCGATGCGCTAACTGTAAAATTAAGAGTCGAGTCTTAGCTAACTAAGTCTAGTTTTTAATTTCTACATAGTTGAGGGCACACACAGAACGCATTTAAATAGGTCCTGTCCTAAAGGTTCCACTTAAAATTCGAATGCAGACTTTATGATCGAAATTTTACATCCCCCACATAAAATCGTACGTGTTCGATTTACGAATTTCCCAAATTTCATGCGGAATACGGAATTTGCGTTCATTCAACCCTCAACTGCCAAGTCAAATAAAGACGAACTTACACACAACATGACATCAGATCATAAGAAGTCATTAGGCATTCGAGTGTGCGAACCCTTATTCATATTCTACGCTAGCATTGCTAAGCGATTTCAAGCCTTTTCCCTTAAACATAAGTACGAGATTACATCACAAACGCCTTGAACAATTGCCTGCGTGCGACGGAACGACGCGTCCAATTCGCAACTTAGTTCGGAACACGCGAAGTTTGAATTTGGAACGCGCGGTGTACAGTCAACAAAATACGCGAAAAAAGCGGGCACCTTTTTGCGTCCCTCGTCCCCTTAGGGGGTGGGGTGAAGAAAAATCCGCGTGGGGTGGGTACCGTGTAGTAGTTTTTCGTTGGAATCACGCGTTCGCGACACGCTCAGTATTGATTTTCTGGCACATGCTTGCGTTCAGGTGTACGAGTTTTAAGGCTTGTTATGTATAATGCTGTGTTTAATCAAAATTTAACGATGCATTTGCGGAGAAAGAATCTGTGTACTGTACATCAGTATTGTTTTTAAAATACATATTGCTTTAAGAAATTGTATTGATTATCTAAATTCAAAGATGCATAGCTTGAAGGATCGTCTAATAATAACTTGATTTCTTTCTTGATTATGGTAAAAATGATATGGTGGTACAATCTAATCTTCGCATATTCTGCCACATATAACGTGCAAATTTGTCTCAAAAGGCTGAATTTTACATAGTAGTTACATATTACGTTATCAAATTAATATTAATTATAATGTTTCACTCAAATAATCATTAATAGCTATATATTTTCGACTATTCTACTTGTATATTAAGTCGATTTTTAAAAACTCTAGCTTGAATGTTTATGTCTTACTAGGTTGCGATATATTCTAGAATCTAGATAAACTCTGTGTGTTCCAGGTCAAAGTCGCTACTTTGACTTGACTAGAATGATTGTGATTAAGTATGGGCATCTAATTTTATTCTAACATAGCACTGCCTGAATTAATAAAATAATGTACGAATACTTTACAGTATTATTTTTTTTTTCCATATTTACGTGAACCAAACCAATAATATATATTTTATGTTTATTTATGTATTTATTTCCCTACATAATTAACATGTCTAGGTACACTGCCACAGGGACCAAATTTTTTAAATTTGTTTTGATTTCCTTTTTAATTATTTTTACTATTACTTTGTAGGTTAAGAAAATTGTAAATAAAATTATGTGTCATTATTATGTCTTAGTTATTACGAATACGATAGAACTACTAAAAAAGAACAGAAGAGTATGAGAGCTCGCGTCAGTGAGAATGTTATAGATATTAGAACAGGGGCAAACGGGCAGGTGGCTCACCTGATGTTAAGTGATACCACCGCCCATGGACACTCAATGCCAGAATTCGCGAGTGCGTTGCCGGCCTTATAAGAATACGCTCTTTTCTTGAAGGACCCTAAGTCGAATTGGTTCGGAAATACTTCAGTGGGCAGCTAGTTTCACATAGTGCGAACTATCTGTACGTAACTCGACTCGAATCTTACCCTAACGAAGCGAAATTCGTTATAGATCCGGCGTTTTAATCGCGCGTTAAAACCCACTGCCGTTATGCAAATTAGGCAAAGGTGACAAAGATTAGCATCTTATTATGATTTGTGTATTCGTTCCGAACACTCCTTGTTTGAACACGATTTGTTACGGACCGGTGTAACTTTAAGTTTAATGATTTATTGATATCAAAAGTGTTTATATTATTAAACTTTTTTTTATGAATTTTTAAGTATAGGGTTTTAGGTTTTTCTAAAAAAAATCAGTGGCGCTATAACCTGTTTAGGTCTGGGCACAAATTGCTTTATCTGTTTCACGATAATTGTCAATTTAATAAGCAAATAGCTGATCAGCCTCATGTGCCTGATAAGCTTTCGTTTGGGTCTAAGACAAGCCAGTTTCCTCACGATGTTTTCCTTTAACTTTCAAGCGAATGTTAAATGCGCTAAACAAAGTCCAATGGTGCACAGTCGTGGATCGAACCTACGACCTCAGGGATGAGAGTCGCACACTGAAGCCACTAGGACAACGCTGCTCTTTTAGATTTTTCTACTTTAACTTATATATTGTAAATTGTAATATATGTCATGATTACGAGAGATTCAGAAAGATTTAAAAAATTCATGGTGACTGGCAGAGTGGAGGGCACCAGACCTCGAGGCCGAACCATTACTCACTGAACCGATCAAGTATAGGCCCAGGCGCAGATACGATATGGAAGATCAACTAAATCATAATATGCAATCAATAAAATAAAATATTGTTTATCTTATCATAAATTCATTTTGATATTTAAAAAACTATTAAATGTAATAAATAAATATTAAAACAAATGAACATCGAACTCCTACATAATGCATAAGCCATATTTTATTAAAGTCTACTTCTATTAATTTAAAAAAAATAATCATAAAAATACAAAATTTAGACAAATTTAAAAAGTTTGGTCCCTGTGGCAGTGTACGCTTAACGCTGGCAGCATTTCCTTGCTATATTGCGATTTATTCGAGATTGAGCAAGAAAAGCACCAGCTCTGGGGTCACCTGTACTATCTACAAGGCGCCAACTTAAAAAAAATGTGATTAATTTTCAAAAACACAAAATGCAAATTAAAACACGGTACACGTTTTACGAGGTGTCTATGCATATAATTTTCTACGGTTATTAATTTATGCATACCCCTATTTCAAGGTGATAAGGTCCATTTTCGTGTTAATTATTGTAAAAGAGTTAGGGACAAAAAATTGCATTGTTTAAGATACAGCGATTTTGTTTTCGATTTAAATAATTTATACATTTCAATGAGAACCGGTACTTATGAATACAATAAAATATGCGTTTATGACGACTGCATTTTGTCTATTAATATATGCAAATGCAATTTTTTCACGGCTACACTAAAAAACTAAAATAGCGCCGGATCGGTAGTTCTTACCATTGTTCGATAACTATAAAAGAAATAGTGGCACTACAACCTTGTTTAGGCCTGGGTCTCAGATTTCTATGATCATTTGTCAATCTAATAGGCAAGTGAATAGCCTCCTGTGTCTAAGGCAAGCCGGTTTCCTTACGATGTTTTCCTTCAAAGTTCGAGTCATAGTCAAATGATGCACAGCCGTGGATCTGGTCGACTTCAGAGATGAGAGGCGCGCGCTGTTGCCACTAGGCCAACACTGTTTGTTCACTGTTCTATAACTTTAATGCTTTTTAAAAATAAAAATCTGAATATCACATAAAAAAAAGGTGCGTGTACTTATGTACGCGCGTAAGAAATTATACTTCTTTGGCTTTCTTTATTTTTTTTAATATTAAATAATTAATAATAAATATTTAGCGTTAATAATTAAACAATATATTTAATATTTATTATATTATTCAATTATTAATTAATATTAATAATTATTATTATTATATTATATTATTAATTCAATTTAATAACTAGGTATGTTTCATAACCTTTTAACTAAGTATAAATAGGTCTTTGTGAAAAAGCATTGCTAAATTTCTTTGAAAAAATTATTAAAACTGCTTTATTTGTTTTAAAGGTACTACTACAAGTAGATTGTCTTATTCCCATCTCGCTCGCGCACGCTCGGCGCCCATACTGAATTTTGTGTCACGGTGCGCGCGCATCCTAAAGTTTCACTCTCATAAATTTTTCATAACGCGCCTAAAGAAGTATAACTTCAAAAATCATAGCTTGTAACTTATACTGTATAGCATTATATAATGTGGTGAACTTTAATAAATAAATAAAGCGGCCACAGAGCAGGCAGAAAATAACGGCTCAAGTATAAGAGTCTTTCCTCCAATTTCGATTTTGTTCCCTTTGGAGTTGTACTCTGCACAGGCGCTAATTAAAGATTTAATTTGGCGCCTGGTAGATAGTACCGGTGACCCCAGAGCTGGTTCTTTCCTCGCTCAATAAATAAGTATCGCAGTACAGCGAGGAAATGCTGCCAGCGTAAAAGGTACACTGCCACAGGGACCAAACTTTTTAAATTTGTTATGATTTTCTATTTATAAATTTTTAATTATGATTACTATGTAGGTTAAGATTTTAAATATTATATATATAATTGTTATGATTACTAATAAACAAATGATAATGAAATAAACAAAATATAAAAGAAGTTTCTTTAAAATAGATAAAATTTGACTTAAAAGGACAATTTAAACCTATTCTGCATTTCAGATCCATAAATAAACTTTAAACAGACGAAGACAGCTATATATCACTTACTCACGATAGATTAAACAGAATTACTTTGGCTCGCTAGTAAGAATTTATTCCTAGTTTAGGAAGACATTTCTGTATCTTTTTACTAACGGATACGCTATTACGTTTCGTTAAGTTAGTGTTTTGTTTTAAAAGCTTGAAGCTGGATTTGAAATATTGATACACCTTTTAGTTCTTATCCTAAATAAAATACATCAGTGGCGACACAAAATTTTTAGGTTTGTGCCTTAGTATCTTTTTCATGATCATTTGTCCAATAGGTGATAAGCCTCCTGTGCCTGACACACGCCGTCGTTTTGGGTCTAAGGCAAGCCGGGTTCTTCAAGATGTTTTCCTTCACCGTTCCAGCAAGTGTTAAATGCGTCCATAGAAAGAAAGTCCATTGGTGCACTGCCTGAGATCGAACCTACAACCTCTAGGATGAGAATCGCACCATGAAGCTATTTGGCCAACACCGCTCTAGCAAAATATGTTTATAATGTTTTATAATATTATTATTTTTCCTTGCTACTGTTGCCGGGTTCCTGTACCAAATATTTGTTTTTTGAAGCAAGACAATGTATAGAATAAAAATTAATTTACATAATAATGATTTTGAAGGCAATAAAACGATAAATATAATTGCTACCCGTGGCGAGAAATCAAAAATCTATAATTTATTCAAACCTATTTTTATTAACTGGCAACGTTATATTTGTTATTGTTATTCTAATATTGGTAATTAATCTTGTATTTTTAAGTGATCACCCACTTCACTAAATTAAAATTATGTACGAATAATAATATTAATATTTAGTTATTAACTTGGTAATAATAATTTTTTAACCAGAATCTTTAGTATTAGGTTATTAAGTAATTCATGAATTTGAGTGATATATTTCTTAATTTTGGTTATAAAAGTGTTTTTTATACATATACATTGAACTATAGTTCAAATAAAATTTATACTAAGCTTACCTACATGTTGCGTGTTAAAGTCAACTAAACGAAAAATAAGACTCTATAAACTTCGTGAGAATATCCTTCGAAAAACATTCATCACCCATCACAAAAGCGTAGATAATATATACAAGATATTTGACAGGCGAACTAAAATATTTGATCTCATTACCTACAGAGATATTCTATAATCGATGCATTGTAATTTCGTGCGAAAAGTCATTCCATTTTCAAATACCCTAAGACGTTCTAAAAATGACATAGACATGCAAAATAGATGCGTTCGATATTCAAATGAGCACCCATTTTGTAGCGGATGCGGAAGAGCAATTTTGACACTTGGAAGAATAACCCTTTTTCTTTATTCAAATCGTTTGAATTGCGAAGATAATATGAGTGGAATAGAAGCATAGATAAAAGAGATTTTTTCTTAATAACTCCTTAATGTATTCATGGATTTCGTGAGAATGTTTTGTTCGTGAGAATCTTTGTGATATCTAATCGATAGGGTCGGGTTGTGGAAAGCTGTGTCAACAATCCTAGTTATATGCTAATTTTGTTCTTTGATGGACTTTTTGAACCTGCTATGACGTAAATTCTAGACGAAGGTTAAACCATAGACATTACGACCAACTTACTATTCCAAATTCAAAAATATTACCTTGTGTATGAAAATAATTTTATTAATTTTATTTTATGGATAACCATAGATAACTATCAAATGTCTTGATTTACTGTAACTGACAGATCTTGGAGACTGCTAAAGAAGAAAATCAAGAGATTCATTCCCTATGTTCCCAATGATTTTTATTATAATATACCTACATATTATAAAAGCAGCAGTGTTGGCCTAGTAGCTTAAGTGTGCAACTCTCATCCCTGAGGTCATAGGTTGGATCCCCGGCTGTGTACGGTAACCCGGCATGATTTAGACCCAAAAAGTCGAAGGCGTGTGTCAATCACAGCAGGCTGATCACCTACTTGCCCATTAGATTGACAGATGATAATGAAACAGATACAGAAATCTGAGGTCCAGACCTAAAAGTTGAGGCGCCGCTGATTTATTTTATTTTACATATTTTCAAAATAAAAAAAAATTGTATCGTAGTTCTATTGCATAGACTAATTATTATTAATGTAATTTCAAACGTCTTCAACCCTTCCGTGCCTATTCATATTTAAATGTCCCCAAGCAGGTGTGTCATTGAAAGAGTTTCCGTTCTAGCCAGTGTATTTTCTTTAAGAATATAAACTTTACTAATTATAAATTAAAAAAATCTCTTTAAGAGTTGCTTGGTTTCAGTTTTTTTGTATACGCAAGCCTTGAATGCCTCGAATTTTGGTTCAATATAGGAGCATGTGTACAATGCCCAAACAGGATTTGAACACACGACCTCAGAGTTGTAAATCGCATCACATGAAAAACACTCATACTTATATACCAAGTGTCTTATGTTAAAGATAAAACTGTTAAAATTTATTTTTAAAGGCCGGCAACGCACTCGAGAGCCCTTTAGCATTGAGAGTGTCTATTAACATCATGTGAATTCTGCCAAAAAACGGCCTGTCTATAAAAAAACACAAAAATCTGGTTTGGAATTTTAAAATTGGAACCCCACTAATAAGAGTTTTTGGTTCAGAAAAACTCTTACAATTTAAATACGTTATAATCTTTGTTTGCCGGTTCATTGTGCTTAAAATAATAACACACCTGGGTCAGAGAGACCGGTCGTGATTTCGTCACATCCGCACCTAATTTGCATGCAAAGGGTTAATTCTTCGCGATTATTTAAACTCACGCATATTTTTAATTATTCAAGGGGCAACACAATGTATTCTATTTTTAAATGCAAAATTGGCGCGAATCCTTTTTGACATATTCACAGTCTGTGATTGAGTTTTGTTGAGTGTGCATCTTTGTTAAGTGCAAGGTAGGTTTAGCTGTGGATATGACGTAGTCGAATTTTAAATTTGGAATAATAACTAAAACTGTACTGTGACATTCCTTTATAGTATATACTGTTGTGTTCTGTGCTTACATAGACATAGATTAGATCTTAGCCTAATAACACTGTTTTACCTGATTAAAAATGCAGATAAGTGAGTGAACTTTGTACTGTTTTAAATATAGTACTCATGTCTCTTTTCATCTCAGCGTAAACTTAATTTGACAAAAAGAGACAAAAGATTACTTGTAAAGTGTGTGACCTGATTTAGTTTTTGTAAAAAGCCAATTTTTTAATACGCCTTCGAAACGTGGCAGCGTTTTACAATAAATTGAAACGAATGAGTTTACTACAGAGCATATAAACTCTTTGCTACACAAAAAAAGTAAATACTTACTTCGAATCAGTTCAAATTTAATCAAATTTCGAATCCAAGTCAAGTAGGAGTAGTGACGTAGCAATGCATCACCGATAATGATTGGATTTGCCCCGCCTACGTCATCAATCACTGAAAACGAGTGATGCTACCACCCGTGGTAACACGGCCAGTGAAACACGACCCCGGCTTTCCTATACTCGGTGCATGGTTAAAGCGAAAAGTATGACAATTTTCGCAAGAGGTAGCTCTTGTAGCCTGGTTGCTTTATACGCCGGGGAGGTAGGATATTTTCCATTGTGTCTTGTTAGGCCCCTAATGTCTTGGATGGTTGGATGTAAGTAAATTATGTTTTTAGAACGTGCGGGGTAAAGTTTTACGTATTTTTTTGTTTTATGGTTCGTGTGAAATAAACATTATTGTGGAAAGTTTGCGTGAAAATGGCGAAAATTGTCAATGTTACATATTTTATGGTATCACATGAAAAGTACCATGAAAATATCAAGCTTGACACGCCCTTTTAATTTTCTACATAATCTGCTAAGCTGTTAATAGTGAACTTAAGGTATAATAAAAACGGTTAATATTTAAATACCCGTAAATTATAGAATAATAATAATAATAGAATATTAAATGTTTCTATGTTTAGAAGTCTTCAGTTAGATACCCAGCTACATACAACTGTTTCGGACACACTATACAACTGGATTTTCTATGAACCTATATTCACAGTTTCCCTTTCTAAAATCTTCAAAGTAAATTCTCGTTTGATATTTGAACCACGTACTAATAGAAAAATTGCATATCAAAGTCAATTATCCTTATATAACTACATATTATAAGACAAACTAACACCGCGATTATGTCAGTATGTTAAAATCCACGGCACGAATTTTTATGCGGCTCTTACCAATAGCTGATAGAAAATGAGAAAGAGGTTTATTCATGGTTTTGGTTAGGCTAAGGAAGTAATTCGATATATTTATAACATGTTCAATTTACTAAAAATAAATCAGTGGCACTACCTTTTTAGATCTGGACCTCAAATCTGTATCTGTTTCATGATGATTTGTCAATATTATGGAAAAATATTAGGCAAGTAGGTGATCAGCCTCCTGTGCCTGACACACGCCGTCGACTTTTTGGGTCTAAGGTAAGCAGGTTTCCTCACGATGTTTTCCTTCACTGTTGATGCGAATGTTAAATGCGCAAGCGAAAGCCCATTGGTGCTCAGCCGGGGATCGAACCTACGTCTTCAGGGATGACGCACTGAAGCCACTAGGCCAACACTGCTCTGTTTATTTAACTAGCAGGTAAAAATATTATCGTATTCGGTCCAAGATCAAAGTGAAAATACAATTTTACATTTGTTATCGTAAATATTACAGTAACGAACCCAAGGAGGGGGGTTCTGTGTGAGTTCCCACAAATCTCCTCCGAGTAATATCTTTGAGAAAAATAAATTCGTAAACCGGTGAGCACCTGACGTATATTTATGTATGGACATAAGGCTGTGATATAATGTTTGGACTTTTAAAAAAATATATAGATTCGTTTTTTATTCGCTCTTTATATATTTTAGAAATAAATAAAACCTATAGCGTGCATATCCCTCAGGTTGTAGGTTCGATTCCCAGCTGTGCAGCAAGGAACTTTCTGTCTATGTGCATTTAGTACTTGCTCGTACGTAGAAGGAAAACATCGTGAGATTGCCTTAGACCCAAAAGTCGACGGCATGTGTCAGGCACAGAAGGCTGATCACTTTCTTTTATCAGAAAACTAAATCTAAAAAAAAAAAAAAACTAAAAGGTTGTGTCACGGATATAAGGGATACTATAGTAATATATTGGTAAAACAATTTTTGAGTTTGTACGTTACAGATACAAACATTTCCCTTTATAATATAATATATACCATATAATATATTTCTCTTTTAACGTAGTCAACGTTAAAAGAGAAATATAATAGTCATTAAAAATGTAATAAAAAGTTTACTGAATGGTACATTGAGGTATTTACACAATTTATATATATTGTATATTATGTTCTTGGGCGTGATCGGCTATATAAATAAATATAAAATCGTGATATGTTCTATTACGTTAATCGATACTTAATACTCCTAGTTTTTTCATACAAATTAATAAACTAATACATAATAAATGTACACACATTGTATATGTGTTATAAGAATGCTTGATAGTCGATGATCGGGGTACATCGAAGCGGGCGTGGTCTGAAAAGTATTTTAGATTATAGATTTCGCGTGAACTACTGATGTATGTTAAAATCTTTATACGTTCTATTACGTAAATCGATACTTTATACTTCTAGTTTCCAATATTAGCAAAGTAATACAAATTCTAAATAAGACAAAATCTTGAACGATAAAAAACAATATAACGCAGCCTTACTTCGTTTCGCTAAGATCCCTATTTCCATACATATGAGGTAGACGAGATGAAACCATGCCCAAACGAACCCCACAGAGCTTGTACTTGGATATTTTTGTTTTTTCCGCTTTTGTCTTATCTACCCTTTGTTGGGAGTTAGGTATTTTTAGTTTAGGCTTTGTAGGCTTTAGGCCAAGGCCTATGGAGTCAAGACTTACCGCTAAGTATGTCTCTCGTATTTAGAAAACTATTGAATATGATATATGGAAGATATGCGAAATGTAAGACTTAATAGCATTAATAGCAAATACTTAGTAATACGCGGACTTGAGTGTAAGACCGGCATTTGTTTTATATCTTTAAAGCTATTTATATAGTAACCATGGTAACCATTTAATAAGGCCAATACTTGGGCTCTACCGTTATGTTAATATTCTTTAAAAGTCAACACTTAGTGCAAAAGGAAATTAATATAAAAAGAAATATGAATAACATTTTTACGAACACACACGTGACAGGTAAAAATAACGTCTTTACTTAACCACGGCTATTTACATATATAATATTCAAATATAAACATACAATTTTTCATTCTAAGATGCGGCCCCCGTTCGGAAGAACGCCTCCTCCAATTTTTTGCATCGTACTTTATTTAGTTCGTAACAGGTTAAATACATAATTACATATGATTATTTGCGTGAGACACTGTAGTTGATATAAATTTAATAACGTATGATACAAATAATATAAGAACTGACCAATTCATATGACTTATAACGTTAAATGTAAAATTCCTTTAAAGACAAATTTTGCACCACCTTGCACATTTTTGTACCATATTCTTGCAATAAATTATTATTATTATTATATGTAATGTAATTCTTTAACTAAAATTTAAAATCAATTAAATATCCCTGTGACCGTAGATACTCTACTCTTTATTCAGCAAAAATTATTTAAATTAATAAGACGTGATGAATCTGAAGCTTACAGCTTGTAAATTTACAATATTTACAATTTTACATACCTACATAGTAATAATAAAAATTTATAAAAAGAAAATTAAAGCAACCTTTAACGCTGGCAGCATTTCCTCGCTGTATTGCTATACGGAGGCACCAGCTGAGGGTCACCGGTATCTACTAGGCGCAACACAACACGCACATACAACCAAATTGTATTGACAAATTTAATACAACTAAGTTGTATTAACAAATTTAATACAACTTAAATCTTCAATAAGCGCCTCTGCACTTGAACCCCACGGCCCAAGAGTCTCTACTCAAAAGGGATCAAAATCAATTATTCTTAATTATTATTATTTATTGTACCAATAGATGATTATAATGTTTATAAAATTAGTTTGCTAAAATAGAATAATTTTAAAGTTTCCCTATAACACTCGTATAAATAATACAAGCTTTTAGGTTTCAGCCTCAGATTTCTGAATACGTTATGTGTATATTGGTAGGTCTAAGTACCTACTATTCGGTGGAAACTTGAATAACGTTAATTTTAATTATTCAAAGTAATTTTCGTAACGCTATTTACTCATTATTATTATGCTTTTGTGTATTTTATAAACTATTTTAAACCACTCCACTAAAACCAAATTAGTTGCTCGATACACATCTAAGCTGTCACAATTTTACGACCACGTTTAATTTATCGGTGGTTAGGAATAACCATTTTTAACTATTTTGGTGACTTTAGATTTCTATCTACAATTGATTGTAACCCAAACGTGTGAAATGTATAACTATAATATGTTTTATTTATTCCAAAAATAGAAAATTGTGGAATAGCTTGGAGGAGGTTTTTACTCGTGGGAGGTTCTTATAAATATAATATAATTTAATTACTTACGTTAATGTCTTGTCTCGTATATGTTTGTATTTTTATGGAATTAAATATAGCTTAGTAATTACTATTTTATTTAAATTTGAATAGTACAAAAATAACTTTAAATGATTACTATATATAAAAAATATTTAATGATTCAAAGGTTCATTCAAACAATTGCAAACAAGAAAAATTCATTTAAATTATTCTAATTAACATTTCGAAGTTATAACTTACAATTAAAATTCTGGTGTAAATGAACTGAAAATCTAAAAATAAACACCGACTCAAACAAGTTTAATAAGTAATTTTATGTAAGTAAGTTCTACTATTTTTGGAAGCAAAAGCGTTACAGATTAAAAAACCTGTCGAATCCATAATCGATATTTGAATTTCGAACAGCGTGCGTATTTGACTATTTTGAATTATTCAAATTAATGGTGGCTGATCGGAAGGAGGTCATAAAATAAGTTCATTCAAAATTAACGGACTATCACTGACGCGAGTTAATTGCTTATAAAGTATCATTAAAAACGCGTTAATGGTAGTTGTAAAAATAAATGTTATTGATACCATAAATTCGGTTCATACAGTTACAGATAGTATCGTTTTAATAGAGCAGTGTGGTTTAATAATCGATATTAAGCTATTTTTTGTAATACTAACTAGCTAACCTTGAGGTGGACCGTTCGAATCCCCAGCAACAGATATTTCGTTTTATAAGAAATTATTAATAATACATAATATAATTAAAATAAAATTTCTTGCAAATTAAAAGTAAAGTTAAACCTTTATAATTAAAAAAAAAATTGATTTTAAGTAATTTTAATTTCTAATTAGTTTGCATAAAAACATGTATGTGACACACACATGTTTAGAGCCACAAATCGACGTTTGCACTCTGACAGTGTTTTATAATAATTATTGTTGTTTCACCGGGAATAGAACTCACGACATTCGACTTGAAATAACCAGTATTTCGTGACTATGTTTTATTTAATAATTACAGCTTAATTGTATTTACATATCAACAAAAAGATTAATTGTGAGAAATTATCGCATATTTTACTCGCTTATAAATTAATGGTCGCGTGACAATACTAAGGAGAAAATATGTTTATACAAAAATAGCTGGATATTTAAAAATATTTTAGAGAATATATATCTTGGAGTAGTTTAGCTTACCAATTATAAAATTGGTCTAGCCAGTTTATTTATTACAAAAAAAAATCCTCTTTATAATAGTAGTATAACTGGTTGAGAATTTTATCATATAAATAAATATGTGTATCTTCTTATAGTGCCATCTACTTGCGAAGGTTGGCGATCATCATGGCTAGTTTAATTTTGGATGCCGCGTTTCTAAACAATGACTTGGTGCTTTGACCAAACTATTGTCTGAGGGTTTTCTTCCAAGACGAGCGTCTGCGGCCAGGTCTTCTACCTGCCACTTTGCCTTGTATGATTAGTTGAAGAAGCTCGTATTTTTAGTGTTACGAAATACTCAAGTTTCCTTTTCTTAACCGCCCTACTTCTTTGTTCTTCTACATTCTGTATAGCACGATTGTATTTCGTATGCGGTCAGTTCAAGATATTTTTAATATATTTAAATGTATATTAAAGCTTACTCTAAAGCTGAATAAATCATTATACACTGTTGCACATACAAGGCAAGTCAATACAGGTTTTTTTGGGTTATTTTCTGGTAGAATCGTAGTTATTCTTGCCGCATTTAATATAACTTTTGAAGGATGATATGAATGGATTTTGGGAGGTATTTTTTGATAATTAATTCGTGTTACTGTTTTGTTATATTTTCTGTGGTGGACAATGATAGGGACTTATGATAATTTGTTAAGGGTGTTATTATTAAATGGCTATTATTATTAATTGTTATTTAATGGCTCCCGAATGTCAAACTCACTTATACGGGTAGTGATATCTCCGAATCTTTTCTTTTATATAACTTGATTTTCGGTGGACTTATTACGAAAAGCTTGCAGAAACAAATACGGATTAGATATCAGATAGGCACTTAAGATTGTTTTTTTTTAAATTAAGTACAACTTTAACTAAGTCTTTGAAGATTTACACTTTGTTATGCTATGTAATTTAGAGCTTTAAACTAAGTGTTTTAGGGTTAATTTTTTTACGGTTTGCCATATCTTAAAATACGGTAACATTTATAATTTACTTTGGTATAGGTTATACCAATGTATATGTCTACTATTTATCAACATTTTTAGATAATTATATCGTTATACATATTCTGAAGTAGTCGTTAAGCAATGTCGGGGCTATTCATACAGAAGGCAGCCCTAATATGTACCACTTCACCATACCCCTACGCGATTCGCGACCATGTTTTTTTCTATAATTTTTTGTTTGTCACCCCTCCCTTTCTAACATATGTGTTCGCCTATCCCCGTCTCTGTTTTTATAAATGTGGGGTGGTATACAAAATATGATACGTTTTGGGGCTTAAATTGATTTTTCCAGGATATGGCAAAAGATTGTACACATTACAAAATATTGATCAGTAGAATTATAGTAAAATCCTCAATCATTTTAACTTGAGGTCACTTTCAATATATTTTCGTCCATATTAACGCTTAATTGCGTAACTTAATTTCGTCATGATCGTAGAACAATGTTGGATTTGAAAAAAATCCAAATTATTATATTTGATTACATTGACTAAATATTACGGCTACATTAAAAAAAAGCCATGTGTTTTAAATTTTAAATTAATCAGTCGGTAAAGTGACGGATTTGATAGACGCTCATAAAAGTGATTTTTCTAGAAAACTGTGTAATTTAATGTTATTATTTTTATTTTGTTTCAAAACAAACCTTTTTGTTTGCTTGTATGCCAATTTTCATAATAACAGAATATGAATTAAAAAGTTATGACAAAAAACTAAAATGATTATATTATTTTGAAATGGCTGCCCTATAAAGTTTACTATTTGTCAGATCCGTCACTATTCTACGTCTATGACGACTTTTCGATTAGATTTACTACTACGATGAAGACAAAGGGCCCTTCAAAAATAAAGCGAACTAGTTCTTAAAAGGCCGGCAACGCCTTTGCGAGCTATGTGAGCGTCTATGGGCGGTATCACTTACCAGGTGAGCCTACATGTTTGACCACTGTTATTAAAAAAAACGAGTAAACGTGTAATCTTAATGGCGTGTGTCAGGCACAGATAGCTTTAAAAACGGATAGAAATAGAACCTACAAATTGTAAAGCATTTTTTTTTTATTTTAGTTCATTGCCTTCTTGAAATCAGTATTATTAATAAATATTAGCGCAATAAGAAACTTCCAAGTCTCAGTTGTTTATTATAGACAGCCTTTTATGTCTGACACATTTTCAGGCTTCAGCTTGCGACTCTCATCCTTGACGTTGTAGGTTCTATCCCCGGCTGTGCACCAATAGACTTTCTATCTATGTGCACATTTAACATTCGTATCATACAACAGATACAGAAATCTAAGGCCTAGACCTAAAAAGGTTCTATCTGATTTATTTATTTGTATGCCTTTATGGAGTGTTGCATATAGAAAAGAAAATCCAGCTTCAAGCTCCATTAATCTACATAGTAGTAATGTATAGTGAGATTTGTATGTAAACACTTAACATGTCTACTTTTTAAATTGTTCGAAACTCAAACATTTCCATTGAAAACCCGAAACAGGGGTGCGCCCCCCACCCACCGCACCCCTCTTTATTCCCTTCCCCCTTTTCTTTCTAACTTTGTCGTCATCCGCATTACTTGTGCCTTAACTTATGTGAGGGACCAGATGATCACAAGCAAGAATCAATTTTATGATATTTGTATTAGGATTTAATTTTCCTCGGCGTGGAAATCTAATTTATAATCCGTATGCCAGCTGGGATCTGTGTCTTAAGTGTAGGAGTTAGGGTTGTTTTTCCAGTGGCATTGAAAAAGATCAATTTCGTGATAGTACTGATGCCTTTACATTACTTTTTCCTTCTTTGTGAAGGTATTTTATACGAGTTAAAGTCTTATGTGGATAGGAAGTGCTATCAGCGTCTCGCTAAGGGTATTCGGACTATTTTAATTGAACAAGACATTGTTTATAATCAATTATTTCCAGCGATCGTAGATTGTTTGGGTTATAAACTTACAAGTTATTTTAATAATAAAACAAGTACTGGATAGTCCAAATGGTACAATTAACATCATAATTGGTTTAATAAAATAATTGCGCTATCACTTCGTAATTATTTGCTTTTCTTCAGCAAATTATTGTTCAGTATCACCTGTCGTTTTTTGGGTCAAACATATGCCAGTTTCCTCACGATGTTTTCCTTACAGACGAGTGTTAAATCTACACAGAAGGAAATGGCGCACGGCCGGGGTTCGAACCCCGCTCGCTGAAGCTATGTACTTGGCTAAATTATTATCATGTTTTAATCTAAGAAAAGTTAAATAAAGCTTTAGATAGTTTAAAAGTTGTATTAGTTACTCATCATTTAAAATTTATTTAAGTTGTTTACTGCAAACGCTTTGCAGGTTTTTGGTTGTTTCAAGTTGTTCGATTCAAGTTGATTATGTAATGGAAAAACCTTAAAGAATTCTAAATTTAAAATGTGTAGTGACTGTAAATTATTTATAAAATAAGTTCGTCACCTTTCAGAGTTCCAAATTTAAACTGGCACTTCTTCCGTCAAAGACTCATTTAGACCGAAAATTCATTGTCAACAAAAAATATTTTAAACCCTAAGATATGAATTACAAAATGTTAAATTTCCAAAGAAATAGAACATTAAATTCTTACGACTTGTTTAATCCTAATTAGGCGAAATGCCTCTCAAAAGACAAGAATATAACAGGCAATTAACAAGCTCGACAAATAATAGCGAATATTAGGCCCTTAGGGTGAAATGCATAGCCCATTTGAGACCCTAAATATAAACAGTAGAGTTTAAAAGACATTGTTACTGAATCTCCACAGTTGATTAATACCAGTTGTGCAAATATACCATTAGAGTGCGTAGTTTTTGTTTATAAAGAAACACGTAACGTTGTGAAGTTTAAAAAAGTCACTGTACCCAACAACGTTTTAGCGGTATTATCGTAATAGCTAAGTGGTACTAGCTTATAAGGGCCGAGCAAATGTTTGTAAAATAAAAACACACAGTATTTGTGAAAGCTGTCACCAACGTAACATCTCCATAAATTCTAGTTAAGAACCATTTCGATCACGTCAGTTTCCGTATCGGTCCACGTCCCTAGTAATACAGACACACAGACATGTAAAATTTATTTAACCTATATATGTCGGAGTTTAATAAGATAAACTATAGTTTTTATTTTATTGAAATTTTATTTCAAATTAGGTAACAATTAACTTCGCCAATTTTTCGAAATCCTAAAAAGAGATTTTTCAAGTCAAATTCTATAGACTATAAGAGATTTTTATGTCGACTAATGACGTCATTAAAGATTGTCATAGCGATGTCCGGAGCGGGATTATCTCGAAGCAATCTCGAACAATATAGATTATTAACTGAACTAAACAATGGTCTTGAAGCTTTGGGCTTTACGAAGCTTTTCTTTTAGCTGTTCTGCTGAATATGGCGTAATAAGGCTTTTCGGTGAAGCGTCTTGTCTCTGGAAGTTTTATTTTTACAAAATCCTTCATCTGTTTTTTACTATAAGATACACCCACACATCCACAAAGGTATATCATTCGAAAATTAAATTTATATTCTGACAGCTGGTTACGGTCATTAAAATATTTTAATTAAAATATTTTTTTCTAAACGTATTATTAAAATATTTTATATATAAAATCACCATATTGAGATATTTTTTCTGTTTCATAATTAACGAAAGCTTAGCCCTCATAACTTAATACACCCATTGGATATACTTGAGGGTAATATAAAAAAGTAGGCTATATATCAGCTGACGTCACCAGCTCACAACTCAGAGCGCATGTGGTTGACACGGAAATATTACGATGCATCAAAACTGCCGAGAGGAGCGCTCGGAAACTTGGCAATTTTTTCATTACAAGTTATAAGCGAAGAGCGTGTGTCTTAATTTTTATTTGCTATCAAACAATCCTGAATCTTCAGCTTTTTTTAATAGATACTGATAGTAACATGAACTAACACACACAGCAGTGGAAATTCATCTATGAACGCTAGGACATGATTAGTTTAATTTATAATTTACAATGTCATTTATATAATGACATATGACATACAAGAAATGACAAAAGACAGCTGTCAAAATTTTAACGTAAGTTGTTGTGAATGTTGGATGTTTATTTATATTTATTTATACTTTATAACCGTATTCCAAAACATACACATAACAAAAATAAAAAAGCAGGTTACAAAAGTTATAAGGCAACGGGCGGATGTTTGTGGATTTGTGAGTATATTTTATTGTAAAAAACAAATGAAAGTAAAATTAATATAACTATAAATTTTTATTAAATCGAACAATTAGTTAAGCGATCACACAATAAGAGCACCATTAAAAAAACTAATACAATTTATATTTGATACGCGTCTATTAATTTATTAATTATTAAACAACAATAATTTATTTTGTTTTTTAGCATATTAAATTAATATTACTGTCTAACTATGATGACGAAACAGTCTACACAACAGAACAGATACTCAGCGATATCAAACGAAAGTTTTCGGCACAGACTAGTAGTAGCACATTGAATTTCACTGAACTTCAAATCAAGAATCGCATTGAAAAACACTTCATAGCTAGTGAGTCTGATTCTGGGTTCAATTTCTACGGTTAGTGGGTATGTATTGAAACGTATAAGTGCCCTATGCGGTTTTTGGAGCTTACGAAAAACGTAGGTATTTTGTCGCTATATTCTTATCACTTGAATAACTAAAATATTGCTGAGAAGGCCGAGGGTGGATTGTATCTTGAAAAATGCTTCTCAAAGCTCGGTTGATGTGATATAAGAAAAATAATAATAAGAGAATATTTTTAAGACGTCGGACTAAGCTGTTTTTGCTTTGGTACATGACAACCGAATACTTATTAGAGTTTTCTCTAAAGTATGAAATGAATCCACATCTTTTAAAAGACATCGTTATTTTGATTACAATAGTACTGATACATCAGATTATACTTCGATATTATTAATTACTTTTAATAATACGGTATATGGAATATTGACTGTCAAATAGTCGCTAATTTGTAAATCTATTAAAAATCGAATAAGCCACGAGTATTACCGGATATAAACTGACATAGACGTTGTTAATTTATGAGCCTTGTGACATATAATGACAATGGCACCTGACAGCTGTAATACTGTCGCATTTTAATATACTTATAATACTTAATTTACATCTGACAGGAATGCCATTGCTGCATAATATGTACAATCTAACTAATGTCTAGGTCCTGAGTACTAGAAGGCGTACCACGTAATCCAACAATCCCTATCTATACCACGTAGAAATAAGGTATTTTCGTTGGATGGCGTCATTCATTGGAATTGTCTCTTTGGAGTACCAATGAAAAGAAAAGAGCCTTCATTTTCAAAAAGACTTTTGGGTCCATATTGAAGTTATTATTATATATATATAATTATTGTTTAACGCCAACTTTAGGGTGTTAGGTTAGGTTAATACAGAGAATTCATTTTTAAATGTTTTATTTTGTTACAGAATGTGGGACATATCCCGAAGATTGACATGAGAAAAACCAGGTGTATGGATTTAAATAATATATAAATTGCTTGGGTTTAAGCAAAATTACTAGTCTATTGGTAACACTACGAAAACTGTTAGTGTATTAATGTAATATTAATGATTCCTTAACCTTTAGAATGTAAGTACAAAATGTAATAATTGTGTTTGCGTCAAATAAAGTGATTTTTAATTATTTATTTTATTAATACATATATACAAATTAATTAAAATATTAAAGTTTGCAATTAATATTATAATAATATAATGTAATCTAAAAAAATTGAATCTTGAGACTTCCGTTTATAATGCGTTGTGTAATTAAAACAATAATATTTAAAGTAATTAAACCTAAAATCTACTTATTTCCCACGAGTCTCCATGGGTTCGATTTCTGGTAATATCAATATTTGTCTGTATAAAAAAAGTTTAATATTAAACAGAACTGAATATACACTAGTTTAATTACTATCGCATTAATATTCTTTCGGATAACAAGACACAGAAGGTTATTTAAATTAATAATAATAATAAAGCCCGTTTTGTTTCCAATCATGACAAAAACAAATTATAATATACAGCTTAGATTATTTAACATTTTTTTTCTTTTACTTGTAATATATGTTAGCTACCTTCAGTACCGTCGATCGGAACTCCTTTACGGGTAAAAGCCTCCTCTGTATATGGCTCTCTTTCGTTATTTAAATTATATACAAGTAAATAAACAAATTTAAAGTATTATTAATAAGGTTAGTTTTTTTTATATAACTGTGGGCAAACGGGCAGAAGTCTCACCTGATGCTAAGTGATAGATACTCACATTAGTAGAGGGCTCGCAAGTACGTATTCCTTTTAAAAATTGGTACGCTCCTTTAGTAGCTATCCAGTAAGTCGTGGATACACTAAAAAACTAGTCAATCGATTTTGATGATACTTTTACAAAATTGGACGAAGGATATTTCTACTTAAATATTAATTAATTCCTTTAACACACATAGTTAAACATATATAATCTAAATTATACAGTTGATTTATATACAGACATTTAATGTATTTACCTCACACTGAGTGCTTAACTATGCAAAGTACGTAATTGTAAAACACCAAAACACCCTATATTAGTAACAACTGCACCAAACATAAGATAATAACAATAAAACTCTTCGAAAAAACGCATTAAAATTCCCAGTTAATTGCGCCTAATTTACGGTTTAAATTAACCTCACGTTAACACGGTTAAAGCGGGCCGAGTTAATTTGTTAGTTAAACTGTATCCGGTATGACAAGCAGTTATTTTTATTAAACCTAATCTTAATTATAGATAGTTATAATCACAATGATGTTATAATTTATTTAATTTTGGTAATTATTATGTTTTTTGACGTTTGACGCGCTTTTGATTATTGTTTGAGGATATGACTTAATATTCGTAGGGTTTTTTATAGTTTTAATAATTTAATCAATTTTGACCTTGCATTCCTACAAAGCAGCTGTATTTGATTTTAGTACTAAAATATATGGAATCTAGTGGTTAGTGATACTCAACTCTTGGACTGTGTATTCGCACTCTTGTCACTATTGGATCATTTCAAAACGCTCGCACTGTGAAAACAGTCCGAGGAAACCAGCATGTATTTGACAATTTATATGTCAGGTACAGAAGACGTAAACTTCTTCTTTTCGAAAAAAAATCGATAAAACAGAGGGGAGTTTAGTAACGTAAAGACAAATCAGAGCAGTCAGACAGAAAGCGTATTCAAACTAAAAATAAATCCTGTGGCCTTTGATCCCGGCTTTGCACCGATTCCTTCACACGTATATAATGCCTGACCAATAAAGTAAAAAACCTTGCCATATTGCGGAACAATAGTAACTAATTTCTTCTAATGGCAACAATCTTAAAGGTCAAGTCAACTGTCAAGTGTGGTGTTGTGTCGATTGGATTTGTTCTAATGCTTGGATATTAGGAATTATAAGTCTGTTAACATGCCGATAATTATTGTAAGCCGCAGAAAATGTATAGTAATAAAGCCTTATTTTATTTCCATGTACTTAATTTACACATCAAGTATTGTAGTTACTTATAGCTAAATGTTAGTAGCCTGTGGATATGAACCTCCTCCAACTCTTTCAATATGGCTCTAACTTGACAATAGTGTGCCAGTCTTTTCCTGATATTTCATTTAAGTCATCAGCCCACTGTCTTTTTGGCCTACCCACATTTCTTTTCCCGAGTGGTCCCAATTTTTATCTGTATACTCAGTGTTGCTATCTTAGTCAATTGAGCGCTTCCACAGCACGTTATTTTAATGGTTGGGATTTACGTGGCGTAAATACTAAAATAATTTGCTTTAAAATCATGCTCACTCGAAACCGTGTCAAAATGTCAAAACAAAAGAAATATATCTTCCGGGCTTACACAACCAGTTATAAAGTAGGCTTAAAACCGTTAGATTGTTATCTTAAAATGACCCTTATCTACCTATATTGTGGCATGCAATCATGTTTACATAGTTTAAAAAAACGGTAAAAATCGAGCCGAATTATCGCTTTCACTCTGCATACGTTAAGCGTATAAATATTTATAAAACCCGGGGCTAGTTATCAATGAACATCTTTTCATTTAATATGTAAATTGTTGGTAGCACCTTATAAGTGTAGAGCGCGGATAGTGCGCATTCGTTTCAATAAAAGTCTGCTTTATCGACAGAATAACATCAATGGGATTTCCGACTATCACAGTATCTTAAGAATACTAGTAGTAGGTTACATATATAAACATATATATTCATGGATTAATAGGTAACTAGCGGACAGACGTCATGTACGTCGACGTACGTACGACTTTAGGTCTTAATAAAAAAAGGATCTAATTGTAAATCTAAACGATTCTCGAATGCACTCGATCCTTGACTTAGGATGCGCTTAGGAAACGCTGGATAAGCTGTCTATGGGGTTATCAAAATCAGCAAAGGTTTAGGAGTTTGATTACTAATTGAAGATACACTCATACAGTAACACAACATATATTGATATGCTTGTTTTATACTACATATTTTTCATCATCTACCTTGTCAGAACTTCCACAAATATTTCAAGATCACAATTAGCCAGATCGGTCGAGCCATTCTCGAGTTTTAGCGAAACAAAATCCTTGACAAACCATTTTTGGCGTTATATTAGGTCCTTACTTCTTATATCTTATATCTCCTCTTTGGTTAGGAATCACAAATTCAAATATTATCAAGGGATCTAATAATATTATATGTTTTTGGTATTTGTTTTTGTATTTTGATTCCTTAAGAGACAAATAATTAATTCCGACATATGGCAACGCACAAACAACTTTTTTATTGAATTGATATTATATTAAATATTAACTTTACGCTCGCCAATCGCGCTCTAGCTGCTTAAGGGTAGCCGAATCATTTGGTTACCAATATTTGTATGTAAATTTAATTAATTTATTCCGTCAGACGGCTAGTATTGATGGATTTTGTGTCGTTACCTAATCGTGAATGAGTTTTACATGTTTCGATAGTTTAAAGTTTTATGTATCACGCTCCTAATGAGGTTTAAGTTTCTATTTCGTGTTTTTTGCTGTAATTGATGTGTATTGTGTGTATTTGTGAAGTCATTGTATTTTAAGCATATATGTTGTTTTGGACTAAAAACAATAGTGAATTAGTAGTTGAAGCTAACAATTATGCGGTTAAAGTATTATTTTACTGTTGTTTAAACTCTAAGTTAATTTATATATTTAAAAATATATTGTAGTTATTTATTATATTTTTAAGGTTTTTAGTTTTAGGTTCATTGTTCTCTTGTTTATAAAATGGTTATTAACATGATATGATATTAGGTACATTAAAGAAAATAAATGTATTATGTCTAATATTATTTTTTTTTATTTGATTTTGTCGATATACTCGTATGTCAATTAGCAATTGCTTGAATTTATGACTATGTCATAGAAATTAACAATAAAACAGAGACAAAATAATGTATGAAAATAAATAAGCATTCATTCAAACTCTTACTAAATATAGGTGACTCATATTGTAACTAATTTTAAAGAAAGTTTAAAATTTTTATATAAGAAGACTTTATAAATCTTTCAAAAAGTGTTTTATATAAATAAAGAATTTTTTTTTTTTTTTTTTTTATAAAATAGGGGGGCAAACGAGCTGCGGGACGACCAAAAAGGGCAGTCTACGCAGCCCATAGACACCCATTTTTAGTGGGTGCGTTGCCGGCCTTTGAGGGAGGAGTAGGCTCTCTTTTTAAACATTTGGAGGTCGTATCTCTGAGGGAAGACCCCCCCCGGGAGCCGATACCACAGTTACCTCGATCCTTGTTTTTATTCACTCGATAGAAGAGGGATCTCTTTCAGATAATATTAATCAGTTTTGAAAAGGCATTTGGATTTACGGGACTAAGATTGGAATCCCAAACGTCACTTTACGAACCCCCAGAAACTTTATTATTACATAAAACGGGCACGAGGGTCACCTGACGTTATGTGATACCACCGCCGCCCATGGACACATTGCCAGAAAGCTCGCAAGTGCGTTGCCGGCTTTAAGAATTGATACGCTCTTTAACAAATCAAATTATATTATTATATTTTTTTATATAATAAAAGCAGGAGGCTCACCTGGTGTTAAGTGATACATGGACACCCACAATACCAAAAAGCTCTCAAGTGCGTTGCCGGCCTTGCAATAAGTACGCTCTCCTTTGTAACAAAAAAAATGCAGACTCCTATTAAAAGTATTGAATACCAATATTTACTTTAACGATTATGTATTACCCAGGTAATTTAATTAATTAATTGTTCATTACTTTATTTATATAAAAGGGCTATGAAGATTTAAGGCTATTCTTGCATGTTCCAAAAACCTTTGTTCTTTGTTCATATTAAATCTAAAAACGGTTCATCCACATGGATTATTAAATCGGCAACTTAGCAATCATTATACATCTGACGAGCTTTAGATTTTCATAACACATTTCAAGTATTCCTTTGTAATATTTACCTACCACCGAATAAAAGGTAGATAGAAGTAGAAGTGAATAGAGACAGAGACATTATTATTATTATTATTATTATTATTATTATTATTGAATGTATTTTTATATTGAGTAGTTAGTGTTTTGAGTTAAATACGAGATTGTTTTTAACCGGATTAAAGTTATAAATTTACAATTATTTAACAGCGTGATCACGGTGACCACGCACGCTTACAGCGAAACGTCGGATTAATATAAAATTATGTTAAATAATTGTAAATTTATAATAATACATAACTTTAATCCGGTTAAAAAGTTTTTTCTTAAAATGTGTAAAGGTTATGTCAATCAAAGACAATACTACGAGATTGTATTTTTTTAAATTTATTATTTATTGGGTGGTCTCGAAGAAACTATCTTTAGCAGGAAGACCGCCCATTTACATCCTTTGTTCTTATTTTTTTCTCTCTGGTTTGTATTTGATGTAAAAGTGTTATTATTATTCAGTGAATATCCTAAAAACTGTCTCATTAACAAGATTATTTGATTCTGATTCTATAGGATCATTTGATGTCGATTACCCCACGTACGGCTCTATATTTGAACAAACATAAAAATATACATCGAATTGATAACATTCAGTTTATTGAACTCGATAAAAAATGGCGTCTGAGCAACATATAAAGACATAAAGAGATATATAGCACAGTCAGACAGATAAAATGTCTAAGAAAAGGCTGGTGAAAATAGAATTAATTAGGGTCTCAACAGGTGGTTAAGATAACTCGCTTACGACGGAGGTTGTTAATAATTACATTTTCACTCTCATTCCTGAATGCCTCAGGGATGATGTGGGAATATTGGATTCGGTATGTTTAAGTTATTTTATCTTAACTAACTATATCTACTAACTAATTATATGAAATCAGCATGCTAGAATAGTTAACAACTGATTTAGTAGGATTTAATTAGTAGTTTTTCTTAAATCGTTAACTAATTCATCGTCCATCTAAATCGAAAGATTAACTAATTATATCAAAAGATGCAAGTAAGCATGCACTGACTGACAGACTACAAACAGTAGTTAACGACTGATTTAGTAGTATTCTCTCTCAGTCGATAGATCAACTATTTATATAAGATATAAGCATAAATATGACACTCCGATGAATAAGTTTCAACATCGGCCTCTATGGTCTTTAATAAATCTTTACCACATCCAACTTATTGGCATCCCGTCTAACGCTTTCTTTTTTGTCCTGATTCCCCCCTCCCACTCGTAATTAGTGATTAGTCTGCTTCTGATTACCGCTAATGGTCTGAGAAGATGCTACTGGCAGAGTAATACGAAATTAAATAAAATACACTTTTTATATTGTTTTTATTACAATTTTACTGGAAAGCTATTCGGAGAAGTATTCAAAAAAAGAAGTGCTTTAAAAGTATTTTGCTTAAATGGTACAAAACTAAACCTTTTGTGTTTAAAAACCTTGTATAGAGAGTATAAGTGCAAGTGCGGAATCTCGGACACACGAATCGTGTCTAATCATTATAGAACTGTTAATCAATTACCTTAGTTTAAACTATTTATTAATATTGTAGAAAATTAAGTCAACATAATATTACTTATTAGCCATAATTATTCTATAGGCTAGATTGTAATTCATGTAAAGTCGCACTCTTTTTGCGAACTTTATAATTATAAAGAAAAAAAAAATGGTACTTAGTTCCTAGGGTCACATTGAAATGACTATCAAGAAGAAACTCAGTTACATATTAGAAACCATGAAGTAATGAGAAAATATTGCTAGTTCACATTGAAGGATATATCGATGCCTAAATTCAACGTAATCAGTGGTTTGGTTATGTAATAAAAATTTACGAGTCATTAGTATTTTCAGATTTATTTAAAGTTTGTGTGTGTTAATACTAATTCGACTACTATAAATTCTACGGCCTTCGTTTAACTTTCACACCTAAACCACCTGAATCGAGAGAGTAAATTAAGACACAGACCTTGTTGGCTACTTGGACTGAGTACATTGTCTCTGGTCTATGATAAACAGTTTACCATAAAATACTTATAAATGAGTACTTTTAGGTTTTAATACATATATAACACACATCGATGCCCATTCGACTGCTGACCACGAGGTCAAACACTTTTGGTGTTGTCACTTGAAACTTGGGGGTTGAACACCCCAGTGCCTCGACCATTTACACATGTATTACCTGTAAAAGTAATACACTTTTATACTTAACTAGCTGGCCTGGCGAACATCGTACCGCCTAACACGCCACCGGTTTAGCTAGTAAGATAAAAAAAAATAAAGTTGATAATACAACAAATACATTATGTCAAAAAATAAAAATGTACCTTCCCGGAACCCCTCCACTAACACTTAAACTTTATGATATGGTATTAAAGTTCAAATTGTCTTTAAATATTATTACGAATATTTTGTATGGGAATATAGAAGTGTTGTTTTTAGACGTTTTCGCTCATTTTTTTTTTAAATTTTTCTCTCCGTACGAACCATCCTCGTACTTCAAGGAATATTATAAAAAAATAATCAGACAAATCGGTCAAGCCGTTTTCATGTTATGTCGTGACAACGGAAAACGGGTTTCATTTTTATATATATAGATTATCTCTCGTAAATAGTCAGTTTTAATAGGGACTGAGGCCCAATTATTACTGTGACCTGCTTTTAATTGTTTCTGCATAGCAGGACAATTTCTGACCAGCGATAAGACGTCATGGCATAAACAAATGAACACAGCAGTACAACGCAGACTTAAAAACAAATATTACTCAAATATGCAATATGAAATGTACAGCAATATTCTCTGTATCACGCTACATTAGTGAGTTGGTGACGAAATTTATGGCGCCATTTGTAAAATTTATGACAACGGCGAAATGAGGGGTGTACCCCCGTTGCTATATTCTTTCCTCGAGTAATCATTTCTTGGAGTATCCATATAAGATGATTGTGATATAAGATTTTGAAATGCTTGTATCTTGAAAACCTGAAGCATTTTTACTTATTAGACAAAAACATACCCAATGCAAGTAGAATTTCAAAAAGGATATAAGCAACATATATATATATATATTAAAACATAATACATAACGGAATATTCCCTATTTATTTCCTGAGACACATATATAAACATGGTAACATTTCAAATTGTTCTTAAGAAACTGTACCTAATCTTAATTATATTTTCTAGTAAATATCTTTTTTTTTCACTTACCATGTATCAGAAACCCTATTTGAGTAAAGTTGTTTTTAGTGACTTTTTTTTCAATGTAATATGTTTTGTCTCCGTATGTATTGTCTACGTCTGTTTTTAATTATAACAAGAATCAGCTATAAAAAAAAAGTTGAACCAAGTCAGAGGTCGGCAATGCATTCATTGACTAATGATGTGTACATAGGTTGCGGTAGTTGCTGGAATCGAGCCTTGAACCACGCCTGTGACATTAAGGACCATTTCGACCAAATAAAAAGATTTATATTACATGACTTGTGTTTCACTTTACAAAGGAATACACCGGAAAATAATTTTACGATCGTTAAGCCATGAGTCATCTTTATTTTAATGCCTTTTGCGATATCAAAGTGGGCAAGTGTAGGATTTTATATCGCGAATACCTTTCAATGTTACAGAGGAACAAAGCGGCAAAGTATGTTGATCTGTGTAAGCGATAATACTATTTTACTAACGTATAGAGTTTGCATAGTTTTTGTACTAAATAATCGAAATAAATAGTCGAAGTGTCATACGAAATGCCATCAATATTTCTCCTCAATATCCGTTTATTTACTGATAGCTTATTGTTGTTTTCTTTGCTGCGCTGCTATCAACAGCTTTCAAGGAATTACTGATTGACGACTGTGTATCCATCATGAAATGAGGACACTTAAGGAGAGCAGTGTTTGTCTTCATGGGCGATATCACTTAGTAAGTTTAGTAAGCTAGTTAGCTGTTGTGGTCTCTGGCAGAATGACCAGCGCTGTGGAACAGTCTACTCCTCAGCATCATGGTAATCCAAGGCCAGTTAATTACAACCACAGCAGACACGCATTACACACTTAAAACGAACCTTGTTCTTGTACAAGCCCTTCCTCAATATGATTAGGAATATCAACGTTCAGGGTGAGAGCGCAATAAACACTTGCTCATCTTGCTTTTTTATAAAACGGGCAATGGGCAAGAGGCTCACCTGATGTTAAGTGATACTGCCGTCCATGGACACTCTCAATGCCATAAGGCTCGTGAGTGTGTTGCCGGCCTTTTAAGTTTTTTGTCGTTGTGGATCAGGTGGTATGCTTGACGAATTACGAAAACATTATTAGTAAAAATATTATTTCTAGATATATCTATATAGCTTTAAGTACTAGACAGGGCTTATAGGAAAATGTTTTCCCGTCCTTTGTTCTGGAGCAAGATACAGTCGCTTCACACATGAATGCATCCCTTTTTAATCCCGAGATCTTCTTCAGACTTACTTAAGGGTCAGATGAGTTTTTTATTAAGGGCAAGTTGTTTGAAGATTCATCTAAAATAGTTTTGAAATGTTTGTTTAAAACATTTATTGCAATGGCTGATTAGTTTTTTTGCAATAAGCTGTGTTCTATGGCTTGGTGGTTAAGGCATATGGCGCCATGTAAGTGTGAATAAACGGTATGTAAAGGCCTGTATTCGCTTTGATTAGTGATTAGTGCAAATGATGAGTGCAGGTGATTAGTGATCAGGAGAAAACAAATGTAGACAGCGACTGATTAGTGCAGGTGATTAGTTGGCTGCGTAGTAAAGTGATTAGAAGCGTGTTCTATTTTTTTGCGAGTTGCGCCCGCCATTCCCCCTCACTCGCAGCGTGCCTGCCAAACTATTGACAACTGAATTTACTTAACAGAGCCACTAAACAATAACACACAAGACAATACTTGCACTACACACCTGCACTAATCATCCTCAATTACTAATCACTTGCACTCGCACTTATCAAAGTGAATACAGGCCTTTATAGTAAGTGGCAGTGTTTCAACCCTGAGGTCGTGCGTTCGATTCAGGGCTCTGCACCATTAGATCTCTACATGCTCTATATATCAATGTGCGCAATTAACACTTGCTCGTACCTCTTAGACCCAAGAAATTGGACGTCACACAAGGCGCATCACCTATTTGCCTGTTAAAAAGAATTATCAAGAAATAGATATAGAAATCTGAAGTCACTCAGAAGTTGAAGCGCCACAACGATCGATAGCCCCTGCCATAGTGTCCAGAGACGTTACTTCGTCTCTTAAATTTTTTTTTACTAAAAAGATGCATTACAGACACAAAGTGGCACGTTTGATGAGAACACTTAGTTTGATAGTTAATTATAATTATTATATTTTCCACGGTATTAAAATTATCATTGTAGTATAGTATGTCCGGCGACAAGTTTAATTAACAATTTTCTACTTGCTGTTTCAAGAATACTGGCGCTCCCAACTATGACCTTTCTTGGAGCCAATCGTACACAGTTGGGGATGATGTTGTGGTCTCTGCATCTTTTAAGAAAATTTATGGATGCTAGGAGACGAGATGCCTTTGTTTTCTTGAATTCCAGTCGTCAAATTTTGTTTGCATTTTCCAGTCCGTACTGTTGCACATAGTACTAATAGTAATATAAAATTATCATTGTCATTTGGATAACGTAATTATAAATAAAATAAATTAATGTTTATTAAGATATACAAGATCAATATCAGAAATTATTATCAGTTTCACACTTTTTAATCAAAATTATAATCCTGAATTAATCTCTTAGTGTAAAAAGACGAAATTTATTAAACTTTCGTTTATAATAAAGCTCTTTAAAATAAAATATTTCCAATTTAGAAACTATTTCATAATCTCAGCTCAAAGCTTACAAGAACGTCAAAGCTCGGGACATCGGCCGTCGGCGCTTTGATCTCGCCGCCCGACGGAAAATGTCTATGGACGATTTAAATGTGAATAAACAATTATTTTTAATTTCTAATAAAATATATACGTTCTTCATTCATTTACTTATGATTATATAGTAAAAGTAAAACGAGGTAGGTAATAAGGTATTTTACCTACCTAACATTTGGACATTTGAATGTCCCGACGAAATTCCAAAATTATGGTTGCAATATGTGTAATATATGAATCAAATTAGAAATAATTCTAAGTAGTTAGGATCTTGTTTCTACTGCCTATTGTAATGAAAACCATGGACCGAAAATGTATGTTACAATGACATGAATCTAAAAGCTATAATTATCTATAAATTACGAGAAAATCATATATCAGTATTACCTACTTTAAAGATTAGATAAATGTGAAATAATATAACTCCCTATCAATGATCTCTAATCAATAAAAAATGCAGACTAAAAATACTAGGCAATTAGAAACATCATGGCTTACAACAGAACTCTCTAAAAGCAATAACAAGAAAGAGGCGTCCAGTTCTATTTTTAAAAGTTATTGAAAACTATTGGAAGAATCCTTTGACCTAATTTCCGAGTACCAGGGTATAAGAACTGGGGTGAAAGTTCAGTGCTGGTCAAGGTGAAGGCGACGCCCATTAACGTCTTTACTTAGAACAACTCTCGCCGTCTTAAGATTCTTACCACAATTGAACAGTCTTGATACTTGATAATATCAAGTGGGTCTTGATACTTCGTGAGAAATTAAAAGTATTAGTAATTTTACTAGTGATGCTTGACAGTATGCAATCTTTAGACTTAGCGGTTCAGAAAGGCTCTAAGGGTAAGATTCAGAAACGAAAATACCATATATACCAAGATTATTCTTTGTTTGTATTTAGCCAAACTTTTAATACAGCTTTGTTCTTTTGAAGACAATACAACATGTCATGATTGTTAAAGCAGTGATGGCCTTGTGGCTTCAGCTTGCAACGCTCATCCCTGAGGTCGTAGGTTCGATCCCCGGCTGTGTACCAATTGATATGTGCCCATTTAACATTTGTTTGAACGGTGAAGGAAAACATCGAGAGGAAACCAGCCCTAGACCCAAAAATCACCTATGTGCCTATTGACAAACGATAATCAAGCAGATACTGAAATCTGAGGCCCAAACTAAAAAACGTTGTAGTACAACTTATAATATTACTTGCATAAAATTATTGATAATGAATTAATTTGGAGTACAGTGCAAATGAAAAGATTTTCATAAATCAAATAAATGCAAGATTTCATCGCATTGTTATCTAGTATCAAAATCATACCGTCGCAGAATATAAAGTTAGCTAAGTAATAAGATAATGAAGAAGCGGGGTTGGGATACGAATTAAAACGGGAGTGCGCGTCATTGTAGCGGGACTAGGAGCCTAATTCGAGCGGGTAAGGTTATGGATGATCGATGTATTAGGGTTTTTTGAATTTAGAAAGTGATTTAAAAAAATACTAAGTTCAATTTATACCTTCAAGTTTTAACGTTATTTTAAATGTTTAAGAAATATTAACACTGTCAACGGTATAGTATAAATAGCAATTAATGTATCACAAATGTTTCATGGCATTCCCACCCTTCAGTTTATGCCAATTAAGTCCAAAACTGTTTGACAAAAATTAAATAGATCGGATATTCTATCTTTTCTTCTGACGTACTTTACTCCTTGTTTATTTAATGAGTGAAAGACGACCTCGTTATGACGTCACAGCGTCTTGGAATGAAAAGGATGGCGAATTTAATTTGTATATAAATGCGAAAGAGACAGATGACATCAGCTGATTCTCAATGAATCTTAAGGTTGACTAATGAAATTTATACGTGTCAGTGCACTTTGGTAGAATCACGCCCAGCGTTTAAAAGTTTTCTTTCTTTGGACTTAATTTGATTTAATTTAACTTAGTAAATTAGGTGAGACACAGAGAGATAGATAATAGAAGATTAATGTTTTAATCTCGGAATAAGTTTTTTTTTTTATATAGAATAGGGGGCAAACAGGCAGGAGGCTCACCTGATGTTAAGTGATACCGCCGCCCATGGACACTCTCAATGCCAGAGGGCTCGCGAGTGCGTTGCCGGCCTTTCAAGAAGTAATCATTTTTAAAGCACACTTTTGCATCTGTGTTATTGATGAAACTGAGAACACATACATATATAAGTTATAAAAAAACTATTTCTAGAATTATTATTACTTATTTCTCTTAAAATTCTCTTGCGTGTGTATATGTCACCGTAAAATTGTAAACACCGTTAGATTGTAATTTATCTCGCGAGATTGTAAACTGTCGAAAGATTGTGAACTCAACGTACTGCTTACAATTTAACGTATTACTAATTAACGGTCTACTATAAAGCCGCCCAATCGGGGACAACCTTCGGACAGTTAACAATTTTAGATAGTAATTTGACGGTTTCACTTCGATAGAGTACAATCTACCGAATAATAATACGTTAAATTGTAAGCAGTACGCTGAGGTTCACAATCTTTCGACAGTTAATAATCTCGCGAGATAGATTACAATCTAATGGTATTTACATTTTTACGTTAACATATATACACATTACGATTAGAAAAACATTAGGTGCTGGTCTTCATCTGGGTTCCAAGCTTTTTATAAGGCAAGGAAAGTAATCAATAGGCCGCTATTACCATACTTGGTCTTCAAACGTCTTGGACATTGAATAGTACTCACTCCAGTAGGAAACAAATTCGTTCGTCAGTCATTTAAATAGCAACTTAAATTATTACGATAGAGTGATCATATCTATATTTATTATTAGTTGTGTTACTCTTATAAAAAGCTCTGTGACACAATTTAAGGACACTTCTGTAGTTATAGCTTGTATCTATATATTTTTTGACATTGCTTGTATTTGTGTGATAAGAGCAATGTTGGCCTAGTGGCTTAAGCGTGACGCACAAACCTGAGTTCATGGGTTCCAATCACGTCCACTAATGGATTTTTTCTTTTGCTCGCTGCTGCGGTGTAGGCAAGTCTTTGATGTTTGAACTTAAGACGAAAATCTGGCCACGATTATTTTTTATAGATGCAATAATTTTAAAAATATATAAGAACTTTCAAATTGAGTTTCCCATTCTAATAAGTCTTAGAACCTTGTTCCCCGCCTAATAAGAACTCAGACTTAATAATTTCCAATGGCAAACTCAACCTTTCACAAATATCCAATTGGAGTTTCGTATAAGCAATAAATAAGAGGAAAAGGCTTTCCAGACGGTGCTCGGGAAAGGAAAAATAGGCGAAAAAGGGAAAAAGGCAACGGATCGAAGTCTTTTCGTCCGCCGGATCCAATAATCCACCGTCTGTCCGCTCGCCTAATGTGATCGTAGCCTAATGAAAAACGCTTTGCCCTATCTATAGTACACGCCCAATTGTGCTTAGTAAAGCAAGGTATTTGCCCTTAATTTACGTGGACTAAAGGAGTTGAAGACCCTGTCTAATAGGACTGGGACATTTCTATAAAATTATTTCTAATTGATATACTATATCGATAACTACGAGCGTTTATTAAATTCAATTGACTCAAAATTTATTCTGGGCTCGTTCGACTGTCGATTTAGTAAGAATTAATAAAATAGAAATAAGTGAGAATTAATAAAGACCTTCTCTTGTAGAACTCGGATTGGTACATTGTCGAGTCAAATGCATTAACTATAAAGATAATTATTATAAGCGATTATTCAAGAAAGTATTGAGTCAAAAACTGGGCTCATTCGAGTATAAACGAATCGAGAGTACTAATTCGATTATAGTCCACAGATTAGTAACGCCATCTTTTGTAATAACTTACACAACTCGATATTATTGGTATAGCTTGAATTGTATTAACACTGCATTGTTTTATTATTAGATTAGAAATTGATTATGAAAGATGCAATTTACACCGACTAATTTGGCACAAGGAAGGAAGGTAGGTAGAAATTCTGTTGAGTTTTAGTAACCATCAATACGACCATAGATAATCTATTAACTATTCACTGATAAAGCCAGAATAAATATTAATCTATTGTCAATTGTTAAAGTTGTGCACATCACAATAATGTTAGCGATTAAAATAATATGCGGTTTTTATTGGATTATTCCGACCTGCAATCTTTATTGGATTCTAATTTTTAATCTTGCATGGACTATAAATAGGGCACTTAGCCTCGCGAATGTTAAAAAAGAAATCCTGAAATGGGTTTATGTTGGTAACGAAATCAACATAAATTTAAAATAAATAAAACCATTATTGTCAAATGTGTACCAGGCATTTTAATATTAATTAAATAAAATAACTTTTTATACTTAAAGAGTTTGATTATTAACTATACAAAATGTATATTATACATAATGGTTTTTTATCGTATAAGAAATGTCAGACAAAGACAAACAAGACAACAATAACCCATGACGCCACAGATCACACATTATTAATAATGTCAAATCTTGTCATATAAGAGGTCATGTCAACTGTCAAATTAGATTAATTTCTAGTGGATGTGAATCAATTTCTTTCTTAAAAGTTTGCAATAAGAAAATTTGCTTAGCCTATGGACTGTTACCGATCTTCGTTCTTCTTAAACACCAAATTTTAGTGTCTCATAACAAAAGAGCCAGAACAAAACAGCCAAAAGCATTCCTTGATAACTGGACTAGATATACCGAGGAATTTTTAATCCGATTTTAGGATTTTAATATAAGGATTATTTGTAAAACATTATGTTACGCGACCAAAAATCTTTTAATTAGGGCTGCGACGGTAAAAATTATACTCGAAGCGAGTTTTTCACCCTTTCTGAAGTACCAGCCGCTAATGAGACCCCCTCGAAATGTCTGCCAACTCGAAAATGTTTTCACGTATACTCATAATTAATGTTTACGTAAAAATTACATAACAAATTCATGAAATAATTGCGATCTGATATCTAACACTTACAACTTTCCTAAGTTAGTGATTTTTATACGAACCAATTGTTATTTATCAGTTAACTTACTTGCTTAACTTGCTCTCATGGTGATATGAAGATTAATGATAAATGGCATAACATAGTCGAAGCTATGACTCTGGTTGATCAGAATCTAATAGGTTTTTGACATTCGGAAGCGGAGTGAAAATTTGACATATAAGAATCTGAATTCCTAAGTCGATATTTGTCTGATATGTAGTTTATTTATTTTCCTATAATATTGCTTATCCGTGTTCCATTACAGAAGACTACCTAGTAATGGTGAACCCAGGAGTCCTAGGTTTTAATTTCCGTCGATAATAACAATATAACAGACTCATTTTTATACTAAATACTTATTTTCCTATAATATGGCACTTTGTCTATAAAAACAGAGCAGAAATATGTCCTATTAAAGAGTAGTATTGGTGAACGCAGAAGTTCTAAGGTTGATTTCCGCTGATAACATCAATGTAACTGAGTCATTTTTATATTTACTTGTTCACTATAAAATTAATAAGCAGAATTACATGCTACAACAATATTTTTAATAATGTCTGTAATATTTAATGACGTGGAATAAGTGATACATGTATCTTATGTTCCAAAATAAACATATTTGATTATTTGATTATTAAATAATAAATCATGAGACTTCACAATCTCAATCTCATGTTTAACTTGAATTATTAGTCATTTCAATTCATATTAGAATGTTTTGTTGAAACAACTAGAATTATTTTTCTATTTTAGTTCTAGAATTTAATCAAGTGAGTCGTCTATATTCTGAGTCAAATAAATTATATTTCAACTTAGTTATGTAATAACAATGTATCTATATTTATATTCCCTAAACGTATTTTCGTCATTTTAATATCATTAAATTGAAAGACGCCCTTCTCCACATTTCCAAATTGACATTTACGTACACAGCTAATTTAAAACTCGAAAAACACATTACACGCAACGAGAAAATTCCCCAAAACTTATCTGCGGAAAGCCACCGTACAATCCATCATCATTATGCCAAAACTCGGCGAAATTCAATAAAAAAAACTTTCTTGTTCAGCCCCATCTAGCGGCGGTGGCGCGAACTACGTCCCTACCCAGGGGGTTGCCACCCCACGTTGTATCCCTTTTTTCCTTATCCACACCCTTATACCTGAGCTTTCTTTATCCGGAGTCAAACTTTTTACATCCATCTCGCTCTCACTCACCACCACCTTCGCTCAATTGTGACAACGGGCCGTCTGTCCTTTTCTGACGTAAAGAAAAAATCTCTAAAAATGAAAGTACTCGGGGCCGTTAGACATATTGTGGGGTAATGTTTCATATGCGGAGGGGTGCGTACAAAAAATGCACCCCAGCAGTGGCTGAACTTTCCTTTAGATATATACATTTCCAATTCCGATAACAAAGCGTAATTTCGCCGCCATATTTTTTCCTTTTGTTCGCGTTTTCTTGATATAATTGTGATCCGTTTTCACAATTTTCAAAGGCCTCTGTATCTGAAACCATACTTCTGTCCCGATGTTCTTACGCTCCGATGATTAAAGGAGCATTCGTTAAAAATATTAATCTTAGGGTGTTCATTGAACTTTAGCTACGGAAATCTTCATTGCTAATTTTGAATCTGCAAAGTGGGTATCGGTGAAGATTACCTAAATTTTTTATGATTTGTTTATTACCGACAGAACAATTACATACGTTATGTATCTAGTTGTGTGTGTTAGTTGTTTTTATAATAAGTTTAATATTATATATGATTAATTTGAGCCCTGCTAAAATAATAATGCGTGCGTTTTTTTTAAATAAAACAATCAATAAGGTATTACTTTTAAATGAGTTAGATATACAATAAATACATTTTATATTAAAATAAATCCACTTTCTTTACGATGTTTTTGTAAGACTATAAAAAGGTTAAATAATATTAGTTTTGAACCCTAACTGGTTTTAATACTAAATCTAATATATAAAATTCTCGTGTCACAGTTTTCGTTGCCATACTCCTCCGAAACGGCTCGACCGATTTTGATGAAATTTTGTGTGCTTATTGGGTATGTCTGAGAATCGGACAACATCTATTTTTCATCCCCCTAAATGTTAAGGGTAGTCAACCCCTATTTTGTTTTTAATTTTTAGATAAATTTTTATTTTTTATTTTTTTAGTATACAATATTAAAAAATATATACAACCCCTAATTTTCACCCCTCTACGACCAACCCCTATTTTTTATTATAAATGATATATGTACATGGCAAAACGACGTTTGTCGGATATTGTCTAGATGAAAAAATTCTTTCACAACGAATACTACAATGAACGGACGTCACGGACTATATTTCCAAAATAATAAAAAAACTTTTTTTTTAAATACTCGTACTCATTTTAATTAGCAATACACAAAAAGTATTTATTAAATTTGCAAGCTTATGTCTAATCAATTAAATAAAATTGAGCCAATGTCGCGCCAAAAATATAAAATAGTAATAAAATAAATAACACGAATTTATACCATCCACATCACAATATTTAACTTGCAGACTGCCAATTAATACAAAAACCAATACGAACATACAAACATATTAATCACATTCCTGTTTCTTCGTTGAAATACCTCAGCCATGTAGGTATTTTAATGATTAAAATGTGCTTCAATTAAGTATATGTAATTAATGTGAATATTTAGCGGATTGTCGCTTTGATAAAATTGTTGATTACCGCCCGCATGCCTAACAACATCTTCATTATTATCTACTTCAATAAATACATAAATTAAAAAGTTGTTGGTAGTTTGACAAATATTACCTGATCTGAGATTTTTATCTTGGGAAAAGGATGGTGACATATGACTCTTGAAAAACACCAAGCGAACTGAGAAGTGGAGTAAAACATTAATAATTTTCTACCCAAAATCTGGAAAACGTAAAACAGCCCTGCGATTCTGTAACTCACTTTTCGAACTCACACAGCGGTTTTGTAGTTTATTGTTTATCAGAATGCCAAATCATAAAATGACTGCTTTACGACTGATTTGAGAGCGACCGCCGATGCGAAAACCGCTGTGTGAGTTCGAAAAGTAAGTTACAGAATCGCAGGGCAGATAAACAGTATGAGGAGATGCCATTAAACAGGACGCGGGTTTTCAAGAGATAAGGGCAGTACGGTCTGGCTTTTGTCGGGTTGCGTTGAAATTAAAATTTGGTTATAAACCCTATTTATTTCCAATCTTTACATATATTGAATATACAGTTAAGATTTGCTAACTTCCTTCTGTGCCATTAATCGGAACACCTTCACGGGTAAAGGCCTGCAGCTTTTTCCAATCATGGCTTTCATTCATCATTTGTTTCCTAACGCTTCAATATATTCTATCCGTCTTTCTATAGGGGGCCTGCTCTTTCTTCTCTTTGGTCCTAAGTGGAAGTAGGTTTGGTTAAATATATAAACTAATTTTACATTGTGATGTATATAAAATTATTAGTATTCTTTGACTGACATAAACGCGAATTTTAGTAACAATTAAAACTATTTTAATAGTATTGGAAGATTGGTGTACTATTGATCCAACCTAAATCCTGATTTGCTGATTTAAAAGAGTACCGAGAGTTTTTTACGCCGGCTTTTTCTCTCGGCCTACACCCTCTGTCTTCTTTGCCGATGAGTAGGGATGCCTTCAAATTTAATGACGTGGAATAAGTGATACATGTATCTTATGTTCCAAAAAACATATTTTTATTTTTTTTAAAGAGATGGACTGAGGATCCTCAGTCTAACCTCACCTGCTCCTAAGGCCCCTGTGGCTAAGGTAGAGACGTTGTATATATCCTTAGTCGTTAGGCCGGTCGTAAGTGCGTTTCATTGTATGACGTTATCACATTGAGGTGCACAAATTGTAGGTACCGTTACAAGATATTACAATCATGTAAAATCTGGATGTTAAATTCGTTTGGCACTATTTATTTTTGATCCTTTGTTTTGTTTTGTGGGTTACACCCACAAAACTACACAATTTGATAAAGTTTTTTTAATAGACTGAGTTAGTTTTAATGTTATAAATTAAAAAAAAACGTGTGTGTAATGTACACACGTTAGAAGTTATACTTCTTCTACTTTTATCTTTCTTTCGCCTTATAGAAAAAACGACACTAACAATAGAAAAAAATTACTCTCAAAATTTTTTCCTAACGCGCCAAAAGAAGTATAACTATAGCTAACTTCAGGTTGTCGGTTTTTTGTGACAGAGTGCGGGTGTCGGTTTTTTATGACGGTGTGCGCGCATCGTTAAAATTAACTCTCATCATTTTTCGCTAACGCGCCAAAAGTATAACTTCAAAAATCCTTCACTGTTCGAACTAGTGTTAGTTGTACACAGAAAAGAATTCATAGCCAAATATAATAGATATGTATATACAGGAATTGTAACCAATTTGTACTAAAATCAGATTTTTTTTTATAAATGAAAATAAAAACATATCTGAATATATGTGCTTGGCGGTGGAGGTGACGTTTTCATCCGTGATAATTCGGATGTAGCGTCACCCACAATAAAGGAGTTATCCACTATTTCGTCAGTCTTCTATCTCACCCAATTCACCCAGTTTTCATAAGAGATAAGAAACGGTTCGATTTTTGAAATTCTCTTTTAAAAATCATTAAACGTCGTGCATTCGTTCGGAAATGAAGCGCGTACTTGCATTACGTCGGTTTAAATAGATGAAGTATTTGTTAATATTTTGCTTCACTGATTTAGAGACGAATACCGAAGTCCGGGCTAAGCCGAGACGCGGCAAACTTCACGTATCGGATTCTATTGTTTTAGGTATTCTTGTATTACTATAATCTGTGAAGCAAGCTTGCAAAAACATATAATATCATCTGTAGGAGAAATTTCAATTCGAGTGTATAAATTATTATTATAAATTTCAGATTCAAAAGTAGTTTTTTTTAACCAAAATAAAAGTATAAAATTCAAGAATTGATTTATGTGTGTTAAATATTACATCATTTAAAATAACATGAGTTTCCGCTAAAATCTCCTTGGTTAATAAAAAAATTGGTAGCAACACTATACGTATATAACCACAAAACCTCCATACAAAGTCAATTTGTATTCAATTCCCATTCACAATACGTCAAAATATTACAATCGAATCGATTGAATTATACTGAATAGCATAATCGATTACAAAGGAATTAGGGGTGTGTACAATCGAAAACACGAGTCAAGTGGTATTTATCGATTCTTTGTTGTGAATCGATCCTTTGTCGAAATCAATTAGTGAGCTGTATGCTTCCAGCTTTTGTTCGGAATAGGGTATTTCTCTACGAAAAAAAGCCTATATAGCGGATACAAATTGTCACCAAAGATTTTAAGATATTAAAATGTGTTATTTGAAAATAGAGTTGTGAGTAATATTATACGTAAGTCTAGCTAATTACCACTTGAATAATCAAGACTTTTTTAATTTTTATAATGTATAGGCTTTCATGGTATCAAAGAAATAATCTATATTTTTAGGGGCATAGTTTTCAGTGTACCTACCCTACAGCACGAAAGGCTGATCATCAAGTGCAAAGCATGTAGGGAAATGAAAAGACATAATGAATACGAAAGATATAGAAATCTAAGCACAAGATCAAGGATGATAATGCCTCTGATTTTATTAATGCATCTGGAATTTGTCATAGTTCAAATAATTGTGTAATAACTCAATATCGAATGAGGTTGACAAAGTGTATTATTTGATTTGGTTATATAATTTTTAAAATTTTGTTTTTTTATAGAACGGGGGACAAGGCAGGGCGGGCAGGAGGCTCACCTGATGTTTAGTGATACCGCCGCCCATGCTCACTCTTAATGTCAGAGGGCTTGCGAGTGCGTTGCCGGCCTTTAAAAATTGCTACGCTCTTTTCTTGAAGGACCCGAAGTCGAATTGGTTCGGAAATACTAATACAATGATGTTATTATAGTTTAAAGTTGCATACATAGATATAAACACAACATTTTACTTTTTGTTATGATATATCCATTAAGTATTTTTTTAAATTGTCTCTGCACAAAGACATTTAACATTACGATCTAGCTTTACTTAAGACTAATAAGAAATTTAAGTCTTAACTTATTTACTACAAAGGATATTTAACAAGAAAGTGTTCAATAACCTGTGTACTATTTTGTCCACTTACCACTGTTTAACATTTAAGACTAACGTTCACTCACACTAATTCACTTCTCTTTCGTTCGAGAGTTCTCGAAAAAATAATAATTAAATCGCATATATTAATAATCACTATCCCATATTGCCTCAAAACTGGCTTGAAATGATAATAATTGTTAAATTCACAAACCCATCTTAAAATGTTCTCAACGAATACCAATTAATAAATTAACATAACTCGAATACATTAAGTTCCGATTTAGAATCAAAAACGTGGGAAGAAACTTCCTTAAACTTGAACTATCAATTAATAAGCAAAATCATAGATTTGCATACAGCAAATATGCAAAACAGATATTGTAACGAATGCAATTTATTAAGGACCAGTTGAAAAACTTCTTAAATTTCACTTATAAATATTTATTCATCAAATAATATGCAGAACACCGTAATTATAGGGCGAGTTGAGAAATGGGTTAACTACTTTGCATATACGCCAAGTTGAAACGTCGAAAGTGCGCGCGAACGTCCTTCGAAAACGTCTCAAACATAAAGGTGTTTGATTCGAATTTTGAATTTCAAATTGGCAAGAAATGCGATCGTGTTTTTTTAATTTAGCAAATTTCACACCTTGAGACGAGGCGCGACAGGTTTTTTTAAAAATAAAGACTGACGCAGTAGGACGCACTTTTTATTCGTAATTTAGTTCAATTTATGCACGTTGCCGGTTAGACAATTAGCAAGCAGATGCGTGGTGGATATTTATTCTGCGTCGCTGTGGGAAATGGGGTTGCTTCCGTCTTTGTTAATAGTTAATTTTCTTATGCAATATTCAAGATTCTCCGTTTCCGTACAAGTGGCGATGTTAATTGGCAGGCTCCAATTAAATATTGACTGCAATTTAACTTAATTAGTGATATTTTTAAATGCCTTTGGGCATTGTGCTACGGTAATTTATTATAATGAATTTAATTGTATTTTTTATCAATATATCGACACACGTTGGTAACATTGTTTATTACTCACAATAGCGCTTTGTTTCTGTAATTACCTATTGCTTTGTTATGTAATAATATCAATATGGCAAAAATATGTTTGTATGACTTGAATAGTGTAATTTGAATATACAATTATCACACATAATTCTGGATTCAAGACGGAGATATAACAAATTAAAATTAAATATTATTGTACAAAAAATATAATTATATATAAGATATATATTATATTATATAATTTGGCTTACAGTCATATTCTATTAGAACTAGGGTTGCTTTCCCTAATTGACTAATTGCAAACAGAAACAATAGAGACAACTACTCATCAGGGCTATGCTCACGAAATAGATGAGCTGTCATGGCCCTACTGTCCAGCTGCAAAAAAAAAACGAATAGAAGTTGCCTAGTGCATCACAGACGTGAATAAAAAAATATCATTTATTCATGGAACTTAATGCTCTTATGTTCAGATAATACTTCTAAATTTACATAAACCGCCAGTTCTCAAAAGACAGCCATACAACGAGAAGAACTGGCCTTACACTCTCCGTCACTTTTAAATCGCCAAAGTTTTTTTTTTACAAAATATTGGTAAACACCTACCTGTTAGGTTCCTATAAGAAAAGAGTACATCTTAAAAGGCCGGAAACTCACTTGCGAGTCTTCTGGCAGTGAGAGTGTCCATGGGCGGTGGTGTGACTTAACATCAGGTAAGCCTCCTGCCCCTTCACCCCCCAAGATGAATAAAGATCCTCATGACACATTAAACATTAAATTATTGCAATTAGATTTAGAAAATAACTGCGTAATGCAATATTTCCTACGACGTATGAAATTATAATTGAACGTTTGCCGTCAATTTTTATTCTATTTTTCCGTTATTAATTCGCAAATGTTGTTTTCAAATACCTGATAATTATGCCAATATTAATACCATATCTAAATACTTCCTTATCATTTAAATTAATTTAAAAATGGCAGGTGCAATTACTATCTAAATAATATCTAAATGTAATATTTAATTAGCAAATTAATGCAAAACATCCCTCACCTGGTATTTGACTCTACAGTCAAATGTTATAAAAATTACTTACATTTTAGGCACTAAAAAAAATGTCGCAAAAAACCGGCCAGCTGCGTTTATAACTCATGATTTAGTATCTGGTTTTATTCATAGACTAAAAAAATGTTAAAGGGCGAATTTAATCGTATGCATGTCCTACTTTCAGATTAAAAAAAAACAACTGTCAATGAATGGCGCGTTTTTGTCTCTCGTCGCTCTCAAGGATATCAGTTACCGAGATTGAACTCATTATAATAACAACAGCTTTGTCTATGCTTTTATGTAGGTTACGTTTTATAGAGCCACTTAAATCGATAGTATCTAATTCTTAAAGAAGATAATGGCTGCGGATTATTAATATTCATAATCTGAATAAGTTAGGATTTTTAGTTTAATATCCTAGTGAAAAAAATACAGAAAACTCCTAAAAATTATAAAGAATGGATCAAAGTAATTATGTCGATTAAACGACATACAGAGACCCTAATTTCAAAAATATATTGATTTTTTTTTTCCAACACAAATACACAATTTTGTTAGCGTTCATAGTAATAATAATAAATAAAAAAATAACTGTGATATTAATAAAATAATCTATAATAACAACTACTGCACTTGTATTGTTTTTAAAAATATACAATAATTGTATTTTGTAACTGGCCTACAGAGTCATCTAAATTTGGTGATTATACTCGTCGAAATAATCTATAAAACCTACATATTTATTTTCCTAGGTTTAGGTTAGATATTAACTCATTAGTTTCATAAAAAGCATATTCAAAGCAGATTAGACAGTCCCGGTTCGATTTCTGGCTGGAGCAAAAAATATACCACTAAGTTATTTACGTCTACACAATGTTGCATCTTTGTGTATACCTGTTACAGTACCTTCCTCATGATTCCAGATTTAAAACATCACCCCAATCAATATCGTCCTATCAGCCCTGCGATTCTGTAAGTCACTTTTCGAACGCTGTGTGGATTTCGCATCGACAGTCGCTCTCAAATCAGTCGTACAGCAGTCATTTTATGATTTGGCATTCTGAAAAGGTGGGAGCTTGTAGTTTATTGATTATTAGAATGCCAAATCATAAAATGACTGCTTCACGACTGATTTGAGAGCGACCGCCGATGCGAAAACCGCTGTGTGAGTTCGAAAAGTGAGTTACAGAATCGCAGGGCTGGCCTTAGATAATTTTTTTTTTTGGTTATATATCATGAAGCTACGTTAGGCTGTATGATTAGGGGATCATTCAACTACGCTTTCCTACGAGATCGAAGTCGACAATGCTAGTCTCGATATTATTTTGTTGTTAAAACTGTATTTTTTAATCATGCTTTTTTGCACTTACATAGTTTTCAAACCACCCCAAAGCGATTTGCATATGTTTTTTTCTAACGAGTTCTAGCACTGTTATTTTAATAAATACTTCGCGTTGAGATGGAAATAAGTTTTTTATTAATGCAGATGTTCTGCTATGGTTAAGTATAATTTATATGAGAGCAGTAACCTAGCGGTTAAGTGTTTTTAACCTTGGAATCGTAAGTTCATTTCCGGGAAAAGGAATTTTCTATGGTCGCAAAAACTTGCTTACTTTACTTTACTTTTAACACGATTATAATAAGGCTTGGAGTGTTTCCTAAGTGATTAAATTTTTTTTCAATTAACACAATTTTCACAAAAGAAAGTGATTTACATGAATTACCATCTAGCCAATGTATATTATTGTGGCTAATCTAATATATAAAATTCTCGTGTCGCGGTGTTTGTAGTTCAACTCCTCCGAAATGGCTTGACCGATTCTCATGAAATTTTGTGTGCATATTGGGTATGTCTGAGAATCGGACAACATCTATTTTTCATCTCCCTAAATGTTAAGGGTAGTCCACCCCTAATTTTTTTTTAAATTTTTAGATTAATTTTTATTTTTTATTTTTTTTTATGATACAACATTAAAAAATACATACAACCCCTAATTTCTTTTTTAATTTTTAGATAAATTTTTATTTTTTATTTTTTTTTATGATACAACATTAAAAAATACATACAACCCCTAATTTTCACCCCTCTACGATCAACCCCTATTTGTAATTACAAATGATATACATGGCAAAACGACGTTTGCCGGATCAGCTAGTAAGTATCTAATATTATGTTGACTTAATTTTTTCAGTTTTTACAGTTTCTATAATGTGTTGACACTAAGTTCCGTGTCTGATGCCGCACTTGCAGGTTCAAATGAAAATGGGTCAAATTGGAGTACAAACATACGAAAAAGCCCACATGCTAGACCATCTAGATATTCCAATTCCCAAAAATACAAACAGGTAAGATTTATTAAGGTCGGTCAAAATTAACACATATTAAAAAGTACCATTAAAAAACTTTACATACCACTGAAAAACATGTTTGCGAAATATGAAAAGGCGAATCTAAGACCCGAACCCTTTTAAGAAATGATATGATAATACAAAAACTGGAATTTGTTAAGCATCAAAGGGTTGGATCATTATGTGTTGTGTTGTGATTTGTGATACACGGCTGTTCTGTGCAGTGATTAGTGTTAATTATTTAATTATTATCAATAATTATGAGACTATATTTAATTATCTAAACGAATCCCTGGTTGGGAAAAAGCTGTGTTTAAGTTTCTAGATTCATTAAACAGTGTTCAAAAAACCGAAATGGGTTTCAAATGATTGGGATTTTCAGCAAATTGATCCCATAAATAGTGTCTGTTATTTTAGGAAATAGCACTTGTACTCTCGAGGTAAAGAAATCGTCTGCACTTGCGTGGCCTATTGCAAACGTACGAGGCTCGTTTGGAATATTTAAAACTCCGACGTGATTTCATTGATCTAGTTTATTTGTATAAAATAGTTAACTTTAATACTTTGGGTAATTAGTGAAGTTAATTTTTTCTTTTGAAAATGTATTTGGTGGAATAGGTACGCGCAGTCTTGCTATACCTACCGTTATTTTGCACAAACTAAATTCTTTAAATAAGCGTATTTTAGCTATTCGTTATAGCTTAATCGACAAAAAACTGATATGATAAATTTAAAAAAAAAAACACTTTTATTATAATACAATAAGTTAATAATAAATATTTTTTCGTTTACGCGATTACAAATTAAATCTTCATTAACGAATATGATATAACATAATTGTCAACAATCAGTGGTCAGGGAAGGACCACATAAACACACACACAGACAATATTAATATTATTATTGAGATACATATTAATGCAAATCGCCTATACAAACTCCTAAATTTACTGCGTAGAATCTGAAATCCAAAACACTGGACTATACTAGAATCAAAATATGTTTTAATTATACAGAACAACTCTAATGAACTAAATTTACATTAACTGCCAGTTCTTCTTGTCCGTCAAGAACTGGCAATAATTTGAAATAAGGTCTACCAATATTATGTGGTTATCGTAAAATTCGTAAAATTCCAGACTAATAGAAATCTAACTGGAAATTGAAAAAAGACTTCGTATTCTGTTTGAGTAAGCGTACATAAGCCCGCATATAAAATTGAACGCATTTTTAGCAAACACGCCTCGTGAGGGCGAGGGAGTGTCGCGAGAATCCATTTTGTCCCTCCCCCCCTAAGGATATGAGAATTTTTAAAGCCATCTTGTGTATTGTATTGAACGACGGCTTAATTCACTTTTGATCGATAATGGTAAATGTAGTAACATTGACGCTTTGTTTAGTTAAATATAAAAATACCTACTATTTTTAGTATACCCTGGTTTAGTTATTTGTAAGTTTTTCTATAATTACATTCTTCTTTACAAACATTACCTGTCCACTTCGTATCCCTAACTTTAATAATAGGTACCTACTGAGACTGATCTTAATTTAAGAAATTAGAAATGATTCATGTGCACTTTATTATTAGTATTATTATTTTTTCATGTATTCTTTATTAGTTTAGTTTGTTTTTTGTTCCTTGTTTCCAACTAAATGTAATACTTGTATTTTTGCACTTCTTGCCTATCTTATGAAATTAATACCTACTTTTTGTTTTCTCACAGTGGTTGCCTGGAAGAGATCGCTTGAAAGCGATAAGGCCGCCAGTTGCTCTCCTTTTTATTTAATTATGCCAATTGTACTATATTAATGTATATGCAACGAAGTGATAATAAATAAATAAATAAAATATACCTTTCGCCCCGACTCGCGACCTCTTCAGCTTTTTATTTAACTATACTAAACCCGGCTAAATAAATAAATAAATCAGTGGGGCTAGCAACCTTTGTAGACTGCTGGGTCTCATTACTGTATCTGTTTCATGATCTATTGTCTTATAGGCGAATAGGTACGTGATCAGTCTCCTATGCCGGACACACGCCGTCGACTTTTTTGGTCTAAGGCAAGCCGGTTTCCTCACGATGTTTTTCTTCACCTTTGGAGCGAATGTTAAATGCGCATTGCGCCCACAGAAGTCTATTGGTGCACAGTCGAACCTACGACCTCAGAGATGAGAATCGCACGCTAAAGCACCGAGGCCAACACTGCTGTCATTTAAACCTGGCTGGAAAGCAAAAAAAAATATTTAAAAAAAAACGTTTTTGTTTTTTTCCATAGACGACCATAGACATTTCAAGCTGTCACTAGACGTCATCTAGACATCCAAGGGATGTTTAAATGGCGGACAATAATTACGAATTAAAAACCGAACCTTCAAATTAAATACACCCCAAGGCTTGTAAACCGTTAATTCGACGATTATACCCAATTAGGAGAGCGTTTCGCTTGTTATTGTTTAATAAAGTTTTTTGTAATTTTCCCAACTCTCGTTATGGCAGTGACATCTTATTAAAATTGTGCCTTAGGTCAATTCGTGTCTTTTCCGAATACACTACAAGCCAATTTAATATACATTACTTTTTTATTCAAGCTTTTTATTATGTTAAAACTTTGTGCGTACGGCGGCTTACGATGTCGATAATAATATTTTCTGGGATAAAGTTTTTATGATACTAATTTTAATACTTATAAATTGTTGTCTCGTTTTCCTAAGTAATAATCATGTTTTGCGCGACACAATTCAATATAATACAATAATAACCAAAATTGTACATAAAGTAATACTTAATTGAAAAAAAATTGACCCCGTAACAGAGTTTATATATGTATATACATTTTACACGACAAATGACAATAATATTTAGGATATATTTCGCTAAAGTGGACATAAAGATTATTAATTTAATAAAAATTAATTAATACTGTAGGTATTGTTCTTTATAAAAAAATATAATTAACAGACAGTCAAACAGTGTTAGCTACGTAAAAGTTGTTTTAATTTCAAAAAAACAAATAAAGTTAAGAGCAAATATAAACCTATTTAACTAAATGAGCAACCAGTTGATTTTGTCTAGTTTGATAGTCCTATGGAGCAGATCGCACCAATTATCGAGGACACACATTGGTTGCAAAATTTATAACTTTTACAATGAATAAGAAAGAAAAGGACCAATAAGATTTAAAAATGTCCCGAAGTGTAATAGGCGCGTTTAGACCAATTTTCCAAATTTCGTCCGCCCTTTTATTTCATTTCAATAAAACGCAATGTTGATGAGTAGTAGGAATTTTGTTTTTCAGTAAAACAAAATAAAAGAATATAGACTTTATTATATTTAAATAAGGTCTATTTATGTAATTCGTGAGTTGTATTAAATATTATCCTAATAACTTGGAGGGCTCAGCTTCACAACTGATTGCAATTACAAATAAATTTTATATGAGTTTTTCTAAGAGGGCTCTCGTATGTTTTCTTCTTCATTTTTATCTTCTGTTTGCTTTCACCGTCACTGAAGCTCAGTTTATTGAAGCGTGATTGAAAGGCATAAGCACAATTTATTTGTTAATAATGTTTTTTTAGAAAACGGAAAACTAAACCTGATTTTAAGTGATATCGCCTAAGTTAATATATTATGTTTCATATACTATATGAGGTCCTATATTAATTGTATATGATAACAGTGATACAATCAATCATTAACATTCTCTAGTACGGTGAAAAAATCGTAAGGACCGACAGTTGCCTGTAACCCAAAAGTTCGACAGCGTGTGTCAGGCACAGGAGGCTGATCATCTACTTGCCTATTAGATAGACAGTAGATCATGAAACAGATACGCAAATCTGAGGCCCAGACCTAAAAAGATTGTAGCGTCATTGGTATATAAGCTTCCGGCCGCAAAGCTTCGCCGTGGATACACGAAGTATTTTTGCAAAATTTTCGACTTTTTCAACTATAGTTGTTTCATTACCAAAGTCCGTTCGATATTTTTTTTATCGCCTTCACACAAACACGGTGGTTAATGTTAGAATATACACTAACAAATTAAATAATCGAATGATTTTTTATTTTCTTACGAAAAAGTCTATATTTTTATCCGATAAATACTTTAAGTCTTCAAAACCACGATTCTCTCAATTCTGATGATTCAATAGCGCCTTATCTCAATTCCTTGGCAGACAATGCATGCACACACTTTGGGGGGAGCAAAATACCATTAATAACGGGATTAAGGGGGCCGAAAGAATAAATTGTGGAGAAACCGCGCCTGAGGCTAAGATTTATCGTGTACTTAGCATAAGTTTGATTTTGATGCGGTTTCATTAATTTTTCATTGGATGTCGAGTAAGCGGTTTCCAACCAATGAAGATTTACTGATATACTTAAATTGTCAAAATGTACTAGGTATACTGGATTTAATATGATAATAAAATAAATTATAATTAGGTAATAATACTTCATTTTTATTTTCTAATCTTTTTTTTCCTTCTGTTCAGTGTTTTTGAAGCAAGATCCACTCGGCATTTCATATTGAAAATTTCACTGAACACATAAAATATAGCAATAGGTAATGGTGATTTCTCAAAATCTAAAAAAACCTAATATTTTTCAATCTTTTACGCCCTAGAACTAAGAAATACTAACTGCTAATAAATATTCGAAAATACGACTATTCTCGTTTAAAGGCCGGCAACGCACCCACTAAAATGGGTCTTCATAGGCGATTAATGTCCTTTTTGGGCATCCGTATGCCACTTTTTAGTACAATAATAATTAGAATAAATTTAGAATCACAATGTTCGATGTTATTTTTTTTTTAACACAGCTTTTAATTAATAACTTTGGACAATTTACTAGGTATATCCTAATATACCGTACATATGTAGCTGGAAAATTCCGCTGCTACTGTTTTTATATTTTCTACTCTAACACAAGCAAATGTTAAATATGTCGTTATGTCCTATATATTACATTATATTACCTATAATTTATAATTGATTTTTTAATCAACTGAACAATTTAAGAAGAAACTGATTTTTAAACGTGAAAAACTTACCGATAGTGTTAGGTTCTAATCCCGGCTTTACAATGGACTTTTGCTTCTATATACCCAAAAATTGACAGCACGTATCAATGAAGACTATGATTAATTGCCCATTAATAATAAACGAAACAGATACAGAAATCTGAGACCACTAGCGGTAGCACCACCTTTTATGAAACCCACAAAAATTACGCAGACGCGGGAATTTCAATAAGAAAAAACCATTAAACACCGTTTAATCAAATTCTCTGACATCTCAATCACGTTTCCGCAAATTATTAGCATTAATCAAACCAAATCAGCGCCAATAAAGATCTATATAGAGTTGCTTATTATATTTATTTTTAACATTATAATCTATTATAATAAAATGACCGACATGATGTTGGGCTCTATTATTGACGCGAAAGCATTCAATTCAAATTCAAAATCATTTATTCATATAGGTAACACAATGTACACATATGAACAAAAAAGAAATATATATGAAATGCTTCTAATTTTACATTTACTGCCAGTTCTCAAATCAAGGGCGTAGAACGGAAGAGAAAAACTGGCAATAAACTCTCCGCTACTCTTTTTAATCACCAAGTTTTGTTTAGTTTTACATGACGTTTGTAAGGAGCTGCAACCATTTAGATTTTAACTTGTATTACTGGTCTGAATTACTAAATTTAGTTTGTCTCCACACCATTTAGTAAGCATTTGAATAAGCATAAGAAGTTACAATAAAGTACGAACAATCCTTAAATCAATATTTAAATATCATATCGAAAATACTGATACAAAATTTGAACAATATATTGTCAACCACATAACGCACACAACCCAGACTTACACACACAACCCAGAACAACACACGCGCCTGTTTTAACGTCACTTCAACACTACCTATACCAATGGATCTTACTATGTGTAAAATATACACTTGGTGGTCGAAAATCATCTTAGTCCGGCGGATCTTACTCAAACTCAAAATCTCAAACTCAAAATATCTTTATTCAAGTGGGTAACCAAGTACACTTTTGAATCGTCAAGTTAAATTAATCGTTAATTTACATTTACTACCAGTTCGCAAGTCAAGGGCGTAGAGCGGGTAAGAAGAACTGGCAAGAAACTTTCCGCCACTCTTTTTAATCGCCAAGTATTGTCATACAAATTGTTTGAACTGGAGCAATTCAATCCCAAGGATTAGGATCATTTAAGTAGTCCTCAAATTTATAAAAAGCTTTGTTGATTAATTTTCGTTTAACGAGGGCTTTGAATTTATTTAGTGATAATTCTCTAATTTCGCTTGGGAGTTTGTTGTAAAAACGAATACAATTTCCATATAAGGAGTGGTTTATCTTTTGGAGCCTGGTTGGTCGTACACTCAAATTAGTTCTATTTCGCGTATTATACTGGTGAAAGTCACCATTTGTTTTAAAATCGTTTATATTTTTTTTGGACATACAACAAGGCTTCAAGAATATATTGACCAGATAGTGTCATAATATTTAATTCCTTAAACTTATTCCGTACCGACTCCCTCGGAGAAACACAACAAATACCCCGAACAGCCCGCTTCTGCAGCACAAATATGGAATGAACCTCTGCAGCAGCACCCCACAGTAACAATATGCCCTGCAATATGCAATATGCTTAACAATATGCCCTGGCAGATATCCTTCTTCTTTCATTCTACATTCCATCCCTAAAGTTCATTCATTTTTAAATAAAATACCTGCTTTAAACCACATGCTTTTCAAAATAACACGTATTCATCTTCCTTCGCAGCTCTTTTAAAAAAGATAACCTTAGAATGTCACTGAATCAAACCGATTCGAACACACACACTGATACACACCCTATTCGTATTCTGTATGTTATATTTTTGTTATAACCATTTAATTGGAGTTGTAATTTAAAAACTATTCTGTATTATGTTTAATATCGTAGAAGGTCGATCACCTCATCATCAGCCTCGTTATTGGGTCCTAACCTGGACGTAAGCTTCCTCCATTTTCCTCCAGTACGCCTTGGCGTCTCTGTCACCACTCGTAGCCAACCTCCTTGACAATATCCACATAGTCGGTGGCCGGCCGCGTGTTGATTTATTCTGTCGAGGTCTCCATTTAAGAAGCCTTCTGGTTCATCAAATAGGATCAGGAAAAGGCTTGTAATTTAATTATTTTAATTGATTTTTACCAAAATAACAACTCTATATAAATCCTAAGGTAAAAACAAAAGAAATCGCGATGCTAATTGATAATTACCAAGCATTACCGACGATTGCCCTGGGACTAAATTAGAGTTCCCCAGGGTAACGAGGACGTTTAACGCATACATTAAATAGAGAGCGGTTTCTTGAGTTAATACAAAACTTTTTATTCAAAGTAATTTAAGGCTTAATTTTAAAAAAAATCTAACGAATGAAGCCGTGAGTTCGTTTCACAAAATAGCAGTAACCGTGTAGCATTTGCTTTAATAATTATGAATTATATTATAATTATAATTATATATATATATCTGCCCCATACCGCAAGTATGCTAAACTTTGAGTAGGTAATAAAGCTTGTTGTATTGAAAACTTTGTTGCTGTAAACAATTATATGTCACGTTTTAGATATATAATATGACAGCTATCAACGACATACAAAACTAGTACTTTTTAATTGTTTTTTTAACACTTCGTGGCATGTACAGAAATATAATACAGTTGACATAATTAAATGAAAAATAGGGCAACTGGCGGTTATCGCTTTCGAGCGATCTCTTCCAGGCAACCACTGTGAGAAAAAAAATTAAACACATACCTAGTTATTATGACAAAACTAACTTTTTGAATAAATTGTATTCGACTAATATTTAGGTTACGCACTTTTTTGGTACACAATAAAACTCTACTTAAATTCAATAAAGCTCTACTCTACTTGCTGACTTCATATTTTTTTTTAATATAGTATATAGGTACAAACTATATATATACCTATAGAAAAAGTACCTAAAAAAAAGTACTAAAAAGCTCTGTTTATAACTAGTTTCATATCAATACCTACTGGACGGGTTTACAGATTGGTTCACAAAAATATATCCGAAAGATTTATGGAAAATGCTGATTATTTCGATATTATATACTAATATTATAGATATATAGTAAGCATTGTTAACCTAGTGGTTTCAGTGTGCGACTCACATCCCTGAGGACGTAGGTTCGATCGGTTGTGTACCTACTAATAAACTTTTTATATGTAACGAACGGTAAAGAAAACATCGTAAGGTCGGCTTGCCTTACACAAAAAAGTCGACCTGTGTCAAAGGAGGCTAACAAGTCTATTAGTTTGACAAATGATCATGAAACCCAAAAAGCACAGACCTAAAAAGATTGTAGCGCCACTGATTTATTATATTTTTGTAGATATATAAACAAATTAAATTTTCCATTTATTATATACATAAATATGCAGGCTTCTTCATGGCAACGCGCCCCATAGAATTTAATATCAACAGGGGTGGCACTGAACGTGGGTGGCAGGGTTTTTCATCAACCTCACTTTTTGTTTAACCGTAGCTCATAATATTTCGGTGGATTGTATCCCGATGCATTGGATTATATAAATCAAAATTAATGATATAGAATGAACCTAATAGACTAAAATTGGGATAACTGTTTTTTTATTGAGAAAAAGCTTGCCAACGCTCGGCACACTGACACATTCGTAAAAACAAACACAAAATACAATTGTTAATGTGACAAGCACTTAAAGGCAAATATGACATATATATGGAGATCATAACCTATTATTAAACAAAACAAACATTAAAAAAAAACAATTACTAATCAAAGAAAAAATTCAAATTACAAAAAACTAAACAAAAATCCATTTTATAGTGTCAGGGGAGCAACTATGTATATCCAGACCTAGCTCGTTTATAAGAATTAGCTGATGGCGACGCGTATCTCGTTCGTATATTAAGTATATTAAGTTTCTCTCTCTCATGTAAATAAAAATTTGTTTTGTAATGAGAAAAAAAGTTCTTTAAACATAAAATAAGTAATATACAGTAAATTAATTGCAGGTGCTGCATTTCGACTAATTTAAATAAAAAAGAATCAATTACATACGTTATATAACGATGTCATATATATGTAAATACATAAAAGCACACAAGAATAGAGTGTCTTCACCTAATAGACTGTAACTAGTGTAAGTTGTTTGTGATATATATATAGTATTATTACTAATATATAATTTAGTAAAGGTTAGACTTAATTACTTATAATTATTGATGAGACAACATATAAATGACTTTTAAATATATATGTGTACATATACAATATTCTTTGGTTTATGAGCGTGGGATCTTGTTTAAATAAAGCTTACTACGGCTATAAACGCGAAATAGTTATATTATTAACTTTTCGAGCTTTTAAGCAATCGTTGTCAGCGGTCACAGACACAGTAGACATACATAATATAACATTTATTTAATAATAAGTACTGTAAAATGTCTATTTTATAGTCTTAATTTATACATAAAACACAAGTTTATATTTTCTTTATTCTTTACTTAAATACATGAAATAGAAAATTATTAAAACACTGTAATTGTCATAAAAGTTAGAATTTTTACTATTTTATTTATTTCTATATCTTAAATGTGAAGCGTGAGACACTCATAACTGTTTTCGTTCGTTCGATCCCTAATTATAACTTGTTTTAGGATAAAGATCAAGGCAACTTGACACCTACCTACTTGCCTATAAAGAATTCCATGAATCTGATGACGAAACGCCAATGTTTTTTCACATATCAACTGTTATATTATTGGACAAATAAATATCAACCTCATTTTATATATCTACCTAATGATGTGTGTGGGTGAAATGGTGTTACTACAAGAAAATTTAAATTTCGTCGATGAAAGATTTAATCAAAACGCGAAATAATATCTCTCAATGTTACTTTTATTATCATAACATTTACTCTTAGTCTACGTAATGAGTTTGATTTGAATCTTATTAAATATTGTAAACAAAAGGTTTTGTTATTTATAGTTTTTTTTTTGTTTTTTAGTTTTATGATTGCCAGGAAGAGATCGCTTGTAAGCGATATTGCCCATTGCATCCCTTATAATTTTGATGAATTATATTATTTGTTTTTCTATAAATGAAACGAAGTGTAAATAAATAAAAAAGTAATGAAACTTTGAATAGTGGTTAACACATATGGCAGGCTAGGCATAGACGACTGAGCATATTGGTGCCTTAAAACAATGAAATGTCAAATATGTTTGCCCCGTTGGAGGACATCAAAAACGGAAATTTTGAAGTTTCCATTCCCAATCGCCTCGAAATGGCACTCTGTCTTTGGCACCCTAAGTTTAAAGAAACACCCCGATTTGAGTGTTTATCTAACGTTGAAATACAGTTTGTCTATTTATTTAATAATGCTGCCTATTTAGTAAATAAAATCTTATTAAGGATCAAAGAACGGGGATTAGGATTAATTTTAAGTTTCGTATACATATATATCTAAGGATACTTAAGTTTTAGTGCTAAATATGACTTGCCGTATGGTAAAAATTTATTGAACTTTGTCGTACGTGAGTTTAGCAATAGTATAAGCTATGATTCTTACTCTAAGACTAAAGAGAGAACAAAAAGTTTTACTCAAACCAAAAAGAATTTCGAATTCCACAGTTTTAACGACGAAACGATTAAAAAGAATAACTTGAATTATTTTATATTTTGAGAATGTTTTCTTTAACTATCCTATGTTATTTATTTATTTTTTTATTTTTTTTTAAAGACAATTCACACCAATTGAACTAGTCCCATGCTAAGCTGGTGAAGCTTGTGTTATGGGTACTAGGCAACGGACATATAAATACATATGTAAACACCCAAGACCTAAGCACAACACCAAATGCTCATCACATCGATGTTCGTCTCAGCCGGGGATCGAACCCGAGACCCATGGATTCGCAGTCAGGGGTACTAACCACTACACCAATGTTATATGAGGTACGAAACCTTATTAAGTCAGATTTGTGACAAAACATTTTTTAGTAATATTTACACGAATTGATAGACTTAGATAACTTCTCCCTTTGCTCGTGTGTTGTCATTTTTCATATTGTGAGATAATAAAAATATTTTATTTATGGTCACGAAAAAAAAATTTTAATTACTGTAAGCCCTAATAGTTCATGATGTAATTTTAAAACAAACCTTGTAATTGTAAATTTATCGCCATGCAAAAATAATTTTAAATTTCTTGAGAATAACTAACATGTGCAAAAAACTTAATATGTGATGTAGTCAATCAAGCAACTTTGTATATATATGTTATTTTATGTATATTTGTTAGTAGATAGGTAATATATAGACATATGAATTATAGTTTGGCCGCATAAAATATGCCATAGTCCCAAAGATTGTTTTTGTATATGTGTAAGGTAGAATATAAAAAATATCTTAAACCAATTGAGTAGATTTGTATGTAGAGCACTCAAATCCGACTGAAATATATTTTTAATGTGCGATACAGAACATTTGTAAATATAATGATTAAAATAATGTATCTTATATATAAAAATATTGTGGTCTTGTAGATTCACACATGTACACTTTTAAAAGTTAAGTATTAATTTTTTATATAGATTTTATGAATGTATAAAGTTTTACTAAATACAAAAAGAGACTTATTATGAAAATATAAGCAATGAAATGAAATATTTTACTTGAATAAATTTGTTTCAACGTAATTTGCAAGAAATTCAAAGAATGAACCTAGTCTAAAATACTGCAATGGCGCAGTATGTAATTATTTTTTAAGTTGTTAGCGCAATTATAAGCACGAACTTTCATTTCAACAAAACAAAATTTTAATAGGCAGAGCACTTGCTCCTCCACTTTAGAATCAACCCCAAGCCCCGCGACGGAAATAACCCCTACTAAACTGCTTTACCGACTCTCTTTTTTTACGAATTTGCTATCCGCCACTAGATGGCAGAACTGTGTTAATCTTATAAGAATTAGTTTTGCTATAATAAAAAACATATTATTTATACCGTATCTTTATCAAACATAATTTTAAATTTTACAATGCTAGGAATTTTTTACAACAGTTTTAAAAACAAAATATGTTTTAACTAAGTAATACCTAGATGGCGTTAGTAGTACATCAAAGAACTATTTCCAAATATCTCACGTTAGTTAAGTTTAATTTACTGTGTTCTTTTGAAATTAAATATTGTAACAATTAATTGTTTAAATACCTAACTAAAATATGTAGCAGTTATACTCTCTATGTATTGTCTAAAAAACAGAAAACAAAATTGTAAAATTTAATTAATATAAGTGCTATTTCTAATAAGAAATTGGTATTTAAGATCAGAACAAATATTAAGCTGCGATGTTTAACTTATAAGAGAAAATTCGCTCTATTTTAACTTTACTGTTAATAATTTTAAAAATATATTAATATTCATTCTTACTAACAAAAAATACCTTAAATGATCTATCATTATATTATATTTCCATATTTTAATATACTTCCTCCAGAAGTTACAAATTTGCACTCCTAGATGTCGCTACATACATTCCAGCATCGAGTCAACAAGAAGACATGAACATTATTACCAATTAACCTACCTAACCTACCTACAAATAAGGTCTAAGACATTTCAAATAAAAAAATATATATATATAACGACATCGACGGCATATATAATATATACCGTTCAGTTCTCATCTTAGCCATAATTATACCCTCATGATTTTTTTAAATCTATATTTAGCTTCCGAAGTGTCCATCTAAAGAGTACGTTAGTATACGTAAAGATTGTTATACAGTTCATGATCGATGTCTCATCTGTACATAAGATCATATGAGATCAAATGAGAAACCCTGAATTCATTCCTTGAATTGTATATTAAACCAAACAAACGAATGATACACAGATGATAATAACTACACTTCATAAATGTTTTGTTATAATGAAATACGGTTACTACTCTCATATTAATTTATTACTTAAAGCTCCACCAATTCATGTAACTTTTAACTATTAATAATCCTAATACGACGAAATTATATTTCTTAATTAGGTTTTATAAACAGAAACGAAACATTATTATTATATATTACGGTTATTAGATAGTTTTCCTTTTACTACGGCACACACTTTATCACACATTCAGACATGCCGTGAAGCCCGATTATTGATCAATAAATATCCTTTTTGTTTTTTTTATAGAACAGGGGGGCAAACGGGCAGAAGGCTCATCTGATGTTAATTGATACCGCTGCCCATTGACACTCTCAATGCCAGAGGGCTCGCGAGTGCCTTGCCGGCCTTTTATGAATTGCCACGCTCTTTTCTTTATTCGTACCGTGCTAGTTATGACTCAAATCATAATATTTTTTGGCTTTTACCATTCAAAAGCTACGCCATTATTAAAAAAAAAGAGTGGCGGAGAGTTTTAATTTATTTATTTATTTTTATTGCCAGTTCTCTTCCGTTGTATATTTCTTTTTTGACGTTAATAAGTGTACATTGTGTTACTTTGATTAAAACATATTCAGCGTCACAGTGAGTGAAAAATAATATATGTCTTAAAGCCTTTGTTAAACTTATTGGAGAGTTATTTCAAAATATGCCAATTTTCTCCAGTATCCTAACACTAGAAAAAGTACTTTTTGTTTTGGTCCTAAGTATATCTTATTGGAAAGATTTAGACAATACATAGGCAGTATAACCGCTACTTATATATATACTATCTCAGTAAGGTATTTTATTAATTTATTGTATTAATATCTATTTTCCAAAGAATACAATAAAATGAAAATTAACTAAGGTGAGACTTTGGGAAAAAAGTAAAGTTCTTCCATGTACAACGCCATCTAGGTAACACTTTGAAAAACCATATTATGGTATTAAAAGTGTAGTACAAAATTCCTAGCCTTATAAATTCATTTTTGTAGACATGTTCTATATTTGTACCAAACAATATTAAAAGGTTACTAAGTCTTTTAAAAGGTTACTTCTCCATGATATGGACTTGTTTCAGCGTGTTTTCGTCTGGTGTCAAATGTCAAAAGACACTTAGATCTATTGTTATCTTTGGAATTGTCACTTAAGAATAACATATTTAATAAAATATTCAATAAGATTAATTTTAATTGATTTAAAAAAATGTCGGAAAATAAAACGCATTTGTGAATAATTGTTTATTTGTGTAATAATAAATAATCTTTAGATTCATAAACAATCACAGCTAGAGTCAGTAACATAGTATTATACAATAAAAACTATAGATTATAGATTTATATTGGCGCTATCGGTACCCCAGAGCTGGTGCTTTCCTCGCTCAACAAATAAGTATCGCAATACAGCGAGGAAATGCTGTTTTAAAGGTACACTGCCACAGGGACCAAACTTTTTAAATTTGTTTTAATCTATATAGGTTAAGACAGTAGTTGTACAATGTACATACTGTATATATTTTATAGTATAGTAGTTATAAACGTTAAAACCAAATATAATTCTCGATGACTGACTCGAAGAGAACATTTTAGATTACGATGTCATGGTATACTTATTTTTAACAGCCTAAAATCCTCCTACTAAAAAATGGCCCCAAGTGTTGGTGCCTTACACTTTATCTAATATACGTCTGCCTCTAAGATTCAGTTACAAAGTTCAAAAAATTAATTGATTAACAAAGCCAGGTCTCAAATCAGAATCAGAAAACTGCTAAGAATCTCATTAAATTTTTCTACAGGAAAGTTGTATCTAATAAGATTTTATAAGGAGCCATTACACACTAGCCATACACTTCACATGGAAAGAATCATTGTAATAAAATACATACAAGAAATGCCGTGTATGAATAACTTATCCAGTCGTATGTGACCGTAACTGTAATAATTACTGGTCATACATTGTCTGTAATATTATTTTATCATCCACACCGCAACGACGAGATATACATCTAACGCAATACTATTCAATTATATTCCTAAGATCAGGCGTAGACAGGGTATAACTGTGAGTTTAGATAAACAACATTTATTGCCGAATAAAAATTGTGTAATGCCTAAGTAAAAACTTAAACACTTATAATACAAAATAATACGCTCTTGAATTGAGTATTGGCAGTAAATGTAAAATTAGAAGCATTTAATATATACATATTTCTTTTTTGACGTTCATAAGTGTACATTGTGTTATCTACATGAATAAATGATTTTTGACTCTTGAATAGACTGACTTACAAACTACTGATAGATAGATTTGATAATGCCTAAGTTAGTTCACTAAAAATGTTGTTATATGATACCAAATGACAATATAATGAACAACAGTACTTATTTATTTTTAAAGAAAAACTTAAACACTTATAAAACAAAATAATAGACTGACTTACAGACTAACTAAAGTACTGATAGATAGATTTGAAAATGCCTAAGTTAGTCCACTAAAAACGTTGTTATTTGATACCAAATGACTATACAATGATCAACAGTACTTATTTATTTTTAAAGGAAAATTTAAACACTTATAATACAAAACTATAGACTGACTTACAGACTAACTTAAACTACTAATAGGTATATTTGATAATGCCTAAGTTAGTCTAATAAAAACGTTGTTATTTGATACCAAAAGACATCTGTCAATTCATTAACAGTTGTTATTTATTTAATTCATCATTCACTTTAGTCTTCGCAAACCTTCGCCAATCTACCAGTAGTTGCGGATGTAAGGAAAAGGAAGTTGACACCTTCTAGCGGAATTCATTATTCTTAAACATATCAGAACAATTATTTGTGTCAAATCGTATACAGCATGGGGCGTATAGAAAAAAAATGGTTATTTTTTGTCATAAAATAAATTCGAATGACTGCTCGAACATTGAAGTTTGATGAAATGATCATTTCGATAAGGTTACGACATCTAATTTAATTAGATTGTAAAGCATCGTGTGTGCGGTTAGTTTTATGTTAACGCATCATGCCGACGTCAGATATAGTGAGTGGTAATTAATGGTACCTAGTTTTTATTTTAATTCTCTGTTAAAATAATTGCTTGAACACTTATGACTTTGTTTAGCATAAAGTAATTATACATTTTGACATTTATATTTATAAAAGCCAACTGGATTTTAAACCATAAAAAATGAAAATGAAGCACATCCTTATAATATTAGCAAATTTTTGGTAGTAAGTTTTCTCGTCTTCGCACGCAGGGTCGCAAAAATGGGCAACAATTTAAGTAAATACATTAAAATAAATAGCATAATAACATTAAATAAATAGCTAAATGCTGTTTAACTTACAAGCTAAATATAGGCTATCTCGCTCTTTTAACTTAATTACTAATATTGATGAAAACAACAACAATTTCCAAATTACCGTAACTTTGTGTATCACGCTCTTAATGAGATTTAAGTTTCTATTTAGTATATTTTTTTTATTTTGTGGTTGCGTGTTTGAATTTTTATGTTCTAATATAATTTATGTATGTGTGTAAAATATGGGATGTCTCATGTCGCTGTATAGTTTATGCATTCATGTTGTTTTAGGACTTATAAATAAATATCTCCATCTTCCTTTAAATTTCTTCGGTACAAACTAATGTGGAACTGATCTTAAAATATCGTTTCATGTGAACTTTTTATTTTTCAAGTATCCTTTATTAGTTTAGTTTGTTTTTTGTTCCTGTTTAGTTATTTCTTAATATGTAATAATATGTATTTTGCACTTCTTGTCATATCTAATTTAATATATTTTATTTTCTCACAGTGGTTGCCTGGAAGAGTTCGCTCGAAAGCGATAAGGCCGCCAGTTGCCTTTTCATTTATTATTTTGTTAAATTTTTATATTGTGCAACGAAGTGTTAATAAATAAATAGAGTAATGCGTAAAGTAATATATGTAATATTTAATCTCGGCAAACGGTTATATATTTACAGATTGTCATTCGACAATTAAAATAATTTTCACACATATTCTCAGGCGTGTGCCTGACACATACCCTCTCCCACTATCACACATACACACACTCACCTAGACACACAACACTGACATACACACACACACATATACACACACACTCACAAACACACATACGCCCATACAACTTTATTTCTACTAACTTCTAATTAGCTGACTGTTTTGTTTTTCTTTCTCTATTTTTAAACGTTAAATTTGTTTGCCTACCCATATATGTATGTACTTGTTGTTACCACTCAATATAACTTTGCTGTGAAATGGAAGCCTGGTTATCCATATCACAGGTTCTGACCTAGTGTGGAAACCAGTCTCCCAATACCTTCTCAACTGTAATCTTATTGTTTGTTGTAAATGTTATATGTGAGAAATAAATTATTATTATTATTAAACGCCTCCTCGAAATTTTACCAATCTCGCCGTTCTCCAGCGTTACGAATCCACATTGAACTATTTATATCGTTCTTCCATCTGCCTGGCTCTTTGTAGTTACGATTCTGTTTAATTTTTCCAAAACATTACAGATTCAAATATCAACCAAGGAAAATACTTATGAGTAATAGTAAATTCTTATCTAAATCTATGCGTTCGTAATAAATAGGAACCGGAACGACAGATGTTCGTGATTCCTTACTCGTAAAAAATCCGTATGCAAATGTCATTTGCATAACACTAAAGTGTTCGCTTTCAATCGTAAAGCAAAAAGTTAACCCTTTAACCGCCTTTATATTTTTTTCTATGAATAATTACTGAATGTCATTTTTTGTCGCACAGATGCGGTCCAGGAAGTTGATAAAAAGAGATCGAAAGCTTTTTGTTACCTGTGTACTTTCGTTTTTAGTTTTTTACTAATATTTATACGTTAAAAACTCCACTACTGATTACTATATATTTCATAAGCTATTGTTTTATAATACACACGAACACATTTTTACGAAAACTGTGTAATGCGTGACATATTAATTAAAAAATAAATTCTTTACAATTTTTAATCGGAATATTCCCTTAATTAAATTAGTATGACGCCACTATAAATTTCATAAATCTGGTTGATAACATTTTCAGCTTTTAAAAATGGTATACAAATTCCAGTCCTATATTACTACTATTTGAATTATTCATATAGAATATATTTTTTTAATAATAAAAATAATTTTTAAATACTTTAAAAAAAACACTTAAAGTTAATTATCTGTTTTCTTTTATTACAACAAATGACTTAGATTGCTATTTTTGTATAAATGTAAGCTTGTTCATTAATGATAAGTCTCAGGTATTTATTAAAAATCTATATACAGTAGAACCTCGATAAGATAAAGTCCAAGGGAAACACAAAATATTTTATGTTATCGAGGTTTTAAGTTATCAAGGTTCTATGTCAGGTAAAGGCTAATATAGAGGTATGTACATGTTTCTATGTACCCTTCCTCCCATTTTTACTTGAATGCATCAGAAGGATGGAAAATTAAATATTTAATCATATTTATTCACATGTAAGTAACATTACATAAAAATAAAACAACAACTAAAGGTTTAGTCTACTTAAAAAAAACTGTGATTTTCTTTTGTTTTAAAAAATTCACTGTTTATAATCGATTTGATTTTCAATGACAAATAGAGAGGAGAATACATTAACACATTAACTTATGATGCAAGTAAGTCGTTGTCACAAAGATAACCGCCGCGCCGCAAAGCTTTGATGAATTTAGATAAAGCAAACAATAGGTAATGTATTGTTTACGTTAACAATACATTAGTAAACACGTGCAAGCAATAAATACCGAAACCATTTGTTTTGACACTCTTATAAAATGACTCATTCACAAACAATTTTATGTTATAGAGGTTGTGGAAACATTTCTTTTAGTTACTGAGGGCCTATACAGAGATTATTTATTTACGTTATAGAGGTTGCGTATTTTAAGTTATAGAGGTTTTGGGCTCTGATGGGAAGGGAACATAGTATTTTTTGAAGTAACAGAGGTTTTTATGTTACCGAGGTTTACGTTATCGAGGTTCTACTGTATTAACAAATATTACCTATATCAACTTAAAGTAGTTTTATGTACTAATTATTAAAATGATTTCTTTACGAAATAATACATTAGCTTTTAGTAGCCTAAGGGACAAATTGTGATAGATAATACGTAGAGATCAGTCTATCCTATCAGACTTTGGGGTCTTCGGCCAGTCTACTGACTGTAAGATTGATTTAAAAGTATGAGGTGATTGAACTTTACAACCCTTTGAAGAAATAAAACGTCAAATTAGAAACGTCTTTGCAACATTTGCATACGTAAGGGGCACATTCAAAGACCTTGGGAACGTATTGAATTATAATTTATTCAAATTCGACAACAAAAGCGTGTGTAATTTAATAATGTTGCATTGTTATCTCGACTTATCTTGTGGGGCTTAGGTGTTGTTCGTGGTTTAAAAAATTATTTGTTATTTTCTTAAACTACTTTCGTGTAATAATAAGTTATTGAAAAGGGAGGAACGAGAATTTAATTATTAATAATACAACAAAAATTAACCGTTGAATGTTTTTCAAATACAATTTTACAATATTGAAAATTATTTGTATCTTGTATAACTACGGTTTGTTTATTGTATAAGTTATATATTTAACACTTCAAAAATAAATAGGGAAGCACAGGCTCGAGCATAGGTACCAAGATACAATTTAGAACTTAAATTAAGAATTACACTGTTAGTCGTCATTACAATTTGAAATTATACAATAAAAAAATATACATCAAATCTTGCAATTCTTCAATTATCTGAAACAAAAAAAGTTAAATTAAAACCCATTTTGAAATTTTAAAATAAAATAATTTGTATAGCTCTAAAGACTTTTTTATTTTTGAGTGTAGTTTACCAGACGTGTTTACCCTAGGTTAAAATTTATTAAGAATTTAGCTGTCATTAACTGCACTTTTATGTTATTTTATTTGTATTTCTTTATAACAGGTCTTGGTCGAGACTTAGCGCGAACTAGGACTGTCAAAATCAAAACATTTGTCAATCTCCTTAGTATATCCTCTTCATAGTTCATACAGTTATGCCGTGGTCGGCCGTCAACTAATTGGAGTTCTAGTGGCGGCGCCATCAACAATACATGTAACTTGCATTATTTTTGAAAACATCCCTTGGTTATGTTGAACAGAACACTGGATGACGCTTCCAAGACTACCAACTTTGAGAATTGACGTTTATAGATTTTATACTTGGCAGTTTTACAAAAAAAAGACGTATGGAGAACGATACAGACGAAAACATGATTTCGCTTACATATAGAGATCGCTATACTGCAGGTATTCATTTTTGGAAATAAAAATCTAATGAATAATATAACCCTTTATAGGACCCCTTTGCCAGTTCCTTTTAGGTTTTGCCTAATGTGGCTTACAGAAATCGATCAATTTTTACAGAAATCGATTTTTAGGTCTATTCTGTACAACATTTTATTCCGTACTAGTAAATGTAAATTATGCTTATACATAAACTATAAAATTGTTAATATTGCGCAGCCGGGCCTCAAAATCCTAATTGAATATGGCACGCTTAACACAAATTTTTCTATAGATTTTAGTCAGAGCTCTGTTTTAAAAGGTATTATTTTTGTTACAACCTATTTTGTTAAAGATTTGTATAATAATATGATAATAATATAACCGATATACGGCGATGAGATATTTCATATATTTCTGTGCAATAACTATAAAATAGTCTTACCAAAAAATTCCTGCTTTTATTCAAACTTAAAATATCACAAATATTACTCACATAATGTTAATTTTATCAAGTTTTTAGAATTTCATTACGACACAGCGTTAGAAAATGGCGTACCGCATCCATCCGCCATTTTACTTTTGCGCAGTAAATGTGCGCAGTGTACCAAAACTAACCCCTTTTTTCGGACATTTTATTGTTACCACGCAGCTCACCCACGCGATGTTCTAATCAGAGTTTCACAAAGAAAATTAAACCTTATTTCACCAGGAATAAATACTAAATTTGCGCAACTTAAATTATAAAAAATGTAGCTTGTGACAGAAAAACGCCAACATTATTATGATTTTGAAAATAGAATCGTATCGTCTGCGAATAAAGAAGAATTTCCTTAACAATATTCATAGTAATTTTTAAAAATAAGATAAAGAATTTGGATTCTATCACAAAGTAATAAGGACTATTTTGTAACAATAGTATTTTAAGTATAGTTTGAATGTGTGAAATAAGCATAGAGAAAACCTTGTTATACTTACATGTGTGCGTTTGATAAAGAAAGGGTAACGTCATATCGCGATGTTGGATTTTCACGTTTTTCACCTATGAATATGACATTTCATTGTGTGCGGCTAAATGCGTTTGTGTGTGTAATTTTAATAATATTCATATTTCCATGTCACCGCTTGTCGCTGTTCGGATTTCGGGGAAATTTTCAAATAATATTTCAGTTAAAATAACATTATTTTATTCTTTGTTATCTTCGGATAGTCTTTTGTTGTTCAAAGACAGTTGCGAAGTCAAAGAAATTTAGGATAACAATGAGAATTTCCCAATGACATTTAATAACATTTTCCTTCTTTTTTCTCATTCATTCGGTTAGAGAATTCATAGTAAATATGTAGTACATTTCAATAATTAATAATAATAACAAATAAATATAGATAGTCAAACTATCCAGATACAAAATCACAAATCACATAAAAATTACGCTAGCTGCATTGGACTTTGAATCTACAGAGACCTTTTACGTATCTTGGCATGACTCGGAGGTGCCAATAACTAACACAGACACAGCGCATATAACAACTCTTAGCTCTCAAACAAACTAACACACATACATACATACATAATGTCTTATAAGACTTGTGTTTGATTAGTAGATTGGCTACTTTTTCTCATAATCTGTTTTAAACATACCATGTATCACTGACTAACTGTTATCTAGTTACCCACACAAGGACTAGCGATATATGAGTTTTGTCACAACCTATTTGCCTTAATTAATTTTTATTTTTCTTATTAATGTTTATGTTTTAGTACATAATTAATTAATATTTAAGGACGTAATTTCCACTTAGAGTTTTAATGTTCCTTCCTGTATCCTTTTTATCTTCTGAGTTTAGGCTTAGGTATTGGGTTCAGATATAGGAGAACAAAGCCAAATCAATTATAGAATAAACAAAGTGCGTACATACAAAGTACACATGTCAGAAGTGAAACTTCTTTGACAAACTAATTTTTAAGTCTTGTTCATATTTATACAAATCTAAAACATTAGATTTCCGAGACATAGAGGGAATGAAAAAGGAAGATATGTTAGGAATTTAATTGTCATTAAAATATTAAAAGTGTCCAAAATTAATACAAATAATAAATATAAAATACAAATATTTCATAAATTCTGTTGAAAGGAATTAAACAAACGAAAAACTATGTTTTAAGTTTGTTTACTTCCTTTCATATTCTTGAAGAAATGAACCTGCAAGCTATACCACACAATACTAGACTAATTAATAAGAGCGATATTAGTTGAGCTACTGTCTAGGTTTCAAATTCTGTTTCCTGATTTGTCAATCTAATAGACAAGTAGGTGATCAGCCTCCTGTGCCTGACACACGCCGTTTGGGTTTAAGGTAATCCTCACTATGTTTTCCTTCACCGTTCGAGCGAATGTTAAATGAGCATCTAGAAATAAAGTCCATTGGTGCACAGTTGGTGATCGAACCTACGACCTCAGGGATGAGAGTAGTACGCTGAAACCACTGACGCTGCTTTTTAATAAAGTTATTTCAATATTCGCTGATTTCAAAGAATTATGCGGTATGAAAGATCTATAAATCATTATTAAAGTTACGAGGAAACTATTTTGAGCCTTTTGTTCCTTTAATCAGTATCTATTTATTATTACTCACTAAAAGCTTTTACCGATTAGATAAGATATAAATCGGTATTCGATACATATTTTTATCGTAATAACACAACTCTAGTGCTAAAATGTAACTTACAAAACGTAATTGATGGAGGTATGTCACAAACAAAACTGTGCACATTTGTACTCGCCATGAATTCGCTGTTCCGTGTACTAGTGTTGTGGCTGTATCGATGTTTTTAGTAAATATATAGTTTATGGACGTGGGGATTTTTATTTGGAGTTAAAGATGTGCGCATGTCTTTTACCAACCAATTCGACTTAGGGTCCTTCCAGAAAAGAAAGTAACAATTCTTAAAGGCTGACGATGAACTCGCGAGCCCTCTGGCATTGAGAGTGTCTATGGTATCACGTAACAACAGGTGAGCCTCCTGCCCGTTTACCCACTGTTCTATAGATTTAAATATCGACAGTACAAGGCAACGCATGCATGATGGGCATGTTTTAATGTAGGCAAATATCATGAGGATCTTATTTTTAGAGACCAAATTCAAATTGATAAATTGGTTGTTTGTTGTAGTCACATTTTATTTCGACAACTACCTAGTTTTTAAAACATTTCTGGTAAAATGGTATTTGGCTTTCAAAACCTACTAGAAAAAGGTATTAAATAAACGTTTAATTTTTAAATATATTTTTAAATATTTTATGTAAAGAAATAATAATCGGTAACTATCGATATAATAGCCCATCACTAGGCGACGAACGCGGAATTTGTTTCACTCGATAGTCGATTTCTTTCCCTGGCTTCCGAAAATGAGGGCTTTGTTAAATCGACTCACAAATTACTCCTCACTATAGCTACTCGCACTATTTATTGCTATAGGTACTTCATATTCCCTCAGCTTCGAAGAAATATAAAAAAGGTTTTATGTTACAAAAGAGGCCCAAACCTCTTTGGTGAATATAAGTAGAGGAAGAGGTATTGACCATATAGTGGTCTGTGGTCTCGACTAATTTGGGAAACAGTCAAATCTATAAAGTATCATCTCTCTAAATGTTTCCTAAAGTTATATATTTAATTTACTATATATTTCGTGTACCTATTTGTTAGTTATTAGATACAGTATAATTTATTAATACACGCTGTCGAAGAAATATGCAATAGTTTAAAAAAGGGGCCAAAACCAGGTGAATATTATGAGTTTGGGAAACAGGCATAAAGTTATGCCTGATGACACAGATTCAGAAATCTGAGGCTAAGACCTAATAAGGTTCTAGCGCCACTTAAATATTTTTTATCCTTTTAAATGTTCGTCCTAGTAATAAGAATAAATATTAATTATACAACTGTGTGGAGTTGAAGCGACCGAGGAATTAAAGCCAGAATTTTTAAATTGTCATAAGTTTTTCTTTATGAAGATTTATTTATTTCCAACACAAACAGTATTAACAATATACTTAACCTAATAATAATCAATCAATCAATCTCAATTTAAAAAGTAAATTCAAATGTATTGGTTGAATAGTCCACTAAAACCGAGCGAATGCATTTTATTTCCAATTCCTTGGCTAAACTAAATTTTCCGATAGTGAATGGTTCCAAGATGGCCGCCGTGTATGTGTGTGTGGATAACAAGCAGTCACTCTTTCTCGCATATTTCCATTCGTTTTGACAGCCCTTTTCTTACGTTCAGTAGAGGGTTGTATGTGAAAAATCGGAAGGTAAAGAATTATCGACTAGAGATTTATCTGTAATATATTAGACATATATTTATAATCGCACAGTTTTTATTGTACCTATATATAATGTAGCGCTAATTAAGATTTTAAGCTGTTAAAATGTTAAATATAAGCTGCTGCAGCTAAATCCTGTGTGGACATGTTACCCGGGATCAAACTATTCTCCGCAGTTCTTATTATTGTGCAATATAATTGACCGTTTGGATTCAAAACGCAATTCAATCTTATCGCACAATTAAATATATTGTATTGTAGGTCTAGGGGCCGCCTTAACCTGAGTCTGGTAGAATGGTAGATAGAATTTATTTATCAAAGAAAAAAAAAATACTGCATAAATAAATAATTATAATTGCATAAGTTGAAAAAAAAAATTATGCAATTGATTTACCGCGGCAGTCCCCGAGTGCCACACGTCTTTTTTATATTTACTACAATTTACTATAGACTGAAGCTAGTCTTTAGTCCGTGGGTTCAAGAGCACAGGCGCTATTTAAAGATTTAAGTTGTCATCTGATAGAAAGTACCGGTGACCACTGAGCAAGTGGTTTCCTGGCTCAACGAATAAGTATCGCAATGCAGCGAGGAAATGCTGCCAGCGTTAAAGGTAAACTGTCACGGGGACCAAACTTTTAAAATTAGTTTTAAATTGTATTATTTTTACTCATTATTGTATATATTTGTGTGTTGGAAATAAATATCAATATGACTAGAGTTACGAAAATGACATTGCTTATCAAATAAATACATAAACACTAAGAGCACGTAAAACACAATACGTGTTAAATAATAGTGTAATTTAATTTTGTAAAGCTTAGGATTTAGAAAATATACACTTTTTATGTTTTTTTTGTTACAGGAGGCCGACGGGCAGGAGGCTCATCTGATGTTAAGTGATACCGCCGCTCATGGACACTCGCACTTCCAGAAGGCTCGCAAGCGCGCTGCCGGCCTTTTAAGAATTGGTACGCTCTTTTCTTGAAGGACCCTAAGTCGAATTGGTTCGGAAATGCTTTAGTGGGCTTCTGGATCCACATAGTGGTGGTGCGCGGCAGGAATTGCAGATACGTTCAGTTGTGGAACGACGTACGTAAAGTTGATATCTTACGAATCAGGCGTAACGCTAACCATACATCTTCGCAATCGAGAACCCCGTGATTTCTTTTAATTAAATAGGGGGCAAACGGGAAGCACAAGTGTTATGTGATACGCCCATGGACACTCAATGACAGAAGGCTTGCATGCGTTACCGGCCTTTTAAAATGCGGTTTTCACTTTCGCTTAATTCATGTTGTGATTAAAGGCTGGTAATAAATCTCATTTTTAAAATTAGAATCTGGAACTCAGAATTCTAGTTCCCAAAAATTCACATTCGACTATTTCACCCCAACCCTATTCCTTCCCCATCGAGTTCTCAAGGGTTGCTTGTTAGACTACAATATGGGATCGTGTATGTATTATTTACTTCACTATGAAATACTGCATTTTTCTATTCGAGGACTTGTCTACCCTAATTGGTACGACAATTTCGACGTCTAGAATCTAGCTTTTGCTTTTTTAACAAGCTACAGGATCCTATGAATGATATTTCCTCATATACTATAAAATTAATTCACTCAGAATTTCCTTATAAAATGCGAGTTAATAAGTAATAGTAAGTCAGTAAGTCTCTCGCTGATAATTTTTAATTAATTTAATTAACTAAAGACAAATTTTATAATTTTAAGTAAAAGCTTATGAACTGAATTTTTTCAGATAAAAATGCGTAATATAGTAAGTAAGTAATAGAAAGTCAGTAAGTCTCTTGCTGAGAATTAATAGATTAGTTAAGTAACTAAAGATTTAAACTATAAACTGTTTCCTGGATATAAATACTACTTAGATAACTTCAAGTCGAGAGCTTTTTGCACGTCTTTTGCTTGACAATTAACAAAAAAAAAAAATTACTAAATTTGAATTCACACCCAAGATTTAAGTGTAATTAACGACAATGCATATACTTATTTGCTTGTTTATAATTAACGAAATATATTTGGGGCCATTGGTGACTCCTTGGTGAAACTTGCTTTGCCGTGCGATATGCAGATTATGCGTTTTATTTTTTCTCTACACACATGGTGGCTTGCATTATATTCTTCATAAGTTTTTTTTTTAATAGACAATTCACACCAATTGCCCGAGTCCCATGCTAAGCTGGTGAAGCTTGTGTTATGGGTACTAGGCAACGGATATACATACATATTATAGATAGATAGACATATAAAAACATATTTAAACACCCAAGACCTAAGCACAACACCAAATGCTCATCACATCGATGTTCGTCTCAGCCGGGGTTCGAACCCGAGACCCATGGATTCGCAGTCAGGGGTACTAACCACTAGACCAATGAGTCGTCGCTTAATGGTGCAAGTCGTGGCTAAGATATGGGCGTAAGATTATTTATTTACATTGGTACTTAAAATAAAATGTAATACAAGATTTTATGTGATGTGTAGTCAAAAATAACTAACACGAAGAGCAAAAATTAATATATATATTAAGTCAATGTATGGATATGTTTAAATAAGCAATTTCTGTATTATTTATTTTCTATTTTGAAGTCGGTAGATACCACTATTTATAAGTCCGGTATGTTATAATTCTTTAGTGGATTTTCATAACCGAAAGAAATTTTCCTTGCGTTACGTACGCAAAAACTAAGGCCTAGCGAAGCTTATTTGTAAGCCGACAGTCAACAGGAATCACTTATAATCACAAATAGCGTAAATAATTCTTTAATATAAATAATATAGCATCGAAACTCACCTGTTATTCGTTTTTAAATTTAACGCGTGCACGGGTTATATAATATTTAAATATGTATATTCCTTTGTGCTGTAACAGAGCAGCATTGGCCAAGTGGATTCAGTGTGCGACTCTCATAATTGAGGTCGTAGATCCAATACGGCTGTGTACCAATGAAGTTTCTTTGCTCGAACGGTGAAGAAACACATCGTGAGAAAACCGGTTTGCCTTAGATCCAAAAAGTTGACTACTAACCAATTAGACTATCATGAAACAGATACAGGAATCTGAGGCCCAGACCTAAAAAGGTAGCGAGTGATTTATTTAATTTATTTGTGCTGTAATAACTATAGTTGCGTTTTGTGTATAACCAATACAATACCAAACGATCAGTAGGAAGCAAATTACATCGCAAATTATCTAACATTAAAAACGATAACGACCCAAAACATCCCCTTAGAGGCATTTAACCCAGTAACCGATTTGTTAATAAAATACCTACGAAGATAACCTTGACATAGCCCTAGTTAGTATGCACGGCTTTATTTTAAAATCTGATGTATTAATTTGCAAACTTTTCGTTCAAGACAAAAAGACCCCAACACAAACGGAATACAAGACAAATTCGCCTGAAGTCGGCCGGAAGGAACGCGACTCGTTTTCAAAAATGGAAATTTTACGCCAGAGCAAATAGTAAAAATGAATATTAAACTTAAATACAAGCTATTAAAGCGTAGAATTGATTGAAAAAAAACATGCACAAACGACGTTTGATATATGAAAAGCTTATTTAGCACGTGGTTCTCGTGACGACGTTCGCAATTTGAGTATAAATTAGAACACTTATCTCGCGGTGTGCTTTGTCTCTATCTATCCGCATACTACGAATGTTACTGTTTCATTCTGTAAGGCGTAGGGGTGTCTGCTACGTCAGCGATATCGATATTTCGATATCGTAGGGTGGGTGGCGGCTTATAAATTGTAAAATGATAAATGTGCTGCATTGAGGGATAGAGTAGCATCCAATATAAAAATGAAACAGGTAGTGGAGGGTGTTTTATTAAGAGTAGAGAATAAATCGAATGATAAATTTGAAATTGGAATATCGATAGCGTTTCGCGACTCTAGTGATATTTAATTTGTCTGAAGCAACAGGTTATTAGCGCGGGGTTTCCCGCCTAACTTTCCGGGCGTTCGTTTTTTAAATTCCTCTCTTTCCCTTTCTAATTGGATTGCGTTCTCACTTGCCCGTGAATGAAACTTGTTGCTTCAATCATTTCGTATTTAAGACTTTATTTAAAGCTCTACTAAGGAGCTATCGGACCTTAAAATCCACTGAAATTTTCCGACTTTGAACATACCACCGTGACCCATAAAATTACTTCGCCGTATTTTACACCCGACCGCCTACAATTCGAGCGTAAAAATTAACACGTCCGATAGATTATAATTTTCCACTCAATAGATCTTATAATGTCAGTTACGAAAATATCCAAATGGGATTATGGGGCATGGATGTTTCGTTTTATTGCAAATCAAATTTACGTGGAACCACGCAATATCCCGTTTTGTACACTTAAAAATTCTCTTTAGTCACGTGAAATGAAACCCATAGCGTATCTCGAACCTACACGAATCTACATATATAAATATATTTCTACTCACCACCCAATACATTTTATCTATGTTACCGTTGCTTTACTAGAAAAGTTTGGCTTACGAAAAATGACATGTCAAAAACTAGCTTCAAAGAAATTTGAACGTTGCCAGAGTGTATTTGAATATAAAATACAATGACAGATAAAGGTCGTTTGTTCTGAACGCACAAGCGTACCGCGATCAAGTCTCACGACGTATTCTCAAGGGGAGAGCGTAGTTCTTGCGCTTAGATATAAAGAAAGGTAGATACTTATGAAATTCGAAGGAAAAACCACCCTTCCCTATACTTATACAGCGCAGTCGATTCAGTTTTCGCTGAGGAAATTGTAGCGTAGTTTGAACGGTACATTCGCTTGCCGTGCGTCGCCTGGAGACGACGATTTTCTCGAATTTCCTTCGGGACGCGTCTCCGGTTTCCAAATTTGAATTCTATTCCATTTCGTTTTTTATCTGTGCGCTGAATTCACATGATTGAAGCGGGACCTCTTTCTTATTAGACTTTAGTTTTATTCTTTTTTACTGGCTGGTTTTAAAAATAATTTAATCGCGACGCGTAAACTTTGAAACTTTCTTCACGCTGCAGTAATCGGTAAGTTTTTCCCTGTTATAATGACAATTAAGAATTTTTTGACAATTATATATTTTTATAATATTTATAAATAAATTTGTAGAATCCATTTGTAGTTTCAGTAGGCATCATTGACTCAATTTCAGAGTTTTTTATAAATGTTAAGTTTATTTTATAGTACTAGTGATTTTAAATAGTACATTATTAATTTTTAAGAATCTCGGAATTAATATTACAACTTACTAAAGTTATTATATATTTTACAGTATAGGTACCTTGATTTATGGGTTTGTACCTACTCGTAAAATTGATGATTTAAATCTGAATATGTGCAATACAATCGGTATTTAAAATCAACTTTTTGTTTATTGTATAATACACATCTTCTTTTTCATTCATTAGGAATAAAGTTTTATCCGAGTCTATACTTTGACGGCAAGTTTATGATTAAGTAAACTTTACAACAGAAATATTCTAATTAATTACATAATTTGATTTAAAAAACAGTTTTAAAAAATAATTTATCGCCCTAAACAAATAATGTATTATTTAATGAGGCTAATAACATTAATTTTATTGCTGGCCAGCAATGAAATATGATTCAGGAAGGAAAAGTAAAAAGTATTTACAAAAAGAACATAAGATTTTAAATATTCAAATTGACATGGCTGGTTAAAATGTCAAGCCCAAAAAATATTTGATTTCAAAAATGGAACGATGGGGTGAATGACAATTTACATACCTAGTTATATCAGGAATAGTTCCACCCTCGCGACCCTTCCGATCATGTATGTACGGGGTACAATCATGTAGGGAACGGAAAATCAATACCTTACCTTTTAGATTGATTTTTGAGTTTTTTCGGGGCTCCGAACATATTTTCATTTATTGTTATAAAAAAGAACAAAATTTTATTTATATTTTTAATAAGTCAATTTTATTGTCATTACTAGGTACAATTAAAAGAAACTTCGATTTAAAATGTCTATGCCGCAAGCAAGTTCTTGTCGATTCTGTGGTATACAGATTATATTATATATTTAATTTCAGTTTCACACAAGAATCATTTTATAAATCAACAGATTTTCTAGAGGTAAATTCAGAGTCGATACTTAAAACCAACTCTCGTATGTTAAAAATGTATTGGATCTGCGATAGATACCAAAGTTTTCTCTGGCAGTTAGGGTTAGTTCTCAACTTCCTGTTTCTTTCGTGATCATTTGTTTTCCTACAGTCAAGTAGATGTTCTGACACATGTTATTTTTGGGTCTTAATCATGACGCGTTCTTCACGTTCATTTCCTTCACCGTACGAGCGAGTGTTCATGTGCAATAGATAGAAAGTCCTATAGTGCAAACCCGGGTTCGAACCTATGACATCAGGAATGAGAATTGAAGCCACTAAGCCAATACTTCAAAACTTCGCAGTGTAATTTTATTCACGAAAAGCAATTCTTACCGCGCCTTGAGATAGATTATTATAGTTATTATCTTAAAACCCCGGTATTCCTAAAATAAATAATATGATCGAACTTTAAAACGTAATAAAATGTATATTTAATTAATGAAACATCAAAGCGCGATCATAAAATTTTATATGCCTATTAATTGACAAAGATCTGTATACCGATAGGCATATCTATAAAATCTATTATGAGATATATTTATTCAAATTTTGAATTCACTGTGCTATATTTTACACAGGTTATGTAACCGGATGTAACCAGTTGAGACAGCCTCCAATAAAAAAGATTATTTACTTCTAGTATGGCACTTCGTTCAGATTGTCTCTTACTTGGTAACTGGCTATTAAAATCCATTTAATTAGCACTATTGTGGCTATGACGTTAAATTATATAACCTAAAAAAAAACAGTAGCACTACAACCACTTTAGGTCTGGGCCTCAGATTTCTGTATCTGTTTCATCATCATTTGTCAATCTAATAGTTAAGTAGGTGATCAGTCTCCTGTGCCACATGCCGTCGACTTTTTGGGTCTAAGGCAAGCCGGTTTCCGAGCGAATGTTAAATGCGCACATAGAAAGTAAGTCCATTGGTGCACAGCCGGGGATAGAACCTACGACCTCATGGATGAGAGTCGCACGCTGAAGCCACTACTGCTCCTCCTAATCCAATAATTAATAATAAAATAATATAAGACACAATAAGGTTGTAGCGCCACTGATTAATTTATTTTTTTAAATACTCTTGATACATTTGTGTTTGAAAATCAAAACTAGTACAGTAATGCATCATTTCGAATTTAAAATTGGTGTATTCCGCGCTTTATTCCATATTCTTTGCTTCCGTCAAAGGGAAATAATATTACATAATAAAAACCGCGATTTATTTTACAATATTGTATAAAATTATCTACCGTATTTCTTTTGTATAAAAAAGGCAAAAAACATCGTTTCATGAATGTATAGTACGCTTTTTCTATATGGCCCAATGTCTAATCGTGGGTCATTTTGGAAATAAACTATGGTTGGGGCAGTCGACTCCACCCTCAATATTGTCAATCGATCAAACGTATGCAAACATACTCAAAACCGTCCTATCTCCACACACAACGTATATAAAACTAAACTCTATACACACGGAATAAGGATTATATTCACGTGATTCGTGTAAATTTTCCTTTGTTAATGTATATAAGTCGCAAGGAATGGAAAATGTATGGCCAAATATATCAAGTTACAATTCCATTAGGTTATTGTTTATATTTCGTGATAGAGTATTGAGAAATGCCTACTAGGGAGAGCTTATCCTGTTGGATATATTTACTAACTTGCAATCCGAACATTGAATAACATATACCTACGCTGGTAGTTTAAAACACAAATGATTAAAAAAAAACTATTCGTCCGAGTTTATTTTTAGTAGTTAATTGAGGTTGGTATTCTGAGAAGTTTCTCGTTGGAAAATTGGAAAATAGTAGCGAAAATGAGAGACTAATGGAAGAATTTGGCGGAAGCCTTCACTTCGCAAAGGAGGTCGTATTATAATAACATAAAGTTAACTTATCTTTATTGCAGTTCTCGAAAATAGGCTCTTTTTTATTATTTATGTTCACAATATTATTACATAATGTTATATTTACCGTATATGTTACAAGCTCTTTTCTAAAACATATGACAATTATGGTAAACATACTTAAAATATATATATAATAAAAACATATATATAATCAAAACAGCGGGTTAGGTATGACATAGGCACTTAACAATATATCCAGTTTCGGATAAGTTTTTTTTTTTTATAGAACAGGGGGCAAATGGGCAGGAGGCTCACCTGATGTTAAGTGATACCCGCCGCCCATGGGTACTCTCAATGCCAGAGGGCTCGCGAGTGCGTTGCCGGCCTTTTATATATTGGTACGCTCTTTTCTTGAAGGACCCTAAGTCGAATTGGTTCGGAAATACTTCAGTGGGAAGCTGGTTCCACAAAGTGGTGGTGCGCGGCAAAAACTGCGTTGAAAAACGCTCAGTTGTGGAACGGCGGACGTCGAGGTGATACGGGTGGAATTTCGTATTCTGTCTCGACGTCCGATGATGAAACTCAGCTGCAGGTATTAATCCAAACAAATCCTCTGAACACTCTCCATGGTAAATGCGGTAGAAGATGCAGAGTGACCCCACATCTCTACGCAACGCCAAAGGATCAAGCCGCTCGGAGAGAGATTGGTCGTCGACGATTCGAACCGCTCTGCGTTGAATAGTAGTGTTTATTCCGTTATATTTGTATTATTCGATCGATACCCGAACTTATCGTATTGAGGCAAGAAAGATCATCTTGCTTGAGTTTAATAAATCGCTTGATAATTCGTTTATACGCGTCGTGTTGACTACGATAAAAGTATCCTTTCATTTTCTTTAGACCGTGGATTTATTTCACTACTAATAAGTTTCGTGAACATAGTCGAAAATATCCTACTGCACTTCGTTTGAGAACCTCAGAGAGATTTGTCCGTAACGTGGTATATGATTTTACGAATAAGCGAGCTATGACCAAGAATTAGGCCAACACTGTCACGCGTTTTTTTTTAAATTTTAACGGTTTAAAATAACAATTGCACCAGATGAAGAACAGAGCTGCTAGTTTTAATTATGAAGTTATAATTTACTTAACTTTATTTATTAGCCGCGCTCACTAGGCAATAAACAGAAATGAAAGAAAGTTATAAAATTTATAACCAATATGTGGCCTCGATCTGCGGGCGACATAAACATAATATGTTTCTTGCCTCCAACTTCGATTTTGTTTCCTATGGAGTTCCTCTTGGGCCGTGGGATTCAAGTGCACACGCGCTGATTAAAGATTTAAGTTGGAGCGTGGTAGATTGTACCGGTGACCCCAGAGCTGGTGCTTTACTCGCTCAACAAATAAGTATCGCAATACAGCGAGGCAATGCTGCCAGCGTTTAAGGTACACTGCCACAGAAACCAAACTTTTAAAAGTTGTTTGTTGTCTCTTTACTAATTTTTTATAATAATTATTATGTAGATTAAAAAATTGTAGATGTTTACATAGATTACCAAATAAAGGACATTACCATAGCGAAAGATCATAAGAAAGTGATAACACGCATATAAACGGATTCCTTAACTTAGTAATTGAGATTTGAGTTAAATTAAAAACAGTTACCTGATAACACACACAACTAACACGTCTGAACACTAATGTACAACTATTTTGAATGCCACAAAACTGTGCCTGTATCTGTTCGAATAAATTATAACCATTTTTTGTCCCCGAGCGGTGAAAGGGTTAATTCTATAGAAACTTATGGGTCGTGAATTTGCATATAATTTCTAGTTTATTATTTATTTTCGAGGGGAATCTTTTGTTATGGTAACTTTTTTCAGGGTTGATGAATTGGCTGTATTAATATGGATTATGTAGGTTTGAGAATTGTAGTTTTTATCAGTCGTTGACAGTCACAGGGTGTGTACTTATAGAATTATTTTATTGGCATAGCTGGCTAATCTAAAATATTTCGACTCTACCTTTCTTAACCTGTAGTCTTATGACGGTGCCTTTATATTCACGACGCTGTGAGGTGAGGTGTTTTCTCGTTAGAAATCCCTTAAAAAGTTCAATTGTTTAAAGTTTTAAAAGATCATTGACCTCTATGGTCAATACTGATTTCGTTCATTAAAATAATGTAAAAAAATTGAATGATTGGATTTAGTGAATACTTCATATGGCGGTTGAGTTCTAGTTAACTATAAATTTCTTTAACTACAAATCCTATTTTAACTAATAAGATTTTAAACGTATATATCTATATATATTTACTATTCGGTAACATCAGCCTCCTGAGGCAGACACACGCCGTCACTTTTTGTTTCAAGCCGAATTACTCACGATATTTTCCTTCACCGTTCGAGCGAATTTTAAATGCGCACATAGCAAGAAATACTATTGGTGCACAGCTGGGGATCGAATCTACCACCTCAGAGATTGGAATCGCACGCTGAAGCCACTAGATTACACTATAATTGATTTAAAATTTGAGTTCAAACACTTGTGGCGTTCAACGTTTAAAAATGTGAATATTTTTATAAAATTACCTACGTAAAATGTATTGCGATGGAACGATGCAGCGTTGGCTATTGAATAAAATATGGTAATAAAGAGCTCGACTATGAAAAGACAATATAATCTTCGCTGTGTACCTAGTGAGTGACACTGTATACGATAATTTTAGTGCTGTGTGACTACTTTTTTGTAGTGAAAACAAAAGAGAGAGATGTATGAATGTAGTTTAAAGTTATATATCTTAAAACCCGCTCTCTAAACTTCAATGTATAGCTGTTTTGAATGTGTGAAATTCACACACCTTTACATACATACACACTTTTCTGTTCCATTATTCTAAATTTGAAAATGGGCTGTATACCTAACACTTTATTTAAATAACAAAATGCGAAAATAGATAATGTCCTGAGAGCGTTTCTTTTTTAAATTAACGTTCATAGTTGCCAATTTGATTTATTTAATAATGTTCACCACACCATATATAATATATTTTCAACCGTATAAGTTACAATATATCCTAATATACCATCGGAGCCTCGAATTGTTCCATTCTATGTCCAAACATGTATTTTTTAAGGAAATCAGCAAGTTAAATGGAATTTTAAGATCACTAAAAACCCTAAAAACTCACACAATTACATATTCACACACACACCTCAGCAAGCAATATATTAGTAAATAATGTTCGTCTGTTCATGGTGTAAGCGTTTCGGCTATATTTTTAATCTTAAAAATGTAGAAAACAAAATCTTTTTGAAAAATAAACTTACGTTAGTTCCTTTTATTTCCACCTTCTAAAAAGATGAGCTAAGATCCCAAGACTTCTCTTACCGTAGCCATCTGTTGTGCAGAGCATGTATTTTTTAAAGACATTCAAACCCGTGAGACAGGGGTCATAATAACCAAATGGTTCCCATTCAAGAAATCCTATCAGAAGGGTTAGATCACAAAGGATGAATTTCCGGTTCATCGGACGTTTTGTGGCTACGATATTAATAAACAGAGATAATAAGAAATTTGATTATATCTATTTATTATTACTCGTTAAGTTTTTATTATGCGAAGATAAAAGAAATCTATAATATCGCATCTATAGAACATTATTTAAATAATTCATTGGTAAAAAAAATAGTACCTAGTAAATTGTGCAGAGACAATTAAAAAAAAAGTCCGTTGGAACGTTGGCGAGAGGTGCACAGGATTTTAGGGTTTTACTTCTAGATGCCCATTTTTAACCAACCAACAGAAACATTCGTAACCGAACCGAGCTGATTACCGAAACCGACTAATAATAAATTAATTAGTTCTGTGAAAAATTAAGGATTTTTCTAAATCAGCGTCTTTGTTTAATCAAAGAACGTAAAATTATCTTCTAAATTCTGTATAGTTAAGAACTTGTAAATCGCCTAAACCAAACAGTTGAAGTATCAATAACAAGTATTGGCATTATTCAAATATTTAAAAAAAGAACACACCGCTAACAAAACAAACATTTCACGGGTTTATGCAACAAAAAAATGCACTCGTCTATCGCATACACAATGATCTCGTCCCATTGTATTGAATTTGACTAACCTTTGTTTAAAATACTGATTTATAGGCTATTAAAACCCTTTTCTATTAATGTATAGATAAATTTATGCGTATTATTCGATGTAAAAAATGTTTCCGATAATTTATCGGTAGCGTGTAATAACGAAGGGGTGCGCCGCGTCCGTTAAAGATGTTCTTTTTTCAAAATCGTTGACAGACGTTGAGATTACGATCTATTCGAATTTCGAATTTGAATGGTCATCCTTTGATCATGTTTTTTAATTGGCTATGGTGTATTGTAATAACCGATGTTATGGTAATACTAATTAATTGTCTGTGGCCTGTAAAATGTCAGATAAATATTTTACTTGTCATCGATATCCTTGATACTATTATAAAGTTTTTTTAAATTTGTGTTATACCATACCTTCTATGGTAATTGTTTAACCGCCAAAAAGGACTGTTGATGACAAACTGTCATTCATATGTCAAACTATCATTTTTGATATTTGACACTTTGGCATAGACTAATTGATATCTTTCGCTACTCTGTTTAAAATAGGAAAGTGTACGATTAAATAATTAAGGAAGTTGGTTCAGAAATCTCTATATTGAGTTCAAACTTCACAACTTCTTAAGAATACTTTCTCTAACCGAACTGGGTAAATGGCGTGAAAAAAGTAATTCTCATTCATAAAACAATTTTCTCAGGAGCTAGAGAAAGACCGCACTGCTAATGTAGAGCGCCGTCCCTCTTCCACCTACTTTTAATGCACTTTCTCTAACGTTTTATACCTCTTTTAAGACTTGCTGAGACGAACGTGCTTTAGTTTTTTAAGTTCTTGAATTTTCCCTTTTAACGAAAGTTCAAGTTTTACTTACAAGTGTTGTTAATATGAAATAAGGTTATTAAAAAATCACAGAATACGATCAAAATGGAACAAATTGCAGACTTGTCTATTTTAATATAATCTATATTTCAAATTTTAAATTTCGAACCATTATCCGAATCGAGCACAGCCAATAAACTCCTATTTAAATAAACCAATCAGTTGTAACGATTTTTGAATATCGAACTGTAATCCTTTGAGTGGCACTTTGCACTGAATGGGATGCTACGCATTGTATGCGTAATTTATTGTCACATTTAATAGGGAACATCTTACAATGGTCGGTAATGTGGCGGGTACAACGTGTTTGAGTAGCAAACATGTAAAAAAACAAGTTGAAGTAGTATTTTCTAAAATATATTTTACACTGTCAACAATAATAATAATAATAAAGCCACTTTTATTCATACTATTAATAATAACATGTCAAATGGGTGTAAGGTTAGGTTAGGTTATACTATACAGTATACATTATACTTTTAGACTACGTTAGTTATTGTTATTTCTATTACTTCGTATTCTGTAGTATGGACCCATTTTGGGTAAATGCCTTTTCCAGAACTTTCCATTTGGATCTGTTCTTATCCATCCGTTTTAATCAAACGATAATATCTTCCTTCACCGAATTTGAAAACCACAGATACATAATACACAGAGTTCATAGAGAACTGAGAAGCTCTCTTCACTATGGTATTAGAAACTTTGGGTATAAATGGATACCTCGGCTAAAGACTAGCACCCTATAAGATGGATGGTTGAACATAGTGAGTTGGCCATAGATGCCACAATGCTGGTAATGGAGGGAGATGAAGGAGAAAGAAAGATGGCTGTGGATGATAATTCAAAATATTCTTTATTTAACAGGTCAGTGAAAAAATATGGCTCAAATCAACGGTAAGAACTGGCAATACTCTACGTCGCCGTTTTATTTTTTGAAGTGAAACTTCTTTAGGCGCATGAGGGTAAAATTTTTACGGAACGTCACGAAGATGTGCAGCGTTTTTGTCGAAAACAGGGAGAGAGCGATTGAGACCAATTGAGAGAGAGTGAGGAGGGTGAATTACCTTATAGAAATTTTATTATTAAAATTTAGTAAAGAGAATTTATGAAATATTAGTATTTTATATTTTATGCAAAATAATTTATTGAAATCTTAAACGACGAATTCTATCATTATCATTTATCATCGAAGAAATAAATTTAAAAACCTATTTATTATTTGTATTAATTATCGACGCTTAATATTTTAATGACAATTAAATTCGTTATATTCCTAACATATCTTCCTTTTTCCCTCCCTCTAAGTCTCGGAAATCGAAAGTTTTAGATTTGTATAATTATGAACAAGAGTTAAAAATTAGTTTGCCAAAGTTTTTCACTTCTGACATGTGTAGGTACGCACTTTTTTTTAGAAAATGTAAGCAACTGTTTCAAATATTATAGATTAGCTTATGGCAACCGTGGTGTATAAGAATTTACTCCGACAGTAAAACACCAATAAAATATCAGCGTGTGAAGAAAAAGTTGGTAACATAAAATGGCGTATGTCGGGCCAAGTTTCGTTTAAAAGGGGTTATAAATAAAATAATGTATTCAGTCGTTGGATGTGCAACTTATGTAAGTTCAGAAACCACTCCAAGAAGTGTGGAAGTTTTACCAACAATATATTTGTCTGCTAAGCGTATGTAAGGTGTATTCGTTAGATATGAGCGGAATGGGAAGCGAAAAAGAACTTATTGCATCTTTAATGATAATAACTTAGACTCATTTATTCCTAGAAACATTTACAAAATATACACACACTTATAATACATAAAAAATTATATGTATTTTATTTTCTAAGGACCTCTTTATGTATAGGCCTCCTCCAATTGGCTCCATCTCTGTTTAGAGTTTTATTCTGTTTTATTATTTATTTATAGTAATATTATATCTTCACATATACGTATCTGTTATAGAAGAACACACGAACAGAACTGTACGAAGTATTTCCGAACCAATTCGACTTAAGATCCTATTAGAAAAGAGCGTACCAATTCTTAAAAGGCCGGCAACACTTGCGAGCTTCCTGGCAATGTGAGTGTCCATGGGCGGCGGAAACACTTAACATCAGGTGTGTTTCCTGCCCATTTGCTTTATATTATATAAAAAAACCTATGTTTTGTTACTACGATAGGTTAGAGTAAGACCAATGCAATTTTTTCCACTAAGTTAACTAAATAATCTTGTGTTCTTTGTTTAATATTAGTTATTATAATATTATGTATTTATGTACAAAGAGAACACGTATATAGTTAGAAGGTATAACATTAACAGGATGCAGTTTTGATGATATTTTTACTGTTTCTTCGCATGAATAAAGGTAATCGCTACCGCTCATCACTTACCACCTTATACCAAACGAGACCATTATAAACGCAAACAAACTACTTCGTATTTTCCGCATACATTTCTATACATATTCTTTAATTTTATGATGTTTTTCGAAGCAACTTTATTGGAAATGTTTAGAATATGTTTTTGTATTCGTTTTATTGTAACGACTATGATTTTTATAAACATGTTTTATGAGTAAGCACTGTTCTTGTGGTTGAAGATTTGGTTGAAGATCTTGTGATAAAATTTGAAACTTTTCTCCAGTGCTAAAATTATAATTACGTATATACAGTGATGGCTGTAATGTAAATAATTGATTTATTTATTACAGAAATACATACATTATCCTTACAGACTATGCCAATACGATAATGTCGAGAAACATTAAATAAAATAGGTACATATATAATATTAAACACATAATATACACAATATCGCTACTGTGAATTCACTTTGCGAACATATAAATATGTCGATATCCCAGGCCTTCAACGTCGCACACATCCCATAGGTTCTAAGAATTTGTTACTTGCCCACTCGCACTTATGTTTTTACTTGCTCTAATTAATTTGAAAATATTTAGTTGCAGTTTGAAAATATTTACGTAAATAGCTCCATAGTTGTTAGTCTCAGAGCTACATCACTGGTAGGACGAACTGTTGGAAGAATTTTGAAATACACTTAAAATTAGATAGATATATCAATATTAGTAAAGTAACATTCTAGATTATTATTTGACAATAATATACTTTTTTCTATGGATACGGAATATACGTATAGTAAAGAAAAGTACAAAGCCTTTCGTCTCGACTTTTCCTTTGCTAGCGTTTGACAAAACAACCCTCTCGCGTATGCGAGTTACACATTATCTATTGCGACGTAGAACAAGAATACATGGAGTTACTGCTGGGTAAAATGTGAACTTTTATTCGTTTTTTTTAAAGAATCTTAGACAATAGTGTGGTCAAAACAAAGTCATTGTTCAGAACCCCGGCAACCAAAATTAAAGTAACCATGATGATCGCCAAGGTTTGAAAGTAGATGGCATTATAAGAAGAAGATTGGTTTATTTTTTATAGAACAGTATGGGCTTCTTGATGTTAAGTTATATGCCCGTGGACATACTTAATGCCGGAGGGTTCACGATTGGGTTGCCGGCTTTTTAAGAATTGGTACGCTCATTTCTTAAAAGTTGCTTTTCATTTGATTTTGAGTTATACAGAAGTTTAAACATAGTATTTTACCATTGGTAAAAATCTGTATATAATGCAAATAATTCAAAAATATCGTATATACATTAAATACGAACCATGCAACGAAGCAAATGCAATGTGTCCTATTCTTCATTATAACAAACAACACTTTTATCAAAATAAATCCGTCTCCACATATTTCCCTGTTCTAAGTCCGTCGTATGACACATGTGCGACACAAAGAGAGTAGTATTGATCTAGTGCCTCCTTCCTTTTGTAATACACTCAGATACTATAGCTTATCTTTTTTCAGTGAAACATCCTTTTCCTTGCTTTCATTGAATAAGTATAGAAAACGGTCTTTTTATTAAGATTTTGTATGTAATCTACATATAAACATACAATGAAATACACATAAACTTGGCGCCTGGTAGATAGTACTGGTGATCCCAGAGCTGGTGCTTTCCTCGCTCAACGAATAAGTATCGCAGTACAGCGAGGAAATGCTGCCAGCGTTAAAGGTACACAGGCCACAGGGACAAAACTTTTTTAATTTGTTTTAATTTTTAATTATTAATATTATTACTATATAAGAATATTGTAAATACTGTATTGTGTTTATAGTAAAAATCTTTACACAAATATCGAAGTAAATCAAAGTGATGAATTGTACCAAGACTGATAAATAGTTCGGCCTACGCTTTTCAAAATTAGGTTTTTAACAATTAAATCAAACACATTTTTTCCTATATATATTGTTGAGTGTAGTGCTTAGATCTATTTATGACGAGGCGGTAAAGGTAAACTTAAGTTTGACGTTCAAAAATAACATTTTCAGAATACATTATTTCCTAGGACAGCAATTTCTTAGCGAACGTTAGCGCCAAGAAAATGACATCAAACTTGGCTCCGTGCGATAGCCACAAACTGCAGCGAAACCAATAAACGCGTTGTCATCTCGCTCTGATTGATCTTTATTTTATGCGAAATATCTATCTATCCCTCTCACGCCATGGAGCAATGCCAACGATTTCAGTGTGGTGAAAATGTGTTTCCGTTTTATTTGAATTTTTATATCCTAGTAATAATCTGTGATATTTACGTAACAATTTTTGACTTTGAGGAGTCAATGAATCTGTATTGATTCTATATATCTTTTTTACATCTTCTATATTTTATTACCTTACTATGATATTAGAGTGGATTCTTCAGTCGCACTCTTCATTTCTGAAGGTCGTGGCTTCCTGCACTCTCCCCTGTCTTCAGCAAGCCTCTGCACCTGGGAGATGGTAAGACCTTTCTGCCTATACTTGATCGGTTCAGTGAGTAGGGGTCCGGTGCCCTCCACTCTGCCAGTAAAGATAAGCCTTTCTAAACTTTCTGCGTGTTGCGTGTCCAAAAAACTTAGCATTTGTTGGTAACATAATGTCGAAAGACGATTTTTGTTTGTTTCTTTTCCTTTTCTTTCGAAGCGAATATGATATTGTAGGTAACTTTAAGCGGCGTGAACGCTAATTTCCGTCGTGCAAATGCAAACATTGTATCAAGATCAATGTAGTGACAAGTGAGTCAAGGTGAAAGCACGAAAATTAATTATTTTACTAAAATAATCCAATATTTATCATTTTTCATACAGAGTTTAATTCTACATTTCCGTGCTTCAGACGCAATAGACATTTTTCCAGATCTCCAAATAACACTTAAATGTAATCTGTATGTCTATTGTTAGTACAGAGTTAAAAATTAAAAGGCCAGCAACGCACTCGCGAGCTCTGGTATTGAGAGTGTCCATGTGCGGCGGACATTAATACTCCGGTATCACTTAACATCAGTTGAGCCTCCTGTATGCAAAAATAATACTATATACTATATTATTTATTTATTACAGAAATACATAGATTTTCCTTACATACTATGCCAATACGATAATGTCGAGAAACATTAAATAAAATATAATAAAGTACATATATAATATTAAACACATAATATACACAATATCGCTACTGTAAAACCACAATGATTAAATAAATACCTAACTTCATAACTATGTGATTTTTTCCTCGGGTGTTTATAAGAGTACATTAAATACACAAATTCACAAGAAAGGGTATTGCTTGAAAAGTGAAAAATCGTTACTAGCCCATAATATACGGCTAGGAGTGCGGTTGACAGCTCGAAAAGGATTTATGAATGTTTCCCTTCGCGATAGAATAACGCCGCAATGTTACGTAAAGTGCGCTCAACATTTGAGTTATAAAAAACTAAGGGGCGCATCCGGCTTCGTCTGCATACGAGTACCTATATACGTTATAGTTTGTTTAATTATTAGACATTTCACTAGCGCGTATCGGTTTGTAGATAGAAGAATTTACGATACTCTTACCCTACATAGTAATAATAATTAAAAATTGTCTTTTGTTCCGTCCCCGGGGCAGTGTACCGTTAAAGCATTTCCTCGCATGTATTACATTCGTTGAGCGAGGAAAGCACCAGCTCTGGGGTCACAGGTACTGTATAGTAGGCGCCAACTTAAACCCCACGGCCCAAGAGTCTACTCCAAAGGGAACAAAATCAAAATTGGAGGAATGATAATTATTAAGCCGTTTATTATTTACCACCTGCTCTGCGGCCGCGTCAGCGTTTTCTTATATAATATTTTGTCCAACACTTAAGACTCTTCGGGAAATTAAATAAGAAACATTATTATTTAATTTATTATGTATTCTCATTAAAGCATTTTTTTGAAGTGAAACTTCTTTAGGCGCGTAATATGAAAAATTGAGGAGAGTGAAATTTTACGATGCGCGCTCACCGTGACACAAAATTAACAGAATGAAGTTGCCCACGGAAACAATACATAACTTTAATCCGGTTAAAAAGTTTTTTCTTTAAATGTGTAAAGGTTATGTTAATCAAAGACAAGAATAATATATGTTTATTAAAAATCCTACGTAAAGGACTTCTCACCACCGTTATCACGTGAGTATTGATAGAATTAATTCTATGCAAGCTACAGATACGCAAATCACTGCCAAATATTTTCATAAATAGTTGTGTGTATTGTAATGCAAATTTGCTCCAATTAGGTCCAACGGGGGCCAACATCTGCCCTCATTTGCCTAACAAAAGATCACTCACCTTTAAGCTTTCTGGTTTAAAAGTACCAGAAACTTATTATTTTATCAAATACCACATGAATATAGTGATATGTTATTGACACGAGAAAATATCAAAATAAAGATTTTTCGCTGTATACATATAAAAAGCGCGACTCTCTGAAATAGTAATACTAGTGGAGCACAAAGACACTGTTTATTTATTAAAAGTTAACAGTTAGTTAAGGCTGAAGACATACTTCATAAATTCAAAACTGTACGTTTCTGACATTCAAATCCCACCATCGGTAAGAATCTTAAACCAAAATATACAAGCGATTATGTTCTAATAGAAGACGAATTGCAAATTTTGCGTTGCAAAATATGCGGAAGGTGTTCAAACATAAAACTTATCAAAAACCTAGATTAGAATATTTATCAAGCAAAGAGTTTACGATGTATCTACAAAGTCGGCCAAGATAAGCTTATAGGCTATTTCCTTGAGATACGTCAGCCCTACCCAAGATTACAGTACGCCGTAATGCGTGCCACTAAATGTACTTCATTTTTGAAGGCGCGTTTATGTAACGCTTAGGTATTTTCACGTTAGAAATCCCTTCAAAGTTTAAAAGGTCATTGACTTCTGTGGTCCATTATGTCTTTGTTCGTTAGACAAAAATAATGTGTTAAAAATCAGAATACAGTTCTCGATTTAACTATAAATTTCTTTAACTATGAATACTAGTTTGACACTGACACTACTGACATATGCCGTCGACTTTTTGGGTCTATGACAACCTGGTTTCGGTTCCGAGTGAATGTAAAAAGCTCACATAGAATGAAAGTCAATTGGTGCACAGCCGGGGATCGAACCTACGACCTCAGGGATGAGAGTCCCTCGCTAAAGCCACTAGGCCGACACTGCTCTCTCTCTCTCTACCCGTTAACGTCTTACAGAATTAATTCTATAAGACGTTACGGATCAGCGAATATGTAAAAATGATAAATTCATGTTCTCAATACGATATTAAATCCCTCAATCCAAACGCGTCCCAAAATTGAGTACACGAAAAACCCAAAGCCAACAAGACATTCCATTATAATCCTTTAGTTAACCAATGTCTTGTGAGATTAAATTCCCAACTACGAAAAATACTTCACATACGCGCTCTTTAATATCTGATGTTGTGGCAACGTTTTTTATAACGAATATAAAATATACAATTTTAGCATAGCGTCAGTGACATTGTGTACCATCCATCTTTTCGGGTTTAGTTTGCCGTCCCTTTCTTACACGTAGCGCCGTCTCGCCGGATTTGTAGTTGCCCCCCTAAGGGTGGTAGCCGTTTGAGGCAAGTCAACTCTTTGGGCATTTTTCATTCGGAATACGTAGGATATGAAGAAATGTATTGCGAACTCAGGCGTGGTATGATTTTTCTTCTATGTCGACTGTTTGCTTCAAATGTATGATATGAAAATTTAAGCAATACAAGGATAAAGAAATGTCGAATCTTAAGTGGGATATTCGTTTGTGACAAGTTTATTAGATTTTTATATTACCTTCGTATGAGTATTGCTAACGGGTTGAATGTTTTTTATTAATCTGTAAAGATTAGAGAAAGAATATTGTGTCTACAAAGTTCTTTCATACTTGTTAGGGTCTTAGCGACATTTAAGGATTTTATATTCCTTGGTTAAATGAAGTATTAGTATTGATTTAAAAATACTACGATTTTTGAAAAGATTGAATTTTCCAGCTTTCTAGCAGTGAGTGTGTCCGTATCACTTAATCAAGCGAGCCTCTTGCAAGTTTTTTTCCGCAGTTATAATTGCGTTAATTTGAGTCAGCATTATCAACCTCGAAATAACGTCAAAGACAATTTGCGTTATACATTACGACTGAATTGAAGGGGGGATTATGGGGCATATAGTCATACAGGCAATAGTTATCATGCAATTAGCCCGATATTCCGATCACACTTCGCTTATATTTGCTAAAGAGCCGTTCGGTTTTCGTTCATTCGCATCACGCGGTCTACGTGACCCCGCCTTCAGCTGTACGAAGACGGTATTGGTATAACGTGGTTTGTGTTTAAATTAATCGACTTGTAAGGTCAGTAGCATATGCCCAGTAATATGACTTAAAAACCTGGCTGGACAAAATGTTTTCCGTTCATAGCTACATGAGGTGAGAGAGTAATCACAAAAACAGGACTTAGAGATTTTTGTGTGTTATGAAAGTTCTATTTATTAGAGCGTATTTTTAATTTTTAAGCAAATATGCTTTAGTTATCAAAACCTGCCTATCGCTTACTCCACTGTTGCTGCACTTACCCTGAAGTGCTGACACATTTGTAATGGCATTTGTATTGGCTTTTATTGACATAACTTTTACACATTTAAAGAAAACAGTTTTTTACCGGATTAAAGTTATATATTATTATAAATTTAGACACACACTCCGTGAGTAATTTCTGCCAAAACCCTCCATCTTTTAGTCGATATCAACTCCGAAGAAATAAATACAGATAATACAACTTTTTCTACAGCTGTGATACTTTTTGATATTCAACACCTTTTGTCAACAACTCTTCCGTCACCGTGACTGTAAAGCACGTGAAACGTTTGAAAAATTATTGTAAATTTATAATAATACATCTTCAATCCGGTAAAAAAGCGTTTTATTTAAATGGCATTTGTGCTACGTGATAGTTCAAACCTCATCTATTGTTAGATAGTTATTAGATAGATAATTAGTTCTATAATCTGCACAAATGTAAGAAACAAATCTAGAAATCAATAAACTTTACGTTATCCCTTTAAATATAAATATTAAAATTGATTCAGACAAACGTGATTTATACGTAAAAATATTCGTACACGACGTTCGTACGATCTTGAAATGTAAATACTACACAATACAAACGCGGTTTCAGAATATCTAATGCGCTTGGAAAAATGCGAAATTATTCAATGGAAAATCTACTTAAGTGACGAATCCCTATTGGTAGCTAGGTACTATATATATAAGGTACATATTTATTATATGTGCCTTAGTTATATATAATAATCAGGGGCATAGAATGTATAGTAAATTTCCAAAACTCGTAATGAAACAACACAATTGATAGCTTAGTGCAGGGCGCACTTAAACTTTTAATTATATATACATATATATTTAATTTTGTATATGTTATACCGCCGCCCATGGGCACTCTCAATGCCAGAGGACGTTTCCGGCCTCTTAAGAATTGGTATGCTCTTTTCTTGAAGAACTCGTCGACAGTAATATCTCCTGTGCGTGACATACGTCATTTTATTTATAGTGATAGGTACCTTAATGTTTTCCATCACAGTGTGTATACATATTAACTGCCCACAAAGATAAATCCGTTGGTGCTCAATCCGAGTTCGAACGCAGGACCTAGGGTTGAGATACGCGTGGTAGTCACTAGACTTACACTGCGCATAATTCCTTCTATAGTAAACCGTACTATACATAATATTATAATGATAAATACCATTTTATTTATTCTCATTATTCAATAGTGAATTCAAAATATACTATAAATCCTCCAAGGAGCGAATCAACCGTGCTCGCATCCATCAACAAAGAAAACGACTGCCACAGACAAATGATTGACAGCGAAAAAGGAAAAAAGAAAAGGAAAATGATTCCTTATTCAAATTTTCGCGTTCGATTTTTCCCTTTGTCGCAGCGTTTTGTTTCACTTTGTAATTTGACGGTTTGCTCTTTGCTATGTGAATCGAAGCATTAATGTTTGAAAGTTTGCATACGAATTTCTCACCTCTATTTAACCTTAATTGTTACTTTTAACAATTAAGGTTAAATAGATGTAGATTACTTTTACAAAGGTAAAGAGTTTTGTAAATGGAAGACTATGTTAACTATTGTGAGATAACTGCAACTTTTGGTAGCTTACTGATAAGTATTTAATTGAAAAAGAGTACCGAGAGTTTTTTACGCCGGCCTTTTCTCTCGGCCTACAACCTCTGTCTTCTTTGCCGATGAGTAGGGATGCCTACAAATTGAAATTTAATGACGTGGAATAAGTGATACATGTATCTAATGTTCCTTAATAAACATATATTTTTTTGTTTGTTAGAAATTTGGAAAAGTATTTTTCTATTCACCTTGCCAACGCTCACCACTGATACAAGAAAAATAAAATATTTTTTTTTAATGTAACAAGCACCTATAGGCAAACATTACATAAATTAAGAGATAAGAAAATAAACAAAAAAATAAAAGGCTGTGAATATCCAGACCTAGGTCGTTTATCAGAATGATCTGGATATTGGTGAGTTTTGGCCAAAACGCGTTTTTCTAAAAGGACAAATGCCTGGGGTATCCAAAGGATACACGAAATTAAAATTCAGTTAAGGTTGGGGCAATCAACCTGATTGTCAAATATTTTAAATGCAAACGATATATCAATTAATTCTACGATTCTCCAATGACAACGTAATGTCTAAAGAAAACACTTTTTTAACGGATTTAAGCTATATATAATAAACTTGTAATTATTTTACATAATTTTTTAGTCGATATCAACTCCGGGGAAATAAATACAGATAATATAACTTTTTCTACAGCTGTAATACTTTTTGACATTAAACACCTTTTGTCTTCAGTGTGACCACGCACCCTGTAAAGCAGGCGAAACGTCGGGAAAAATTTAAAATTATGTAAAATAATTACAAGTTTATTATACATAGCTTCAATCCGCAAAAACAGTGTTTTCTTTAAATGTGTAAAAGTTATGTTAATAAAGACAATACAACGTAATGTCTATCTCTACAAAAGCTATCAAAACGTCACTTGTATAAGAACAGCTCGGCAATAAAACAGCTGCTCAAAACTGGGTCAAAGTTAACTTTGACCTTGTTAATGTGCTAATTCACCCCTCATCCCTTGTAATTTGCGCTTACCTAACTCATTACTCTGCAGACGAATCCATCCCACTCTTACATTCGTCTCTTTCCCTCCCATTCATGGACGTTTAATTATACAGCCTGTGGACCGCGTTATGCAACGAGAGCGAAAGTGTAAAGTTTGATTGGATTCCGCTGAAAGTGAACTTCGGGTAATGGAAAGTTTTAGTTTTCCGGCCATTGTGCCGGTTGAATAGTTTGACCTAACTATGACCGTGTTTTGTCGAAGCACTACATTTTTAAAATGACATTTTTTTGTGTGTTAGCCCTAAAGCAGAGTTAGCCTAGTGTAGCTTCAGCATGCGACTCTCATCTCTGAGGTTGTAGGTTCGACCCCGTCTGTGCACCAATGGACTTTTTTTTGCGCATTTAATATTCACTCGAACGGTGAAGAAAAACATCGTTAGAACCAAAACAAGTCGACGGTTGTGTTAGGCACGGGAGGCTGATCTCCTACTCGCCTCGCATTGACAAATGATCATGAAACAGGTATAGAAATCTGAGATCCAGACCTAAAAAGGCCTATATATAACCCTAGAAATACTAAGTACCACTCCACTTCCACGGTATCAAATTGTGCATGCTCGGCGTAATGAAGGCGTGAGACTTTAGTATAAGTTACTTACAAGATAGATCTAGTATATCTAATATCTATTTTGCACTTGTATAACACATGGAACTGCCACACATAGTAATTATAAGTTTTATTTTTATGGTGCCAGCGTTAAAGGTACGCTGCCATAGAGACCAAACTTTTTACTGTTTAAATTTTTTTTTTATTCATTTTTAATCGATTTTATTATAATTATAGGTTAACAAAATTGTGAATACTGTAGATTTGATTGTTATATTTAGGTTTTAATAAACAATTTTTATTTAAATTGATTTTATTAGAGACAATCAATTTCATTTTACAATAGTTATGAAAGTTGCTTATACATAATGTCTAAAAATATGGTTTTATAAAAAAAACACTATTTAAAGTAAAATTTGTTTTTAATAAAATATGAAGTTTATCAGTTGGCGTTAAATGTTCATTTTCGTCTATATTTCCACAGGCTAAATCTACCAGTTTTCTAAGATTTTTTATATTGTTGACTTTTCCGACTTGCATAACGCCATCCTAACACTGAGTAACCAACACTTTGTCTCCGTTTTCTTAACTACGGAAGGAGCGAGGGAACTCATTTATCTCTGCCTCGTTTATTTCTGTAGGTCAGGGTCTACCCCCTAATGAACTTGAGTTGGGGTCGCGGTCTTAATTATATGTTAAAGGTCGTATAATAATGTAATTCTATTATTATTAATTCCTTAAGATGTCATGTGGAACATGGTGTAATGGTTGCAGCTCCTTACAAAGGTTGAGGAAAAAACTTGGCGATTAAAAGGAGTGGCGGAGAGTTTATTGCCAGTTCTTCCCTTTTTATTTACGCTAAGAGAAGCATTTAATTTTTTTTTACTTTTAATTGTTTTGAATTATGAATTTTAAGAAAATTAATATAAATTAGATTAATATTATAAAGTGACAGCAATGTATAGGAATCGCTTAAGATGTTATCGATATATATAAAGTCTGTCGTAACTGTCCATTGTTCTAAAGCACTGCGGGGTGTAAGGGTGACATTTGACGGACATATTTTTGATTACGAGTATAACATACACTATGTAATGATTTGAGGAAGTTCTTGAATAAATGATGATTGTTTTTAAGACTCATTATTTACAATAAACTAAATCTGGTATATTTTGTTTTATTAGTATCATTACTTCAGCTTGATTGCAATATTTTTAATTCTGGTCTTCAGACTTCTGTATCTCTTTCATAATAATTTGTCAATCTAATAGGCAAGGTGATCAGCCTCCTGTGCCTGATACACGCTGTCGACTTTTTGGGTTTAAGGCAAGCTGGTTTCCTCACGATGTTTTCTCATCCATTTCCATTTGTGCACAGCCGCGGATCGAACCCACGACCTCAGGGATGAGACTCATACGCCAACACAGCTTTATAAAAATGAATAATAAATAACTGAACAATAATATAAAGGCAATAACTAGTTCTTTCCCTTCAATATTTCTTTAACATATAAATTTTCAGACGTTTAAATTAATTTAAGTACATTATAAGTCTTATTCTGTTTATTTTAATAAAATAATTTGACTTTATTTGTACTCCATAAATAATATTTCGTTTATTTTATCGTAGAACACATTAAAAGGGTATGTTCTAACTTGCCGTGTTCAACAGAGCTTTGAATTAGGGTATTGTAATATCTGATATGACTGTAATTTCGTGACGTTATTGCCCCCAATATTACCAATGATATCAGCTCCAGACTAATAATTTTATTATTTGATTTCACAATGTAAATTTTATTTAACTTACCAACGACGTATTTATTTCTAAGTAATTTGAAAACACATACTAACCAAACAATAGCTACAATTATCATCTACATTAATTATTACACGCTAATCCGGACAAGCTCTTAACCAATAAAACATAATTTATAAGAGATAAAATACCAAATATTCTACAATATGAAATGTATTTGCATTTGAAATTTATTAACAATGAAACAAACGAAAGCTTTTGAAGACATGAAACATCAAACATATTGAGTTTCGTATAGATAACATCATGTTTCATCTTAATAATGCTAGTACATAAAAAGGAACCAAAAAGATCCTCAAAAACTCTTTACAAGAGATAATCCTTCCGTACCCATGTTACCAAACAGTGGCCTTATTAAGAAAACCGACCTATGTCGAATTATTCAGTAATATATGTCAGAAATAAGGGCACACGCGCTACTTGGTAAATCCTTCAGAGAAATAAGGCAGGGTGGCTTACCCTGGGAGGGGCGGCCCCCTCAGGGCCCACCTATAGAATGTATCTGTCCCCTTGAAGGGTTACCTTGGGAGATAGGAAATAGTACATAATAAAAATTCAAAATATCTTCCAATTTTCCGGGTTTCAATGTGTTAGTGAACACGTATTTGTGGGTGTTTACGTGACAAGAATGGCACGGTAATGAAGCAAACGAGTTGCGTCACGTGACGTGCTTTTCGATGATAGTAATGAACCACCTTTAAATATATACTTTCGTAGCGAGTTACTACGACGCGCTACGAATGTCTACGCGGTGGAGGAAGTGCTACGCACCTTAAATTTAGTTTGACACTTTTTGTATAAAACACAGTGACTTCTGCATACAGATCCATTCATTATATGATCGTTAATGGTTGATTATTATTATAATTATATCAGCCAACTGTTAAAATATAACATTATTTCAATCTTCACACATTATTAAACTTAATAAACAGCCCTGAGGAAGGTCATATTGTGTATATTTCTTAAGTATGAATATATAACATGAGATAATTTAAACTAACTTTAAGTAAGTCTAAAAAGTTAAATAATCATATATTTTCTATTAACCATATTTTTATATCTGTTGTTCTATAGCTATATGATAGTTCGATATTCCAGTTCATATGTGAATAAGTAAATTCCACCCACATATAAAATTCCCATTCCCTAACAAACGAAATAAGGAAATTGTGGCCTGATCTAACATCCTCCGTGTCAGGTACGGACTTGAGAAATTCCATTTTCCAACGAAAAATCCATTCAATAAAATACATCACGCTTCTAAGCCCGTTAGGAATAGAACGGGATCGATATACTGTTTGTCATGTGTTAGAGCGAGATGGATGCGAATGTCTCAGGGAAATGGAACGTAAGAAGATTGAATAGAAGTCACACTAATGCGTTACCTTTACACACACACTCACACACATCGGGGTTTAACTATTTGCGATATTGATAATGATAAAAGTCTATAGAAATCATTTTGAATAAAAAGCTTTCGCATTATAATGAATTAAGTTTAAGAGTTGTTCTTGTCCTTTAATTTTAAATATGTAACTGTTTTAAGCAACATTGTATGTTAGAAGTGTCGTAAAATTTATATTATTAATCAATAATATACTGCCGATAGCAACCATCAAGTCGTGACATTATGTAATAAGTTTATATTCTATATATAGTAAATTAGTTAAATTGTAATCGTCAACCACGGTATAACATTAAAAAACATACATTGTATAAAGATTCAAAATCTCTTACTCATATTGGCTAAGTTTTGCGAAAGGTATTTCAATAAAATATCTCCTTATGAAAATCCCTTTATCGAATCTTAATACAGGAGTAAAATTCAGATAATCCAAGAAGATTCACGCACACAGGTTTAAATACTCCGTTATATGTTCAGCGTAATATATTTTATATCAATTTATTTTATAAGTACTTATTTGGCCTAGGAGCTTAAGCGTGTGAGTCTCAACCATGCGGTCATGCATTCGAATCACGGCTGTATGTATGTTTATATGTAATTAACATTTGTACATACAGAAAAATCTCTGACATGTGACAGGCATAGAAGGCTGATCACCTACTTGTCTCTGAGAATAATAATAATCAAAAAAAGGGATCCAATCTGCGGCCAAATAAGGGTTGTAGCGTTACTGAATAATTATTATTACTAATGTTGGAATAGTGATTACTCAGAGGACGTATCTTAACAAAATTCCTACTAAACTGATTTTATTTAAAGCTCTCTCGCCTTAGCGAGTATGTATAATGAATATGTCTTAACATATTATTGCATTGGCCTATCCTAAAGCTTGCTATTGAGATCCACCAGTTCACTTACACATGTATGATTTGTGAATATAATCGAACTTTCTTGAACCTTGAACCGTAAATATTATTTCTCGTAATCCAATAAAAATGCAACAGTCTCAAGTGTTTGGGACATGTGCAACCAATGGCGGACAACAGAGCCCCAAAATCTTTACTGAGCTCACCACCTGGTGGCAATAGAAAACCCGGTAAACCGAGGCTGGAGGAATGGAGTTTTTAAGGATCTAGAAACAATAGGGGTTCAAAATAGGACGCAAGTAGTCCTAAATAGATGATACTAGAGAAGGCTAAGACCCACAAGGGGCTGTATAGCCAATAATAAAGATGATGAATAAAGAAAATAAATGAACTACTAAACTTATTAAATTTAATGTTACCTATTCACAAAGCTTTATGTAAAAAGAAAACAGTCAATACAAACGTAAAGGAAAACATGTTAATATAGAATCTGTATCTCCAATCGTCTGGACCGGATATCCGCCCAAAACCCATCAAAATTTTCTCACTGATAATCCCAAATGCAGCAACCTCCTTTCACGTTTGACTTTTGATATTACCTATCGTCGTAACGTATGTCGTCTTTGATAAAAAACATATTATGTATACTCTAATAGACTTCCAGTGCTATATAAATTTTCTTGCTTTATAAGCAAATCGTCAGCTGTGTTATCCTCAGTACTGCAGCTGTGTGCGTTTAACGAAATATTAACGCTGACAGTTCAATGCTGCGTATGTTAGAACGGAACATTTATTTTATCATAAATTGTGATTGATGTACTTATCCGTGCGGGTATATTTTCATATAGTTTACATATATTGGAAATTTATGCTAAATCGAAATCAATACAATGTAGAGGAATTCAACTATGCGTTACACTTTCAAGTGAAACTCGTAACTTTTGGGCAGCTTTTCTTGTTTTGTTTGTTTGTGCCTCGTTTACACTACTCGCTATACTCAACTTTTTGAAAAATTAGACGGAGTTTCACGAAATACATATTTCTAGAGGTGGTTCGTTCATTCGTCGTATTACTCGTTTTTACCTTATTATATAAAAAAAACAGAAAACTTTCTCTCATATCAAAAAAGAGTTGACAAATCCACCATACAGAAAAAACTTAGAATGGGGCCCAGCTGCTTAATAATCTAGAATCTTGAAAACTAAATTAATTAAATTCATATTTATGATAAGGCATTAAATCAACAGTTACTGTAGCTACTAATCAATAATCCAACAGCGCCTTAACCCAACCCCACCACCATTTATGCCTCTTAAGCTTCAACTTAAAGCAATTTTTCCTTGCACTATCACTATGTGGAACCAGCCTACTGAAGTATTTTCAAATCAAATTGACTAAGGTCCTTCCAGAAAAGACTAATTCTTAAAAGGCTGGCAACGCACTTGCAAGCCTTCTGGCAATATAAGTGTCCATGGGCGGCGGTATCACTTAACATCAGCTGAGCCCCCAGCCCGTTTGCCTCCTATTACATAAAAATAACTTTTCCGTCATAATTATTCAAGAACAAGATTTTTTGTAAAAACACAAACTGGTTTTATGTCGTTTACTTGATTATGCACATAGGTAGAAATACTATTGCGGCATTGGGAAGCAAGAATACATTTTATGAAATGTGCAAGTCATTAGCGCCAGTAATTTAATGCAAACAGAGCATAACTTATAATACACGCGAATTTGGCACGACATTGTAAGTTCGTGCTAACTTATGTACGATTCGAGGCATTATTTTAGTTTTCAATCTTGTAATGGCTTTTTGTCTGTTTATGGACCATTTCGGATTACGAAGCTGTTCTGTTTTAACTTGTTTGTGTAACGCTAACTTTAAGATGTGTCAATATAATACAAAAATATGATCAGTACCAATATTGGCTGTTACCGTTATCGTCAATATTTTACGAAAATATGGTTTTTACAATTACTTTATTTAATTCATTTGGTAATCCGCAAATTTACTAGTATTTTTTGCAAAACAATAAGCAAAATCTCACTAGACTAGTAAAATTTCAGATTATGGAATTGTGATGTATTTTAGAAAAGATATCTTTTAACATATACTTAGAAGTGTGAGTAATGAAAATCGTGTGTAACGGTGTATAATAAATAAAAGAAAATTAAAAGTTAAAAATAAGAATAATTGTAAATAAGTAGAAATTTTTTGTTTTTGTTTTTTGGGTAAAAACTAAATTTCGTCGGACTTTTGTTGAGTAAGTAGATGTGTCTTATAACTGCGATGTTAGTTCTGGGCCTCAGATTTCTGTGCCTGTGATCATTTCTATTAAGTAGGTGATCAACCTTCTGAGTTTGATTGACTTTTGGGTCTAATGCCGACGAATTCCGCTTTCCTCACGATGATTTCCTTCACCGTATGAGCGAGTAAATGCGGACATAGACAGAAAGTCCATTGGTGCACAGTCGGGGATCGAACCTACAACCCCACGGAATGTCAAAGGAAAATATTATTTACCTACTTTTTTGATATAAGATATATCGTCTACTTATGAGGCGATTAACAAACTATATCTATGTCTTATGACATAAATAAAAATATCCTTTTATGGCAAGCACCTGCTGTGCTATTTGCACTCATTAATTCTATTACAATTTACATTGAAAGCTCGCAGATCACTAAGGGCCTTGTGCCATCTGACACATCATTACGTTCGCTAAACGTTCAATGACAGTAATACATTATTAATTATAGAAATGTTATAATTTACATAACTACAAAGTCATAACTTTGTTGCGACTTTAACGATAGAATATTTCAATAACGTCTATAGCTATCACTCCAAGATTGTATGTAAGATTGTACACTCTCAATGCAAGAGGTCTCGCCAGTGTGTTGGCGGCCTTTTAAGAATTGATATGCTTTTTTAGTACCCTAAGTCGAATTGGTTGGGAAATACTTACTCAGTTGTGGAGTTGGACATCGTGATACGGGTAGAATTTCGTATTCTGCCTCGACGTCCGATGATGAAACTGATGGAGAGCAACTTAAGGTTCAGTTGGCCCTATTTTGGATTGAAGTGATTTGTTGATGTATTTTAATTAAAAAAAGAATTTTTTCCTTCTTTCTGTCTATATATATTAACAAAACTCGACATTTTGTGTGCTTTTGTGTGCAATATACAAATTTAGGATATTATACTACAAATAACATACACCTACAACTAAACATATATTCAGCACAGCTTATTCTAAATGACATTAGCCAATTAATTTTAACAAAACACTTGTTATGCCTAGTTTAGTGATAAAAGATTAAACGAGAAATAAGTTATATTGGAAACTGTTTTAAAATTGAAATATGTTCAATTAGTTAAACACTTACGGAAGCATTCAGCGACCTTTTAGCTTCCAATCGCACTATTATAACTTTTATATGTCTTACTAGCTGACCCGACAAACGTTTGTTTTGCCATGTATATTATTTCTAGGAAAAAATAATAATAAAAAATAGGGGTTAATCGTAGAGGAGTGAAAATTAGGGGTTATATGTATTGTTGTATGTTGTATCATAAAAAATACAAACAAAAAAAAAATTCTATAAAAAATTGGGGTGAACATCCCTTATCACTCAGGGGTTTGAAAGATTAATAGTAGCTGATTCTTAGAGTTACTGAATATGCATAAAAAAATTCATCAGAATCGGTCGAGCCGTTTCGGAGGAGTATGGGAACGAATATTGTGACACGAGAATTGTATATATTATAGAGATATATGAACAAGTGAGTACAAAGACCGTTACTGACACTCGCTTGACATTTAAAAGTATTGTTTATAGATCGTCGTATCGATTTCATTACTTTCCTTATTACACTTAGCTCATAATGCAATAAATTAATTTATAATGAAGAACGTAAATAGTTAAAAGCCGCTTCGGATAGTTAAATATACATTTTTTAATTGTTATTTACGAACGAACGTATGACTAGATGGGGATTGGGACTATTTAAATTTATATGATATATTAGATATCTGTCTTATTGTGTGTATGTAAAAAATGTGTAAAAAACTAAATTTATAACAGGCTGAATATTACACTTAAAGACACTTTAATAAATTTAAAAGCTTTGGTCCCTTTGGGAGAACTTTTAAAACTGGACTGTTCTGGATTTGGACTGGCTGTTTTGCGATACAGTTGTTCACAAAAAAGCTCACCACTAAACCTGTGTTTTTATTGAAAACATTTTGCCTAGTCTTAGATGTCCAGATTGCGGCTGCGTCAAAGTTTTTGTGATCATCATATTTTCGGTTAAATAGGCCTCCTGGACTGGTGTGCCCTCCACATCTCCTCACAGTTCTGGATCTGGAAATCTGATTCGCTTGATAATTCGGTTCCAAAACATATAAAGGTTTACCTACTTAAGATTTCACAAAGAGGCTAAACAGCCTTCCAACTTTCATTTAATTAATAGTTTTTCTAACGTTATTCCTAGAGCAAATCGTGCTACTTTTATATCCGTTATCTAAAAAGTCGTCATCAAGATATTATATTATGTAGTTAATTAAAAATTACCGATATGTTCAATCGACATTTCATTTCTAACGGTCCACCAAATATAGTAAAGGAATTTAATAAGTTCTCGTATAGATGTGTACAAAAAGAGCTACTTGGAATCATTTACCCTATTTGTTAAGTTATTTTTTAATTAACGACAAATTGATGTTTTTACTAAAATAAAATTGATGGGGTTTTAATTGTTTTAATATTTTTAATTGGTTTTACTCGTTCCGATATAGATGTTATATTGATTAATCTTATTAGTACTGTTTTTTGTTTAATAAAACTTAGGTTATTTAATTGCGAATAAATTATATTTCTTTGTATTATATCGAATGCTTTAATCCCGGCCTTAGAATAGTTAATTAAGGGATTAGATGTTCAAATCAATTTTCTATACAAACCGAATATCTTCTATCGTTAATCGAACATTTACAAGCTATATTTACAATTAAAAAATACCATTAAAAATAAATTAATGGCGTTAGAATCTATTTAGGTCAGGGCCTCAGATTTATGTATCTGTTTCATAATTTGTTTATCGGTGATCAGCCTGTGCCTGTGTTTTTTGGTCAAGCCGGTTTTCCTTCACCGGTCGAGCGAATGTTAAATGCGCACATAGAAAGAAAGTCCATTGCTGCACAGCAGGGGATCGAACCTACGATCTCAGGGATGAGAGTCGCACGCTGAAGCGACCAGGCCAACACTGCTTTTATCAATACCAAAACAAGTATTAAGCTTATTGTAAGCCCCAGAATGCTTCTTTGCCTATAGAGAGGATTTAAATGTGTAATTTTCACATAAAAATACATTATACAGATATTATATAAATATATGTATACTGACATACAGCAACATTATCCAGTTTATAACATAACTAGTGTCCACGTTATCATAGCATATGACATCTTGCATAATTAATTTAAATAAAAGTCAAGTACAAAATAGAACATCTTTGTTCAACAGGTGAATTGCAGGATAATGGGGGCTTATTTTTCATGTCAGCTATTAGAAATAGATAGTGTTAGACTATATAGAAGTGGAATTTTTAATAATTTTATAGAGCCAGTCTTCAGACCGAAATATAATTTATCGTACTCAAAGGATTTGTTTTGTTGGTGTAATGGAACTGAGAAATTGTACAGAAATTGAACCTAATCAGTTGCTAGACCTCGACGTGTCTTCAAATATCTTGTACACGAATTTGGATTTTTCTTTAATACTAATATCACAACACGCTCACATACAAACCCTCACGTACATAGGCTCCCTATCACACCATCACACAACACAGCTGAATTAGGTATTACTTAGTTAAATGTATTTAATAAAAAAATTAAGTGATTCTTTGTATATATGTATTCCATCTTTGGCTATATCTTTAGTATAATTGTTAGCTGTGGGATTACGAAATAAATAAATAAAAGAAACATAATAATACAATACAGGGTAACAAAATATGTTGTAACGGAGTTTTAAAGTTAAATTCTTGAAGTTTGACAGCACTAAACCTCTGAATTTAAAAAAATCATAAGAACATTTCAAAAATAAACTAGCTATTCTAAAGTTAGGTTGACAATTCAACACTGTTTAATGAATATTTCTCTCCATACTTATTTAGCCTAGAAATAAAACAAGAAACGGCGCCATGTGCTCAGCAGTTGCATGTATTGTGGCAATTTTACTGCTTTTTTATTCTTGCTATAAACCTAGACCGGATCTGTTACGATAGTTAAACCTTGATCTAGCCTCGATATAAACGATAATAATATTAATTGAATGCAAAATGTATGTATAACACTTTATATTGGCCTTTACATAGATTATAGAAAAAACGTTTGCCAACGACAAAGTTTTCTAATTTTTATGTCTCAATATAAGAGTTTGAGTGCAGTGTTGGCCTAGTGGCTTCAGTGTGCGTACATACCTGAGTTCCTAGGTTCGATCCCCTGGTGTGCACTTGGACTTTCTTTCTATGTGCGCATTTCACACTCGTACGGTAAAGAAAATCATCGTGAGGAAACCGGCTTGCCTGAGATCAAAAAAGTCGACAGCGTGTCTCACAGGAGGCTGCCTTGCGATTCCCGATAAACAATAAACTACAAGCTCCCTCCTTATCAGAATGCCAAATCATAAAATGACTGCTTTACGACTGATTTGAGCGCGACTGCCGCTGTGAAAACCGCTGTGTGAGTTCGAAAAGTGAGTTACCGAATCGCAAGGCTGATCACCTACTTGCCAATTAGATTGATAAAATAATCATGAAACAGATACAAAAATCTGAGGCCCAGACCTAAAGAGGTTGCAGCACCACTGATTTATTTTTTTATTTTACAGTTTGTTCGAACTCGATCATTTCATGAATTGTTTAAAAAAAAGAAATTACTTCAATTAATATTACTCAATTCCTATTTATTTAATTCTTATTTTATACCATTATCGAGCTCATCAGACCTATAAATCAAATCGAAATGAATTTAATCATATTGTTTGTCAAAATTAAAAAGAAAATCAAATCAAATTTACATTAATTACCACGGCGGCGGTATCACTTAACATCAGGTGAGCCTCCTGCCCGTTTGCCCCTTGTTCTATAAAAAAAAAACTTCCCAAATCCGTACAGTACAGACCATATACCTACCACAAGAGAAGACGCTCTCACTCTGTTTAATGGCCAAGATTCGGGTTCAAAATCCAAACTGTAAATAATATAATATAATATAATATTATAAAAAGTCGGTATTGGTATCGCTATATTGGAAGCAGAATAGGCGATGGACATATTTATTATTGAGCACCAAATGAATTGCCAACGAGGAAACCAGCAGTCAGATGGTTTATTAATATTCAATAGCACATAAGTGTATGGTAATAATAAACCTGTATAGAATATTAAATTCATGGTTTTTCTAGTCTAGATTCTATATTCAGGGCCTAACTATTCCTAGGTCCTATTTGTTACAATGATTTATTGATTTAACAAGTTGAATGATAATGATGTGTCGTACAGAATAAGTTAATATAATGAGTTTTTTTCAGTTCAGACTAGTATTTCCTAACCTTTTTTGTGCCATGGCCCGTCTTAATAAAATTATTGTTCAATTAAAAAACGTAAATTTATATGTTTCTTTCTAGAAAAAAATTTATGGGGAATTATTAACGATACACAGAAAGTAAAACACATAATTAAAAACTTAAATTCTAATACCAGAATTTTAATAAATTTTCGAATAGCCCTCCTTAACTATCAAACTGACCCCCTGTAGGGCTTGACCCGTCTCTATACTACTATATAAATTAACACATTTGACTTTTACGACATTTTTAATTTATAATAATAGAAAATGTTTAAGCTAAATAAAAATATTTAGAATCTGTACAAATCGTATTTGAAGAATATCATTTTTGTATTCGATTAACTAAGCAGTGGTTTTTGGGTCTTAGGGTCAATTTAGTTGAGACAACGTACGGGGATCTTCGTTTGTTAAGACTCTGAAACTACGAGCAGGTGTTGGCTTCATTAAAACAAGGAGTTTTTGCCGCGCACCACCGCTATGTGGAATCAGCTGCCCATTGAAGTATTTCGGAACCAATTCGACTTAAGGTCCCTCGAGAAAAGAGCGTACCAATTCTTAAAAGCAACGCAACCGGTAACGCACTTGCGAGCATGCAAAGCACATATCATTAGATGAGCCTCCTGCCCGATTACATAAAAAAACACCATAGGTGCCGGGATTCAAACACATGACCATATAGATGAAAAGCTTTCGTAATAGATGAGTATCACTTACTTATAAGCAGGTGTTTTGGCTTAAGCGCAACAGTAGCCGTAGTTTAATTTATGATATCAATTAATAGTTAATAACTATACCGTATTGATTACAATATTAAATGGCTTGTTGCTAATAACGAGATCATTAATTTTGCTATAGTTTATAAATATCTTTGAGGAATTTAAATAAAATGAACTAGGGATATTGCATATTATGTGATAATACAGTAGATACCTATTCTTTAATGTACCGAACATTTGTCTTGGCAAGTGATTTAGAAAATAGTTTTTTTTAAACATTATGGCTTAGTAAGGGTAGGGTAGTGTATGTATTTTTGTCAAAAAAAAAGTATAAATAATATTGGTTTGCTTTCACGTATCTATCAATAGCCAAACCAACATTCAACAAATTGAAGAAGGTTTTGTCCGAAATTTGTTTGAAGTCCGAGTTCTCTTGTGTTACATATGGCCAATTGTTATGTACACCTGTGAGGCTTGGACAATAGAAGAAGATACCCGGCGCTTTCTAAGCGTATCATCAGCAAGCAAAAAGTCGAAAGACTAGATTTTTTATTCTAATATGCAATCAATAATTAATAATATTTATTAGCTAGATATTAGTTTCAGCAGTGCTGGCGTGCGACTCTCATCCCTGAGATCGTAGGTTTGATTCCCGGCTGTGCCCTAATGGAATCTCTTCCTATGTGCGCATATAACATTCGCTCGAAACCGGCTTGCCTTAGACCCAAAAGCCGACGGCGTGTGACAGGCATAGGAGGCTAATCACCTTATTGCCTATTAAATTGACAGATGATCATGGATCTGATACAGAAATCTAGCCCAGACCTAAAACGGTTGTAGCGCTACTGATTATTATTATTATTAATGCATAAGTTTCATCAAAAAAGAAATACGAACTAAATAGTAAAAGTCAACAAAAAATACTATATCGTATTCATTATACAAACATTGACTTTCACTAGTAGTACCCGAGATTTTAACAAAGGGATGCTCAAACATTTTTTGTACCGTCATTGTTAACCCTTCAACGTCTTCGGGGTAGCAAAGACACCTGCTTAGAAAGTGAACGCAATCTGTGCTGGGAACATTTTTTGCTGTTCATGGGGTGAAATTTAATTTGGTAGATCATCCATTGTTTGTAGTTGTTTTTTACCTTTTTGTAGGAGCAAACAGTTGTATCTGTGGAGTACTGGCAGCTGACAACCGGACTATTTCAAATCAGAATCTTCTGATAATTTCTATAATGAATTTTGACCACTGCTTTGACGAATACTTTTCCAAACTTAATAACTTAGTATTTGTCTTTTGGTGCTTCGTTACTGAATACACCAAAACGTCAATGTCAAGGCTTTTCAACTTCTTGACAGACACCACGGGCCTGGTGAGAAGAATGAAACGGACAAAACCATTCGAATTAGTGTAGTCTTAAGTGCTAAACAGTGATAAGTGGTAAAATTATGCACTAGAACAGAATGTCTTCCCTTTAATAGATAGTGTAAGTAGTGTTATGGGACACTTTCTAATGTTAAATATTCTTTTTAGTAAATGAGGTTAGTTTTAAATTACTCATTAGTCTTAAGTTAGGCTAGATAAAAATGTAATACATATTATGTCTTTGTGCAGAGATAATGTTTTAAAAAAATTAACATTTTGAAATTGTCATCTAATGGTGAACTAATTGTTTTTAATTGGTGTGGTTTTAAAGTTAGAGGGGAGTAATGGAGAGTAAAGAGAGTAATAGAGAGGGAGTAAATAATAACATTAAAAAAAAGTTGAGCGTGACGTAGACCCGAGCGGTAAGCTAACCACGAGAACGTTGGGGTATTTGCTACCGCGGCTAATAAACTACCCAATCAACTAATAGATAGCCTTACGATAATCCACATTAAAAGTAAATTAAAAATTTAATTTTTATATGCATTTGTCGCGTTAAACAAGACTGCTATGGTAACATTTATAGCTAAGTATTATACTCTATTATAAATAAATTTAAAAAATAAATTAAAACAAGTCTACGAATAATGTCAAATTTATAGTCACCTATATCCAGATTGAGCATTCTGATAAACGAGCTAGTTCTGGATATCCATAGTTGTAATCACACTGTAATTTCGGTTAGTTTTTAGAACTTTATTGGTATAAATTTTTTTTATCTCTTGTTTGCCTATAAGTGCTTGTCACATTAGATCTTGTATATTATTTTCTAGTACCTATGTATCAGTGTGCCGAGTGTTGTCAAGTTTTTGTTAACAAAGTAATCAATTATATCGCGTAAAGCATTTAAATTTTAATTAAATTAAGTAATATTTTTACCGGCTATTAAAACCTAACAACACATTTGTTTACGAGTTTCTATTATGACAGTTAGAGCAATAAAACTAATGATCCACGACATCAATAAAAACTTACTAAGAAATTCACACGCATATTAAGTACTGTCAAACCCCTGACTTACCCCCTCCCCCTCGGAACAATAATGGGATACATTTTTTACAACGCATTGTGACAGTCGAAGCACCTGAGTATATTTCAATGCGGTATTGTAATTTTGTGAACATGATTTATATTTGCATACAGTTTGTAAGAGTTCGTTAACTTCTCGAAGGGTAAATTAATAATTGTTACGAAAACGCGGGTCGTTTGTGCCACCTTGCGATCTGCAGGGTTGATTGATTGTTTATGTTATAGGACTAGCTAGTTTTAGTTATTTATTTATAAGTTCTAAAGCATGCTTAATATATAAAGATGGCGTTAGATATTTCACATTATTTATTAGAACAAAAAAAAACTATATGTGTAGATTTGTAATTGGCCCATAATGGTATATATATACATCTATTTCTGTATTGTGCAGTGAATCTTCTGAATAAATAAATAAAAATAGAAAATTACAAAAAAGCTAAAATATTATAAATATTTATATAATAATATACAAATGTTAGCAGTTTGTTATATATAAAGAAATGGTTTTTTTTTATGATACGTGATGTTTAGTGATACCGCCCATGGACAGTCTCAATGCCAGACGGCTTATAATAATTTAAAAATTTAAAATAAGCATTAAAAAATAACGGTGAATTATGATATAAGATTCAAATCTAATATAAATCTACCACTGAAGTGTTTCCGAATAAATTCGACTTAGGTCCTTCAAGAAAAGAGCGTACAAATTCCTAAAAGGCCAGTAACACACTTGCGATCCTTTTAGAATTTGAGTGTCCATGGGCGGCAGTATCACTTAACATCAGGTGAGCTTACCGCCCATTTGCCTTCTATCACATAAAAAAAATAAAGCTTATACCAGAGCGTTTAAATTATGTCTGAAGATATGCAATAATATGTGTCAATACTATACGATCAGTTGATTAACTTCTGTGCCTGACAAATCGTTAATAAAAATACGTCGAAATTTCGTTCAAATACACGCAGCCCTAAACAAAATAGCTAACACAATCCAGGTAGAGTTTTATAAGCGCTGAATACATCATTTTGTTATGCAAAATGAAACTTAATATGCAAATGCTGTATTGGAATGCAAATTTGTCTCTTTGTAAGCAACACAATGACAAGGGGGTAACGATTTTTATATCCGATCAATACGGTTTTTGATTTTACGAGTGATTTATTGGCTGCATTTCGTATCGATTTATTATCTAAAAATATATCTGGTATCACTTAGACTAATTAAATTGACGTAGAATTAATAATAATAGCCTTTTATTTTAAATACTTTTACAAACACATTACTATTTCAAATTTCAATCTTCTTTTAGGTACGAGTATATGTGTGCCCTTTTTTGACAAGGACCTCTTTTTCCCGCCATTCCTCTCTGCACTGTGCCACTCTCTACCATGTACAACTTGCATTTGGTCTGTCCAACTACTAAGTTTAGTACTTTTTTGACGTGACGTTGAAATCGACGTAATAATAATAGTTGTATTTGTAAAATAATAGTGTTAACTATTATTTTAATACTAATAACTTAGTTTAGGCAACTACTATCACCTACTTGCCTATTAGATTGACAAATAATCATGAAACAGAGACAGAAATATGAGTTCCAGATCTAAAAAAGTAATAATAATAATAAAGCCCGTTTAAATTTTTTTTTGGACAATTCACACCAATTGACCTAGTCCTATTCTAAGCTGGTGAAGCTTGTGTTATGGGTACTAGGCAACGGATATACATACATATTATAGATAGATAGACATATAAATACATATTTAAACACCCAAGACTTAAGCACAACACCAAATGCTCATCACATCGATGTTTGACTCAGCCGGGAATCGAACCCGGGACCCATGGATTCGCAGTCAGGGTTACTAACCACTAGACCTGAACCAGAATGAGGCGTCGAAGTCTTTAAGCGTTGGAAATTAATTAGTTAAGTTTAGCTTTAAAATACTATCATATCGCTTCCGCTATTGTAATGTCATACATAACGGTTTTATTAATGTATATATGTTCTAAGCTAAGATTAACAAATAATTACGCATTTTGCGAACTATGAGTTGGTAATTTTAATACAAACATTTTGTCCACTCAATGGTACATAAGTGTACATTAGTTTCATTGTCCTATATAGATATAACGTGGCAAAAGCTTTAATTATATTTTTTTGGCTGGTGGCTTTAGTCCACCACAGTTATAAGGAAGTGGATTCGTCGAAAAAACAATTTTCCGCTCCGCCGATTTTGCTGTTTTTCAAACATGTACTAACGTATAATTACTGCCCCTGTATATACTTACAATTTAAATACTATGCGTTCGTTAAGTACCTCATTGGTTAAGCGATTCTCAACTTAAGGGTCATGCATTCAGGTGCCGGCTGTGCACTCATTTATTTATTGACAGAAATACAGGACAATTAAAATAATGAGGGCAACTGGAAGCCCTATCGCTTTCGAGCGATCTCTTCCAGGCAACCACTGTGAGAAAATAAAGTAGATAGTTACTTAGACAAAACTAATTAAAATAAATAAACCAGTGTCTGGGCCTCAGATTTCTGTATATTTCATGATCATTTGTCAATCTCATATTCAAGTGGGTGATCGGCCTCCTGTGCCGAACACACGCCGTCGACTTTATAGGTCTAAGGCAAGCCGGTTTCCTCACGCTGTTTTCCTTCACTGTTCGAGTTAAATGCGCACATAGAAAATCCATTAGTTCACCGCCGGGGATCGAACCTACGACCTCAGGGATGAGAGATAGAAGCCACTAAGCCAACACTGCTCTATACATTGACAAAACTATTGGAACAAATATCTTTCTATACGCGAAAACAGCGCAAAGCTTATCACCCATTTGCTTCAAGAATAAACAGAAATACTTGCTTGGATTTACTTTATGCAACGTATTAAATTAATAATATAGTTATTACTATACTAACCTTGTACTGGGAATTAGCATACAAATAATACGTGGGTATAACAGTGAATGGGCGGGGTGTAATTATCTATTTTAAAAGAGCAACGCCTCGTCTCGGTAGGCATTGTAATTGCGTAGTTTACACAATTACAATTTTCAATTAGAAGTCATTAAATATTTTAAAATTCAATGTATATACTTCGAGTATCTGGTTCTACAATTAATCTCATTGTAATTCTAAAAAAACATGTTATATTTAAATTATTTGAAGACGTCATATTATATAGATAGATTCAAGACCTAAATGCAAAACATTACCCAATATTAGGGCTGATCAATTAAAAAAAAACTGTGTATTTTTTTTTGTAACATTTAATTGTCATGTTTAGAAGAGCTTGTAACAAATACTGTAGATATATATATATATATATACTATGATGTGCAGAACTTTAATAAATAAATATTGTTTTGAATTGAAAAAATGATTTTTCTCCATTCTTTAGAAAGACATAAAGAGAGCTAGTACGTAGTGCCAAGCAACTAAGTTGACCACTTTTATTAGACGCAAATAAATTGTCTAAACGATTCTTAGAAGTACATGCACCAATTTTCCCGATTTCCCGTAATTAATACGTCGTTAAACTAATAAAAGCTTACCAAAAGCCTTGCTCCAGTTATGCAAAATCCATTAATTAATATCAATTTTGTAAAATAACGATATTAATTTAATATAAATCAACGTTTAAATTCACACAAAAAAAACAATTATAAACATGTTAACATAAAAAGTGTCATTTAAAACACCTGCGTTTTTTTCCAATAATAATAGATTATTTACTGCAATTAAACTACAAAATTCACGTTCATCGGAAGCGGATATAAAAAACTTATCACCCCATAATTTTGCCCCCACCCAAGTGGTGACGCCCATAGTTTTTTGTTAGGGTCCACCCCTGACAGCTGACGTTTCTTAGAAACCCTCGATTATAATCGATTCTAATAACCAACATCGATTCTAACTTAGTCTTATTAGTTTGTTATTTGAATTGTTATAATACATATACTAGCTGACCGGGCAAACGTCGTTTTGCCATGTATATCATTTATTATAAAAATAGGGGTTGATCGTAGAGGAGTGACAGTTAGGGGTTGTATGTATTTTTTAATGATGTATCATAAAAAAATAAAAACAAAAAAAAATATCTAAAAATAAAAAACATATATTTAGGGGTGGACTACCCTTAACATTTAGGGGGATGAAAAATAGATGTTGTCCGATTCTCAGACATACCCAATATGCACACAAAATTTCATGAGAAGCAGTCAAGCCGTTTCGGAGGAGTTTAACTACAGACACCACGAGAATTTTATATATTAGATGTAAAGTAGATTTTGTTGCTACTTAACGGCATATGTAATATATTTAAACACATTGTACTAAATCTTATTCATGCTTTGGAATTAATTAATTAAAAAAGTCTAAAATACGCATTAACATTTATAAAAAAGCAAATGATTCTTATTGGGTTTTTGTAAATTTCTTGTCTTAAAATTACAGTAAAACTTAAAACATCTCAAACTAGATAACTATTATTCCAATAGGAATTATTTGCATGTATTTTGTGACTATTATATTTACGTATATATAATACAATTATTAAATACAGCCTGAACTATAATTATGTCGACAAAAGTATTAACGGACTGTTTAATTTTTACAGATTTCTACTACCTAGCGCCACCTAGTTACAAGAATTGGTAAGTGACTCACATGTTCTCTACGTTGCAGCGTGACTTTTTAGTTTTGCGCCCTCTAGCGAAGCATTTGTTAATGTGTATGACAAATACCTCCGTTAGATGGCAGTATAATTCGTGTTAATTCATAGAGAATTTTCCCGCCTTATTCATAAAATAAAATAAACAATATAATTCTTATTTTTTTAATTCTTATTTGTAAAAGACTATTATTGATATTTGTAAAGAATTTAAATTAGGTTTCATAGATGATTTTTTAGTCTTCAAAACAGAAGAATGCGGAAGAAATAATTTATTTTATTTTAATTAGGATTTATAGTTTTTTTTTAATATTTTGAAATAATTATAATACAAACTAATATAATTTATAACGTTCGTAAAAAGTTTCTGAAATCCAGTTATTATTTAATCTGTCCAGTAATTATTTAAATTATTCGTAACGAACAACAATTTCCTGTTATATTATGGACAGTTAACGAAGTTAGCTAGTACTTTATTAAAGAAATTGTTTTGCATCATGGGGCATTTTAATTTTTAATTGTTCTGACATCGCGTGCATTTGTCACAAGACTTATTTAATCACACCAGCTGCAATCAGGCCTAAGCAGTAATAAAATGTGTATTTTTCAAGTAAAATTAATCACAAGGAGGAAAAATATTTTATTTCACAAGAAAACTAAACACATATAAAGTAATAGTTATAAAGATACTTCATTCTCTATTGAGACTGTCAATGGCAGGATATTATAGTTAACTTTAGTTATTTTTTTAATTTAATCAAACGATTTCATTATGCGAACAAAGTTTCATATCATGTTTTTATTAATTATACGAATTCCTTAAAGAAGAGAGATATCTTCTATTTATCACTTGTGTGCGCTTACAAATTCTTTTCCTATAGCCTATTAGAACGAAAATCCTCAAATGTAAAAGTAATAAACTGGAAAAACAGAAATGGCTGACTATTTTTTTATTTGCTTCTTTCCAGCAAAAGATTAACTCTTGGAAAGTTAAATTAAATATCTAAATTCCACGCCCCGTTGCCACAAAGGGTTACATACCTACATTTTAATATTTTACATACAGCCGTTGGCTTAGTGTTTAACTGAGATATAACTCAAAGTTCAAATCCTGCCGAAACAATACATTGTAGACATAATAATTTCAAAGCAAGGCATTTGTATCTCCGCTACGGTTTTTATAACGGAACTGCGGGACCCTAAAAGTATAATAGTTTTAAGAAAATGACGACATTTTCCGTGGAATCTAGTTCTGTCACAGTATAATTATGTTTATTTAAAATCCATTGTATCGACAGCAAAATTACTCGTGATTAAGTATAATCAACGTGAATTATTTTTTGTCTGTGGTTATTTTTCTTTTTAAATTAAATTATCTGAAGAGGTTATATGCGAATAAGTACGGGTCAGCGATGTTTTTTTTCGCCAATGGCGCAGGCGTATAGTCTTTCGACCATACCGCCTAGTGATGTGTGAGTTTATAGTCTGTGCAAAAGATGTCAAATTGCGTTGTGTTGCCACCAATATTTCTATAATTGAAATTATCTAAAGATTACTGAAGGAAACTTGAATATTTCGGACACGTATTACGTTACACCAAATATGGTCTCCTTCATACAAAGTGAAGATCTTAGACAATTCGTCAAAACACTAAGTCATTGTTCAGAAGCGCCGCATCGAAAATCAAAGTAGCCATCGCCTTCAATACTAGAAACAAGATGGCCACTATTGCAATCCAAGGATTATGACAAACACAAATTTGTGTGTTAGTAGATAATTAATTCATTGATAATGATCGGCAAAATTCCGAAGAACCGGAAAATTTGTTTGGATTAATATGACAGTTAAGAATATATTATAGAACAATTGCGCTGCAAAAACAGTAGGTATTTATCAACATAGTTGCAAACTATACACGTGTAAATATTAACACGCTTTATTAGATCTTCCGTTTCGGAATGAAAATTAACCATGGACGCGATCTATAATAGCTATATATAAAGAAAAAACTTTTTGACCGGATTGAAGTTATGTATTATTATAAATTTACAACTAAGTATTTAACATAATTTAAAATTTATCCGACGTTTCGCGTGCTTTACAGCGTGCGTGGTCACGGTGACTGAAGACAAAAGGTGTTGGATGTCAAAAAGTATCACAGCTGTAGCGAAACGTCGGATAAATTTAAAATTATGTTAAATAGTTGTAAATTTATAATAATACATAACTTCAATCCGGTCAAAATTTTTTTTCTTTAAATGTTAAAAGTTATGTCAATCAAAGACAATACTAATAGCTATATATAATATTACCCTGTATATTAATAACAATAATAATTAAATTAAATACTAAAACACCTTCCATATCACCTCAACTCTTTCTCGTTTCATAAGGCAGTTTTTGCCGCGCACCATCACTATGTGGAACCAGCTGCCCACTGAAGTATTTCCGAACCAATTCCACTTAGCGTCCCTCAAGAAAAGTACCAATTCTTAAAAGGCCGCCACTTGCGAGCCTTCTAGCAATGTGAGTTTCCATGGGCGGCGGTATCACTTAACATCAGGGTTGCCTGATCTTAACATAGCTTCGGCGGTCCATCTTTTGTCTGTACAGTGTAATGTACCTTGCAATATGGCCTGCCCATTTCCATATCAGCTGTATGGCGTAAGAGATAAAAAACATTACACCAAAAATATAAATTACTAGCTGACCGGGCAAACGTCGTTTTGCCATGTATATCATTTATACTTAAAAAAATTGGGGTTGATCGTAGAGGGGTGAAAGTTAGGGGTTGTATGTATTTTTTTAATTCTGTATCATAAAAAAATAAAAACAGAAAAAAATATCTAAAAATAAAATAAAAATATTTAGGGGTGGACTACCCTTAACATTTAGGGGGATGAAAAATAGATGTTGTCCGATTCTCAGACATACCCAGTAACACACAAAATTTCATGAGAATTGGTCGAGCCGTTTCGGATGAGTTTAACCACAAACACCGCGACACGAAAATTTTATATATTAAGATAAAACTTAATGAAAATTGATTTCAAAGTGCCAGCAACCAGCACCAGCAACTATGGATATCCAGATCCAGCTCATTGAATACAACTAATCACTCATATCAAAATGGTTTAATTATACAACTATTTTCAACGTTATCTCTGATAATACAAAATATCTTAGCAATTTACATAGTTGTCTTTTCGATCAATTTGTAAGTTTGCGGCATTTAGAATCAAATCGGACTTCATTCCAATTGTCAGTCTAGAAAGTCCGAAATACCTGTAAAGGCTAGCTTGAACCGTTTTATTTAATGTGCCACATGAAATATATGTATTTTATGGAGATTAAATTGGGAGAAAAAGTTAAAAGCAAACACCTTTAAAAAAAACTAATATATTTAAAAAAGATTCTATGGATTAGATAAATCTTTTATTTAACTTTTTTGATTCAGGAAATGATCAGATACCCACTTATTTAAAGTTAATACATTGTATAATGCTTCCTATCTAACTTATTCCCACGTTAAATCTTAGGGATTTATGTGTCTGTCTCATTTAAGTATCGCTTTTTAGTTTCATCGACTTTCAAATCACAACGATGCTAAAGAATTTTTCACTTAAAAAAATGGTGCGTGTACTTGTACGCGCGTAAGAAGTTATACTTCTTTGGCTTTCTTTATTTTTTTAAATATTAAATAATCAATATTAAGCGTCAATAATTTAACAATATTTAATATTTAGTAGATTATTCAATTACTAATTAATATTAATAATAATAATTATTATATATTATTAATTCAATTTAATAACTAGGTATATTTCATAACCTTTTAACTAAGTATAAATAAGTCTTTGTGAAAAAGCATTGCTAAATTTCTTTGAAAAAAAGAATTAAAACTGCTTTATTTGTTTAAAAGGTACTACAAGTAGATTGTCTTCTTCCCATCTCGCTCGCGCACGCTCGGCGCCCATACTGAATTTTGTGTCACGGTGCGCGCGCATCCAAAAATTTCACTCTCATAAATTTTTCATAACGCGCCTAAAGAAGTATAACTTCAAAAATATCAAAATAGTAATTGCAAAAAAACACAAAAATTATTAACTTCGTTATGGAATTATTTATTATGATTGTTATGTCACAGGTATTTTTTCCCAAATCTTATACATTATAATGCATTCTTATTATGTATAAACACATGTTTATTTTATTTAAAACTGGACTATTTTTTCACAGTTTTAGATGATTTTAAATCAAATAAGCCCAGTAGGAATCATGATTATACTATGTATTTCATTTCCATATCTACACTATTATTATTCAAATTCATTTATTCATTTACGTAACACAATATACACTTACGAACCGTCAATAAAGAAATACATATTAAATGCTAAATGCTTCTACTTTTACATTTACTGCCAGTTCTTAAATCAAGGGCGTAGAACAGACGAGAAGAACTGGCAAATAACTCACCGCACTCTTTTTAATCGCCAAGTTTTTTAGTTTACCTAATGTTTGTAAAGAGATGCATCCATTACACCATGTTCCACATGACATCTTATGTGATTAATAAAACTAAACAACTAATTTCACAACATGACTTTATAACTAAAACGTGTATTAGTGTTACCATTTTTTTAATAATATTGTGAGAGCGACATCTCATAGTTTAAATCATTTAGGCTAATGCGAGTTTAGTGAGCCCTTAAACAAATCACAAAATGCCTTGTTAGTTGTAACAAAGTGACGAATGTTGCCGCGACCGGCCGGTTGCAAAACCTACAATAATTCAGACCACTGTTTATGGTATTTGTTACAATGAAATGGTCTAAAATCTAAATGCTTAAATATAATTGCCTTCCTGTACTGATTGCTACGAATTATACGTTGGAATAATTAGTACAAGACCAGCTTTATCGCTACTATAACATTTAGTGTGTAGTGTTGGCCTAGTGGCTTCAGCGTGCGATCCTTGAGGTCGTAGGTTCGATCCCCTGCTGTGCATAACTGAACTTTCTTTCTATGTGCGCATTTAACGATAGTGAAGGAAAACATCGTGAGGAAACCAACATGTCTTAGACACAAAAAGTCGACGGCATGTGTCAGGCACAGGAGGCTGATCACCTGTTGTAGCGTTGATTTATTTATTTTATAACATTTAGTGGTTCCGATAACAATTCTTATGGATTAAGATAATTTAATATAGAGTGATTCGTTTTCCACGCCCAATGGTGATTTCTAATCTCACACTCTCTCCGTTGGCTCTGTGACCCTAAAAGTGTCTTGCCAAGTGTCTTGCCAATTACTGGGTTTAAACTGCAGCAGGTCTTCCTCCATTCTGACGATACAGCGTTACATAGGCCGTACTAGTAAGCCTCCTCCACCGCCCGATCTTTGCCCATGGGCTCAAGGTAGTGAATGGGCCTTGTAGTCGCCTATTATATTGGGTTGAGCTAAAAATTATTCTGAATTATTTTCGATCTTTCTTTACGCAGATTAAGATTAGCAATCTAAATAAGTTTAGTACGAAATCTATGACACCTAGTCTTCCAGAGATAATTATTTTGAGCTGATAAACTTTAAATTTGCAAACAGAAATGAATATCGTATTTTAATTTTTAATGAAATTAAAACATTGTATGCTAAGCAAAAATGAATTCCAAATAGAAAGCTTAAAATCAATTGGAACTTAGGTAGTTTATAAAACATTTAGAAATTGTTTTACATACAAATGAATTTTCGTTTCTTTATAACTGAGAGCCTCATTAAATATTTAAAGACCGGCAACGCACTTGCATTCAAGTGTTCCACCACCCTCGATTAAATATGCAAAACGAAAAACACGACAAAAATAAAAAAGGCGTTCCATGTCACAACAATTAAAATTATGCACTTTTAAAGTAAGATCATCAAAGCACGACAATTAGATCTGAATAGTGCATTAAGATATATCAGAAAAAAAAGGATAAATGGAAAAATATGGAGGATAAAAAGCTTCCTTTGAGGGGACATATTACATTACTAGACGACTAAAAAACTAACTAAATTTTTTAAGCTTATAATCATATGAATTTTGTGAAAAAATTTATGAAACTCTAACAATAACGCACTTGCGAGACTTCTGACAATAAAATAGTAAAATCTGAAATTCAAACATGTTTTTTAAAGTTTTTATAAGAAACTTAAAATTTAGTTTATTTTATTAATTTTTTTTCGTATTATTTTAGATTGAGATTGGGTTTAATAAGATTTGGTTATGCGCTTTTTCGACTTAGGTACCATCATATTTTTTAGTTTCTTTCCTCACTAGGGTTGCCTGGAAGAGATCGTTTGTTAGAGGCGTCCGTTGCATCCCTTATAATTTTTATGTTTTTTGTTTTCTATAAATGTAACTGTAATGTAAAAAAGGTTTTAACTCGTAAATGTAATTATACAATAAATTTCTAAAATAGTGAAAAAAATTAATAGGTCTCGCTTGGAAAGCCAATTAGAGTGAAATATTCGAATAGCAAACCCAAATAAGGATAGCCATTTAAAATGCTAATCCACCATTCCGATAAATGTGCTTCGAGGTAACGATGTTTACGTCAATTGTTTGTCTAATGATAATTGTAATTAGTTCTGAGAGAAAGCATGCTCAATGAAATAGTTTTCCTCGAACAAGGACTTTATATTAAAAAAAAAATATATATCACATAGGTAACATAATGTACACAAGATAAAATATTTAATTAAATAATGAATAGAACCTTAATGTTAGCTACAGCTACAGTCGACTCTCGATAATTTGACACTCGTTAATTTGAATCTCTCGATAATTTGAATTTTTTTTCCGGTCCCTTGAAAAACACTCGATAAATTGAATAAAATCAATAGTAATAGGTCCCTTCGGTAATTTGAAGTTGAAAAAGTATTATCTTGCTCGCCAACATGCGATAATTTGAAATCCAGTCTTCCGTACTCCCTATAATTTGAAGCGTTTATCATGCACGTACCTGTCGTTTGTTTACATACATGCACAGACTTGTCAATTGTTGCCGACACAAGTGACGATTACTTTGCAGCTCTCACCACTATCAAAAATTCTTTGGACAATGATAAACTGAAGTCACTCACTCAAAAAAAGATTACAGACTTCTTTTTGAAATAAAAATTTGTGAATAATTGTTATATGTAATAATAATTGTTAATATATAATAAGAATATAGAAATAATAAGTAACAAATTTTGATCAAATTCTTATTTCCTACAGTCGCCCCTCCCCCTCGTGCTTGTTCAAAACACTTGTTATTTTGAACTCTTGATAATTTGAAATTTATCTCTGGTCCCTTGAGTTTCAAATTATCGAGAGTCGACTGTATGTATGTACACATAATAATAATTTAATAAAATAACTAGTACTAACTTTTATGCTGGTAGCATTTTCTCACTATTACACTATGACGTGTCAGTAAAGAAATACATATTAATGCTTCTAATTTAACATTTACTGCCGGTTCTCAAATCAAGGGCGTAGAACGGGATATGGCTTTATCCTGCGGTTTCTGCCGCTTTTAGACGATCTAATAAACCGTGATGACACGATACCTTTATTGTTGAGTTTAGAGGAGTTTTTCGAATGCGATTGAGCGTTTTTTAAGGCAGTGCCGCCTCTATGTGATAGCTACCCACTGAAGTATTTCCGAACCAATTGGATTTAGGTACCTTCAAGAAAAAAGCGTGCCAATTATCCAAACGCCGGCAACGCACTCTGCTATAGAGAGTGTCCAAAGCGGCGGTGTCGCGACATTCTGTTTTATGAGCATCCTGCCCGTTTATATCTATAAAAAAAGAAGATGAATGGACTATGACATAGAATTTGAATGTTACCTCTAGTGCTTAGCTTACTAACTCTTTATCTTTCCAAATTTTTTTTATGACATTGGGATTTGATTTCTGGATTCCTCAAAACGTTATACAGAAATATATACATTATCCTTATGGACTATGCCGATACGATAATGTCGAGAAACAATAAAATATAATAAAGTAATATTATTAAATTAAATATGTCGATGGTGTCGGAGACAGCATAAATATATGGAAATTTATAATAATAATTTATTTCCAAGAAAGTAAAAAAATGTGGTACAATCTGAAGTTCGCACTTCGCATATTCTGCCACATATGGCGTGCAAATTAATTTTTTTATTATTTATTTATTTACTTATTTATTAATAATTAGAACCAGCCAAGGATCGAACGCAGGACCTCTAGGTATATTTCACGAATCCACTATCCCAATACTCCTGTCAGTTGATGCCTGTCTGCCACAGATAATGAGAACCATGATTCTAATTGGTGTTATTACTTCCCGTATTATAAGACAAAATCATCATCGCCCAATAGAGATGACAAAATAATATTCTAATAATTTTAAGTAGTTAATATAATCGCACAAGTATTCATTTGTATATTTATCATAATATCAGAGATAACTGTCAAAAGCGAATTCAAGAATGACAATTGACAATCGCGCATTCCTCGTAGGATTTAAATGAATTATTAGGTATGCAGTTTTGAATTTCAGAAGCCTGTTAATAATGAGGTTGAATAGATAATATCAGCGATATAAATTACTCTGTTGTTTATAGAAAATTTTAAATAGTACTGTAGAAAATATATATAAAAACTGAGTTTGTTCTATTGTGATTTTGACAAAATATTATGTTTTTACCTTGCTAATTTAATTATTTTGAAATACATTTAGACGTCGTGGATATTAATTGCTGTCATAGTTATGGTAGAATAAGCTTGTGTATGTGTGAATATTACTTTTATATATACCTGTTAATACAGCATATTAAATTCATCATAATTTTATTTTATAATGATAATAATTACATCGCAAAACTAATGATTTTGAAGTAAGTTTGAAGAAAGCTTGTTTATGTGTGCCTATGTGTGTTTGTTATGTATATCAATATCTGGTAATATGGCATATTAATTCCATCGTAAATATATTTTTAAACAAATATTGATATAGTATATATACAGATTATCATAAAATCAAAATAAACCTTGATAATAATGTAGGTGTGAAGTATTGTAATTTATGATTGATGTACTATGTGGGTGATTAATATTCTAATTTTATATTCATTAATAAATAACCCGCCCCAATAAGTAATTACTAAGTGAGACAATTCAGCAATACAATAGTGTTAATTTTCGACTTCTAACACTAGCAGTTGACTCTCATCTCTGAGACTGTAGGTCCGAACCACTATTCTTTCTGTATAAGCATTTTATGTACGGTGAAGAAAAACATCGTGATGAGAATGCCTTAGAACTAACGACGGCATATGTCAGGCACAGAAGGCTGGTAACTGCTACTTGAGGCCCATAACAAAGTTTTTTTTTTTTATAAATAATACCTTTTCTACTCCCCTGCCATTGTGTCCAGGGACTTTTTCTATCTCTAAACTTCACATCACACGTCTCGCGAAATACCCGGGCTACATCGGAAATATTTTTGTTTACAATATTCATGGGCGAGCCGGGACGCAATTCCTCGCGAGACCCGTTCTTTCAGTTTTGTTTGCCGCCTTAATATATTAAAAAAAAATATTAAAAAAAAAGACCAAAGGTTCTAGTGCTACTGTTTTTTTTAAACTTTCTTTTTATCACATTTTTTTATATCCGAGGTGGTATTTGTGTGGTATATGGGACTAGATTTATACCAGAATCTCAGCCTCAGATACTGGGTGAGCAATACCCACTAAAACCACCTTCAGTAGTTCCTCAAAGCAGCATTACAGAGGCTCAGAGGTCGCTCTCGTATTCTACCAGGGCTTCATCTTAACACTTACACTTTTGATATCCAATATGATTCTGTACAGAAGTTACAGTTACGTAAAAGGCCGGCAACGCACTCGCGAGCCCTCTGGAAATTGGAATTGATTGTCCATGGGCGGCGGTATCACTTAACATCAGATGAGCCTACTGCCCGTTTGCTCCCTGTTCTATAAAAAAAACACAGCTAAGTCTCGTGTCTGAATATCACCCCGTTGTATACAGTTACAAAAGGCCGGCAACGCACTCGCGAGCCCCCTGGCATTGAGTTATCATGGGCGACGGTATCACTTAACATCAGATTAGCGGTAAATGTATGACTCCCGAATTCATTTTATACGTAAAAATCACGTGTTGTACTGCTGTACCTAGAAACTCTACCATCTGGGGCAGTTATTTTGAGTTGGTGTTAAATTAATTTGACCTCAATTACTGTGTCATGGCGTTAATTACAACACTGCATGTTTGTCACAGTTAAGCCGGTATTTTAATAGTCCAATTGACGATTTTTAATTTTATTATTATTGTTGATAATTGATTGAAAACATGTTCCTACATTGAAAATTGCGTGTTCAACAACGTTTTTGGAAGTAATGACGTTAACACGTAAGAGCAGCCCTGCGATTCTGTAACTCACTTTTCGAACTCACACAGCGGATTTCGCATCGGCGGTCGCTCTCAAATCAGTCGTGAAGCAGTCATTTTATGATTTGGCATTCTGAAAAGGTAGGAGCTTGTAGTTTATTGATTATTAGAATGCCAAATCATAAAATGACTGCTTCACGACTGATTTGAGAGCGACCGCCGATGCGAAATCCACTGTGTGAGTTCTAAAAGTGAGTTACAGAATCGCAGGGCAGTATAAGAGCTAGCCACCGAATACATATCATTTTGATTTGAGTGTTGCAACTCAAACCTAATCAAATAAGTATTTACATTATATTCTAACCAATTATTAATAACTTAACTTTATAACATTATGTTGATGTTCTTATAAAAATCTTAAAAAATATAATATACCTAATAACTAATATTATTAAAAGGAGTCCCTTTAGAAAACGTTCCGAAGATACTGGCAGCGTTTTTTATATATTTATTATACTAAATATATATATTTAGGGGGGCAATCGAGCTTGCGGGATGACCAAAAAGGGCAGTCATCGTTCATAGACACTTTTAGTGGGTGCGTTGCCGGCCTTTGAGGGAGGAGTACACTCGATTTTTAAACATTTGGAGGTCGTATCTCTGAGGGAAGACCCCCACCGGGAGTCGATTCCACAGTTCGCTAGTTCGCAAAAGAAAATGCCTTGTGAAACGGACTATGGAAGACCTCCAACCATCAAGATGATGTTGGTAAAATTTAGAGGTCATACGGCTCTTACGGTGTTAAAAAGAGGCAGCAGGGATCAACCAAACAATTCTTCCTAACACTCTCCGTAGTATACTTTGTAAAAAACGCAAAGAGACGCAATGTCTCTGCGTAGCGAGAGTATCAAGCCGATCAGTAAGACATTGAAGATTGACAATTCGGCAAGCACTTCGCTGAATTTGGTCAAAAGGAAGAAGCTGGTATTTGGGACAGTGCCTTAGCGTCTATGTGCCTGATGGTTACGTCAGAAGGCATCGACCACAGTTACTTCATGTGCCCACAGCTAGGACTAACCTTCTGAAAATTGCACATATGGTTCGGTGTATGACCTTAGTTATCGAATTACATAGACTAACGGACCTTTTTTATCCGTTGAGTGAACTTTTTTTTCTTTTTTTATATACATGTATCTTTACTAAGACATCATGGAACATTACAATCTAGCCTAACTTAAGACTAATAAGTAATTTAAGTCTAATCTAATTTACTAATAAGTTGAGTGAACTGACCAAAGTTTTATTATTTGTAAGTAGTAAGTTAAATTTTTGTATTAATTTATTATGTAATTTTGTTTTTCCTAATTAGTTTATTATTTGTGTTTATGTGTGTAATTTATTTTCATTTGTTGTGCATTCTTGTCTTTAGGTTCACCTGTTAGGACAGCATTGTGTTTTTTTACAAATAAAATAATAGGTAGTGTAGATTTCGCGTAATTGAATGTACGTTTTAAGGGAATTAGTAACCAGTACCAAATTAGAAGAAAATATTTAAAAGCAAAAAAAGTTAAAGGTACACTGCCACAGGGACCAAACTTTTTAAATTTGTTTTAATTTTCTTTTTAACAATGTTTAAAATATATTTGAATTATTACTTTGTATTGACAATTATTGTAAATACTGTAGACTTGATTGTAATCAATAAAAGTATGCCACAAATTCATAGTCCGCCATTTTTCCAAACGTGTGAGAAGCTCACCCGATCCACTAACATAAATAAAAAATTAAAATATTGACTATAGCTAACGTCAGGGTGTCGGTTTTTTGTGACGGTGTGCGGGTGTCGGTGTGCGCGCGCATCGTAAAAATTTACTCTCATATTTCCCTAAATAAAATAAATAATATTTTTAATGCGCCAAAAAAGTATCAATTCAAAAAGATGACATTTAGTCCATGTCGCTATTTTTAAAATCAGTACCATCAACGGAGTGAAGGTTCCACTTGTCTCTCTCTCTCTCTCTCTCTATCTGCTATCCCTTTTATTCCATCTTCCCAGGTTTCTGGTGGGCGTCCTCTCCTTATTCCTCCCACTGGGCCATTCAAATTAAGATATTTTTTTTGATCGACTAACATGTATATTGTTATTACGTTTAAAATAATCTTATTTCCTTGTATTAATAGAATAATTTCTTGGTTAGTTTGAAGGTAATTGCATTCCTCGGTCTTAGTCATTTCTCAAGGCCGATCGTGCATTGCTTCAATACATCATTCTAATTCCATTTACGATTATAATACGAGTCGCAAATCCTACGAATAGTGACAATAATAAAGCCTCATTAATTCTCTGAAAAAACATTACTTTAATACAGAATAAACATATTTTTAAGGACCTCTTACTGAGCAAAGGCATCCTCCAATTTATTATTTGTGATACCACGAATAGTAGATTGATTGAACGCTGATCTGTGATTTTTTATAGTCCATTTATCATAGTGTTTTATTATTGTCAATCTTTTTTATAGAAAAATCTGCAATTACGACTAAAGACTGAAGTATCTAGTAACAAAAAACATAATATATTTTTAAATTATCAACTAACATGATATACTATTACTAAAAACTAGTATGCCACGAAATATAACGACTTAATATTAGTTTAAAATTCAAAATATAACAATTACGGCAAAGAAAATGTTCATAGTAAATTCTGGGAAGTAAATAGTCTATGGCTGGTATAATATAAAGCGTGACATTTAATAATAATTACATACATAACAATCTGTTATATACAAAGTTCAATTATAACTGTCAGTACATTAATTATGAAACATCTGTATAATTACATTTATATTATATACAATTAAACCTATTATACTTTTATACAAGTGAGGATTATTTTTTTATAAGAGACATATTTAGGAATGTCAAATTTTATGCCTTTTAATTAAAATGCTAACTTAATGTTAAAAAATCTGAAAAGTCCAAAAATCCTTCATTGTGTTTTGGATACTATAATAGGCTATGTTCACATGTAACGCGCGTTAACGTGCGTCAACGCGCGATCTAATTTGAAGAGCGTTCAGATGATGAGCGCTAACGCGCGTTGCGAGAGTACTCGTCAGTCTAGTTCGGTAGAACGTAGAAAATGGACGTGGAAGAGGCTATTATTTTGTGGTTATATTATAAATAAAAATATAGAAAAAGAAAACGTACACATTGGGTTCATCCAATTTTGAAAAAAAATACAAATTATATTATATTTTTTATACAAATTTGCTATATTCCAACTTGCTGGCCTTTTTTCTACTTCATCGATTAGTAAGTCGATGTCAATATCTTCAATTTCACTCATTTTAAATGCGAGAACAAAATATAATTACGAAAATTAACAAAATTACATGCGATCGCGATGAAAGCGCGCGCTCATCTGAACAGCAAATGGACATTACATTAATATCAAAGCGCGCGTCAACGCGCGATCACCTGCGTCTAGAGACTTTCTCGCGTTCATGTGAACAGTTTTATGAAAATACCACAATATCTAGTCGCGCGATTTGAAAACGCGCGTCAAGTTTTTGCCATCTGAACATAGCCTTATTGCATGGATTTATATTATTATTGTATTAATAATGACATTTAATATATTTTGTTCAGAGCAAGTTGTGAGTCGACGTTGCCATAGCTATTTCTGTATAAGAAGTAATCAAAGACAAATAATTACATTCGTGTAGGTGCATTTACTAGTAAAGTCGATAATAGTAATTTTTGTTCCCAGTAATCCTCGAAGATCCCATTAAAACCGGCTTTGGGCGCCCCCTGCCGGCACAACCAGCCCAACTTGCAAATAAAATGCTAATTCACAGCAAAATCTTCTTTTATTAAACTGTAAATCGACTTGAAAACATCTTTTCTTACCCGACCGACCGGTTCCGTAATTGACCATTATAAATGATTTAATTTAAAAACAACACGCGAATCAGTATAATTTTATTCCGGAGGTCGAAGTAGACGCTTGATTTTATTAAAACTTTTACGTGCTGCGCTCAAGAAATGTACGGAGAAAGTAGGAACTAAACTCATTCCCCGATTGTGCTGCCACCTAGAAGAAAGTAAAAAATCACAACGTCAAAATCAACCCCTTTCTAACCTTCGCAGATGATGCAGCTATCCGACGTTAGATGGCGCGCTTACCAATACCGAATATCGCTAGTGTGTGTGTAGACAGAGACAGCAAATGAACAATAAAAAAGGTGTAAGATAGACGGCAATATGAATATACAAAGGCGTGGTTACATGCATGCAAACGATTTTTTTATTGCAAAAATGGCCGGAACTTTGCACGTCTAGTATTAGAACGTAAAGTCGCAAGTACAATAACTACGCATAGATTTGAACTTTAATACGTTGGCTCAAGGTCGAAATTAGTTTTGTTTTATGACTACTGTATCTTTTGATACTAGTGATAGGAAAATAATTTGCGTCACCAGTTTCGAAGTACGTCTAGAAAGAGAAAGTATTACATCTAACACGGCGCTAGAAGAGTTCTCACAAGCGACCGTTATAAGAAAGGGAACGGTGATTCTGCAAACGATGCTGTTAGAAAGGGATGTCGCGAAAAAATGTACGAAAAAAGCGATTTTCACTGAAGGTGTGCGGCGTGGAAGAAATTACAGAAGCATGGGCGCGGTTTAAAAATTCCGGGGCGCATGCGCCCTTGGTAGTGCGGAACTAGGGTGGAAAGGGACACTGTTATTTGGTATGAGACGAGTTCAGTGCAACGACACGCCGTACGCGACTGACGCAACCAACAAAAACAAAAACCGCTAATTATTGTAATAAACGTATGTTTGTGTGCGAGTTGTGGGCGATGATAAACAATCCAAAGTGTATTGTGTCTTGTGAAGATATTTCGAGGTAAATATTCGGTTTGTGCTCGAAAAAAGTGGTGTAGCGAGTGTTACAAAAATATTTAAATTGTTCATGTCAATGGCATTTCATACATTTCCTTAATCCAAAATTTAAAGAAATTTATACCTGGAAATATTTACGTAATTACTTAGGTACAATATAGGGACTGTCTGGTATTTATTTAAGTCAAAAACTATGGATTAGCCCAGACTATAAATGCAATATAATGAAATAAATACTTTTACGTGAATTTCGAATCAAAAACTAAATTATGCTCTTGTATTAAACAATAATTCATAGATATCTCAACTTGTACAAACCAGGTCAGCATATAGCGATGATAATTCGTTCCATTTATTTTAAAGAACGATTAAGGAAAATATTAATAAACTAAGAACAGAAACCAATATTAGTAGCTAATACTATAATAACTAGGTATTTTCTTCGGAAAATTCACCGAAATTTTCTCTGATTAAAATTTATAAAACTGTTCTGTTCGTGACGACAAATTAAAGTAATACTGCTAAAAGTAGGTATATATAGATATAAAAATCTCAAATAACGTATAAACCTTTATTGTCCAAGTAACATTCCATCTAAAAGTAAAAATAAAAACAAAACATCAAACAGAAATATGTGTACTATGTCGATAATAAAAACGGCCAATTATTTATATATTCTACACGATAGTAAACAACCATCGTCAACTTTCTAAAACGAGCTATAAAAACGTAATTAATATGAGAGAAACGTTCTCGTAAATAAAATTCTCAAAAGTATCACGCAATAGTAAATCTAGTATCGAAAAATCTAAATCAATACATTATTTTGATTCATAATATCTTTATTCATATTAGCTTAGAATGAAATATGACATCGGTTTAAATTTTAATCGTTTTGCGTGGGATCACAATGTTTTTCAAACCCAAAAAGGTCTTTACTCTTTGTATTTAACAAAGCGAGTTCCTCTCAACATCTGTGCATGTTTAATGAGCATTATGTTAAGTATATTCATTTCTGTATGACGTTTTTTCTTATATCATACTAAAATCAATAAATTTTTACCCTGCTCGACCACTATTCGACTCGTTTCAAGTTTTATATTAATTTCAAAGTAGCGAAACACGTAAAAAAAACATGTTCATACAAAATTTCAGTGATTACAAATCAAGTTAAGTATGTTAGGGTTCTAAGTCCATGATACAGCACGTCCGTACGCACTATAAACTATGAAACTGCAGTCAGCACTCAGCAGTCACTAGCGGTGTACCGTGTATCACCGTTCTCGGCACACATGCGATACGCGCCTCAACTACTAATAGTTGTCTGTCCCTTACTAACGCGTGGGGAAAATGGGGCTCTCGCCTCACATTCCGATTGTCGGTCGCGGTTCGCTCGTTGCGTCTAGCTTGTATCTAACCCATAGAGACTAGTTTTGCGTGACATGTATACAAAATAGGTTTGATAGAGCTGTACACGGGGGAGGGGGGTATCGGTGTGCGTGTTCCCCCGCACGCCCCCGCGCCGCCGCCACTCGCCAACAGAGCGCGCGTTTACACAATTCGTTTGCATGGCATCAGTGATGCCCGCGCCGCGCGGCGCCTTCTTGCTTCGACAATCAAGGCGCGAACACGTATCTAAATAATTTTTATTAGAAGAAAAATAGTTTTTACAACTTGACAACAGTGAAGGAAGGTGGAGAATTAAAACCTTTACGTGGATTAAATTTTATTTATTTCTTGCTACGTGTGAGTCGGCTTTGTGACGGTCAGTGAACAGTGCGGATTTTCAACAAGATTTCAAAGAAAATTCGATTTGAAATTTAAAAGTCGACTTAGAAAATCACCTTTAAATAAATGGTAAGTTTTACATTTATATGACATTATTCGTAATTTAAAGTATTCAGTGTTATACTATAATTATTTGAGGTTAAAAAGTATTGTCTAAAATGTACGCATTATCAAATGGTATAACATACGTTTTGTTGATAAATGTCATACATTTTTATCTTGTTGCCACGACACTGACTAGCCCTTATCTAGTTAGTGTGAATAAAAATATAATTTCTATACAAATAATTCTAACGATTAAAAGCGGCTCAGCATTTCAACAGCACCAATCTATTTAGATTTTTGAAAAAATTACCGACATTTTAAAATTTTAAGTTGACTTTGGACGGTATTACGTATATTTCTTACATTCAAGCCATTTTATTAATTAAAATAATTTTTGGGTGGTATTTTTAAATTTTTATTACCGTTGAGTGTAGTTTAAACATTAAAACTTAACAATTAATACTACAGTTAAAAAAAAATTGACTTAGTATTTTGAATGTGAATTATTTCGTTTTTAAATATTTAAATATTAACACGTGTAAAATTATCACCGCCTCACCTTCAAAGCTTATCTTGTGTTTATTTTTGTTACATAAATTGTACAAAATAATTGTAATAATTTGTTCACGTTATCGGGGTTGCTATGCCAAGACCAACACGTTCAGAAAAATAAACGGACGATAAATGCAAATATGTATATATTTAATAATAGATATATTATATACACAGAAAAATATGAATATTTTACGATTTTTTTACATACAAATACATTATTACCTAGTGGGTAATTTTAGTGTGAGATAAAATTATATGGCTGTTGGAATACACGATGAAAAATCTTGTAATAATTAACAATACTCGCTATACTTCAATCTCTTTGATAAATTCTATATAACGACCATAGATATACAAATCATCCCATAAAGTGTAGATACTAGTCATTTGTTAGACCTATGATTAGAAGTCATCAACAACGCTGTGGCATAATTGCTGTGTAGACCAAAAGACAATAATGGCATAGAATATATTCAACTAATAACTCGTTAGTAACCACAGATATTATGAGATAACGTAATGTACGGTGTAGTTTGAAATAAGAACATAATTATATACAATAAAACCTTTTTTTAAGATATATAACGGGATTTAAAAATATACAATTGTAATCATTGAGGTCGTAGGTTCGGACCCCGGCTGTGCAACAAAGGATATATGTGCAAAATTAACATTCGCTCGAACGGTGAAGGAAAACATCGTGAGGATTGCCTTGCCTTAGACTCAAAAAAGTCGACGGCGTGTCGATGCACAGTAGGCTGGATCACCTACTCATGAAACAGATACTGAAATCTGAGGGTTAGACCTAAAAAAGTTTGTATCGCCACTGATTTTTAATACAATCGTGTTAAAATAGATGAGATTTCCTCTATTATTTAAACATTGAACAACGAAAAATTTTACTTCGCCGAGAGCAACTTTGGTTTTTGTCTCAACTTGTTGTTGTTCCTGTTATGTATTACACAATGAAAACACCTAATTTTATGTACCTATGTACAGTCACGAGATACGAGATACGAAATTTCTGTTTTAGTATACTGTAAGTACTTTTTTGATAATCTATTCGTAATTTTAAGTGTTTACAAAAATATATAAACAGAAAATTTGAGATTGCGTCATGGTATATTTATTCGGATATTTTTATACCACGTCAGTTTTGCCTATTCATTTCTTTTTTCTTATTTTCGGTCCCTAATGTCACTTATTTTTTTCCATGTAATTTCACGTTATTTTAACGTTCCGCTTGTTTTCTTAAATCTTCCCCACGTATTTATAAAATGCACTAAAACACTTTGTTTTTGAACAAATCATACATGGCGTTTGCCTCTTAAGCGATTTAAAACTAGAATAACTTACCATTGGAGCACCTAAACGTTTAAATTTATTATAAATTCATCTCAGTTGAAATAATCGTTAAGATTAATGAAACGAATCCAGGAAAGTGTACGCTCGTGGTTAGAACTTGAATATCATATTTATAATTATAGTTTATCACGACTGACTCCGGAATATTTTCCTCAAAAACCATTACATATAAACAATACGTATGTATGTACTAATGGTTAACCGGATCTGACTCTAGTAGAAACTCAAGTGATATGATTATTAAATAAATTGAAAATAATTGTACACTTTGGTGTGGGTCAAATTCCTGGAATTGAATTTATTAGAGCTTGAACTGAAGGATGCGAGATTTTTAAAACACCGTTTCAGAATATTAGTAGTCGACTATATGTTCGCTTTATATCTAATAGAACAATGAAGATAAGCTCGTTATATAATATTATACTTATAAAATTGTATTATATCGTTTCAAGCGCGTAGTTAATTTGCGCTGTCTATTACTTTGTAGTAATTCTGGTATGCGATTTGAATTCTAGAGCGACTAAATATAATTCAAGGCTGCTTGATAAAATCGCTGATATTTTAATAGAACTTTAATTTTTGTTAATTACCTTTGTTATAAATTGTTTTCTACTGTCTCTATTAAGAATGCAGCAGGTCTTGGCTATTGTTAGTTCGTATATTCGAATCCTGACTGTGCATTAAGTGCGTATTTAACACATAAATCTGAGGCTACAGGTAGCGGCGGTTTTTCTCTCTTAAGAATGTGTATGCTACAACATAGCTCTTCATGGACATACACAAAGTATTTTAATTGGAACCAATTGTAGTGCGATACACAAAATTTTATAAAATAATTATGTAATTTTCTATAATTTAAGTTGTCGTTGGTATATTCAAGCAATTTAGCCGTAATTATAATTATGTAGAATTATGTGCTACTTGTATGTTGATTGGTCACTGATTTCGTGGGTAATATCATGTAAATTTTATCTTAATTTTTCTCTCAAAAATTAAACCATGTGATTTGAAGATGACAGACCTGTGAGAGTGTGACAATCTCAGCAAAGACTGAGCCAAAGTTTTCACAACTAGGTACCTACAGCTTCATATTGAAAAATATAGAAATAATAGAATTGCGCTTCGTTCTACAGCTTTCAAAGATTTTACTATCACAATTTATCAATGTCCTATGCATACAAAATTAATACTTAAAATAATTTCATTAAGGTCCGTTGTGTTCGATGTTTAAATAGTTTTAGTACCCTCAATGTCGAACATCATTTATGTCGAAATCACATAGTACTTGAACCTCTGCATTTGGTATTAATGAATACGAAATAATCTTTTCTAGTTTTCATTTGTTTGTTTTCACCACAGCGTAAATTTGACAGAAAGTGACGAAAGAGTAGCTACACGCAATTATTATGATTTAGTTTTGTATGAGCTAGTAACAAGTGTTCACCTAGGTATTAAATTCAAATTTAGAATAGGAAAGTTTAAATTTGGAACGCAGTACAAACTTTTTGAATATTGACGATGTTCCACGTGTTTCTAATTAGCACTTTATTCTGTGCACCTACACTTATTGCTAAGTAAATATTGTTATCATAGATAATACAGTAGTGCTAATAAATACTTTTTAAATAACTTTAACAATGTTATGAGATATATGAGTTAAGTTGTCATCAAAACAAGATCTTGTTTTTATTAGAAATGTTAGTAATATTTTGGTCCAGCGTCTTTTATAGCCTTTTCTGTTGTTTCGAACCCAAGTCACTGAATTACGTAATGTGCTAACCGCCCAGTCAGATTTTGATTTATAAAAAAAAATCCGTAATAGCTGTAATAGGGTTTAACAATTATAAGTAAAGAAAAAACTTTTTAACCGGATTAAACATAAATAATTGTAAATTTATAATAATACATAACTTTAATCTTTGTTGTTGTATAAATAATTGTAAATTTATAATAATACATAACTTTCATCCGGTTAAAAAGTTTTTTCTTTAAATGTTTAAAGGTTATGTCAATGAAAGACAGTACAATTATAAGTAATTTAAAACTCCTTAACTATTCCGTCGCAAGCTTTATTGTCACGGGTAACATTTGTAAAAATTGTGTCAAAAAAGTAAAATTTATTAATGTCAATTTATAAATTCAATTCAGCTGTCAAAGCATCGTAAAGTAGCAGCCAATTCATATATGTCAAAGAAAGCTCACAAAGGACACAACAATAGACCACTTCTAAACATTTATTACCTACTTGTAACAAGTGATAAATGCGCTGTGGTTACTTTAATTGATCTTGAGCTATTGTAATTAAAATCTTGAAGATTTACGGTTCAAGGGGCGTGTGAAGGGTATCTTTTTTATTTTAGAGTATTTATTCTTAATTTTTTAAAGTACACAACAGTATCTAGTATAAGGCTAGCCCGTTAATGGAAATTAAATAAATATAAATGTATATATTATAATGTTTATTAGAACTTTTTGTTGTAATTTGATTTTTTTCTTTGATTAGTAATTGGTTTTTTTTTTGTAATGTTTGTTTTGTTTCATAATAGGTTATGATCTCCATATGTGTGTCATGTTTGCCTTTAAGTGCTTGTCACATTAAAAATTGTAAAAAAACATTTTTATTTACATGAGAAACTTAATATAATATACCTACCTACGATATACCTACGCGTCGCCATCAGCGCTCCCAATTTTAGTCTACTAGGCTCATTCTAATATGTTTCTTTACTTTTGAATTGATTAAACACGCTAATATTACGAATTTTAGAGGGTAATTGATTAAATAATTGCACACCCTCATACTTAATATACTTCTTTAAATAATTTGTGCGTTTTTTAAATTCTTTAAACATTTATATAAGCTTTTGTTCTAATTAATAAAAAAAAGTGCGTACAAAGTACACATGTCAGAAGTGAAACTTTTTTCTAAATGAAATATTGAGTAATTAAGCTGCCCAAATCCCATAATTTAATTTTGCCAGTCTATATTAATGAATGATACTAAGGCTAATTAAAAACCAAAACTAAAATTAGTTGTTGTTATGAAATACCACCATAAATATGGTAACAATTACCAAATAATATAACAAATCCATTATTATCATAATTGCTAACTTATGTCTACATTTTCTAAAATAACTGGGTCTTAGCAAAAAGATCTTGGTTCTGTGCCCTTATAAAAAAAAACAAAAAAAAGGCAATTTAGTTACTTAATAAAATAAAAGTGATATTGATATGTTTTAAAAACGCCATCTGTGTTCAAGTATGAATAATTGCACCACAATATTGTTACGAGCTAGGGGATCGGATAGAAACGCCGTAGATCTCTTCAAGGGTTTATTTTCAATTAAATCTACGAGGAATTTATTACACAAAATAACTGGAAATTACACACTAAAATTCACTGAATACACACACAAAATACTGTCACTAATTACACGCACTTCACACAGTACTTGTATTCACTTGTCTTCACTATATTCGCACTTTGTCACTCCGGTATTTATCGCTTGGTATCGCATTCAAAACTGAACTAACTGATCGCGTTTCGGCTCGCTTATATATCCCTGGAAATAGTCTTGCAAGTTCGAGAACTCTCTAGGCGGGAGCGCTATTGAGTAGCGATCGCACAATTCTAGAACTTGCGTGCTATCTCTCTCGCACATTGCTCCGTCCTTGTCTTACGGTGTTCTAGAGTGCTCGGTCTAGCTTCGAGAAGGTTCCGATCTTCCGTCTCTCTCTCGCATCATTCCGTCCTTGTCCCACACCTAGAAAATTCGTTCTAGACTATTCCTCCATCATAGGGGTATAACCAGGCCTGAAAACGCCTGAAAACGGGTTTCCTGAAAAGTGTATCACTCGACTGCACTTGTTCTGAAACGGCCTGAAAAAATGTTTCAGGCTCCTGAAAACTACGGTAACATTATGAGAATTACGAATTTCTAATATGTGATTGACCCTCTCCTGAAACGGTCAGAAATCACTTTTCAGCCTGCTGAAAACTTCTCTAACTAGTGGAAAATCTAAAAACATTGCAGTCGACCCGTCTTCGTAACAATATTATACTAGCACATCTTTATTAAAGAAAAAAAATCGACAAAAATGCTGCACATCTTTGTGACGTTTCGTAAAAATTTTACCTTCATGCGCCTCATATGCTACTTATTTCTAAAATTAAAAAAAATCTACTATGGACTTAAATGCTATGTCATTATTAAATTACTATTTATGCTAATCAACAATGTAAGCTTATCTGCGGTATTATTTTTCTTTTTAATTACTGGCAACGATTTTTTTTTGACCCGTGCAATTTTTATACGGCTCATAAAATTTATATACAGTTAACTTTTTTACGAATGTTGCGTGTTCGATTCCCTTCATTGCATTATGTATCAACTGATGAATGGTAATTCGGATTCCGTTTCACGATAACTTAATATTGAATTTAATACTACGATGTCAAGCATATTTAAAATGTCTTAAGAGACACAAGCACAGGACATTTTATCTTCAAAAATTCAAAATTCTTTATTTGTTTAGCTATGTACAAATACAATAGAATTCAGATTGAGGCCTCCCTGGTAAGTCAGCGACCTGTGACAGGGAATCCTCGCTCTTCTTTTAATTGACAAAGTTTCAACAAAAATAACCAACACCATGCTTTTAAAACGAAGGAACTGTAAAAGAAGAAAAAAAAATATGTTGAATGTGTCATGATGATGTGAATGTGTTATTGTGTGTGTGAAAGACGAAACAAAGTGAAAGTGTGCAAAAAAAATGGATTAAGAAAAAAAAATGTAGGATTTAGCAATGATTCTGTTCTATCGTAGTTCAGTGTACCGAGCCAATGGTTTAAAGTTCTTTTACATTTGTGGTATGCATAAGCAAGCTAAGAGTTTTATTTAAATTATTGTAGAGATAGGCTGAGTGATTATTGTATTGATTACGTGCAAAGATAGTCCTGCAAATTGCGTAGTTAGTTATTGAGTCCTTTTTTGGGGTGTGTCGGGACTATGTGGAGAGGTTGCGTGCCCCCTAAGGATACAACGGAGAATATAAAGCTGGCGTATAGTCAGTAGTTTGCAAGACTTGTACAACTCTTCAGTTGGAAAACTTTTTTTTAGTAACATTATTTTTATAACTACTCTCTGAGCTATAGTGCTAGTAATTTAGTTTTCGCACAACCACCACACTGTGATACAATAGGTAATAACAGATTGGACTAAAGTTTTATACACGGTATAAATGATATTTCTAAGACAATTTTATCAATATGTATGATGACTTTTTTTGAAGCCAGTTAACTAGATTCTGGAAAATACAATAAATATAGTTAATCTCTATTTACATTTTGTACTTAATAATATAAAAATATTTTTTGTCGGTTTGTTTATACAAATTACATCAAAGTTCGACTATCAATTAAATCAATTTTTTTGTTACAGATTCTGTAAAGCGCAACAAATACAGGTAATATATAATTTTCTTATATGAACCTGGGTATCTCCCCATCTTCAGCGCTTAGCGTAAACAAAAATCGAATTTAATAACCTCTTTCTTCGAATTTTATGTTTAAAAAAAAATAGCTGCCTGTAATATAAGACGGTTAGCAAATGGTATTTTTTAAAATTATTATTTTTACATTTCATTATTTCAACAGTCATCTTAAAGCCGTAATGGCGCTAAGCTTATGTAGTCGGCTGAACGCTCGCTCCGTACCCGAGTTCGAAACCTGCCGCGCAGGCCTAATCGAAGCTTCCTATATTATTCAATAGTATAGATTAGTCAAAAATGGCCGAAATTAATGAGCCCAACGGTCGCGATTTAGACTTGTGTCTATAGCGCATTACCAATGGGTTCTACATTTTTCATAGCCGATTGAATAAATATTCAGTATAGGTTAGTGAAATTTTTTTATTATTTTGTTTTAAAAATAATTTTATCGACTTAAATAAATAAATAAATATTTTAACAGTTTTACTGTCAAAACAAAATTCATTTAATGACAGTTATACCTATATTAAAAAGAAATTTGTATATTTGTTAAAACTACTGGAATGATTAAAAATTCTTTAAACTACACAATGAATTTAAAAAAAATAATGTCTTGAAAAGCCCGAAGAAATATATTCTAAAATTTAATTCTCATGGGCACCAATCGATCCGCCAATAAGCCGTGACAAACATTTAATCATTGTAAAAACTTCAAGGAGAAAGTTGATAAAAAAATTGATTGATGACACTTCTAAAAGCACCCAAATTCGATAAGATATTTTACAGTATTAATATTCAATTTATTATACCGACATGAAACTTGACCGGTGAACTTTACGCGTTGACGCTAATGGAATTGAATAGAGCGCCATCTATTGGGTATTATACAATTTATTTTTAACAAATTTAATTATTATAATAATTAAAAATTGATAAATACAAAATTTGGTCCCTGTAGCAGTGTACCTTTAATGCTGGCAGCATTTCTTCGCTGTGTTACTATGTAGGTTAAAAATCAGTGGCGCTACAAGCTTTTTAGGTCCTCAGATTTCTGTATCTGTTTCATGATATTTTTTCGCTTTCCTCGCGATGTTTTCCTTTACCGTTCAAGGAAATTGGAAATGGGCACAGAATGATAGTCCATTGGTGCACAGCCGGGGATCGAACCCACGACCTCGGGGATGAGAGTCGCACGCTTAAGCCATTAGGCCTACACTGTTCAAGAATATTGTAAATTTATTACATAATATTATGACTCTCGGCTTCTATATTTTTTGCAAGATCTGTGGCACCAGAACAAGTATAATAATATGTTTTTTGTGTAGGCATATAGTTAAGCATTACATAATATATAATATTACTTTTCTATTTTAGGCAGATAGGGATCTTTCACCTTAACATTAGTCTGGATTTAACTTCATAATTAATATATTGATAACGCATCAAATTTATTTAGTAAATATCTAGTATAAAGTAAGGAAAATGAAGGTTTTTCGTATTTAAATTATCGCTAATCTTATATTTTATCTAACTTTCACCTTAATCTAGACATACATATCAATGACATTTCTTTCTCAGAATGCTATCTTAAGGACTTCGATATGGTTTTGATAATGTATCTTAAATCATCCGTAATCATTTTTATGTAAATTTTTTATAATACTTCAGTGACTCCAAAAGATATTTTTCTATCTTACCTTCAGACAAATGTTATGTCAAAAAAGAATACGTTTCGACTATTCCCTAGTCTATGGTAAGTGCGTGTTAGTTATAAAATTGGTTTTGTTATGACCTTCATATTTCGCAATATGAATCTAAGAATCCATGTAAGTTCAGTGTTTCCCAACGTGGGGCCCACGCCTCACAGGGGGCAATTTTATTGTTAAGGGGCTGTTCGACAATTTATTTGGAATTTTAATTCCATTATAAGTTTTGAAAATTTACTTACTGTGTTTTTTAACCTATCATTTTAGTTTCTAAAGTGATTAATTCAATTCTTTAATATTAAAAATTATGTATGTTATATAGCGGGGCGTGGGCACAAAAAAGGTTGAAAAACACTGTTATAGTTGTAAAAAACGACAACATACAATTGTGGTTTCTACTTCTTATTATAGGTCATCAAATAAATAGTCTTAATATATCATCCTTATAACTATTATTTCTTGAACAGCCGGTCTACGGCCCCTAACCCTTCTCTGACATACGGTGTCTTTAATACCCCCGACTTTCACATCCTTCCTGTCTTAAATGTATTCATAAAGCAAAAAACTAATGCGTATCATTTGACGGTTTCCTAACAAAAGATCGGTGTCTATTGTCGGGTTCAATGGATTTATTTTAAATTGGGTCGATGCAATCGATATCTTTGGATTAGAAAGTCGATTAGTTTGACAACGCATCGCTTTCGACGAGTTATGAAATGTTTAAATTAATGTCAAATGGAATGTATGTTTATAATCGAACCTACAAAGTAATAATAATACTAAAAATATTAATTAAAACAAATTTAAAATGTTTGGTCCCTGTGGCAGTGTACCTTTAATGCACTATAGGAGCGAGGATAGCACTATCTCTGGTGTCTACTACTGTCTACCAAGCGCAAACTTGAGTCTTTAATTAGCGCCTGTGCACTTGAACCCCAAGTCCAAGAGACTACTCCAAAGGGAACCAAATCGAAGTTGGAAAGACTTATATTTGAGCTGTTTATTTTTTTCCGTATACTCTGCGGCCTATGGCTTAGGTTACAAACGTAAAGTAATACAATGTAAAATGCAACCATAAATTGTAGAGTTATGGTAACAGAGAAATCTGATGGAAATAAAAATAAATCAATGGCGCTACAATCCTTTTTTTGCCTCAGATTTCTATGTTTGATCATTTCTCAATCTAATAGGCAAGTAGAAGACGACTTTTTGGGCCTTAATAATGCCGGTTTCCTCACAATGTTTCCTGATGATGGACTTTCTGTCTATTGGTGCACAGTCGTGGACAAACTAACCAACACTGCTCTCGTTAATTGACAATACCGATGTAAGATTAATTGTAACTAGAAATTCGAAATTTAAATGCTACAAAGAAATCTTACAAACCACGATCACAAAGTGCTATTGTTATATCCCTTATCTCGAAACACAATAACGCTACCGTATGTCAAATACAAGAATCAGTGCTACTTTGAATAAAGCATCCCATTGTTAATATTATAAATATTATGCTAATGCGATAAAAGTTTTGACTCCGGTGTCTAAGCGGCCAGGTGTCGTGTTGGAAGGGTTAGGTAAAATGTCTTCACCCCATTTGAATGTGATCATTTATTAAGATTTGGCTCCATTGTTTAGCCGATTCCCATATTATGCTTGGATTGTAATTTATGTGTGAACAATGTTCGAGCTTGAGGGCAGATTTCGGTAGATCAATGAACTTTGAATTTTAATTTAAAGAATTTTTTTTAAACACTGTACAGCGATGTTGTTTTGGTAATTCCTGGGTGCATCGATTAAAACCTATACTTTTTATATTCAAGCAATGATTTGGGCCTTTACAAGAGACATTTAGTTAAAACAGTTAATTTAAAGGATTATTTTATAAACACTAATTGTATAGTAATGTTGTTTTAGTAATTCCTGAGTTCATCGTACATGGCAAAAACCTGTATTTTTTAAAAATTAAACCAATGATTTGGGTCTATAAGATTCACTGGAGAAATTTAGTTGAAACAGTTTCATTTAAAGGTTTATTTTATAAACACTAATTGTATAGTAATGTTGTTTTGGTAATTTCTGGTAAAACACGCAAAAAGCCTGTATTTTTTATTTTAATTGGGCCTTTACAAGAGAAATTTAGTTAAAACAGTTTAATTTAACTGCTTTATTTTTATAAACACATTTAACTTTATTATTGCAAATAATTTAACAGATAGATGAATTTTGGTATTTATATATGACCTTGTAGAATCCTCTGAAGTCACTGACCTTATACAATTATTATAAATTGGTTTTAAGATTTCAGAAATATTTCTTAATTTGTACTCGTCACGGTGAATTTATACGTAATTAATGTTAGACTTTTACGGAGATAAATTTCCGACTAAAATATCTACACCAATATTATAAAGAGGAAAACTTTGTTTGTTTGTTTGTTTGTTTGATTGTAATGAGAAAAATAGGCTCATAAACTACTGGACCGATTTTAAAAATTCTTTCACCATTCGAAAGCTACATTATCCACGAGTAATATAGGCTATATTTAATTTTGAACAAAAATAGGGTTCTGTAAGATATTAGAATTTTTCGGACACAAGGTGTAAAAAGTCAACCAAAAAAGTTACTTATTTTGCGTACCCTGCCTAAACTATTAAAGATAAAACAATAAAATGTTCTAAGTAATTGTAGATCTTATAAATATCTACAAAAAAGTCCGCGACACACTATACCTATCTATGTCGAGTGAGGCACAGTAACCATAAATAAAAAAACATGGCAAAACGACGTTTGCCGGATCAGCTAGTATATAATATATTTTAAAATCTAATTTTAGGATTAATTGTTTAAAATATCTAAAATTTCCGACTTTATTGTATTTTTTAGTATGTGCTTTGAACAGTTCTATTTATTAAAGGCAAGAATATTTTCGACTCAATTCGATTAGAGCGTAGCAATTCTTAAAAGGCCGACAAGGCACTCGCAAGCCCTCTTGCATTGATTGTCCATAGGCGGCGGTGTCACTTAACATCAGGTGAGCCTGTTGTTCTAAAAAAAATTTCACCGTCGAGTAGATAAAACAAATATTCCCCTTTTAACAGCAGTAAGCAATTACTATTAAAGTACGCCGATAAACCCTTATTTCTCGAAAGTTAAAACGTGCAAAATGTTGGAACTCGGCAAGTCAATTACATAATTAGACCCTCAACTGTAAACGAAAATTACAGCAATTATGTACAACCTCAAAACGATATGAAAACCGTTGCTATATACAATTGTAAATGTAAGAGGAATTTTTAGGAATATTTTTTAAAATATATAACGAGGATACTTATCTTTTTTATATAGTGTCTGGACTAATAAATTCAAAGCCCTCGTTAAACGAAAATTAATCAACAAAGCTTTTTATAAATTCGAGGACTACTTAAATGATCCTAATCGTTGGGATTGATTTGCTCCAGTTCAAACAATTTGTATGACAATACTTGGCGATTAAAAAGAGTGGCGGAAAGTTTCTTGCCAGTTCTTCTTACCCGCTCTACGCCCTTGACTTGCGAACTGGTAGTAAATGTAAATTTACGATTAATTTAACTTGACGATTCAAAAGTGTACTTGGTTACCCACTTGAAAGAAGATATTTTGAGTTTAAGTTTGACTGAGACTTTATTGAATATTACGATCTAGTCTAACTAAAGACTAATATAAGTCTAACCAAATTTACTAAAATCCTTTTTAGTATTTATCATAAGAAAGTGTCAATACAGTCTGTATTAATAAGAAGGCACTCTGTTCTTGTGTTTCAATCAATTTAAATGGATACAGTTATCCTTTGCTTATAGAATTACGTGACGTGTTTAACAATTAACCAGCCAAAGATTTAGACTAATACAGTCAAAACCGTTTATAACGACACCGTTTACAACGACCTATCGGTTATTACAACCAGATTGTATGGTCCCGTCCGAATCCCTAGTAAACTATTCAGTAAAGAAACCGCTCATAACAATATCGGATACAGCGACATATCGCTTATAACGACGAAAGTTTATCGATATTCATCGGCTATAACGACCAACCGCTTCTTGTCTCAGCAAAACAAAACAATACAAACGATTTTAAATCCTATTTATAAGCATTGAATGAATATTTAAGCATATTATTACCTACGCACTTTCTCCCAACGAACAGTTTCAGCCAACAACGATTTCCGAGGCTTTTAACGCTGTAACGATTTTGCAAAAAATTTTTGCCTTTAACGAACAGTTTGATACTGGTGATACTAATACCTTGAGGAGTATGAAACGTAAAATGCAAAAAATATTTGAGACTAGCCTAAAAAAACAGACTGACTGATTACTTTTGTACCTATTTATTTCGTAATAAATATTTTTATATTTTTGTTTCGTTTTTGACTCGTTTACATATTATAATATTAACATACCATATTATAACCCTTACCTACCTATTCTAGATCGATAACTATGTACATACATATGAACTGTACTTGTGTATATGACATTGCTTATAACGACTATCGGATATAACGTCGGCAACTATACGGTCCCTTCAACGTCGTTATAACCGGTTTTGACTGTATTACTAACAAAACGCACACACAAAATATCAATAATAAAAAAATGAATGATAACAATTTTTTTGTTGTAAAAGTTGCTTGTAAGAGATTTATTTTTTATTTTTATTTAGTAAGAACATAAATCTCACGTTGGAACATGTTAATTCAAAAATGTATTACCGTATACCACGAGTAATGTAACTATGTAGTAGGTACTATTTTGAATTTTAGTACGTGACTATCAAAAACGTTTGGGCGTTTATCATTTATTAATAACTGAATACTTTTAACACGTGACGATGCATAAGTTCAACGAAGATTTAGATTAGTATACATTCAAATTCAAAAATCATTTAATTATATACGTAACACATTGTACACTTATGACTTGTCAGTAAAGAAATACATATTAATGCTTCTAATTTTACATTTAGTGCCAGTTCTCGAATCAAGGGCGTAGAACGGAAGAGAAGAACTGGCAATAAACTCTCCGCCACTCTTTTTAATCGCCATGTTTTTTTTTACACAACGTTTGTAAGGAGCGTATAGCTTTTTCTCGATTGAATAAAATCTGATATAGTGACATCTAGCGTGTCTATCATGTCATCTATTAAGTATTAACCATTAATGGAAGGAGATTATATTGTTACAGATCTGAATTTAGTAAACAAAATATTTATTACATGTTGATTGCCCTTATATAAGAGATACGTATAATTTAGTTTTATATACTAACTGACTAAGGGTAAGTAGAAATTATTATGGTAATTGCGATGTGAATTTTTCGTACTAAAACTAACTAAAAAGGCCGACAACCCACTCGTGTACCCTCTGGCATTGAGAGTGTCCATGGGCGGCGATATCACTTAACATCAGATGAGACTCCTGCCCGTTTGCCCCGTTCTATAAAAAAACTCGAGTGTGCATGGGCAAGCGTCCGTCAGTGGACTAAAGTAATTAATAATTATAAAATAAAAATAAAATATGTTTATTATGGAACATAAGATACATGTATCACCTATTCCAGGTCATTCAATTTGAATTTGTAGGCATCACTACTCATCGGCAAAGAAGACAGAGCGTGTAGGCCGAGAGAAAATACCGGCGTAAAAAACTCTCGGTACTCTTTTAAAATAGCAAATCATCAAATAATACTTATTTTAAAACAAATTGTATGTATCCACTATACATATGTATTTTTATATACACAAATAATTATTAAATTTCTTCATCATATGTGACAACAGATATTACTATTTTTATTCAGTATTATATGCGCAAATTCTTACACCGGCATCTTTAAATCACGCTACTTAAGAACGCGTCATACAAAGAAATATATTAAACACAAAAATCGTTACCACATGGCCACAGCTGTTAACTATTGTTATGCAAAACATACTATTGTTAGATCGTAACGAACGGGTTCATTATAATTATTATTATCTATATATTTTGAACTATGCCCCTAAACGTGCCGCGTTTTACCTTGAGCTTGTTGCTAGGTTCACAATGTACGCAACGATTTTAGTTTTTTTCAGCTTAGTTTCAGTTGTTAGCTACCTGACTTACTCAAACTACTACTGGACTATGCTAAAAGAACTAAATTACTATTTTAACCTAAATCTGAAGAAGGACGTTATTATTCGTGTAATTTTTGTATAGCATAACTTGCGTTGCGTTACAGATATTGTGATATTTTTCCGATGATTCGGATTTAAAAATGTTATTTATTGTTTCGGTTTCGGGTATTTCTGTTATATTGTGATGTAAATTATGGTAAAACTTTTGATCTATTATAACTATTAAGCCTTTATTGCTGACACCCAGTCTAATATATATAAACATTGTTTTAGTTACATAAACTAACTTAATCTAATTCATCAGATGTGCCGATTTTGCAGATCAGCGTGCTCTGTGATACATAGGCCTCTTCCAGCTGCGTCCATTCTGTTCTAATTAGTGTTAGCTCTTTTTGTCCAAATTGTGTCTCCTTTTGATATATAGTCAAATAACATTCCACATACATTTAAAGTTTGCGAGGTTTTAAGAGTTGCAAATGAAGTCATAGCTTAGCTTTTCAATTTGATATTTCGCTATTATATTTTTTTCAATAATTACAATTATTTACTGCCATTTCATGCGCCTTGAATAATAAAGTTGTGATTACAATGTGTTAAGTTGTGTAAACATATTTAAAGAACTGTTTATAGCGGTCATAAATTCAGTTCGCCATTATGTTATGCTGCGTGTGGTTCTGACATCTGGTGCGCATTTTAACATACAAACAAGTGAAATAAATGTTTCTAACTAATGTGTATACAACACTGTCTATATACCTAAAAAAATACTTCTTAATATAGGAAACAAGATGTCGAAATACGATTTTTTTATTCCGTTTTGGTATATAGACACTTATGTTTCCTTATTTATCTAATATCTATTTTACATTGAAGTTCTTTCCGACATATTCTTAGTCCTTTCAACACACTTCTTACTCTGTCTTTATAAATATCGATGCGAGTATTAACGAGTATGGGTGGTCCAAACATTTACCTAAAGTCAACATCACTATATCTTTATAGCCCTAAGCACTTTGTAGATAACGTCTTTAGATAATTGAAAGACTTTCCAATAAACTGTGATGAAAAAAACTCGGTGGAAATTTTCAGAAACTCCATAGATTACGCCGAGTCTTTACGTTTTCTTTATAATTATCCTCTCGTGAGGTGTGCTGCGATATTGAGTTGGAACTGGTTAGCGCCGCGCCATCTTAAGTTCTTATATCATTTTCACCTTCAGGTATATACTATCTATAACATATTTTCATACCTATCTGATTATCCTTATTTTACCATGTATATTTGAGAGCACAAATAAAATATAAATTTTAATAAGTATTCTTTAAAAAATACAGCATATAAATGGTTAGAAAAACTTACATATAGTATTGCAAATTTAAATGTAAAGGATGATTTCCGGTCGTCAACGCATGCAAGAGCGGTGTGAAGCCGGGGTGGTTCGCTAATAAAATAAATAAAAGTCACGCCAAAGGGCCCTCGATCCATCAGTGCGCAGGCGTGCAACGAATGACGTGGACTAATCGCTCCCCCCGCTAGAATGATCCGCCATTTTGTGTACGTTTTTTTGCGCAAACGCAATCCTGTGCTAATTAAGTTGCCTTGTACGGTTGACGTATCGCATGTTATTATATTTTGATATTGGTCAAATACCTATGTACTAAAATATCGAACTTATTAATCGTTTATTACATAGAACGATATAATAGCAATAATAAAATAAATCTAAATCGAATAATCTCTAATGGGCAAATAGGTGATCAGCCTCCTGTGCCTGACACACGCTGTAGAGTTTTTGGGTATAAGTGAATGTAAAATGCGCACAGTCAGAAATTCCATTGGTGCACAGCCGGGAGCGAACCTACGACCTCAGGGATAAGAGACGGACGCTGATGCCACTAGACCAACACTGCTCTATAAAAATTAAATAATAGAGAAAATATTATCCACAATATGTGTGTATATGTTCTTGTATTACTAGCTTTCATGTGGAAGAGTCGAACTTTAAAACACTTTTTTTGTTTCGAAGTTTTCATTCAATATATGTATATCTAACAATATATATATCATAATTTTATTGAACTAACACAGATTGACTGCCATGTTATAAAGGACATGGAGTTTATTACAATCATTCGAAACAAATCCAAATATATCAACATCTCCCACTCACAAATATACAGTATTTATAATATTCTTAGTAATAATAAAAATTGATAAATAGAAATTAAACACAAATTTTAAAAGTGTAGCTCTGTAACAGAACTGTCGCAACTTACCTCGTTTTAAAACAGCTAAGGAATGTAATCTGTTCATAACAAAATCCTTCAAACCCGAACCCAACATTAACCCTAATAAAACCTATCAAATACAAGCATAAGTTATCATTAAACAAAAAACGATGCAACTCTTTCAAACTGGTAATAATTTCCCGTAATCTGGGGCTCATCAGATGCATTCATATTAAAATAAATAAATTGGAACGAAACCCCAACCTGTCGCAGGGACATTTGGTGAGCGTTAAAATTTATTCTATCCTTTTTTGTTCCACATTTGAGGCAAAAAATGTAAATACAAACCCTTGAAATGTGGAGATACGAGTTGGCTTAGGTTTGGGGTACACTAGATTATCTCTTAAAATATAATAAATTTGTCGAATCACGGCTCAAACTTAAAACAGCTCCAAATTTTTTTCTACATATTTTCATCACTCGGCAATGTTGTATCATGCAACAGTGTGGTTACGCATGCTCTTTAACACCACATAAATTAATTAAAACATCATGATTTGTAAAATGAATGAATGAAGGTACAAATTTTTTAATCTATGATCACAAACGCCACTTAGAGTTTAAAAAAAATACAAAAAACCTAACCTAATGTAATTCACAGCATTTACATCATGCATTTAATATCATCAGTTTTTTTTTCACTTTTTTTAAAGAGGTCCAAAGCCCCTAAGGTCCCTAATATTGTATTGTCTTTGATTAACATAACCTTTATACATTTAAAGAAAAAAAAAGGCTTTTACCGGATTAAAGTTATGTATTATTTTATAAATTTACAATTATTTGACATAATTTTAAATTTATCCGACGTTTTGAGTCACCATGACCACGCACGCTGTAAAGCACGCGAAACGTCGGATAAATTTAAAATTATGTCAAATAATTGTAAATTTATAAAATAATACATAACTTTAATCCGGTAAAAGCCTTTTTTAGTCCCTAATATTACTATATACAAACCGTAAAGAACTGTGGTGCAACAAATTTATAGAAACTGATTTTTAAATTAAAAAAAAAATACTCGGATCGTTTGCGCCGTCTTCGCTTACCATAGTTTACGATTCATTATTATTTTCTACTAATTATAATATTTAACTATTTTAAACATTTACTGCGACAAAATAATTACTCTACAAATCATTTCCTATTTTTTGACGATTATTTCGTTCTCTTAACTGGATAAGATACTGAATGTATTGTATTATTATTAAAATGTATAACAACGATTTTGTCTTACATTTGACCTCTGTTACTCAGGGCAATGAAATAATTACATCTTCTTTTTGCTAATTGCCTTCCGAGCAAAGTATTAATATTTTTTGTTACATATTTATTGGTTTTGAGAATACCCTTACCTACCCAAAATAAGACGTAAACGAAGTAGATAACAAACACTTGTCAATTAACGATTAAAAGAGGGCTAATTAAATACAAGCTCAATAATCGCCCTGTGTGTCCAACGCCTAACCACATATCTCGACTGACAGGACCTCTCCGAATCGACTTAAGTGCAGGTATCTTGCCGCTCTCGAAAATAGGTTAAGTATTTATTTTAAATTTCGAATACGTTAATTCGATAGCGCGGGAAGGGTTATGCGTGATTCGAAATTTAAATTAACTTTGTAATTCGATATTCAAATAGAATTAGGCAACCATGTGAGTGCGCCATACTGTGCGTTTGTATCGAATTACTTTTCGGAAAAGTGAAATTTTAGACTTTAGACGCTAAGACGCAATTTGTAGGTCAAATTCGACTTGGGAAAGGGTTAGAATGGACTTTTATCTGGCTTCAGGCTGGACATATTATATTTGTAAAAAAAAATCAGTGGCGTTTCACACTCTTTAGGTCTTGAATGCTTCATGATCATTTTTTAAATCTAATAGTTCAGCCTCCAGTGCCTAACACACGCCGTTGACTTTTTGGGTCTAAGACATGTCGGTTTCCTCACGATATTTTCCTTCACCGTTCGAGCAAATGTTAAATGCGCTCATAGAAAGAATTGGTGCACAGCCGGGGATCGAACCTACGACCTCAGGTATGAGAGTCGCACGCTGAAGCCACTAGGGCAACACTGCTCTAATATATATATTTGTAGTGGAATAATTTTTTAAGTGTAGTAATTTTTATACGTATTATAAACATAGCAACGTCGGTACACATCTAGCTATTGACAGGAGTAATAAATGTGTATAATTCCCGAATAAAAAAATATATAACGAATGAAGTTCCCATCTGCTAAACTGGAATTTAAAAAGTTTCACTTACTCTAGTAATTGCCGAGACGTAAGCGAATCTTTTACATTAATTAAAGATAACTTATCTTTATTCATCCACAGCCGGTTAATTTAATTAGTTTTTGTCACAGTATTTCTCAGAGTCCAATCGTACGCTGATAAAATTTTTAAATTATTACTTTATATCTTTTTACAGCAATTTTATACTGGCCGCCCCTCGTTAGAGTTATTTTGTGTAAATTTATGTTCTTAAGAAATTCATTTCATGTCGAATGTAGGCTTCATTTGTTAATTAATTTAAAACTTTTCACTAAGGACTTGTTTATTTGGGTGTAATTACTTTTTTGATAAGAACGGTTAAGTAATGAGCTTGACAGTGAAGTGACAACTTACTTAAAAACTTAATAGTCAAGTTTATTCATTGCAAATCCAGGGTCATTGATACTGTAATTTATATCATCAACCTCAATATCATACCAATGGAGCTACAACCTTTTTAGGTCTGGGCCTCAGATTTCTTTATCTGTTCTTTGAGCATTTCTGATAGGCGAGTAGTCGACTTTTTGAATCTCAGGCAAGCCGGTTTTCTCGATGTTTTCCTTTACCGTTTAGCACCGTACGTGTTAAATGTGAACATAGTAAGTCCATTGGTAAGTACATAGTAAGCCGGGGATCAAACGTACGACCCCAGGGATGAGAATCATTGAAACCTGTAGGCCAACACTGCGCCAGGTTTAATTAAACGATAATTAAAGAATTTATTCCATAAATCAAAGTCGTCTTTAGTCTCTAGTATTTTTTATAATCACTTAGAATGTTATGGTTATATTAATAACTAGTTTTTATAATGTAAAGTTCGTTTTTATTACCTTTAAGAATGTTCTAGAATTTTTACGTTTATTTTTAATACCTACATCAGCAAATTTGTGGCTGAGAAACTAGGAAGCAGGGGTGTGTCAAATCTCCCTTTTCCAAAAATAGTAGTCCTATTTTAAACTTAGAACACACTTGTAGAGTTATAATTAATTAAGTTTATATGCCAATTGTCATACAAGTTGATTCCTTGCATTTCTTTCCAATCGTCCCTTCATTGCACGCCTTCGCTTCGCTGCCTTAATGTGATATTCTTCTCTTGTGTTCGGGAGCTTCTCTCGGTACAGCTATGGAATGAATATATCTTTACTTCAGTCACAACAGGGGTATGGCATTCCCTTTGTAAAACGTTAGGTTATTTATTTGAAAGTTCTAGAACAATGTGTATGCATAAAATTATTCTAGACCATAAGCAAGCTAGCAATGAATACAATTACACAAGCAACCACAAAATAAAAAATAACTAAAACTAAATAGAAACTTTAACCTCATCAAACCCATACAGTTCTTGAATAAGTATGGGTTTCATAAAACGAATATCTGTATCCAAATACGTAATAAGTAATGTTGGAAGTAGACAGCAAATAGCTGTAAAAACAAATGATTTAACCAATTATTTACTTTATTAAAATGGTCATTATGTATAGTAGAATGTCAATAATGAATCAGAACTGATGACTTGACTTTGAATTATCTAATAAGGCGTATTATGTTGCACAAAGATTTCCATTAAAATAATAAAACACATTGGCGTTACAACCTTTTTACCTGAGATTTCTGTATCTGTTTAATGATCATTTGTCAATCTAATGGCTAAAGACTATTTCCTTCACCGTTCGAGGGAATATTATATCACACGAAAGTCCAGTGGTGCACAGCCGGGAATAGAAACTAAGACCTCAGGGATGAGATTCGCACGCTAAAGCCACTAGGCCAACACTGCTCTCACGTCATCGTAGTGATAGGCACAGATTTTAGCCTTATGGGGTTTTTAATTCTAATCCCGGAGTACTAAATTCATTAATCCAGAAACGTGTTAGGATAGTGACAGCTACGCGGAAGAACAAAACATGAATTTAAATTTAATTCAAGTATAAAGTTTTCAAACTGTATAAAGGTATTATTTTTTCAAACTTCACGAACATTATTGAAATTGTATTCATATGAATTTATTGGAAACTACTAACTACTAAGTATACCTAACTTGTCGCTTACATACAAGCCTATTTGAGCTTAAGAAATTTGTTCTCTGTAAGAACGATAAATTTCTCGTTTACCGCTGATTAATATGCATGGTCATGAACATAAATCGATGTCCATGCATTGTAATTAAATATTTAGGTCGCAGTAATTAAGAAGCTCATAGATATCTGTAAGTGGAATTGGCTATTAGTTTATCTCGTAGACGCTATTATTAGCTATTAACTGTATATTATGATAAAATAGCTATTTGGAAATTTCCTACGAAAACGTCTTATCACTGAACATACTTTTTATGTCATATCTTTTGTAAAATGTATCAAATATTTCGTCTATGTTGTGTGTTTGCAACATATTCTCGAAAGCTACTGAAGCGATGTATATATGTCACAAATATATGTGGTGAAGACTGGCTACGTTAATAAAACATTCGTAATATAAAATCTACCTGTTCGAAATATGAATTCGTGTTAACTACTGTACCTGTGTACCTGTCCTTGGATTGCTCCATAAATGGACTATACGATAGTATTTTTGAATTCAGACCAGTCTTGAGATAACCGCGTTCAGAAACGGGATTTATTTATCTTTAGACCTTACCGTATCCCATCCTTGAAACACGACACACGGGGATTCATGAAATATTAGTAAATGAAAACTTGATCGTGATCAAGCATTATAAATACCAGTTAATATTAAATTGGCTGCAGTCATACAATTTTTTTATTATGATATTAAATTGTTTTGTTGGTATGCAAAAAGTAAGGGACACAAAGAACGCGGACGGTAAGGTCGTAGCGGGCAATGCACCAAAGAAAAAACGCAAACTCATTGTCTGTGCAAAATAGTGAGTCATATTAACGAAGTATTTTGTTGGTCAATGACGTTAATTTGGCTCTGTATATAATATTATAATAATGCCATTAATTCCAAAATTGTTATCATTAAATGTAGAAAATTTTTTGGCTAGAGGATTTTGACTTTATTTAGCAGTAGTAACAATGAGTATTTTCTTTAAAATATTAAATTGTAGTTTGTTTAATGTATATTTTGTTTATATGATCTGTTTTGGCTTTGTATATTGTCTAAGAGTGTGTTGGCCTAGTGGATTCAGCGTGCGACTCATACCTGAGGTCGTAGGTTCGATCCTCGGCTGTGTACCAATGTACTTTCTTTCTACTGATAACTGAAACTGACATGTCTTAGACCCAAAACATCTATGACGTGTGCAGGCACTGAAGGCTGATCACCTACTTGTCTATGAGATTGAAAAATGTTCATATTATAGATTCAGAAATCTGAAGCCTGAAATTAAGAGGTTGTAGCACCACTGATTAATTTTATTTTATTTTCTAAGAGTTTTTTTTAATAATATATATGTGTAAGGTAAATAAATAAAATAAATAATTATAATACAAATTCATAACCACATAGTTCGCGCTAAGACTCACCTTAGGTACTCTTACAGTTTCCTTCTATACATGAAAATATTTTCCTATATTAGAAGGAAACTCGGTCACAGCGGGAAGTAGGATTTGGAGCGGTTTAGTAGGAAGGGAAATTCAACTCCTTTAAGAATTACTTTGCTAAAATCCCTGACTATAATTAGATCATCTATATACACAAATGACGTTATCTATATATTTTATCCTGTTCTGGCCCTGACTCGGCTTGAACTCGCGGCACGAATATTATTATCGGTAATGTCATTGCAATAACACAACAAAATAAATGTCAATGAACGCAGCACTAATTGAAAATGATACATACGAAATACAAATTTGTCACGCACCGAATACAGGATGTGCAAAATAAGAGTAATTTGCGCTTGCCCTTGGTGTGTAACGTTGGAAATAGAATGTTTTTGCGAGCATATTTCCGATGCATTTTGCAATTTTGTTTACGTAAATTGTTACGTTTTTGTGTGGGACGCTAGACGTCAATCTTTACTAGTATTTCAATACTATTTTTAAAATTTTATAGCCTGGGAATGATAATTTAGATTTTAGAGAAACACTTTGACACGTATTTTATTGTGCAACCACAATTGTTTGTTACTGAAGCACTATAAACAACATACTAGAAATAATAAACACCATGTACCACTCTACCTGAGACACCGCGTTCTTAGTTGCGCAAGGTCATAGATTTGAGCGCACAAAAAATATAACTGATGTTTTACCGTTTTTTCTTTGTTCGTTCGCTTTTGTTTTTTACTCAAGTTGATGTCTTTTGTTTCAGAATTCAACCGGGCAATTGGAACGAGTTCTTTGGGAATAATGTAAGTTTTTTTGAATCATTATTTTCAATTGAATTTCATTATTAATTGTTTGTATTAAACAATATACAGTAGAACCTCGATAAGATAAAGTCCAAGGGAAACACAAAATATTTTATGTTATCGAGGTTTTAAGTTATCAAGGTTCTATGTCAGGTAAAGGCTAATATAGAGGTATGTACATGTTTCTATGTACCCTTCCTCCCATTTTTACTTGAATGCATCAGAAGGATGGAAAATTAAATATTTAATCATATTTATTCACATTACTTACATTACATAAAAATAAAACAACAACTAAAGGTTTAGTCTACTTAAAAAAAACTGTGATTTTCTTTTGTTTTAAAAAATTCACTGTTTATAATCGATTTGATTTTCAATGACAAATAGAGAGGAGAATACATTAACACATTAACTTATGATGCAAGTAAGTCGTTGTCACAAAGATAACCGCCGCGCCGCAAAGCTTTGATGAATTTAGATAAAGCAAACAATAGGTAATGTATTGTTTACGTTAACAATACATTAGTAAACACGTGCAAGCAATAAATACCGAAACCATTTGTTTTGACACTCTTATAAAATGACTCATTCACAAACAATTTTATGTTATAGAGGTTGTGGAAACATTTCTTTTAGTTACTGAGGGCCAATACAGAGATTATTTATTTACGTTATAGAGGTTGCGTATTTTAAGTTATAGAGGTTTTGGGCTCTGATGGGAAGGGAACATAGTATTTTTTGAAGTAACAGAGGTTTTTATGTTACCGAGGTTTACGTTATCGAGGTTCTACTGTATATTGTTTAGTTTACCGATGAACAATCCTTAACTTAGGATAATCGCATTTTTTAATAAGATTAGGATGAAGCATTTCTTTTTATTGACTGCCATGCCATGACTGGCTAAGCAATAGGTGTATATGAGCGATTAATATTAAATGAGACCTATTAGTTTTTTTTATACATAACAAGGGGAAAACGGGCCTCATAAGGTGAGCCTCCTACCCGATGTTAAGTTACTGGCCTTTTAATTTTATTTGTCTATTTTATAATCACTTTCTTATACAGTATGTCACTCTTTTAGTTGAAATTCGCTTAACACTGTAATACCGGTTTTTATGAGTAAAGTTCTGATGACAGTTCAAAATAGTAGGATAAAATAACGGGTCATTACGCGTTTAATAGTTTTACTAAGTATTTCCCCACACGTTTACCGGAATTATGTTTTCCATTACGTTTTCATCGATACACTAGCGTACACTTAGAAACAGTCGTATCTACGAAAAAGATAAATACTGTGAGGAAATGCTGCCAGCGAGCAAACTTTTTAAATTTGTTTTAATTTTCTATTTATACATTTTTAATTATTATTATTACTATGTAGTTTAAGAATTGTTAAAACAGCATTTTATTGTACTAAAAATGTTTTCAAGAAAATATAAGAGAGAGAAAAGTCGAGAGTTGAGCGACGAAAATACTGTTTTAATAGATACAGTCAATTATTTTAATACTGTTGTGTGAAAGCTAGTTTGTAGTCATAATTTAGGTATTACTATATAAATTTTAGTCAAAGTCAAACCATTTATTTCAATTAGTCCTATCAAAAAGACACTTTCGAAAACCATAATTAAAGTTAAAAATATAAAAAATATGACTCTTCCAAATGGTTCATATGGAGAAGCATGGGCAAGAAACTCCATACTTACTCTTTTTATAAATCTTCAATTTAATTAATTTTATTTGTAATCAAGTTGGCTTCTATTACAACATTAAAAACTTATTTCTATTAAAAAATACATTTATCAGCGCAATGTTGCCATGATTCAGTTCGGAATAAACCACCTATGTCCCAAATAAAATGTAAGTAAGTGTACAAGACTGATCCTTGTCGTATTGTCTCTTCTGACTCACCCATTGTATAAACACAATGGGCTTTGTGCATTGTATTACGTATTTTCTAATAGATAATTATTGTAGATTGACAGCTTTCTTTTGTTTTTCTACGGTGTAATTACTGGGTGCAAGGCTGTTATGACGCAATCCCATAAACGATGCCAAAAAACGTGTGTTTCTATTAAGTAGATAAATCAAAAATTAATTCACTGTTTTTACTGTACGCATGCGCTGTTAACATATAACTAAGGTGGTATAATATACTCTAAGACATAATGTATTTGAAAATAAATATCGTCGTCTATTGAGCAGTGTTGGCCTAGTGGCTTAAGCGTGCGACTCTCATACCTGAGGTCGTAGGTTCGATCCCCGGCTGTGCACCAATGGACTTTTTATGTGCGCATTTAACATTCACTGGGTGAAGGGAAACATCGCGAGGAAACCGACATGTCTTAGACCCAAAAAGTCGACGGCCTGTGACAAAAAAATAACCTTGAAACAGATTCAGAAATCTGAGGCCAAGACCTAAAGAGGTTGTAGCGCCACTGATTTATTTTATACGTCGTCTATTAAATCGCAACGTTTACTAGAAAAACTTGATTTTTTTTCGTGAACTTGGCACGCGTTGGGGTAGGTAAGCCCTCAAATGTTTAACAAAGGGCAAAAAGGGGTCCGTCCCAAAAAAAAGTTTGCGAATATTCGATAGCTACCCCTTAACTCAAGCCGGTCAACGCAATATAACCTCTGTGCAAACACTGTTCGTTTTCTTTTTTATCGTTCGAAATTCAAACCCTTCAAATTTGGAACAACTAGTAGGCGGTAAAATTGGCCGTACGTTTGGTAACGTCAAAACAAATTAGGAATCGTGATATATTTTTCTCCGCCTTAGTGTTCATGCAGTCCTGAGTTCGATTGACAAAAAAAAATGTTTCAGAGCCATTAACACTAACTTGATTAAAAATCAGACGTATAAATGTGTCATAAAAATATAAAAAAGGTAACAAAATGTTTTAATGTGTAGACAGATTTCTCAATTACATTAAATTTTTTGTATCACTCAATGTTACCCCGTCTTAAGTCAAATTTACTGGGGCGTGGTCGTCGTAGATTTAAAGCAATTTGTTTAAATGTTCTTTTGGGAAATAAATGTGGTTTCCAACCGATGATTGCGCTATTCCCTCGGGTGGTTTAATAGTGTTTCCACTTAAAATCTATAATTCAATAACGACTTCTGACTTTTAAGATCTTCCTGATATCAAACATTCTAATAATGGAAACTAAAACTGAAACGACAACCCAAGATTTTTGTTTCCGTTTATTTAATATTTTTTCCTTAGTTAGGTATGATTACAATTAATATATTAATATAGGTAACTTTTAAAAACATCAAACAGGGAAGTCGAACGGTCAAAAAGAACTGGCTCCACCACTCGTTTTTGTTTTTTATAGTATACGCACACACGCATACGCTCAAAAAATTGCATGTCTGCCTTGTTTGATCTGTTGCAGTGAGACACCCAATTTTAGAATTTTCGTTATCGACCTTTGAGAGGAATTTTTATTTTTTTAATCGCTAACAATTATACAAGATACTTGTAAGGATGCGCAACCATTACACCTTGCTCTACATGATGGACTTGATTATAGTTAAAATTAAAACGTATTCTAGATTTAAATCGTTTTAGATTCAATGGACTTAATAAAATAATGAGTCAGCTGTTCTTAAATACCTATTCAACCAACGTAGGTATGTATAACGCCACTTTGGTTCATTGTGCGTTCAAACTCAAACTCAAAATATCTTTATCCATATAGGAAACTAGTACACTTATGAACGTCAAAACAGAAGTTAAATTAATTGTAAATTTACATTTACTACCAGTTCGCAAGTCAAGGGCGTAGAGCGAGCGAGAACTGGCAAGAAACTTTCCGCCACTATTTTTAATCTCTAAGTTTTGAGTCTTTGTCTTTGAGTTTTTGTCCTTGGTAATTAAACCAGCCTTTCTTCCAGAAGCTTAGAAGTTTCCTGGGCACGTCGCCGGCTTCATGGAGAGATCATACAACCAAATGTTTACGTAAAGTTTTTGGTTAGTTAACTATATTCAATCAAACGTATAAACAAAATTAAATGTAAAATTTAACTTAATTCGATTGGATTGGAGTTTAACTGAAAAGCTGTGGTTACAATTTATATTTTAAAGAACCGCAAATCTGACTATTGCCAATCGAGTTAAATTAATAATTATTTGAATGAAGGTTAATATAACTTATTTATTTCAAATTTTGGGATAAATATTTTCATTAGAATATAACCGTTTCTTACCTGTCAATAATAAAACACCATAACAAGTAAGAAATACGTATCACATCTGTGTCAAACGTCTATGACAATTACACAGATAAAATATCATTTATTTGAATAGTTTTCTATAATTTTTGAACCGCAAATTCGAATTATGAAATTGCTTATAAGTAATTCAAATGTCCAATGATGAGTAGAGTGGGTGTAACTGATGGGGTAAAAATTACCCCCGAGGGTAATTCGCGGGGGTGGGGGACCCTCACATGTTAACATGCATGGGAAATGTATCCTTACCATCATAACTGTAGGGTGATAATCGCTTGGTTAAGCCATATGTGAAGTATGTGATCCCCAAAGAGGACCTCTGAATTTTAGTATTGATTTTATTATTGCGTTTTACGTTAATTCTATGACGCAGTATGTGCAACCGAATGGCGTAAATATATCTGTATAACAACCTCTAAAGCATTAATTCAAACTAAATTAAAATATAGGTACGTAGAATCAAAAAGCGTGTACACGCTTAATGAGATACTGAGGTGTCAACTGTCACACCAGTGACAGCTAAACTAAGTTATAAGACCTCATTTCCAAAGTAAACACAGTGACAGTAAAATTAAAGTCTTCGCTTTCCCGCCAAATGCATCTGTCAAATGTTTTATAGACTATAAAAGGCGACACATTAACAGCCCTTATGCCCTTTTTCGTGTAATCTTTAATTGTCCCCATAAAATTTTGAATATGGAACGGGAAATGCCGCTTCAATAAATGTCAGTTGCACGCACGCCCTGTTTTGGCAAACGCAAGGTAAATGGGCCGTGACTGTTCCTATTTTAAAATTTAAAACATCTCAATTAGCTTAAAAGCCTAATTCAATCCTCAAAGGCTGACGAGCATTAATTAAGGTTCTAAATAAAATAAATAATCAGAAATGTGGCTCATGAGGGTACATAACTAGTTATATATTACTTTTCTTATAAGCTTTAGGTATATTGGTTGAAAACGTAGAGCACCAATTTTGTTAGAAAATACTAGTATTGATTATATTGTGTTTTTTAATAAAACTATTAATAAATACAGTATAACAATCATGGCATTATTCATTAAACACACGTCTTATATTTTTAATAATATAAATTGTACTTTTTTTTAAATACGTTATCTCTTCACTGAGTCATCGTGGAACATATACACACACAATAATTTAAAACTAAACTAATTTATGAACTTTATGATAATTTACTATCTCTTCTATTTTTTTCACTTACCACGGTTTAGCACTTAAGACTAACGTGCACTAACACATACATTACATACATACATTCACGTGATGATGGAGCCTTTGCTCGTCAGCTCCAGCAATATTTAGATTATAAAGAAAATACCTCTTCATATAAACTACTAATAAAATTGCGAGCCAATATTTTATGTTGAAATTCCTAGAATATCCAAGTATTACGTAACATGTTTTCCTTGAGAAAAGCGTAAAAACAGTATAATTTATCAGCATCCCTTCATCTGCATCGGGGGGTCGAATAAGCCCCGAGATTTGCGAACTAATTTCAAGAGCAAATCCCTAAAATGAGCGGGATTTGGCAAACGTACCTTTATGATTACTTGTAGAAATGCAACGGGTTTTTTTACGTGTTTATGGGAGACATAAGGATGTTATTTAGGTTTTGCACTTTGTGTAGTAAGCAAATAAACAGGAATACTTCGTCTAAACGACATAACTTCAATCTATTAAAATACGTAATATCACAAGCTGTCTAGGAAATATTTTAATTCACTTAAAGTATTTTTATAAGGAATTTTTGGGGTATCTCTTATAATAAACAAAGGGCTGTAATAAAAAAGGCAGATTAAGATATGCGTCCGTTCTACTAATTATAGGTAGGCCCCGGCAGTTGTCACGTTATGGCTCATTAAAATTGAACTTTAAAAACATGTGCCCTCTAAAGGGTCATTTAACAAGAAATTTCCTTAAAAAATAATCAACATTCTTAAGTAATACATGAGTAACTCTTGCCAAAAAGTGTATAACGCAATTTTTAACAAGCATTGTACCTACATAACAGGCATCTTAATAATAGTTATATCGGTATTTATTTAGAACGAATAACAAAAGATTTTGATTAATTTAATTCGTCCAAAACACTTGCGTGGAATGGAAGCGTGAATTCATTTAAAATTTAAAATAATATTCCAAATTTAAATAGATACCTGCTGTCATAAACTATGAGATTACTTTAACAAATAAATCTCGTTATGACGTCAATTCAAAATTAGAATATATTCAAATCAAATTCAAAAAAAGAATATCTTATCTAAGTTATTGTTCGGTTAATTTCTAACATCGTTAGCGATGTACCCATCATGATTTTTACGACCCTTATCTTCTGATAAGAAAGAAAAATGGTTTTATTACAATGTGTTGCCGTCTTATGTTAAATTAGCTTCATTAAGTAAACATTAAAATAATGTGATAATTAGTATTCTTCATAGATAAAGTTAATGTGCGACGAATTCTTAACGACTAATGAATAACTTAATTTTGTGTGGGTGGAATAGTTAATAGGCTACTGCGCTATGGGGCAATTAAATGTGGACATTTGATGTATCTATGTATCGATTATTTTATATAAGAAAGGCAAGACTTGCGACCTTTCAAACATGAAATATTACTTGTTTTTAAGTAATAGGAGGCAAACGTGCAAAAGGCTCGTCTGTTAAGTGATACCGCCCATAGATACTCACATAGCCTAGACTTAGCCGGCCTTTTCAAGGACACTAAGTCGAATTGGTTCGGTAATACTTCAGTCGGCTGCTGGTTCCACACGGGTGGTGCGCGGCAAAAACTGCCCGAAGAAACGCTCAATTGTGGACGACGGATTCAAAATCATCTTTATATCAATTTACATAAAATAATTACCATAATATTATTAACTCAATATAGTCCATGAATCGGCCTATAAATCTAAAAAAAAGATTTAAATACCAGATCAATGAAGACAAAATTAAATCACCCTTTTCTTATAATTTCCTTAGAAATGCTAATTTGTAATGTGGGAATCTGATTTGCATCTAATCCGAAAATCTTTGTTACCAGCTACCTTATTCTTACTAACATTTACATAATAAAAGTTTGATATTAAACAGCTGTACGGATTTTGATTAACTATAGAACTCGGTAAGGAGAGCGGTGTTGGCCTAGTGGCTTCAGCGTGAGACTTCCATCCTATGGGCGCATTTAACAGTCGCTCGAACGGTGAAGGAAAACATCTTGAGGAAACCGGCTTGCCTTAGACCCAAAAAGTCGACGGCGTATGTCAGGCACAGGAGGTTGATCACCTACTTGCCTATTAGATTGACAAATGATCATGAAACAGATACAGATATCTGAGACCCTACAACAGTTGTAGTGCCACTGATTTATTTTATTTAATAATTGTTTTACTATTTTTTTTCTGGAGGTGTCAAACCAACAAACAGCAACAAGAAATGGTAAGTCAATTTTAACTTTACTAATTTGTAGCATAAATGGATTTCCGAAGAAGAAACGATGTTCACAGAAGAGAAGAGAAGATACCCTGGTGATAACCACTAGCGAGGTATAGAGTTCCTACGTGTCATATTTGTAGGAACTTCATACCGTGCTCTTGGGTTTGCCAATTTTCCACATTATCTTGAAGACGAAGAATTTTATCGGCAATTCATTCAAATGACAGTTGACAGTTTAAGCGTTAATAATGTAATTAGTGTTTCAATATTTTATGTTATGTTCGTAAACGTGCTATGGTCAAATGAATTGTCCTATTTTGAATGTAAATTGAAAAGACATCTATGATCCGATGAGAATACATAGAAACGTAAATTGTCAAAGTGACAAATCGTGTTCACCACTTAAGTTTGACACATGAGCAATTTTTTGTCAGAATGTATTAATTACAGCTTATTATTCTTATTATATGCTCGTGTTCTACTATTTATAAAAAAAAACATACAGTTTTATTGTTATACCTATTTGTTTGATTTAATTGCGACCTCAAGCACAAACAGAGGCATTAGGCACTGCATATATACGCCTTATTTAGACTATAATTACTCTAATTCATAGATACATAGATTTATGTCATATTTTTAATATATATTATACTTTAAATATTTTAAAATTTATGCTAATAGTTATTTAAAAGTGGACAGATTTGTATTAATGTAAGTTTGGAAGGTATTAACTCGAAATCTATGACGATACTCTACCATAGACGAAAAACGACTCATGTCAGTCATACAATATGTATAATTTTGTCAAATTAAAAAGGGTCCTAATCGATTTTGGCGACCTTGTACACAGTTGGCAAACAAATAGTAATTCATGATTTTTATACCTACTACTATTGTACTAAACTAACGTAAATTATTAAGGATAACTGTTTCTAATTTTAAAATATTTATTTAACAAGATAAGCTACCATTACAGATTACTCCAATGCGGTAACATTAACATTACATACAAAACAATACATACACAGAAAAAACAAGACAATATTTAATATTGTCTTGTTTTTTCAGTATAAGATTAAAATATTTATTTTATTTTATTTACAAAAAGACTAACTATTTGTTACAGTATAGGAACTGACATGACGCAAACCTTTTGACAGTTCACTCGACTGACAGATAAAAACTCCGTTATCTATGCAGTTCATTCATTTTCATACATTGTACAAGTAATGTCTGGTTTACAAGATTTTGTCTTAAATAAACGAATTATTATAAAAATTTGCCTTATCTAATTGTCTTATCAAAATATATTTATTTCAATCCCAATTGAATCTATTATAAAATTATGACCTATTTTATGACAAGAGTGTGAGAAGAGAACCAGGTAGTAAGCGACTCTTATGCTAAGATTCTGGATCGAGGCCTAAAACTTATTGGATTGACATTTAGAAGTTATACTAGCGATAAATCTCGGTACTCGGAATAAACTTTTTGTAAAAAAAAAACATTGTTTTTTTAAATATATATATATATATATGTTCCAATCTTTGACCTATACCATCACCCTTGAAAGTGCGTATTAAAATACCATATGGTATTCCATCACAGGAATGCCCTAGTGTTGCGACCAGCATCTAAAAAAATGCAACAATGTTATAAGATTTTTTTATTTATTTATATTTAATTACTTTTAGGCTTTACAAAGTCAATGAAAGGTTTTTATATAGGAGCAAACGGGACGCCCAAAGCAGTCATCGCAGCTTAGGACAATTTTTTTAGTATGTGTGTTGACAGCCTTTGAGGGTGGTTCATTAATTTTAAAGCTTTAGCAATAAAAATTATTCGACAAACGCTAGTACTTGGCGAACTTGCGAAAATAACTGTTTTAACTTCATAATACAGTGTTACTGCTAAGTTAGAACACTGAATCTCACGTAGGGTTGTCCAAACATTCAGTCCGGTTATTTTTTACATTTAGTAATTAATCGGATTTTCCTTAACTTTGCCTTATTGACTTGGATGATTGTAGTAGTGACTGTAGAACTGACTGTGTTGTAGAGCTGTTCTTAACCTGTCCTATGCTGAAACGGATATTCTTATTGTGCAACGATGGAATTATAAAATGTAAGTGTTATGTAGAAATTATTTAAAGTACCTTTAATATGTCAAAAGAAAGAGACTATCTGCCCACAACGCAGGGAATCCTTGTGTACTTTCTATTTAGCTTAACATTATGTATAATAAAGTTGTTTTTTTATTTTCTTTCTTTCTATATTCAATAACAAAATTATCATCATCATCAATGGTTATTCAGCCCTTTGTGGGCTTCCTCAAGTACACTTCGCCATCGATATCTATCCAGTGCTTCCCGCGTCCAATTGCGAACCCCTATTGTTTCGAGGTCCTTGACAACTCCATCCATTCAACGCAGCGTCGGTCTACCGGGTTTTCTTTTGCCACCGGGTTGTGAGTTCCGTAAGGACCTTGGGGTTCTGTCGTTCGCCATTCGGTGCACATGTCCCAGCCACTTGAGCCTGTTGCACTTTATGAATTGGACGATGTTGGCGTCGTCTAGGATGTTATAAAGTTCTTGACTGTTACAAATACCTCAAACACCGCCATTATAAAATTATACTCTATTTTGTATGGGCTTAAAAGCGGAAGGATTTGATTGCTATTCAACTGTTCAAATCCCGTATTACGAGTATTTTTTTCACATAACAAATTTCTCTAATATGTGTACACTTTAAAATTAGTAATCGGCAATAAAGGAACGCTAGTAACAACGCAATATAATAAACTTAAGGTAATTCATATATTTAAAATTTAATTACTAAATGAAATGTTCTTATATAATTTGTGTTTTAAAATTTGTAATGATTTCTTTCCTGTATTTTATCTATTAAATAAATCATAAAATAATAATAAACAAGCTTTTTTATAGTTGAGCCTACGGAACAGCTTTATAGTATATAGCTATATATTAGTGGGTGTATTTATGTAATACTTAGAGGTTGGATTTCTTCGGGAAGACCTCCACTCGAAGCCGATTCCACAGCTCGCTAGTTCGCAAAAGGAAATGCTTAGTGAAGCGGACTGTGGAAGATTCCCTGCAGGAAGAGATAAAAGCCGGTTAAAAATATAATGAATGATTTTGTAGCAGTCCTTTACACAGTCCTTTTCAGAGGTCATATGCGCATTACCAGATTTATGAGTTTTTTATAGTATTGGCAGGCAACTCAGCTAATGCTAAGTGATATCGCTGCCCATGGACACTTGAAAATGCGTTGTTAGCCTTTAAGAAAAAAAAATATAAACGATTTTAAAACAAATGGTGCATTTCACCAGTATAATACGCGAAATAGAACTAATTTGAGTGTACGACCAACCAGGCTCCAAAAGATAAACCACTCCTTATATGGAAATTGTATTCGTTTTTACAACAAGCTTCCAAGCGAAATTAGAGAATTATCACTAAATAAATTCAAAGCCCTCGTTAAACGAAAATTAATCAACAAAGCTTTTTATAAATTTGAGGACTACTTAAATGATCCTAATCCTTGAATTGCTCCAGTTCAAACAATTTGTATGACAGTACTTGGCGATTAAAAAGAGTGGCGGAAAGTTTCTTGCCAGTTCTTCTTACCCGCTCTACGCCCTTGACTTGCGAACTGGTAGTAAATGTAAATTTACGATTAATTTAACTTGACGATTCAATAGTGTACTTGGTTACCTACTTGAATAAAGATATTTTGAGTTTGAGTTTAAGAATACGCTCTTTTCTTAAAGGAGGAGGTAATACTTCAATGGGTGGTGTGGCACGAAGGATACGGGGTATTTCATATTCTACGTCCGATTTTGAAGTGGTCGCATCTATCGTGGATTCAGCGGTGATTATCGAAGAACAAAGAATTATGAATTATAAAATAAAATTTTAATCTACCAGGCTCATTCTAATATGAATCTTTAATGCACTTTTGCAAGGGCAATTAAACACGCTAATATCAGGAATTTTAGAGGTTAATTGATATTTTTTTTAGCTAATCTAGACTTAAGTAAATTTATATAATAAGAATCAAAACCTTAGTGTTTATTTTACGATTAAATGCTATTTTTGTCTGACATCTCTGGCTAAACGATATTATTGCTAATCAGTGAAACAGGCCTAAATTGTGTTATTGGATTCTGTAATACAAAACAGCCCTAGAAAAGTAAGTCTTTGATTCAAACAATATTTATTTGTTTTCTCACCATATTCACAATAGAAAAATGAAAAAAGGTATGAGACTGTTTCCGCCCGGGATCGAACCGGGGGCCTTGTGCGTGTGAAGCACACGTGATAACCGCTACACTACGGAAACTTGATGTACGAAGTCGAAATAGCGCTACTTATCCCGTACCAGTGACGCGTTGATAAGAACACAATTAAATATTATATATTGTACTTCGCATCTATATGTAATAACTCGATCTTAAGAACATTCTATTCAACACTATTTCATTCTATACATTAATTACTCCGCCAAAAGTTCAAAATTTAAACTTTTTATCAAATTAATAAGTAGGTACACTTAATATGTACTCGTAATATTATTCTAACAACAAGTATTTATAGTTCTGTATGATTTTCATTTATAATATGTCGACGTTCTCGCTTCCTTCACCATACGTAATAATTGTCAGCCGTATCCCATACGTCGATCCTGCTTAACAGATATATCCCCTTTTTTGTCTCTTTCTGTTAAATTGTTTTTACACTGCGATGAAAAGAGACCAAGTACAAGTTGCTGCAATTAGACTGTTTTTTTGAAGGTCTTACTCGTATTTCAATGTAAAATAAAACGCTATTTCTTAGTACATACTAGCTTGTCTAGAATAAAGTATTATATACACTATGTTTTATTCAAGAGTCTTCGAGTTTGATTTGATGTCTCACTTGTAATAGATTTATATGCGTTCAACGCTCGTTTGCATACATTTGTAACCAAAATGGGAGGTGTAGGCGTCACGAATTAACATACAGATGGGAAGCGAGTTCGATGCTCGGTTTAGAAAGTTATGACATGACTTATGATTTATTGTAATGGCTTTTTTATGGATTATAAATGTGACCTGTGGTATCCGATTCATGGGAATGAAATGGCTGATCAGGCACTCTTGGTCACATTTATTATCATTATATTATGTGATTTACGTTATTAAGAATTTAAACCAGTTTATTAATAATATCAAACTGAATTGAAAATTTAATTTACATATTAAATCGATGTGTTGATGACGCGAAGCTAAATGTAAATTTTGTTGTAACAATTAACATTTGTCTCTTATAACAATCTATCTCTGCCATCCCTGTGCGACTACGAAAAAAATCCTTCGAATTTGCTACTTCCAAGACATTCGGCTAAAATAAATTAACTTACTTCAGACTCGGAGACTTTCCAACCATTACCTAAGATGAAGATACTATTGAAGCAGCAGTAGTGTTTCCCAACATTTTTTGTACCAAACCCCATCTTAAAATAAAGAAATAAATCAGTGGCTACAGCCTGCAACCTCAGATTTCTGGATCTGTTTCGTGATCATTTTTAAATCTAATAGGCAAGTAGGTGATCAGTCTCCAGTGCTTGACACACGCCGTCGATTTTTTGGGTCTAAGACAAGCCACGATGTTTTCCTTCACCGTTCGAGCGAATGTTAAATGCGCACATGAAAAGAAAGTCCATTGGTGCACAGCCGGGGATCAAACCTACGACCTCAGGTATCAGTCGCACGCTGAAGCTACTAGGCCAACACTGCTCTAAACCCCACCTTAGACTTTTCATTCCTTATGCCCCCAATATACTCACATAATTTTTAATATTAAATATGTAATTGATCAGTTATGAAACTTAATAGTTTTAAAAAGAAATTACTACAAAATTGTTCACGAAACACAGTAAGCAAACTTTCAAAACAGATAAAGATAAACGTCGTGTCCGTTTTTAAATTGTCCTTATTGCCAGTTCTTCTCTCCCGTTCTACGCCCTTGATTTGAGAACTGGCACTAAATGTAAAATTAGAAGCATTAACATGTATTTCTTTACTAACAAGTCATAAGTGTACATTATGTTACCTATATGATTTAATGGTTTTTTTACCTTTACTTTTTTTACTTTTACTTTAAGTTTAGTTAAAAGTTTAAGCGTCTTCGGGCGGCATCAAATCTGGTGTAGGGTTCTCAAGAAACATAACTTTTGTAATACGTTAATCCGAAGTTACATTAACTTGAATAAATTAAAACAAGCTAAACACCTCGATCATTAGATCCCACATTCCTATTTAACATTTAAACCAAAATTATCGCCACTTAACGGCCATAAAAAGCTGCCCAGAGCGGTTCATATAAACATTTCAAACTTAGGATTTCCTAATCTATTGGAGCTCGGCGGAGGAATTTTATCATTTCGAACCTCCAAAAGAAACCAGTTTTTAAAAATCTCCACACTGCCATTCGAATTCCAACCTAATGAGCTTAAAACAAAGTCGCTATTCTATTGATGATGGTGAGGTTGTTATAGCGTTTTTTCGTACATGTTGATCAAACTCTAATGAGCAAAGAACGTTGAACTTGACCAGTTTTCGGTTCGACTGTTTCTGATACTCTATAGAACCGCCAATAAATATGTATGCACTATATAGATAATATCTTAACAATTCAGTAAATTCCAGAAGAACTTCGACGTTTATTGTTTGTTATCGGATACCTTATATATAATAATGAATTGAAAGTATTTTGAGTAACAGAACCTTCTATCCAAATTTACGTTTCAAATTTACGTTTCGTGTAGGTACCCTCTCGATACCCCAGGCATCCCATTATTCCATCCCTCCTTTCCGTAGAACGCGTTTTGGTCAAAGCTCACCGATGTCCAGATTAAGCATTCTGATAAATGAGCTAGGTCTGGATATCCATCCCTCACACTTCAAAATCGATTGTCATTTAGTTTTTGTAATGTTTGTTTTGATTGTGCTTGTCACATTAAAAATTGTATTTTGTGTTTGTTTTTACCAATGTTTCAGTGTGCCGAGCGTTGGCAAGCTTTCTCGATAAAAAAAATTGAATTTAAAATACGAAGTTTTCAAAAATCTTTGTTGCAATAACTTTTTACGCTACCTGGAAAATATAATATATATTGTATCGCACGACACAATGACCACTATCTAAGCCTCGACTTGTTCAAGCACGGAATATCCTGAAGAGTATTAAAAATATCCATAGCTAAATGTGCATCATGAGCACACCTCACACACTAAACTAAATTTATTTATTTTAAGTTTCGTAAATGTTTCTTTGTAAATATTACGTATTCCATCTTTGGGGTCGTTCAAGTATTACGTACGCACTATAGGGAGGTCTTTGATTTTCTTTGTGATTACGTCAATAGTAATTATTTAGTTTTTTAAACATTACCCACACATTGTCTATGCTTGAAGACGAAATGCATTTCCGATGATTCCGACAAAAAATTAATACGTTTCTGAACTATTACTTTCGAGAGCTTTGCTTACTTTTGCTGACAAGAGGAGGGGGGGGGGCCCCTTTGGCTATCATATCTGTGGTATTTTTTGTTATATAATTAAAGTTAGCGCTAGGAGTACGAAATAAATACCTAGATTGTTTGACATACCTATACCTAGAGATGGGGACACCTAGCGTAAGATATAGAAATCAGTGAGAACTATGACTATTGTAGGTATGTCAAAATCCAATCTTTTTGACATACAGGAATATCTCGTTTCTGAATTTAACTTGATATTTTAAGTATATTATTATTAATTTAACCGTAAAAATCTAAAAAGGCTTATCAATTTGTGGAGACTATGTGTGTGTGTGTGATGTGTAGAACGTATAAAGAATAAATAACATTTTGTACACAGGTTTTAACGAGTCAAAAAAATGCCCATCATTAAGGGAGCTAGTTAGTCCATAAAACAAGGGTTTTGGGTTGCCGTGACCACTATCCACCAAGGCTTCCGAATGTGTAGCCGGCCTTTTAAAGGTACATATGTATACTCTAAATTGTATTACGCTGCATAAGATTTACTGATTCGGACCCCCTACGAATGGCGCCTGCCCGTCGCCATTTATAAATGTAATCCTGCACATTTGTATGTGTGGCGATTACCGAATTTTGCCGTGAGAGAATGTCCGTCAAGATGGTGGAATTTGCATTCAATAGATATAAATAATTCCGCGAGTGTAAGGCAATTTCGTACACTTTGTTTACTGATCGCTACTTGGTGCTAGGAAGTATGTAATTGTTTTAAAAATGTTCGATATTTATTTTATTTAAACAATTTCTTTTTTTTTAATTATTTAATTGCAATTTTAATAAGTTTATAAGAATGTATACTTGTTTTAGACTATCCCTAATCCATATCCTATTAAGTGTATTTTGGACATGCGAATAAAAAACGTCAAATGAAAATCGGATCTCTCGAGTTTTCCGAAGTCTAAAAAATATTTACCGAGAAATTACTAGTAGAAATTAAATACGTCCAGCTAAGAAAAAATATATTGAATGCCATTAAAATTACATAACACGGAAACAAACACCGACCACACTATATCATACACAAATAAATAAATCAGTGGCGCTACAAAGTCTTTAGGTCTGGGCCTCAGATTTCTGAATCTGTTTCATGATCATTTTTCAATCTAATAGGCAAGTAGGTGATCAACCTCTTGTGCCTGACACACGCCGTCGACTTTTTGGGTCTAAGACATGTAGGTTTCCTCACGATGTTTTCCTTTACCGTTCGAGCGAATGTTAAATGCGCACATATAAAGAAAGTTTATTAGTGCACAGCCGGGGATCGAACCTACGACCTCAGGGATGAGAGTCGCACGCTGAAGCCACTATGCCAACACTGCTCGACAACGCAACCCTATATATTATATTCAACCCAAAAAACGGACTTTATTCGCTTTTTCTCCTTCCTAGGCCGTCATCTTTAACCACTTTCTTAAAAACCAAATTTTCACTGACATTTCAAATTCATATTACCTACGTAAAATTACCAAAAAATCTTAAACAACATCTTGTCAACCTATTTTGATACAGAAAATATTCGTATAGTTAAACTAGTAAATATAGAGAGATAAATTGTGGTATGTAGAAGGAAGAAAAGAATGTCACAAGGAAGAGACTGGCAGCACAACACAGGGAATCCTAGTGTGGGGTAGTGCACTTTATATTACCTAAGTATCCTGCTATTGTGTATAATAAATTTATTCTTTATAAATATTATTTTCCTATAAAAAGTATCTTATGTCTACAAATTAGAAGAATTACCTTCACGAATAAAACAATTAAACATCTGAAAAGCGCTAATGAATGGTCACTGACCACCAATTAGAGGGAAATTTGCACATCGGGCAAGTTAAGAGGTCTAAATTGCCAAATAAACGTGGTTAATTGTTGTAATATAACTTTATTGTGTGTTAGCGTACATTTACATATCCTTGACGGCTTCTGTTTACCTGAAAATAAATGAATAAATGTTTTCAATACTAATTTAAGTAAATACGGTCGTTTTTTATGTAATAAGAGGCAAACGGGCAGAACGCTCTCCTGATGTGAAGTGATACCGCCCATGGAGACTCACACAGCCAGAAGGCTCGCAAGTGCGTTGCCGGCCTTACAAGAATTGGTACGGTCTTAGAAGAATTGGTCTTGAAGGACGAATTGGTTCGGAAAGACTTCAGTGGGCAGCTGGTTCCACACAGTGGTGGTGAGAGCAAAACTGCCTTGAAAAACGCTCAGTGGTGGAGCGGCGGATGTCGAGGTGATACGGGTGGAATTTTGTATTTTGCCTTGATGTCTGATAATGAAACTCAGCTGCAGGTATAAGACCGAACAACTCCTCTCGTCCAATCATCGTACGCGATGTCGTAGACATATTACAAATTAGAGGATTATTCAAAATAAAAATGCCCGTTTGCCCCCTTTTACATAAAAAAGTAATCTCAATATCAATCAAATGATGTCAAATAAGTCCAACTTCATATAAAGTTTGACAGCTCCTGAAACTAGATTAAGGTTTTATTGACATTGGAATATGGGCCTTGAGTAACTTTACTATACCTTTAGCTATCAAAATAATAATTAATTACATTATAATTAGTAACATTACTATTAACATGAACAAATTAATAAATCAATGAACAATTATTTAGACAATATAAAAAAGGTAAAAATAAACTGCAACTGAGATACAATCCTGATATTGTACGCACCATATTCATCGTTTGCTATTAATCAATCTCATTAATCGATTTCTTTGATGGAGAGGCATGCGAGGCACTTTTATAGACACTCCTTCGTCGTTTGAAGTCAGCGAAGGCTGGAACATATTACTTTTTATAAACTTTAAATTGAAAGTTAATTAAATCGTAAGACTTTTAAGACCAAACTGGAACTATAGCAAAAATAAATCTTAGAATAAGTGGAGCAAATTAAGGTCGCAAAAAATTTACTTGAAGTTAAGAATATGTGAACTAGTTTAGCTATATTGTGAAAAGATTGAAAAGAACCTTATTATCTTGAGTTAAACTATACGACAGGGGGTTTTTGGATATTGGGACGAAACAGAAACCATTTCTTTAGCAGTCTTCCTGCAACATGCCGGGATGAGCTCACAAAATGGCTGGTGCACACAGTCTGGAATTGCGTCGTACGGCACAGAGTCAGTGCAGAGCACACGAGCAATGCACCGTGGTATCATTAAACATGGCGGATCATGTCGACACACCATACGTGATCTGGGTCTCACTTGAGTACTCATATCTCCTTTTGCAGTTAACAATAACAACTTCTTGGAGCACATTGGAAACTCTCTACATCTCGGACGATGAGGACACTGAGCCTGCCCGTCAGCGGAGTGTCGTAACAAGCACTCAGGCAACTTTGGACACATTGGTACGTGAACACAGGACCGTGAATCTTTCAAAGTTTGGTCTAATTTCGGCTTGTAGCAGCCACGAACAATTTCACAAGGTGGCTTGTGGTTACAGACACTCTGAACAATCTTTTCCGTTTGGAATTCCGGCAACAAATCCTGTATGACAAAGGGCTGTTCGTATTGACAAGCTTGCTCTATAAATTGGCTTTGATATTTATTTTTTCGAAATTCGGAGGATTTCTTATGTTGAGTAAATCGCCAGATATTCATCAGCCCAGATGGTTTTGGTGGGGGAAGATTGAGACAACCATTTATTAGAACACAGGGCGGGTTATGAATACAGAGAATTTCCCCATTATAAGTTTCAGCAAGGGCTGCAGTTATTTCATCGTGAGGCTTCTGACATTCGTTATAGGTTGGGGTAGGGGGTTCGTAAGTTTTTAATTCTTTAGAGCTACATTGACAATCACGTGAAGTTGCATTCTTCGAGAGCGAATGTGGATCAGGGGCTTTTGTCAACTTTATACCTGATGCGCCAGAACCTTGCATTTGTATTGAATCAGGTGACATTCTCCCCCGATTTGGGCTTTGTAAAGTATCGGAACTACCTTTCAAGATATTTTTAAATCTTTCACAACTTGTAGGACAGCAATGTGACATGTCTTGCTTCTGACTTGTAATTTGTGGTGGCTTTCGTATCTGTTCACACGCACAATCATCAGGAAACTGGTCTTTCTTTTTGTACTTCGCCTGAATTTTTTCGGCAACAAAGTTCCAAAAACTGGATGATGAAGATGGCTTTACTTTTTCATCATTAGATTTACCCGGAAGTGATCTATAATTTATCTGACAACATGTATTTCTCATCGCATGTGTTACGTGTTTGGAATACATTGATGGGTATTGTAGAGTTTTGTGTCTTTTATAATCGGAACCATCCAAATTAGTTTGGTTGTAGAACATTTCATAGTTTTCTATTCCATCATCCCGAGCAGTCATTATTGATCTTTGCTTGTAAGGATTATCAATGGAACCAACTGATGAAGTTAAAGGTGAAGGTGTACCCGATGATTGGTTTTTCGAGGCATGTTTTTTAGGTGCGGAAATTTTGGTGAGAAATGGAGTTATACTATCTCCTTCAACGTTGTAAACTGGTTGTTCTAATCCCCTCGCCTTACGACGTTTCTTAATTCGTCTTTGTTCACAGCCAACACAATATAAATACTGATTAGTGTCAATTTTGTGATTTTCTTCAATACTTGGCAATTGCTTTGTGTAATTACTTGGACGTCTAAAAAGATGAGACAGACGTGGTAAAACTTTGCCTTGTAAGGACTTAGAATATGTATTCAGACTACCTTGATGGTCCCCTCGATTCTTCTGATAACTCTCTTCCTTACCAATGTGCGTGTCTATAAGTTTTTCCTTTGAACAATATTTTTGCAATACATGTTTGAAGTACTTCTTATCTATTTCTTTACTTGATTTAAGCTTCGGATCCTCATATATCATCTGAATATTTGGAGGGCTATCATTTCCGCTGACGCCGTCTAAGAGGTGGTGTTTTCCATGCTTTATACTTACAGCAGGGATTTTGGTCCGATATTCAAAATCAGTACTATCTGTATTTCTAGTCACGTAGCTTTTGTTGACTTTTTTAAAAAAGTTATCCATATAATTATAATACATTTTGGTGTGTTATTATAGTATACTCACGCAGGTGTGTCGGCGTTTCATTTTTTTTATTATTTTACATAGAAATTACATTTTGAAACACAATAATTTTTAATTTTTCGACGTTTTGACATTGTCTCACGGATTTAAAATGTCTTTTAAGAGTTAAAGAGGAAGAGTTTTTACTATGCTTTGATTTCATAAGTTGTGTACAATCGCTTGTGCATTGTTATATTTCGCATTTAAAACTAGATTTAAAACAAATTTAAAAGTTTACTATAGCTTTTAAAACAATAAAATATAAAGGAGCTTAAATGTTTTGTTAGTCAGAGAGAATAAACGGTTTCCGTCGCACGCGCAGGGTGGCGTACTAAAACAATGAGTTGGGGCCGACGTTATTATTATAGAAATTAAATGCTGAATTAATATGCAGAGGTGATACGTCATGCTGGAAGCGTTGAGCATTGACTGAAGGGGCTATGTGCTAGGATTTAATATTTTGATACTTGATCGAGAAAAAATATTAGTTATTAGTAATAATATTTACTGTAAAAACAAGCAACATTTTATGAAAGTATATGATTAGTATTAACGAAATATATCTATATTTAATGTAGTGTTTCTCCGTTAATTACTTTTACATGAAAGTTTATATTATATGTTGTATAATGTGACCTATTATATATTATATTTTATATTATTAAAATTTAATTTTGAATTAAATCCGTTCATAAGTCACGTTCATGTGTCATTTTTAGAGCGCAACACCACTATGTAGAACCTGCTGCTCTTTAAAGTATTTCCGAACCAATTCAACTTAGGTCCTTTTAAAAAAGAGCGTACCAATTCTTGAAAGGCCGGCAACGCTCTTGCGAGCCTTGTGGCGGTATCACCTCACAGCAGGTGAACCTCCTGTGCGTCTGCCTCCTATTAAATTAAAAAAAATATACCATAGATAAAATTTCAGAGAATAACAAAACGATCAAAAGCTCCCAATCCCACTAATACGCACAAACACGTCACACTATAAAATAATAGGAAAGGAATAAAAAAGTTATCCAAGGTGAATGCCAACCTTTCTAACCGAAAGGGTTCATATTAATGTACTGGGGAACAACCCTTCCTAATCATAGGTGATCCTTTTTTATGCTCTAAATTAAACGTAGAATAGTTATTATGGTACGGTCAAGATGGTTTATCTTTTTGTTTTAAAATTGGTATAACGAACTTTCTCAGGAATGTTGTGTTATAGACAAGGTATAATATTTTAAAATTAGAACGAATTTTAGAAATGATCACGCAATGGGTATTTTTTTCTACATATGGTGGTCTGGACGTTTCCGCACTTAGATGCCCATTTCAAACTCAAAATAACTTTATTCATATAGGTAAACAACACTTATGAATGTCAACAGAATATATGTTAAATTAGTTCTAAAATCTAAATTTATATTAACTACCAGTTCGCAGGTCAAGGGCGTAGAGCGGGCAAAAAGAACTGGCAAGAAACTCTTCGCCACTCTTATTAATCGACAAGTTCTGAGTCATACAAATTATTTGAACTGGAGCAAATCAATCTCAAGGATTAGGATCAATTAAATATTCGTCAAATTTATAGTTAAAAATTTGATCCGTCGTGCGTTAAGACCTTGCTAATTAGCCAACCTAGCTCCTTCCAGAAAAAGTTTCTAGGCACTTCGAGAGCTTCACGGAGTATCCTGACTGACCCAATTTCTCTTCATTGGGAAGCCGTTTCAGGACTACGTGGGTGACAGATTCCTTTGTGCTGAAACAACCGATGCACTAGGTCTGTCGCGCCAAGGACACAGAGCTGTTTATTAAGGAGACAGTGGCCCGTGGACAATTTCATTCATTTTGAAATTAATTCCTATATAAAAACAGTACACAATAATTTTAAAGCGTTTCTTAAGGCAGTTTTTGCCGCGCACCACTACTATGTGGAACCTATTTCCAACGGAACTATTTCCAAACCAATCCAACTTAGGATCCCGCAGTGTGTGTCCATGGGCGGCGATATCACTAAACATCAGGTGAGCCTTCTGCCCATTTGCCATCTTTATTACATAAAATATTGTTTGAAAGATAAGTGATTTGGAGTTAATAAATTTTGTATATTTTTTAGATGACTACTGTAGGTACTGTTAAAATATATTTTTACTATTACCTGAGTACAACTATATGATGAGGTAATATATAAACTATGCATTGATGCAATTATGTCTTCTGAGTCAAGACCGTGGCCTTTATAACGTCATGATTGTGCAATCCACTGTTATTATCCTTTTTATATAAAATTTATATTGCTATAATTAACTAATACAATTGTCTATACATAAATGATTTAGTCCCTCACAGACGTATCTCTCATTAAATTACAAGTTACGGATATTGATTGGCTTATCGCTAAACATTAGGTTTTTGGCACTATAAAAAAATACCAAAAATTTAAAGACGAATTCTATATTAACAAAATCTGGATGGTTCTTGCAAAGTAAATAAAAACTAGATATTATATAAAAACTAGTCATTTGTGTGATTAATTTTCTTTTAAAAAATATAGGATTTTTGTAAGAGCTAAGCTTTTTACTTTATACTAGCGGACCCGACCGACGTCCTGCATGATTTAATTTATTATTTTACATGTATTTTATCAATATGATAACTCCGATCGAATCATTTGTATTTTCATTTTTATTTCATTTAACCCTACCAAGACCAAGGGAAATAGGTAATAAATATCGCACTCATTAACTAGTTAGCTGTTAAATATATTTGTATGAAGCATTTTGTGGCTACCCCTCTTTATACAAGGTGGTATAAAGAGCCTGCTAAACGTCTGTTTGATTTAAGACGAATATTAAATATTTGTATATTTTAATATTCGTACAGTATAAATATGCAAACATTCAGGATTATTTTACATCGTGTACAACCTTGTAGTTCAGAACTTGTCGATGAATGAACTTATCAAGGTTCAAGATTCACCACATGTGAATAGCACATGTGTTAGGGTTGTCACATGTTAAGAAATATAATAACAAAGAGGCGCCTATTATGGTATACCTATTACCTTTTAATAGATTCTCTATTCTTCGTAGTTTTCACTAAAACTTGTCTTTCTTATAACAGTATTTAATTCCAACACACACACATACAGTATTAAATGTTCTTAACCAACATAATAATGATAATTAAAAATTAATAAATAGAAAATTAAAACAAATTTTAAAAATTTGTCCCTGTGCTTTTAATGCTGGCATTGCTTCGTTGATTACAAATTACAATACTTATTCGTTGAGCGAGGAAAGCACCAGCTCTAGAGGTCTACTACTATCTATTAATTAGCGCCTGTGTACTTGTGTACACTGCCCAAGAGTCTACTCGATTAAATCGATTATAAATCGATTTTTTCTTAAAACTAATTTTAACAACCCTAACGACATTGTAACAAAACAACAAGATTTCGTACAAATGGTCTTTTTTCGATACCCCACATCGTTGTGAATACAACAAACAGATTTCGAAACTGGTTCATTACGAATCCTTAAACCAGTGATGATAACATATATTTGTATGTTATCTATAAAACAGTGCAAAACATAAGCAACTATAAAAAAATGAAAAATATTTAATAGTATATTAATTGACATAAGGTAATTAATCAGCTGTATGTGAGCCGTGTTGATGGCTTCAGCGTCCGACTCTGATACCTGAGTTCGTAGGTTCGATCCCTGGCACCAATGGATTTTGAAGAGTGACGTGAAGGAAAACATCGTGAGGAAACCGGCTTGCCTTAGACCCAAAAAGTCGTCAGCGTGTGTCAGGCTGATCACCTTGCCTATTAGATTGACAAATGTTGTCTGTTTCATGAACAGATACAGAAATCTGAGGCCCAGACTTAAAAAGGTACCCTAGGAGAGCTAAAGTAGCTGATATTCCAATAAATACTAAATCTAATGGCTTTCTTTTAACAAAGATAACTGTCTCATTCTGTCAAATTGTGTTTACGTAGTGATAAAAAGAGATGAGTAGTTTAAAATTGTGTTCGATAAATTTTGTTTCTTCATTCTTAAGCTCGCAGGCTCCAGTAGAATACGAGCTAACCCGGGGTCTCTAGGAGCTAGTCGAGGCGGTTTTAATGGGTATTGCCCACCCAGAAGAGATAGAGATTCTATCGTGGATGCTCCAAGGCTGTGGGCTGTATAGGATAAAAAAGGCATACTTATGGATTCATTAAAAAGAGTGGCGGAGAGTTTATTGCCAGTACTTCTCTACCGTTCTACGCCCTTGATTTGAGAACTGGCAATAAATCTAAAATTAGGAGCAATATATACATATTTCTTTTTTGACGTTCATAAGTGTACATTGTGTTATTTATATGAATAAAGTTTTTTTTTTTCATGGGAACGAAGTCCGAGCTAAGTAATAAATGCGATAAAAACGCGGCCAAATCTGTTTTTTTCGTCTCAAAAGGTGTACAGTCAGGTGTCAACATTTTCAAGGACATTAAAAAAGTCGACGACTCATAAAATTCGCCTGTTAATTTTAATTTGGCGACCACCTGCTGATTTATAAATACTATTAAAAAAACAGGTTGTAGAACTCAATGTGTATTTTTGGAGCTACCTTTTAGGCCTGAACCTCAGATTTCTGTATCCATTACCTAATAACTTTAATAGGCACGTCAGTCTTTTGTGCCTGACACGCCGTCGACTTTTTGGGTCTCCCTTATCGTGTTAAATGCATATAAAATTCAATTAGTGCACACCCAGGAATGAGAAGAGTACTAAATAACATGTTTATCTTAAATCTAATCTATCTTAAATATGTGATCTGAATTAATAATTATAATTTACGCAAATATACGTAAAATGTATGTCGTTATAGACGTTTTGCTTGCTATATAGTTTAATAATTGAAATTAGACAATTATCTCTGAATTTTCAAAACTCGTTAAACGCAAATTAATCCATAAAGCAGCACAAAGCAGTCATTTTATGATTTGGCATGCTGAAAAGGTGGGAGCTTGTAGTTTGTTTATCAGAATGCCAAATCATAAAATCACTGCTTCACGACTGATTTGAGAGCGACCGCCGATGCGAAAACCGCTGCGTCAGTTTGAAAAGTGAGTTACAGAATCGCAGGGCTGGTAGTAAATGTAAATTTAGAATCAATTTAACATCTTTTCTGTTGACGTTCATAAGTGTACTTTATCTATATGAATAAAGTTATTTTGAGTTTGATAAGAAATCTTTTTCTTTAACAACACAAGGCTTTGTATGCGTGCAATATTAGGCTCTAAAATAAAATATCATCGTTCGTGTCTAGTACTTAGAGCTTGTCTGTATTCTTTCTAGGAAGGTGTAATTCATAAGGAATGTACAACACATTGGATATTCTACCCTGTTATGGTATAATCTTGTTAAGGATGTTAAAAATACCAGGAACATATAAACTAATTATCATAACAACAGTTTTTTCTCGCATTACTTAAGAATCGAGAGACACGGTACTGCTCCTTGCTATTTTGAATGGAAATATACGTAACCATGGTAACAAGTTGACCTCCCCAGAGATATAAGAGCAGTGTTAACTCTCATTCCTGAGAGGGTAGGTTGTTTTAGCTGCAATGGGGTTTTTTATGTGCGCATTTAACACCCGGAAACCATGCCTTAGACCCAACCACGGCGTGTGTTGGACACAGAAGACTGATCTCCTACTTTCCTATTAGGAAATAAATTATTTCGAGAAGTCTCTGGGCAATACCAAGGCTTGTAGCACTGGGTCTTCTACATTTGATTTAATGTCAAAAAAGTTTTGACACTTGCTCGACCGGAAGTTGACATCGACTTGACGACGACATCAACCGACTTAGTGTGTCAAAAATTTACGATTCGTTATTTTTATAAAAACAGCTCTAACGCGTTGTTTTTTCATACTACGGCTTGTAGCAATTACTAATCGTATTTTGAAAACAGATTTTAGACCCTAGTGAACGTGTTAGGCATTGACGGATCTTCGTCGTCTTGTATAAATTTAATTTTAAATCAAATTCAAATTCAAAGTAAAATCATTTGCTTCAATTCGGATTATTAAAAAGGCACTTTTGATAAGTAAGGCACATATGTGAAGACCTAGCACAAAAAAAACTACTATACTAAAATAAAATAGGCGCATGGTGTTATAAAAACAATGCTTATAACTAAATTATTATCTAGATACATGGGCTCACATATCCACAAATATTGCAACTATTGATTTAAAATTATAAATAAAAAAAATCATTAACATACAGTCAAACAGTGTGTGAGTCACGTCAAAGTTAATTTCTTTAAAAAAAAAATATATAGGCAAATATAAACCTATATGAATTATTAGCAACCAGTGGATTTTGTCTAGTTTGTTCTATGGAACAGAACCAGCATGTTTCTAGACATTTTTATGTTATATCCTCTAATTTGTAATATGCTTGTCTACAGTGTGTATTTTTAATAAAAGTTTTAAGTTAGTTAAGTTTAAATACGTCACAAGGTTTTGTTGTAACATTCAACACAGTACCCTATGAAAGATGTTTGTACTTTTGCTAATTTGATTTAATTTTAATCCGTAAATTATTATTATAACCTCGACTTAGTATGCACTGGGGTTCAATTCTCAGTGACATAACTGTTTTGAGTAGATGTCCGTACTTGGCTTCAAATTTTTAAAACACCTTGAAGTTCGATATTAAACAAAAATTTACTTACACATTTGTCATATTTTTTCTAATTAAAAAGTAAATTTCTAATAAAACTTAAAAAAACAACAACCTCTCGAAAACGGCACACAAATAGTTAGTTTTTTCGTAAATATTTTAATCTATTTAATATTATGTTGTTTTTTTCTGTGAATGTATTGTTATGTATGTGATGTCAATGTTACCGCATTGGAGTAATCTGTCATTTACTAAATAAAATTTAATGACTAAGAAATCAAAAACTTAAATATTTAAGAAGAATTTCGCGTTTTATAAGCGGTCACATAATTACAATATAAAAGCCAATTCGAATTTCAAACGTCGAGACGTCAATCGCGGATATAATTTGATTGGACGAGCTCCCCCGGGATGCGAGGATTGCCGAAACGGGGGAAATCGGGAAAATAAAACTTTTATTGCATCACACATGGCAACAAATATATATTGACCTACCAAACCCCTCGCACCTAATACAATTACTAGAGATTTCAAGGCATCGACTGTGCGTGTGGAGATCAACTTATACTTGTTGTTGTGTATTCCCGAATCGGTGTCAATTTTATGCTGAGCCCTAATAGCCCCGCGTGTTGGCTGAAATATACGGGATTAAGCGGAGATGATAGTACAAGTAGAGGTCTTGTTACGCTGGTCGTTGTGATATGGGATGTGTGGGGTAACCAATCATGAGCCGATGTCGCGATTGATTTGCAAAGGGCGATTTGGCAATGTTCCTTTATTTAGGGGTGTTCTGGGTTTGTGGGTGGGTTAGCGATTATATAACAAAAACCAAACTTGTATGTTTGTAAATTCAATTTGATAATGGATTAGATTGAAGTGAAATGGTAACATTGCAACATTAATTTTTCTATGTGTTAGATAATCTGTGGACTATTTTGTTCTTTATTTAAAAACGGTGAGATAAAAAGAACGCGCGAAAATCACCTTTACATATTTTATAACATCTTGAGAACTAATAGGAAAGGTGTACATTATGACTGTATAAATTTGAATATGGAATCAGGTTTGGGAGTAATCAATCGAGCTAAACCCTTGTCCACACGCAAAACACCTTTCCCACGTTCAAAAGAATTCAGTTTATGCAAATACGCATTTCGAATCTCAATGCGAAGTCGGAAGCTAAGATATTCAAATTTGGAACACATTGTGTTCCATTTACAAATTCACTATTTATTTTTTATGCCAAATGTCAAATTGTTCACAGATAATATTTCTCACGCTGGATAACACTTAGTCATGGACGTTGGAAATAAAATTTATATTTGATTTATTTTAATGACTTTAGTAATATATTTTATTAATAAAATGCGTATTTATAGGTGTCACAATTCATTTTGGAAAACCCATTTATCTTATAAAAAGCAGAAATTTATATATTTTATTAATACCTAGTTTCAAATAACATGTTAACCGTGTACGGTATGTATTTTTAGGATTCCTTTATTTTTATCCTACCACATTCTATTTAATATAACATTAAGTTATAAATTAGTTAATTAGTATTAGGAAAAATATTTTTTCATGAAAAATGTTTTTATCTGTGACTTGTAAAATTGTATTGCTTTAAATGTTATATTTAATAGGAAAGTCCACAGAGCCAAGAAAAAGCGTAATACCGTCTATAGATAATCATAATTTGATTGATAAGAACTGGTACAAATCATGGGAGAAAATCAAATAAATTAGAATTGTATGTAAAAACACTATTAAAATATTAATAAATATGTAATTATCACAATACAGAGAGCAAATACTGCCAGCGTTAATGGTACATTGGCACAGGGATCAAACTTTTTGAACTAATTTTCTATTTATAATTTTTTTTATTACTATCATCATTACTATTACTGTGCGTGCGTTGGAAATAAATATATGAGATAAGCAGATGTTATAACGTACAAAATATTATATTTTTCTACTATGCAAATTAGACAAAAAACGTACGAAAATGTAAAAAACAGCAGATGTTCTAATAAAAAGTATTTTTTTGTAATGACAATTATATTAAAACCCTTGCTATTTTTTCCAAGTAGCATTTGATAATTAGGAAAAAATGTACGTATGCAAATGAGGGAATTCGGGCGCAAGATATTGTATTAATAGTGTATGAGGGTTGTGGGTTTTTTGCCTGTAAGGGTTAGTAAACCAGTTATGGTAATACATTTCGGTACTATGGAACAATGTTAGATATCTAACGACTATAAAATGTTATCCAATATAGCATTTTCTAGTCTTTGTTTCTATCAAACATAATAAAACAAATGGTCTGGGTTTTCTGTATCTGTTTCATGATTATTTGCCAATCTAATAGGCAAGTAGGTGATCAGCCTTCTGTGCATAACACAAGCAGTCGACGTTTTGGTTCTAAAGTCGGTTTCCCACGATGTTTGCCTTCTCTATTCAAGCGAATGTTAAATACATAGAAATTCCATTGGTGCACAGCCGAGTATCGAACCTACGACCACAGGAATGAGAGTCGCACGCGTATATATACTTCTTCCTATAAATAAATTATTAATAGAATGTTATCTATGCGCACATTAATACTGCCAAATATCGTAAGTATCATTGCTCCAAAAATCGATGTCTGCACAGCAAAGACAATCAATGAAATATACTCAAAATAAGTGGCGGTTAAACAGGCATCGTCTGGACAGGCGGTGCCGTCCAATAGGCGACATCTAACTTAACATCAGGTGAAGTTATGACCAAACGTCTCCATTACTAGCAATTCATAATAGGTGTGTCACAACTTAATTAACAAAAGAAAATTAATAAATAAATCAGTGGCGCTACAAACTTTTTAGGTCTGGGCCTCAGATTTTTGTTTTTCATGAGCATTTGCCAATTTAATAGGCAAGTCAAAAGCCTCCTGTGCCACACACGCGTCAACTTTTTGGGTCTAAGGCAAGCTGGTTTCCTCACCATGTTTTCCTTCACCGTTCGAGCGAATGTTAAATGCGCACATAGACAGAAAGTCCATGGGTGCAAAGCCGGCTAAAATCAAACATGGACGTTTAGTTAACCAATCGCAAAACTAATTTTTAACCGGAAATCGTATTCAACGAATTTAGCAGAGTTTAGTTCCGATTATGGTTAACCGGCACCCAATTGCAATATATAATTAATTTTGTTTTTCTCCGGTGTTAGGTTAAGCGACTGTTCAAAACAGGCAATTATATGCGCGAGAGTTACTCCGATTAAAAGTGAATCAGCCATAACATGATGCGGGAATTCACTCGATTTCATATTAATCCAATAATTACACATAAGGAAATCTCACTGACTCATAAGTATTGTTTCGCTCCAATTCGCCACTTTTCTAATAAGAATTTACGATTGAATTTTTTGTATCCTATTAGTTTCTTTATTTACTTTTACTACTATGTTACATTGTTTATTGGGAGAAACTTTACGTTGTGATTTTTCAGTAATCTGTATTTATAAAAATGAATCCCTATTTTCCTTGGTCACGCGTGAACGGTTGGACCGATTTCGCTAATTATTTTTTTGTTGTGTTTGTTACTGTCAGAAGGTTCTTTTGAAAGAAAAAAATAAGAAAATTGAGCGGAACATTAGACAATTTAAGAATAATTAACCACCATATTAAGTAATCCTGGTCAGTAATTTTGGTTACGATAGCAAAAAAAATTGCATTTCAAACTTTTTTGATGTAACGTTATGGCGTTTGACATAACATTGACAGAATGATGATATAAGAAAAATGAAAATCGTTTAAGACAATTGCTTCAATTTGAGTTATTATTAGTTATATATATGTTTGTTTCTAAAATATTTTTTTAGTTAATTATACAAATTCGAAAGAAATATTCATAGTTAAGACAAGACAACGTCTGTCAGGTTGACTAGTTGTAATTATTTACAATAATATATAATTGAAATATATAATAATAATAATATATAATCCTCAAGTAGGCGCTTGGAACAAGGAACGTGGAAGCAAACCTGGCGCCGTACAGATGCAGTTGCAAAGAGAGCCAGAAAGACATGAAGAGAAGGAGAGCGAGATGAAATACGAGGCTCAAAATCGAAATCGATGGAGACTAAGTCAAGTTAATGACATTCCGAATAGATACTGAAAAAAAACTTAATTTTCTTAATCAGTTATGTTTTTTTACCACCGCAGCGGTAACTCAATTTGACAAAGAAGCGAAGACAGAGGCAATGGATAGTAGGCTGCCTTATCACTTTTCAGTGATCTGTTACAGGCCTAGTTATAAGGCCTAGTTATAAGGGTATAAGGATTATTATGTTCGTGACGTTTCAGTTTAGGTATTTCATAATAATAAATATGCTCTTAAAACCTATACAGATGCAATCTGGAACCTGTGGAAGAATATGTTTCTATAATTTTTTTCTAGCTTTATCTACAAAGGTCTTTTTCTAAGTTACAGGAGGCAGACGGGCAGGAGGCTCATCTAATGTTAAGTTATATCGCCGCCCATGGACACTCGCACTGTCAGAAGGCTCGCAAGCGCGCTGCCGGCCTTTTAAGAATTGGTACGCTCTTTTCTTGAAGGACCCTAAGTCGAATTGCTTCAGAAATACTTCAGTGGGCTGGATCCAGATAGTGGTGGTGCGCGGTTAAGTGTGGTGATCAGCCTGCTTTGACTGACACGCATTAGTCATTGGATATTAGACACTTAGATATTTCGATTTGCTCGTAAAATTTTCCTTCACCGAAAGAGTAAAGGGTTGCTATTTGTTTACAGTAAAGGTTTGATTGAAGTGAAGCTTATGCGGGCCATAGACTCACCGCATGTTGCAGTCAAGACCGACTGCAATAAACGGTCGCCGCACGGCGATCTGCAGTTTTTATACTAAATTCATATTCGCAATACACGGACCGCTCGAGCAGTTTCTGAGCAAACCGCATATTGCAGTCGGTCTTGACTGCAACATGCGGTCCGTCTATGGCCCGCTTTAGAATCACACGTTTTTATCTAAGCTAGGGCACTCGGATGGTATTAAAATAGAATATTCTGTCTATTAAAAGATACTTTTTTTTTTTTTTTGATATCCGAGGTGGAAATGCATTTGCGCATCCCCTGAACAGGGGTATGTGGGACTCGACCCACGCCAAAATCTCTGCTACTCAGAGACTGGGTGAGCAATACCCACTAAAACCACCTCGACTAGTTCCGACAAAGCCACGATACAGAGGCTCCGGGGTCGCTGTCGCATTCTACCGGGACCTCAACGGCATGTTACACTCAAAAACCTCCGGTGCAGTATACACTACATAGGAGGTAGGAGATGGGCATATCTTCTCCTATTTACTCCCCGTCTTCTACCCCTAGGATTCGTCCTAAAGCGCTCCCTCTCTCGCTCTGCTGTCTCCTTCTGTAGCATGACCTGCTCACAGAAGGATACCACTGCATTCCATACCTCGTCACTGCCGACCATTTTTTGTACAACACGGGGCAAAGCAAGGCTATTACCCACCACAGAAATAAGATTGTGACGTAGCTCAGACCACTGCGGACAATCCTCCAACGTATGCTGTGCAGTATCATCATTTGCGCCACACTCCAAGCAGCTTGGTGTTGGTTCCCGCCGCACGATGTCATGCAAGTATCGCCCAAAGCATCCATGTCCTGTCAACACCTGCACAAGACGAAAGGTAAGGGCACCACTTTTTCTATTTGCCCAGTCACTAAGTACTGGACGAATAGCCTCCACCGTTCTATGCCCCGCTGATGGGTTAGCTAAGTCTTGGTACCATTTTTGCATTGTAGCTGATCGCGCCAAACGTCTTAAATTCTCGACTTCCTCAACACCAGGGTAAATACCTTCAGCCCTCGACTCCATCCGGTGATTGTATACTAAAGTGAGAGCCTCAGCCTCTAACTCCCAAGGTGGAGTGCCAGCCAATATACAGCAAGCGGTAAAAGACACCGTTCGGTAACAACGGACTATTCTTCTTGCCATAACCCTTTGCGGCCTCCGTAGAAGGATTTTATTGGTTAAAGTGAGTGAGTCTTGCCACACTGGGGCTCCGTAAAGTGCCATGCTTCGAATGACCCCACAGTAAAGCCTCCGACACCGTTCGTCAGGTCCACCTATATTTGGAAGCAGACGACTCAGTGCCCCTGCTGCACCAACTAGTCTCGAACCAAGAGCTTTAAAATGATCCTCAAACTTCCACCTTCCATCAAGAATTAGCCCTAAATACTTCATATTACGACCAATCGACACTCTAACTTCATTAACAATAATTGATGCCCTAGAAGGCGGGCCACCTCTTGGCCCGTGAAACAAGAGCGCACTAGTCTTTTCAAGAGCAACCTTAAGTCCTAGTAGGCCAATCCTATCAACTACTAAAGAGGTCCCAACTTCTACTAGACGTACCACTTCTTGGAAGTCTCTACCTTGCGCTACAATAAGGGTATCATCTGCATAGCAAAACATTTTTAACTTAGGAAGCAACGTACCCCTAAGCACCCAATCGTATCCAATGTTCCATAAAAGGGGGCCCAGTACCGAGCCCTGAGGAACCCCGCACTTCATTGGCCACCGAACCAGCTCGCCTGAGTCATTTACATACAGAATTTTACGATCTTCTAAATAGCTTCTTACAAGATTCTGAAGATATAAGGGTACACCGTGGAAACGGAGAGCCTCCATTATGACTGTAAACGGCAAGCTATTGAAAGCATTGGAAATATCCAAGGAAACTGCCAAGGCCTTACCTCCACTACGGACAGCCTCCATAGTAAAATGTTTCAAGGCGCCAATCGCTTCTAATGTTGATCGCCCAACTCTAAATCCGTACTGAGCGTCAGCTAAATCTGGACCAACAACAGATATATGTTGACTTAAGCGCCAAACTATTATCCTTTCTAAAAGCTTACCCACCTCATTAAGTAAAACTATTGGGCGGTATGCTGATGAAGTGTCTTGCGGGCGACCAGGCTTTCGCAATAAGCATAGACGCCCCTCCTTCCATAGTTGCGGAAATTGTCCAGTACGAAAACAAAGATTAAATGATTCCCGCATTTCTCCCTCTAGATATTCAACAGCAATTGCCAATACACGGCCGTGTATACCGTCTGGACCTGGAGCTCTGATACGCTTTTTTAGACGATCCACTACGTTTGCGAATTCCACATCACTAACCAAGGGAATCTCGCCTTCTATTTCTGGTCTTATATCAGATGTCATCCGTGGAGGAACAATGTTGGGGTCAGCGGGGAATAGTTCAGATACAATTCTGGCGACAAAGTCTGACCGGAGTGTCTCAGTTAGTGAAGGACCTCCTGCCTGCAATTTATTTCGTACAAGACGGTATGGACGCCCCCATGGGTCCTGATTGAGACTTTCAAGAAACTCACTATGTGCCTTATCCTTAGCCTGACTAATAGCCAGTTGTAGGGCCTTCTTATGTTCTACAAATTGAGAGTGAAGTCGTTGTTCTTGAGCAACATCACGCCGATGTCTTCGGCGATTGCGAAGATATGCTCTTCTAGCACTGTTGCACATTTCACGTAAATTAGCAATATTCTCGTTCCACCAATGAACCATTCTACGTGGTGGCTGGCGCCTCCATTTTGACATGGAAGCGTTTGATATTGCCTTTGCCGCATGACGAAGACGACTAGCTGCTTCATTAACGTCTGTAGGCCAAATAGCGGGTGCACACCAGGCTTGTACAATAGCCGCCTCTTCTGCGAGATCCTTATTTAGACTGCTGAGAACCCAGCGTGGGAATGCCTGTCTATTAACACCCACTTCACACCGTCTCTGCGATTTAAAAATATTGAACCTAATATAGCGATGGTCCGACAGAGTCTCAATATCTTCCGCAACTTTCCAATTTTGCACCGAGGAGGCTAGACTTGGTGAAGAAAATGTTAGATCTACCAAGGATTGCCCTTGCGCCCGCACACAGGTTGGAACGTTCCCTCTATTAAGCAGAAAAAGTCCCAATTCTGTATACCATTCCTCTACAGCTTTACCTCTATCGTTAGTGAGGCTATCACCCCATATTTGAGATCGGGAATTAAAATCGCCTAATACTATCACTGGCAGTTGTGCTCGTTGAATTGGGAGACATAAGTTGTCCAGAAAAGTAAGAAACTCCGATAATTCTCTATTGGGGGAAAAATAAACAGCAACTATTATGAGGCCGTTCCACTCAGCCACAACATAACCTATACCACGATCCTTTAAAATAAGAGGATATCCGCCAGGACGAGCAATTATACAGACGAGGCCACTTAAATCTTCTAACCAATGAGATGGTGCAGGTACAAAGTATGGCTCCGAGACAACAGTAATATCAATATCCCATTCAGCCCTAGTCTGCAGAAGAAGGTCCTGTGCCCTAGCAAAGTGATTTATATTCGCCTGCATAAAGTTTATATGTGCCCTACTACCCATTATTGAGACATAATATCAGCCTCCCGAGGCAAAGCCTGATTTACAGTGCTGATCCCTCTAGCCAAATGCACCATCTTTGCCTTCACAATAGGAGGATTACATTTTCTTCCCCTCATTATGTAGTCCGCTGGCTTACCAGCATCGCCACAGACAGCACAGTGCGCTACAGCCGCTGTACATGTTGCAGTTTGATGTCCATTCTTTCCACATCGGAAACATAAAGTGCTACGATCCACATCTGACGGACATTTCACACTAATATGGCCCAAACCTAGACATTTATAGCATCGTAGAGGGCCATCTTCTATCACCTGAATATGAGCTGAACTCCAACCTACAAGCAAACGACCTTCGGTAACTTTTTTAGCTACAGTGACTGGGCATTGTACAAAAACTATATTGTTTCCACCCTGGCCCCTTACAAGAGTGCTCGCCTTTATCACATCCACCTCACATTCACCCTTTGCAGCTATTGCTGCAATGACTTCTTGGACAGACACAGAGTCATCCAGTCCCCCAATTCGAAGAGCTGCTCGCTTCACCGGCGTTTCCACCCTAACCTCTTCTGCAAGAACGCTGCGAAGTTTCTCAGCAAGTTGGCTAGCCTTTTCTGCACTTTGAGTTCCGGGTATCTCAATAATTCGGGCTCCTGTTGCAGTCTCTCTAATTCTGACTTCAGTCACGCCTAAGTCAGCTAATACGACGTTGTCCCTAGCCTTTTTTAATATACCCGCATACGTAACACCTCTATCTGCGGCCTCCTGCTGCAATTTAATGACAATCGCAGCAGATCGCGGTGCAGAAAGTTTAACTTTTTTTCGTGCTTCCGACACCACACTTGGCACAGTTGCCATCTCCGCAGGAGTAGACAGTATTTTACTTTTGCGCTTAGGATGCGCAACAACTGACGTCCAGGCACCATCCTGCTCCTGGGAGCAACTTGGAGTAGGGCAAAGACCCTCAAGCATCTGACTTGGATTATCAGTTGCACCTGCAACAGGCAGCACATTAATGGAAGACCCCACAGGTCTCGCGTGCTCTCTTTCTTTTGAAGCCGCAAGGGGCGGACGAATAATACTTGCTGGTAATAAGCGGTCCTCCATTCCCGCCAATTTGGCATCGATCATTGCACCCACCGAGCGCATGACCTCACCTTGTATCTCATTTATTATCGTCTTCAAAAAATTTGTGTCTTGCGAGGGGTTAACTTCGGAAAAAGGAGCTGATCTTTCAGAGAACTCCCTTCGCAGTGCCTTTAAAGATCCTTCCAGATCAGCAACATGGTTTCGCAGACGTTTGTTATCCGCTTGCAGGCGGCGAGTCTCCTCTGCCACTGAACGAGACGTTAAACATATAATTATCTCCTGCAAGTCTTCTGCCGCCTTTTGCAGATCGTCAGAATGAGGTTCAGTAAGACTTCCTGGATTTTTAACAAACTCCAGAAGCTTAGCTGTTCTTATCTCCGCTCTCTGTCGTATATCTACTGCGCCCAGAGATTCAATATCTTCATCAAGAAGAAATGACGGTTTATTCACATACTTTTTTCCGGCTTCCTTGCGAAGAGTCTTACTCCGTAAGTGCCTCTCAAAGGCAACTTCCGCCGCTTCTTCTTTAGCCTCCTTTATTGCTTTCCTGGCTTTTCCAATACCAACACAATGAGAACTCGGCTTTTTCTTCACAGTTTCCTTCCTTGAAGCCGATTGTTCTGTCTCAGTATCAGAAGCAGATATCCCGTCGACATCCAGAGGCTCCTTGAAGAAAGACCGTTTACGGGTCTTAGCCACCCCAGATATGCTCGATTCCGAGCTACAGTCATCCATTTTGATTAAAACCACAACACTAATAATAATCAAACCAAGATATCATTACAAAAAAAAAAAATAGTATATATATATATATATAGAAAACAACAACAGACACAAACACAACGACACAAAGATTAAGAACCACGAATACTTTTGGACCTATTATCCGAAGACTGCGGAAATTAATCAACGCATGACCTTGAACAATTATACCAAAACCAATAAAATAATGCGGAAATTAATCAACGCATGACCTTGAACAATTATACCAAAACCAATAAAAGAATGCGGAAATTAATCAACGCAAGACACAAACGCTCCTCTTCTTCAAGACACAAACGATTTTCAAACCAATGACGATCAATACTCGCGAAAAGTAGGTACGTCAACGCATAGCAATAACAGCGTCTGCGCTTCACAAAAGACACGTCCGCCTCGGTCGAGAGCTCGACGCGCACCCCAAAGGAATGTTGAATTACTGACCACTTGTAATTGCCATCCTCGGCCTAGAGCGTATTGCTACGTTCTAAACCTACACAGTCTCCTTTCTTAGGTAGCATACTCACTGCTTGCCTTAGAAATTCGACCGTGCCCTCCATGTACGGTTTAAGCACTCGCCCGGTACCGCACAACCCTCCCAAAGGCCGAGAACAAATTTAAATTTAATTAAAACTTGCCCTCGAACCGGGAATCGAACCCGGTACCCCTCACCTAGCTGCCACTTAATAAGACCGCTAGGCTATGAGGCCCTTTGCATTATCAATCTAGGAATTTCGTAACTAAGACTAAAAACAACTTTACAAAAAAAATCAGTGGCGCTACAGGTCTAGACATCTATAGGTCTAGGCCTCAGATTTCTTAATCTGTTTCATGATCAAATTTCAATCCAATAGGCAAGTAGGTGATTAGCCTCCTGTACCTGACACACGCCGTCGACTTTTTGGGTCTAAGACATGTCGGTTTCCTCACGATGTTATCCTCCACCGTTCGAGCGTATGTTAAATGCGCATATAGAAAGTCCATTGGTACAGCCGGGGATCGAACCTACGACCTCAGGGATGAGACTCGCTCGCTGAAGCTACTAGGCCAAGACTGCTCAACTTAAAAAAACATTGTAAAATAATACCTAAAGTTATGAAGACCCAATTACACTAAAATAATATAATAATACTAGTTTATTTTAATTTCATGTATCGTAGATACAAAGTGTGTCTAACTATTACCTTAAGAATGGGACCACAGACTTATCTTATATACGTATATAAAATAAATAAATTAAAATGTCTTTATTCTTTTTAAGTAGATATGCATTACAAGGTGTAAGAATTGGGAACCCTTTTAAGTAAGAAATACCTGTGTCAGGGTTCCCAGCTCTTCCACAACAACAACAAAATAAATATTAAATCAAATATTATATTAAATGATCCTAATCCTTGGGATTGATTTGCTCCAGTTCAAACAATTTGTATGACTCAATACTTGGCTATTTAAAAGAGTGGCGGTAAGTTTCTTGCCACTTCTTACGCCATTGACTTGCGACCAGTTCGCAATGTTAAATATTATATTAAATGATCCTAATCCTTGGGATTGATTTGCTCCAGTTCAAACAATTTGTATAACTCAATACTTGGCGATTTAAAAGTGTGGCGGTAAGTTTCTTGCCACTTCTTACGCCATTGACTTGCGAACTGGTAGTAAATGTAAATTTACAATTAATTTAACTTCTCGTACTAGACTATCTAAAGTTAGTAATTTTTTTTGGGAAAAGGGATACTCTTCAATAATAAAATTCCAGAGGCTTTTTTATCTCTGCCTTTTAATAAATTTTAGAAATGTAGATGATTAAAGAAAAGCTGTGTATAAAGGCTTACTATAAAGTCAACGATTATCTAGTTGATAAAAGGGCCTGGGACTAGTGCTAGACAGGCTACTTCTAATTAATTTGCGATATTTGTTTTAAAATAAGTGATGTTTGATTATTGTCTATTTTAAAAGAGCACCGAGAGTGCTCATGCCTACAAATTCAAATTTAATGACGTGGAATAAGTGATACATGTATCTTATGTTCCATAATAAACATATTTTATTCTATTTTTTGAAGTTATACTTCTTTAGGCGCGTTATGAAAAATTTATGAGAGTGAAATTTTACGATGCGCGCGCATCTGTGACACAAAATTGGGAGTGTGATTATAGCGTGCCCGAGCGAGATAGGAATAAAACAATCTATAAGTAAAAAGAAATAGAATATGGGTTAAGTTCGTATGCCAAGAATTTTGAATGACCCTAATGACATTTGTCATTTACCTTTAATTTACCCTAAATTAAATATAATATAAATATACTTTTAACTAAATAGAATTTATGTTACACTTAATGTAAGAGAATAATAATAAATAATTATTTATTTAATTTTTCAAATGTAAACTGAACTTAATTGACTATAAAGACTCCTTTTTCAGTCTTTGATTATTTAATTGTAATAAATTATTTGCATGCAATCAAAAACTATTTTTAATAACGCCAAAGAAGTATAACTTCTTAAGCGCGTACATAAGTACACGGCACCCTTTTTTTATATGAATAAAGATATTTTGAGTTTGAGAGTTTATCAGCTACCACAACGTAACACGACAAGAGAGGAGGAAAATACCATGCATGTAGTAGTTCAACGATTTTTACGTATTCAAACGAGACATAGCGGTCAGCTTGTCCCGTAATTCAAAAACAGATTTTGATATTTGAGTTAACGCTGTCTCTTTCTGTCACCCTTATCGTCACTGTAGAATGATAACCTCGTATGTCAAAAAGACATTTATTCTTTGACTCTTATGTCATTTAACTGGTATAATCATTAAGTAAGGACTCATTTATGTTATTAATAAATATGTCCTTTTTACCATCTAAAACTATGGACAAAAACACATAATATTTTAACGAAAATTTTTTTTGAAGTTATATTTTAGGCGCGTTATGAAAAATTGATGATAGTGAAATTTTACCGTGACACAAAATTAACAGAATGAAGTTGCCCACGGAAGATGCTATTGCATTGGACATAATTTAAAAACAACATTCGTATAATACTAGAATTTATGTTACACTTAATGTAAGAGAATAATAATAAATAATTATTTATTTAATTTTTCAAATGTAAACTGAACTTAATTGACTATAAAGACTCCTTTTTCAGTCTTTGATTATTTAATTGTAATAAATTATTTGCATGCAATCAAAAACTATTTTTAATAACGCCAAAGAAGTATAACTTCTTAAGCGCGTACATAAGTACACGGCACCCTTTTTTTATATGAATAAAGATATTTTGAGTTTGAGAGTTTATCAGCTACCACAACGTAACACGACAAGAGAGGAGGAAAATACCATGCATGTAGTAGTTCAACGATTTTTACGTATTCAAACGAGACATAGCGGTCAGCTTGTCCCGTAATTCAAAAACAGATTTTGATATTTGAGTTAACGCTGTCTCTTTCTGTCACCCTTATCGTCACTGTAGAATGATAACCTCGTATGTCAAAAAGACATTTATTCTTTGACTCTTATGTCATTTAACTGGTATAATCATTAAGTAAGGACTCATTTATGTTATTAATAAATATGTCCTTTTTACCATCTAAAACTATGGACAAAAACACATAATATTTTAACGAAAATTTTTTTGAAGTTATATTTTAGGCGCGTTATGAAAAATTGATGATAGTGAAATTTTACCGTGACACAAAATTAACAGAATGAAGTTGCACACGGAAGATGCTACGACATTGGACATAATTTAAAAACAACATTCGTATAATAATAGAATTTATGTTACACTTAATGTAAGAGAATAATAATAAATATTTATTTAATTTTTCAAATGTAAACTGAACTTTATTGACTATAATAACTCCTTTTCCAGTCTTTGATTGTAATTAATTATTTGCATGCAATCAAAAACTATTATTAATAATGCCTAAGAAGTATTACTTCTTACGCGCGTACATAAGTACACGCACCCTTTTTTTTCGTTTCCTGTAATGTTTTGTTCTCTGGACATACGAGGTTATCATTCTACAGCGAAGTTATGTCTCTCTACGTAGGGAGAATTATCAAAACCAATTCAGGTCTAGCAATCCGAATCCTTCAACAGAGTATTTATCGTATGGCGTGTTAGCTACGTATTATTATTAAATAGGGTAACATTTCGTACCCATCTCATATTGCTGTAATGCCCGCATGCTTCAAAACGTCGTTGTTTTAAATTTGAAAGGCTTAGAACAAAGAGTCGATTGTTTTCGGCGCCCTGCAAAGAATAGTTCATTCTTTTATGTTAATTATTTCACGATTTTTACTATTCAAATAAAATGCGGGCTGCACGTGTGTAAACGACATTTTTAGAGATTCAATAATTAAATTAACTTTAATGGATTGATGCTTGGTTGACGTAAATGAACGAACTTTTGTTTGATTCTTAAAACAATTGAATTAATTGGTCTGCCGAATTAATATTTGCGAGAGAACGCACGAGTTTTAATTATAGTGCTTTATTATTCGTATATATAAATTACGCGTCGTTTGTCCACTATGGACTCCTAAACTACTTAACTGATTTCAATCAAATTTGCACACCGTGTGTAGTTTTATCTAACTTAAAAGGTAGGATAGATAATATATACAGTACAATTATTTATAAATAATTATAAACAGCATACGTGTGTATGCTGGACCGGTTTAAATGATTTTTTGTATGCATTTGGGTGGAGATCTGGATGGTTTAGATTCACAAATCATAGTTTGTTTAATATCCTAATCGCTTGATATATTATGCAGGACAACGTCTGACGGGTCCGCTAGTGTTTTATATTTATCGTATCATAAATGTGAAGAGATTTGAACGGTACTTCATGCAAGCCTCCAAAAAGCTTGATGTGCTCAGCAAGGCAAGACGGTCGGGTCACTCCAGGCCACCGCTTGCAACTGTATAAAGCGCAAATACGGCCCCACATGGAGTACTGTTCTCACCTCTGGGCGGGAGCTCCCCAGTACCAGCTTCTTCCGCTTGACCGTATTCAACGAAGAGCAATTCGAAACGTCAACAACCAGTCACTTTCCGAGCGGCTTGATCCCTTCCTTGGCGTTACGTAGAGATGTGAGGTCACTTTGCATCTTCTACCGCATTTACCATGGAGAGTGTTAAGAGGAGTTGTTCGGATTAATACCTGCAGCTGAGTTTCATCATCAAACGTCGAGGTTGAATACGAAATTCCACCCGTATCACCTCGACGTACGTCGTTCCACATCTGAATTTAGTTTTTTAAGGAAGTTTTTGCCGCGCACTACCACTACGTGGAACCACTGAAGTATTTCCGAACCAATTCGACTTCATGAAAAGAGCATACCAATAGGCTGGCAACGCACTTGCGAGCCCTCTGGCATTGAGAGTGTCCATATGTGATACACTTAACATCAGATGAGCCTCCAGCACGTCTACCCCGTACCTACTATAAAATAAAAAAAATAAGATTTGAATGTTTAAAAGCTGTTTGTCGGTGGTCATTTCACGCTGAACAATAAATAAAATAATCGCAAAGACCAACTATTACTACTAAAGTTATATAACAAAATAGCTATTTAATATTATTTAAATTACACGTGGCATCTGCATGGCTTATTCAATAAAGCATCATTTCAAATGAATATACACGAAAGGTCAACGTACTTGAGAATCTTTGAAATTGATATTACGCTTTCAATTAAGAAAAATAAATATTTATGTCACACTAAACATCCCGTGCGTTCATCACGGAGCAATAAACTTAATATAACAGCCGTCATAAAAGCACAAATCTATTTCTATTCTGGCTTTATAAAAACTTTACGACGTTACGTAACCACTACAGTAGTTAATGTTGTACTACTTAAAAAGACCTGTTCTATGGTTTGCGATACGAACACTTAAATAGTAATAATAATAATTAAACCTTATTTATTACAATATTTACAAGGCCGAATTATAATTCTTAAAAGGCCGGCACCGTGCGTGCGAGGCTTTTGGCAGTGTGAGTATCCATGAGCGGCGGTATTACTTGACAACAGGTGAGAAAAATGCACAAATATCTACATTTATAAAAAAATACCGATTTTTTTTCACGGATCTCTCAAAGAATAATACCTCCTCCTCGGCTCCATCACCCGAGCATCTTCTTTAAGCATGCAGCCCACAGTGCAAAAGGTCGACTTCTCTTCTTAACCACTCTACTTCTTTGTAATATAATAATAATTAATAATAAAAGCCTTTTATTTCAGATACTTTACATATAAATACATTTATATTTCAATTCTTATTCATATCTCACTCATTGTTAGTACGTATAGTCATCTGCTCTTGCTCATAATGCTCTTTGGCAAAGATCTCTTTCAAATTTGTATGTTGTTCCCACGTTCCCAGGATGGGAGGACATAGATTTAATTTATTTTATTATAATTAATTAACCATTAATTACTTAGGATGTTACGTGGAACATGGTGTAATGGTTGCAACTCCTTACAAACATTGTGTAAAGCGAAAAACTTGGCGATTAAAAATAGTGGCGGAGAGTTTATTGCCAGTTGCTTACGCTACATCACCGATCACGCCAGACCGATGTGAGACGTAGTATGCGTTCTGTCCCGCTCTAACGCGTATTGGCCGCACCTATATTACGTCATCGTGTGTTAGGTTTTTATTTTCGTTACGGAATTTCTTGATTCGGTGGCTGCGCTCAAAGCCCGCGTTAAATCTATACAATAGCTTAAAAATCGTTAAATAAAACCTTCCAAATTTGGTATCAATATTTGCTGTGAAAATTAACAGAGAGATAAACTACTGTCAAGTAATTATCAAGATAGTTCTTTAAAAATATCATGACCCAGGCAAAGGTGGGCGGTAAAATTTATAGCTACCATTTCTTGCAACACACATTCAAATACTTATTTTTATACAACAGCTCAAGATAAAATGGTCGGTCGTTAATGAAGATGCATGTTCCTCAAAGTGACACTTAATTTTAAAGTTAGTACATAAATAACGGTAAAACAAGCCGAGCGTTAAAGGTATTTTTATTGAGGTTTTTATTCAAAATTGTAAAATGTATATACATTCGAAACTCGTTTTATGGGAATTCTTGAAATTTTACAGCAATCTAATTGTATTGATAAGAACATTTTATACTCGCTTCGTGTTAGATACGCGATATTTATACAAATTTGTTTATGAATCATGTTTTAGTCGCTTCAGTTTTATTACCAGAAAAAATATAACACTTACTTATTAACACAAAACTATGAAAATATAATTACAACTACAACTACAATTTGTGCGTCGCTTTCTCGCAATTTTAATTATTAGTATTAATAAAACTTTTTTGAAGTGCATCATTTTTCTCCCACTCATCAAGTCTCCCCACCATGTCTTGTCTATATTCTTTCATCTTCAAGCAAATAACAATAATTCTCAACAGAAACACCGTGTAGTTCTGCAGTGTTGATTTAGTGTGACTCTCATTCTTGAGGTCGTAGGTTTGAACCCTGGCTGGGGTCGTTCAAGTTTACATAAGCACTTAAAGGGAGGGGAGAGATGTCTTTGATTTTCTAGTCATGCTGATCACTTATATGCAAAGTAGTAAGTATTTGTCATTAAATTTCAGTTCAGATTAGAGGACGAATCTTTGTTTTTGACGTGACAACGTCTTATAATTCGATGGAGCCGGCTGCACGCACGAAAAAACATGACTCATGCGGCGTTATCTCGCTCTGAGGCGTTACCTCGCTCTGAGGCGTTCCATTTAAAATTGACATAATTGTATTTATGCGTACAAATAAATGTAACTTGATCAATTCAATTGTGATTTCCATTTACCTCCTCTATATCCATACAAAATACCTATCAAACAAATAAAATTTAATTTTTTTTTGAAAAATGCAACCATCCCATCAATATTTTTTTATGACGTTGTCACGTTCAACTATCGTCAGTAAACTGACTTTACAGATAACCGATTTTTTATTTATTTTATTATTATTAATTTCTTAAGATGTCATGGGGAACTTGGTGTAATGGTTGAAGTTTCTCACAAAGGTTGTGTAAAACAAAGAACTTGGCGATTAAAAAGGGTGGCGGAGAGATTATTGTCAGTTCTTCTCTTACGTTCTATGCCCTTGATTTGAGAACTGGCAGGAATTAGAAGCATTTCATATATATTTTGACGGTCATAAGTGTACATTTTTTTACCTATATGAATAAATGATTTTGAATTAAATACCCAGTGTTTCTTTGTAATCTCTTCTTAATTTAATACTTGATGATATTACCTTATCAAATTTTAAAATATTTCATACAACATTAGTTTTATATGGTAATGTTGCTGCTATATCAGCCCGTCGACTTCCATACAAAAATCTATAAATTCCTATATCCCCCAATGAGGAATGGGCTGTACACATTTAATTCTTCAATTGAACGCACGCAATGGGCGAACTAATTAGTTCAGAGTCATATTTTTCAAAATGAAAAGCGGTTAAAAGTATGCTCTTTAATCATAGAAACTTGAAGAAATTGTGCTATTTTGGGCAGTGGCGTAACTATACCATCTGGGGCCCATGGCAAATCTTTCGTGACAATTCTTTTGATGGGGCCCTATCATTAAAAATCCTCCCTACTCAGTTTAATTTTAATAAACTTCGAGATTTTCAGCGTACTCAATTATACATTGTATATATAACCCACTAATGTCCATAGGCCTCGTTTCTTAGGCGAAAGAGAATGGTATGTAGTCCCCACACTAGCCCAATGCGTATTGGAGACTTCACATTCATTTAGAGAACATATATAATAGTACATATACAAGTCAGATCTTTGCATCACAGTCAGAGATATGTCTATCTACGCTCTGATACAAAGATCTAATTGGTTTGTACTTGGGTACTTAAATTAAAACACCTACTTTTTTATTAAGGTTGTATACCGATTTCAGACATACAAGGCACTAAGGTTTGTTTATACTGTAAAAGAAGAGCTTAAATTAAAGATATGCACTTAACTCATTAACCAATATATCCTGACCCCCGAATGAATGATGTCTTACAACATTAAACAGCTATTTAGCAGTGGAGCGGTTAACTCAAAACATTTGTCGGAGATACTCGTAAATGTTTTCAATTTATTTTAACTGCCGGTTACAAGCAATGACAATATATTTAATTTTTAAATTAAAACTTATTTAACATGCCGGCTGATATTTTGCACATAGTTTTGTAATGATGTAATTAAAAGGATAAATAAGTTTTAATTAATACATAAATCAGTGGTGACAACCTTTTTAGGCCTGGGCCTCAGATTTCTGTATCTGTTTCATGATTTGTGAATCTAATAGGTGATCAGCCTCCTGTGCGACACACGCCGTCGACTTTTTGGGTCTAAGGCAAGCCGGTTTCCTCACGATGTTTTCCTTCACCGTTCGAGCGAATGTTATTTAATACATAGAAAGAAAGTCCAATGATGCAAGCCGGGGATCGAACCTACGACCTCAGGAATGAGAGTCGTACCCCGAAGCGACTAGGCCAACACTGCTTTATATGTGGTTTATTATTTTTATCATTTTAAATGGTTCCTTTAAGCTAACCAACATGTAAAGTCTGAAAAAAATCGTATCTTTGGTCAGTAAGTATATCTTTACAGGAGGCTGTTCACCTACTTGCCTATTTGATTGACAAATGATCATGAAACTGATACAGAATTCTGAGAACCTTTCGGCTGTAGAGGGACTGATTTATGTATTTAAGATACAACCAGTAAGAATATAGACAATTATGAATTCTGTATTGACTATTGCTTGGCATATTTATAAGCCGGAGCCACGGCTAGGAGCTAGTATAATTTTATTAGTAACTCAAGAGCATCTATGCGTTTAATTTAACATAATTCGTCCATTACCATTCAAAACATAAGCACAGTGTGTGAAGTGACTACTGTTGAAGTGTATAAAAATATATGACTCAATATTCATAGAAGACTATGTTATCCTTTTGGAGTTTACAAATATGTGACACACAGCTTTAACACAGAATTGAATAATGGGGAAACCGAAATGAATAGAAATGCAATGAAGTGGAAACAATTAATTGAAATGAACACGAAGTAAATTGGCAGTCTATGTGTTTAAGCTGTGAGCTTAGATACGCTTTTTATTAGGTTTTAAATTCAGCTTTATGTATTTTTATAGAAGAGGGGGCAAATTTCCTGCCAGTTTGCCCCCTGTCTTACGGTTTCAAGAAATGAGCGTACCAAATAATCATAGGCCGGCGACGCACGTGTATCCATGTGGCGGTATCACTTAACATCAGTATTCCTGCCAGTTTGTCCCCTGTCTTACGTTCTTTCAGAATACAGCGTACCAATTCTTAAAAGGCCAACGCACTCGCCAGCCTTCTGGCATTGAGAGTGTGCATGGGCGGTATCACTTCATCAGGTTTCCTGCCAGTTTACCCCCTGTTCTATAAAAAAAAAATTAAAGTTCGTCCGAAACAGCTTTCTTTACTTGCTTATAAGATCAAGAAACAGCTAAGAATTACCCAGAGTTCAAGCGCCGTTCGTGGTAATGAAATTAAAAACGCACAATCACCCTTTGAATTGTAAAATCCCTTCATTTGGTGTCAATGCGTGCCTGCTGAATTGCATTACGATCGTGACATGTCTGTAATATTACGTCGTGAGTGACCGTTTCGGTGATACAAGCTTACATACAGACGTATAATACTGGATACGGCTTATGCGTTAATGTATCTTAAAATATGTTAGTAAAAAGCTTGTTACGGTATGTTAGGTTACACAATACGGTGTTCATTATTTAGTTGTAAAACATTGTATATTTTATTAAATTCTAAATTTTATAGTAGGTTTGATACCCGGCTGTGCACCAATGGACTATATTTCTATCTGCGTATTTAACATTCAAACAGTGAAGGAAAACATTTGAAGAAACCGGCTTGTCTTAGAACCAAAAATCGACATGTGTGTGTGCACAGAATGCTGATCACCTACTTGCCTATTAGACAAATGATCATGAAACAGATACAGAAATCCGAGGGCCAGACCTAAAAGGATTGTAAGTTGAAAGGTTGTACTTAAATGCCGTCATATTATTTATTTATTCATAAAAGCTTGACAACGCTCGACACACTGATACATTTGCTTTTTTTAACAATTTCTAATGTCGCAAGGCCTTACAGGCAATCATATAAAAATAAAAAAACCAAAAAAAAATATAAAAACTAAACGAAGATCGATTTGAAAGTGTAAGGAAAGCTTTGGCTAAAACGAATATTATCGTCATCTATTGTGCCTTAGTAACAACACGAGGTTTCCAAGTAAAAGCGGTAACCATAGTAACAATGATAATGCTAAGGATAAGCTGGGTCCAAAGAGTCACGAACGAAGAAGTTCTACGGCGCACCAAATCCCAAGAACTCACTTTGACCATTCAAAGAAGAAGATAAGTAACAACAACAAGTTAAATCATGATGGGAAAGGTCGAGGGGAAAAGACAAGCTGGCAGAAGGAGGAAGTCGTGGCTCCGCAATAAGAGAATGGACGGGAGTGGCCAGCGTAGAACAGCTGACGCGCTTGGCGAAGAATAAGAAGACGTATGACATGCTTACCGCCAACCTCCAGTAGTGGAGAGACACAAGAAGAAGAAGAATAGTAACAAACACGGCCAGCAAAGTTAATAAATTTTATAAGGGCGGAGGAGTTTTACATCCATATCTCTATATCCATGTCGAGCGTTGATGTAATCTGTTATTTTGATGTATTGACTAAGAATGATACACGATTGAGCGCCGTTCTGTCTTTTGCACGACAGCAATAATTTGCTTGCCTCTTGGCGATTTAAATGAGTACCAGCTATATGTGTATAAATAAAAATAAATAATTCAGTGGTGCTACAACATTTTTAGGTCCTCAGATTCTGTATATCTGTGTAATGATCATTTGTTAATCTAATAGGCAAGTAGGTGATCAGCCTCCTGTATCACACAAAGTCGACTTTTGACGTGACAACGTCTTATAATTCGATGGAGCCGGCTGCACGAAACGAAAAAAAATGACTCATGCGGCGTTACCTCGCTCTAAGGCGTTCCATTTAAGGCTTGACGTGCAAGCGAGAGCGCGGAACGAGCGACAAAGAGCGCTCTTTGTCGGCGTTCCGCGCTCGTTAAAAAATTGAGATAATTGTATTATTATTTCGTACAAATAAATGTAACTTGATCAATTCAATTGTGATTTCCATTTACCTCCTTTTCTATAACCATACAAAATATCTATCAAACAAATAAAATAAACATTTTTTTTTTAAATGCAACCATTCCATCAGTATTTTCTTATGACGCTGTCACGTTCAACTATCGTCAGTAAACCGACTTTACAGACAACAAAGTTTATTTTTGGTTCTAAGGTTAGGTAACCTCACGATGTTTTCCTTCACCGTTCGAGCGAATATTAAAGAAAGTCCATTGGTGCAAAGCCGGGGATCGAACCTACAACCCCAGGGATGAGAGTCGCACACCGAAGCCGGCCAATTATTTATTTTTATTTTACTTCAACTTGTTTATGTTACTTAACGGTTATCTAATAACTGATAGGGTTATTATAACCGCGAGAATAAATACTTCAACACTCACCTTTGTTTAAAGAAACTCCTCCCTCAAAGGCCGGCAGTGTACCTGCTAAAATGAGTGTCAATGGACTGCGATAATGATGCCCTTTTTTGGCGTCCCGTAGGCTCCCTCTCTTTCTCTCGAAGTACTGACTCGAACATTCGTTACAGCTGAGGTCTATACGTCATGCTAAACTTTACTGGCCTTTTAGATATAATGTTGTTGGCCTCAACCATGACAGCCTTCTTGACTGGCCATGAAGATATTAAGTTTGGAAAACTAATGCATTCTCTATTTGATTACTATTGTATGGATGCATGTGAGACACAACCGAAATGTTACAAGTAGAAGGACTTGCTTTTCTATGAGGACTGAGGAGCTAGTACTCTCCTCTTCCGTGTATGAATAGTATATATTTAGATTAACACATTTATCTTACATAATTCCGCAACTTAATTTTTTTTTATAGAACAAAGGGCAAACGGGCATGAGGCACGCTCATCTGATGCTATGTGATACGCGGACACTCTCAATGCTACTGGGATCGCGATTGCGTTGCCGGCCTTTTAAAAATTGGTACGCTTTACTTGAAGGACGAATTAATTCGTAAATACTTCAGTGAGAAGCTGGTTCCACAGAGTCATGGTTAAAAGCTGCCTTGAAAAAACGCTCAGTTGTGGAATGACGGACGTCGAGGTGATGATTAAACTCAGCTGCAAACCCAAGAACTTCTCTGGACACTCTACGTGGGAAATGCAGTAGAAGATTCAGAGAGATCCCACTCTACTTCTCTATAATATTTTGACACACCTCTTTATGTGGTCATCCGATACACTTATTAGAGGCTACCATTAAATTTCTGCTTATAAGAATTTTTTACTTACAAGATTTTTTTTCGGCCCCACCCGGGAATAGTACCCCAATCCTCGCATTCAAACACTTGACCAATAAGGCTGTGATAGGTTCTAAATTTAAATAGACAAATTGTTTTTCTCTATGGAAAAAATACCCTTAAAATACTTTTTTGTAATGAATTAATAAATATAATCAAATAAAACAAAACAACGGTACTCAGAAGTAGTTAAATTTATGCCTATTAGCTTAAATCTGCGTTTTAACTTGAAATTGTGCGTTTAAACACAACCATTTGAATACGTGAATAAGTATTAGTTCACGTTATTCTTAAGTGCTGAACAGTGGTAAGTGAAGAGAACAAGAACAGAGTGTCTTCTCATTAATAGAGACTGTAAAGACACATTCTTATGTTAAATATCCTTATTAGTAAATTAGGTTAGACTTAAATTACTTATTAGTATTAAGTTAGGCTAGATCGTTATCTTATATCTGTCATTGATGAGACAATATATTAATAAAACCTCGCTTATACATAATTTAATTAACAATTAACACTTATTTGAAGGTAAATATAACGTAAAACTCGAAGGTATGGTATTCGACCGGCAAAATAATTGGCTGATGACAACGACAAAACAGATCCGTTGCAATTCTACCACACATGGAGTGTTTATCAAAATGTATAAAATATGTTTCCGCCCGGGATCGAACCGGGGACCTTGTGCGTGTGAAGCACACGTGATAACCGCTACACTACGGAAACTTGAAATGTATTATCAAAAGTAAGGCTATTTTGAAGTCAAAGTAAAATAGGTTGTTAGGTTACAACTGCACTCATTTTGACAGTGTCATAATAAATATGATGAATGTAATAAACAAATATTAGGAACGTGAACAAAAAATTTATCATGAATTCCTGTCTATGTTATGATAGTAGCCGTACTCTGTAATACTCAAAAGCGAATGAACGTAATAGAAAAAATTCAATACTGTTTAGGGTTTTTATAATTGGAAATATATGCCGATATATGCCACGTTATTGCTAAGCCTAGATGGCGCAGACTTGAGTTCTAGCTCCACTGAATCCAAAGTTTGCGACATTGGTACACCTCAATATATAATTAAACACACCAAAGCTTATCTACGTATAAGCTACCCAAAAACGCACTTTCTTCGCCTTAGGTTTTTTCTCGTTCAGATGCCCTTTCATCGTTATCCACTTTCTTTAAAAAAATCAGTAACAATTCAAAACTTTACACATTTACGAATCTTAAAGAACATCTTCTCAACCTGTCCTATGCTGAAACGGAACTTTTGTGCAACGGTAGTTAAAAAATTGTAAGCCGTTAACATGTGGAAAGGAAGAGACTCCACACGACAGGGAATTCTAATGTGGGAACTAGTACGCTTACTTTTTAACTAAATATCCTATTTTATTATGTATAATAAAGATTTTCTTTCTTTTTTCTTACTATCGGAAGTTACAGAAAAGCCAAAAAGAAAATTTAGGCACATAGCGTATTTTTTTATTTAGAATGATTTACACTCGTTTACGCCATTATACAAATCTTTAGATATAATTAAGTACTAATAATAATAACTAATAAAATAAACTGGATTAGTAACAATAAAATCATTTTAATCAAACTATATATATCAAAGATTGCAATAATATAACTAAAAATTAGTTGGGGAACACTAAGGGTAGTATAACTTATACACTTATGAAAACGTATGATATTCTATTAATTCACTCATTAAATCAGATGTCAGAGCTCTTCTTGCCAGCACCACACTTTTTAGTACGGAATTATACGTTGAATACGAAAAATTAAGAAATATTAGAATTAGTGTACTTTTTCATAATCTGATGGTATGTACAATATACGATAATTGTTGATCTTTATTTTATATTACGTAAGTTACGGTTTTAGATATTTATTTCTCATTAAGAACTTTACATTTACTAACATAGGAAAACATACTAATGCAATATTACTAATATTAAATTATTGTATTTTACAATAGTAAATAGCTGGCAAGAAACAGCAGAATTATTAGATAAAAATACAGTATTTTTTTAACAGTTACTCATTACTAATTAATTACTTTTACTCCAAAACTTTTGTTGCTATTCAATAGAAATATGTTAATTCGTTAAATTTTCAATCCCATCTATCATTGCGCGGCACATTCAGTTATCACAAATGTACCTGAACTAGATATGACATTTAATATATTATCAAATTTTTATTTTTCATGTGTCCTTTTTTTACTATTGTCCTATTCACAGTTTACATATGTTTTAATTGCTTTGTTTTGTTCCATTCGTTTTGTCTAAATAACTACATACCTATGTGTATATGATCTTATGTATTTTTGCACTTCTTAACCTTGCCTTACCTATTTTTTCTCTCATTGGTTGCCTGGAAGACATCTCTTGCAAACGATAAGGCCATCAGTTGCCCTCCTTTCAATAATATCAACTATGTTACAGATTCCGGCAAAGATCTTGAACAAAATATGTACTTGCCTGCGCAGAAGTGATTTTTAGGTGTCACTGGGAGGGTAGGCGGCGGAAGAGTGACGTGTCGATCGCGTGATTGGTAAATCAGTTGACGTTTGTGTCCCAGATGCGCAAACTTTGCCCCACTCCCTTGTTTAATGCTCAAAAAGTTTGCTGGTATCTGTATATGTATGCAACGTAGTGTTAATTAATAAATAATTGAATTCAAAATGAAGTCATTCTAGAAAAGACGCATGTAAACGATATAGTGACTGTGTGACTATATTATAGTCACTAAGACCTATTATTAACAGGACCCGATGGATCCGAATTCTCCTTGAATGGAGACCTCGGCAGAACAAACGAACGTCTGTCATTTTCAAGCTTAGACAATGTGTGGGTAAAATGTGTAAAAAAGAAAATAGTTACTGTTGACGTAATCACCAAATAAGAGAATCAAAGACCCCCCCAGAGTGCTTACGTAATACTTGAACGTTAGAAAAACACAATACTGATGAACATCTAGAAATCACTAGATCATTGTAATATGGGGTAGAGGCAGCGACCCGCGATAGAGTCATTTCCTGATTTTGATGTCGCAATGCTGTTAATATTGGGTATAAGCCAGGTTTTCAGATAAAATATTAAATAAATTCATTAGAATTATTAAGAATTTGTTCACTCGGGAATAGTACTTGGGTCCTCATAATCTTCCAACAGCAAACACTAAGATAATGTTGTGTTGCTTAGACAAAAGAATTATAATTAAAAAATATATATATTGAATTGTTCATATAGTAAATAAATTAAAGATAAATACTAAACGCATGAAAAAGAAACATGGTGTTATCTGGTGGCTTACCGTATACTCTTGGTTAGCAACAGCGACTGATCTGGGTTGATACCTAATTTCAGTTAATTCCATTCTTCACATACCTGATTATATATTTAACTGTAAAATTTCGTGACTAAACTGCTATTTAAATATCATTTCAAAATAAAAATATATTCTTACCCTAAGCAACATAATAATTATTAAAAATTAATAATAATAAGTTTTTGGTTATTTTTAAATTAAATAAAAAAAATTATTAAGCTACATTATTCGATATATTCTGAATATTTTCTTTATTCAAATATCGAATATTACATTCATACAAATAAAGCATGTATTATTGAGATACTTAGTCAAAATTACTGTACTCAGATAATTCGCTTAAAATTGTGTTCCATTTTCAAATTTCTACTTAATTTTATTACCGACCAAATCGAATAAATCTCTAGATAACTATCATAGTTTTTCGAGCGGATCACGAAAATTCTCTGTTTCATTGTGTGTAATTCATGAGGCATTACGTTATTATGGTATTTACGTAAATTTGGTAATAGTATCATTCCCTTTATGGCCCTTTTTGTCCGATAAAATCTATAGGCCTTTGTTAATAGATTGAATTATAAAATTTTAGTTACTCTCAGGGCTATCAGTAAATAGATAATATTAAGGTTTGTGTTAAGGGAATTGTAAACCCACAGACGAGAGTTCTATCCCCAAATAATTTATTTTTTCCCATTGCAGATTACAGTTACTTCTCACTACACGTTTTTACGTGCCACTAACACAACCTTCAGAAATGACTAAAGAAGAAGGATATATTTCCACATGTGCCTTGCAATGTCCAGAATAATGGTTTCGGTGAAATGTCGTATCTTATTTGAATTATGCTTAAGTATTTTTTCTATCTGCGCATCATAAAGAGAAACAAACCCAAAAAGGTGTCAAACTTAAAAGAAATTTATGTACACTTATGAATGTCAACAGAAAAGATGGCAAATTAAGTCAAAATTTACATTTATTACCAGTTCGCAAGTCAACGGCGCTAGAAGAACTGGCAAGAAGCTCTCCGCCACTCTTTCAAATCAATCCCAAGGATCATTTTAATAATCGTCAAATTTATTGATTAATTTACGACTAACGAGAGTTTTGAATTTTTTCAGAGATAATTCTCTAATTTCGCTTGGGAGTTTGTTGTAAAAACGAATACACAATCTTACGCTTAGATAAGTTCTGTGTCAATACCATTTGTTGTAAATCAATTATATTTTTTGTACAAAAAACATGGCTTCAAATATTAACCAGATAGTCTCCTAATAATTCGTTAAACTTATTCCGTTGACGGCGTGTGTCACAAACTACTCATCCACTTGCCTATTAGAAAATACAAATAATGACACAATAAAAAAGCCAAAGGTTTCGCGCGATTTAAAGTTTTTTTATAAATAAGTGTTAGGAAATAAATGACAACCCTACATCCGTTAACATAAAATCGCTACGCGTGTGATTCTTACAATACCTTGTTACGGATTGGGCAATTTGATAGTTAAGGATCGCTAAAGGGTTACCCACAATAGATAAACCTAATTAAATTTAGTTTACAACTTGTTTCCAGCGATGCCCTCGACTGTTTTGTTTTTAACATGACTATTTAATTATATATACTTTAACAATAGTTAAAACACACATACACGGACATACACATGCGTGATTGTATTTACTTCTGATATTGCTTTTATTGTTTTTCTTTTGTATTTATTACATATGCATTATATATTGGTAACGTTTAAATGTCTTATAAGTTTAGCGAAGATTGCTGGGTTGACCTGTTGAATCAACATCCTTAGATTATGTATTATATTCCGGTAATAAAAGGCCAGCTACGCAACCATTGAAATGAGTCTCCATGGGCTGCCTTTTATGAGCGTCCCGTCCCTTTTCTATAAAAAAATGATGGATACTTTTGGTGTACGCACTGATCCTTGGCCAGGGTTATAGGACTGGCATGTTTTACACGATGACGTATGTTAGGAATTTAAGGTCACCGACTTAGAAAAACTACAAACGAAACAGACGCGAACAGAGACCTATTATAGGTTTTAGCATAAACGTATTACAAGTATAGGTTACAAGTATTAAAAGCACAATTTAGATAATTTATAACTACTACTGATTTAGAGTTTATTGCCAGTTCTTCTCGTCTACGCCCTTGATTTGAGAACTGGCAGTGAATGTAAAATTAGAAGCATTAAATATGTATTTCTTTACTGACGTTCATAAGTGTACATTGTGTTACCTAAATGAATAAATGATTTTGAACTTTAATTTTAATATATTAATTGCCATAAACGTATTACCTAACACGCATAAACTCCGGCTCCTTATGTAGTCAGAACTGTATTTTAGAAACCTGAATTCGCAGTTACATGTACTGTGAAGCAATATAAAGAAATGCATTGTAATTTTTATTTACGATGGTAAACTAATTTAGTTTAATTCTGACTAGTGAACGAAGATTAGTAAAACTAGAACAAAAATGTACAATTTTAATTAATTATGATAGTAACGGAAGAGGTAAGGTAATAGCCGTGTCGAAACCATGTATAGAAGATAATAATTTTGTTAATAAGCACACAAGACAATAGGTTTTGTTTGGAGTGTAGGGCGGCCACGCGATTGAACAACTGGAGATAATAAAAACACAAATTAATAACTAACATTGCTTAGATGACCACAATAAGTTTTATTTTTTTGGTTCTCTACGTGTTATATGTCCAAAATAACTCAGGTTACGTTGGTACCAAAAAAAGTTGAAAGTGTGGAAAGACTAGTTTTACCTGTAACACGTTTGTTTTTATACTGTCCATGGCATCCGCTCCCAACACCATAATATTTCCAAATAGGGACACCCAAAAGCCCATCATAGCCTTCCCCATCCTCATCATGGCATCCATTGTAGTAGATGCGTTGCCAGCCTTTGTCTCTCTCTTTAATCAGCAGCTCATGTCTAAACGTCGTGGTCAGCAAGGAAGTATCAGGAGCGGACCTGTTTCCACCGGTTTCTGTCCAGCGCCTCTTTTATGACAGTACAGTTTTGAGGACGATGAGTCTTTCACTTGATCGGTCCATCTGGTTTGTGAGCCACGTGACCTTTGCCTTCTCTGTTACCAACCACGCTCAGAGAGAGAAGTATGTTCTCTTTTTAAACAATTCGAGATCGTATCTACCAGTGAAAACAAAAAACACACTCGAAAGCCCTCATTAGTCGAAGGCTTCTATTAATTATTATAAGCTATAATTTGATAATGATTTTATGGTCACCCTAGAAACGCAGGAGCTTTTGAATGACACTGCGTGCCGGACCGCCCACGGCACATCCGGCATTTTGTTAACGGATTGCAAGTTGCGACCCGGGACTCGAACCTATTAAGGCATAATTAAAAGGATAATGGTATTAGAAACATGGGCTTTGAGATTTCAATAAAGTATTTAAACACAGATATTTAAAGTATTCGATACTGCATAAGTACCTTCGATTTAACACTAATATAAAGAAAGAGGAAACTTTTAGTATTGCTGTGTTTGTTTGAAATGTATAATCTTTATTCAAATTGATTTTCATCTATTTAAGCTAGCATCCTTAAAAAAATTGATGTAAGGGATAATATATACACGTGACTTTTTAAGTAGTGTTATTTTATAAAAGTCAAAAATCATTTATTCATGTAGGTAATACAATGTACACTTATGAACGTCAAAAAAGAAATATAAATTAAATGCTTCAAATTTTACATTTACTGCCAGTTCTCAAATCAAGGGCGTAGAACGGAAAAGAAGAACTGGCAATAACAATAATATCACATCAAAGATCCATAGACTCCCTTTCCACGTCAACGATTTCCATTATTTTGGTTGGTGGTCCAAAACTCGATGTGGGGCACAAATATTGACCAATTCTGTCACATCCGTCATACTATGTTTGGATAACTGATTTTAGAAATGATAAGTAAAAAAGAAAATAGCTTAATTCAACTCTAAACAGGTTCTATTGCATAACCATAAATAATTTGAAAAGCGATATACGTTAGTTTCCAAGTACAAGGATTTCTTTCACATTGCTCACTTAAATTGTTCATTGGGTTTTTAAAACTATTAAAATGTTTTAAAATTACGATAACAATAACAATCGTGGATCGACTTTTCGATCGACACTTCAAAGGAAGGGATGTTTGTAAACCTCCCATGGTTGTATTATAAAAATACAGATTTTTGAAGTTATACTTCTTTAGGCGCGTTATGAAAAATTGATGAGAGTGAAATTTTAAGATGCGCGCGCACCGTGACACAAAATTAACAAAATGAAGTTGCCCACGGAAGATGCTACGGCATTGGACATAATTTAAAAACAACGTTCAAATATAATTTATGTTACACTTAATGTAAGAGAATAATAATAAATATTTCTTTATTTAATTTTTCAAATAAAAACTGAACTTTATTCACTATAATGACTCCTTTTTCAGTCTTTGATTATTTAATTGTAATTAATTATTTGCATGCAATCAAAAACTATTTTTAATAATGCCAAAGAAGTACAACTTCTTACGCGCGTACGTAAGTACGCACCCTTTTTTTTAGCATTTTTATTATGATAATAGTTACCTAAAGAACTATCGTTAAACCGCTGCATTGTAAAAAAAACCTATCACTCAAACGAATTGACATTTCATCTCTTTTTGTCAAATTATGTTCCCGCTTAGATGAATAGAGAGAGAATTTATTTAAAGCTGTTAGTTTTGTTAATAATATATGAGGGTTCGATTATTGTTAATATTTTACGAATAAAAATTAATAAATAGCTTGCATATCAATTTATAACGCTTTCATCTAATAAGATATTTAAATGATGATGACTTTTTGGTGTTAAGATAAACGTTGAATATATGATCCATTTATTCTGAATCGATTTAAACAATATAGTATAGTCTTTGATTAACATAACCTTTACACATTTAAAGAAAAAACTTTTTAACCGGATCATTATAAATTTCATGGGATCCAATAATATCCAAATTAAAATCTCAAAAAGAAAAACAAGGACACCGTGAGCCATTTTTGCCAAAACCCTCCTTCTTTTAGTCGATACCAACTCCGGGGAAATAAATACAGATACATAATGCAACTTTCTCTACAGCTGTGATACTTTTTGTCATCCAACACCTTTGGTCTTCAGTCACCGTGACTACGCACCACGCTGTAAAGCACGCGAAAACATGTTAAATAATTGTAAATTTATAATAATACATAACTTTAAACCGGTTAAAAAGTTTTTTCTTTAAATTGATTTAAACAAACTTACCCTGAAGGTCATTTCAGAATCACTATTTTTTGACTAACCTCACACTTTTTTATACGAATTTTTATTTAGGAACTTAGCTTAACTTAACCTAATAATATATTAGATTTAATAAAAAATAACATAATTTTTATCGTTTTAAAAAATAACAAAACAAAATCGTCACACGACAATGCAAAAATACATATTAAAAATAAAATTCCAGTTTGACTTTTAAATATTCTATAACCGTTGAATTATGGTAAGGATAAACATAGAACTACAGAGTGGAATGGTACTTCTTATGGGAGTAACGCGTTACGGCGCCAGTCTGCCTAGCTTACGTTTCTCTCACGCATACTGCAGCGGTAGGCAGGTTTCTCCTCTCTTACACACGCTTTCCCCTCTCTCTACCCTCTGTTTAGTGTAGCATTGAGTGAGCATATAACACCAAACTATTACAAAGAATCATAAAAAGAAAGTGATTATAGAAAATATGATGAATGAAGCAGAACAATCTCGGAACATTGCAGAATTAAATAGCTCAACTTAGATAAGTTTAAGTTATCACTTCTGTCGGGCATCCCGACATATATGACGCTATATATGTATATATATCTTAATATAATTTATAAATTACGTGTCACGTTGTTTGTCCGCTATGGACTCCTAAACTACCGAACCGATTTCAATCAAATTTGCACACCGTGTGTAGTTTGATCTAACTTAAAAGATAGGATAGCTTACATCTCAATGTTTACCAGCAATTTGACAGTCACAATTCTAACAGATGGCGCTGTGTTGAACGTACCAACGTTTCAAATAAGCTACAATTTAATTGCATAACCACCAAAAAAGCATGGTGGTCCCCATGACTGGTGTTCTACTACCGTTTCCCTTGAATAGGTTACTACTATGAAATATAACAAAAACCTTAGCCACAGCAACGCTTGGCCGAGTCTGCTAGTATATATGTATATAGTTTTGTAAATCTTAAGTACATTTTATTGTTACATAATAATAATTAATTATATTTAAAAGCTAACTAAACAAGACAGGCTAAAACAATTCAGAATAAATGACTGTAGATATTCATTACGTAATTTTTGTACCGCTATGGCTGTGAATACCGTAATTTTAAGATTTTCAAATGGCCCAGGTTCCACATTTACCTGTTAACAACCTTTGGTACCGAAACACGGAGATAAAATCAAACGATACTAAAACAACTCGGAACAAGATTCACAATCACAAGTTTACGACATCTGACCTGTGACATGACTAAAATTGGAAATCTATTGAATTTACACTAGTAACATCAACAAAATATATACTTTAATGTCTATGTATAAGGTATGTTTTAGTTTGATATGTGTGTTTTGACAACTTCTCAATGTAATGTCTTTGTAACCAAACTCCCCCGAAACGGCTTGACCGAATTTTGTCTATATTCGTCTGAGGATATTTCATAAATACCTCTCAGTCATAAGCGACCCGTGCATTTTGTATAGTATTAAAGGTTACAGAGGAAGGGCGCTGTTTGAATGTAAGCTTAAAGATGTGAATAGCTTAGCTAGTGCTTCTAAAGTGCTACATATATTCTTGCTTATATGTAACCGATAATTATGAAACTTCATGAACACGAAGTGTATGCGTGGCGTGTACGCACGTCATCTATGCAACGAGGCATACAAATTTATAAAATAAAGCTGGTAATAGATTATTTTTTTTCAATATTTATAGTCTATTGTATTTGGCTTAAGGGACTACTATTTCGGACCAACCCACGCGAGATGAATTCAAAATCTCAAAAGTTCTTTGACCCGTGTCCGAACTATTCAATAATAAACTCTAATTCAAAGATACAAAGTTTAGTTTTAATTGTATATAAATTTATGGTTTATATTATTCACGAACCATTGTCATGTTGGATCAACTATAGTGTATGCAAAATTTGACAGGACCGTGCCTAAGTGAAACCGTAAATGAGATGTTAAAACGGAAACCATAATAAAAGAACTAAATCATTCATTAGCACGTGCAGTGTTGGCCTAGTGGTTTAAGCAAGCGACTCTCATCACTGAGGTCGTAGGTTCTATCCCCGGCTGTGTACCAATGGATTTTTATATACGCTCAACATTCGCTTAGACCAAAAAAAAAACTAATGATCATGAAACAAATTCAGAAATCTAAAGTCCATACCTAAAAAGGTTTTAGCGCCACAGATTTATTTTAAATCATTCAATAAACACAGTTTCCATACAACGTATATATTCTCAAAACATCTGGCAAACTAGAAGTCATTGCTCCATAATGTGGCAATTGATTTTTTATACTGCCCATCGAATGGAAACTATCAAAGCATCCATCACAGGCTCATCACAGGACTTAGATAAGTGAGCCGCGCAACGCAATCGCTCATGTCCATCCAATCGTCTGCCATTTGTGCGCAATTTGTTGCCAAGTGACGCGCAACAAGTATTTATCGTGTAGGGTTACCATATGATATAGAGGTTTCTGGATGGATGGAGGAAGTTAAGAGGGACCGTTCAAGTATTACGTAAGTAGAGTGGGGGGGGTGTTATTTGCATAGCTTCTATCGCGGGCCTCGAGCGTGGAGACCGAATCCAGAAATTCCGTAACAAAAAAACCTTACGCGTTAGAGCGGGACAGAACGCATACTGCGTATTCACATCTCTCTGACGAGATCGGTGCAGCCGGTGCGCGTTAGAGTGAGACAGACTATATAGGCGAGTTAGTCTGAGTCTGGTAGAGTGGTAGATTGAATTAATTTATCAAAGAAAAAAAAATACTGCATAAATAAATAATTATAATTGCATAAATTGAAAAAAAAAATGCAATAGCTTTAACGCGGCAGTCCCCGAGGCCCACACGTTTTTTTTGTTTTTTTTCTTATTTGGTGATTACGTCAACAGTAAATATTAATTTTTTACACATATTACCCGCACATTGTCTATGCTTGAAAACGAAATGATTGCATTGCATTTTCGAGGATTTCTTTTATTTCTGAGCGCTTTGCTTACTTTTGTTGACAAGAGGAAGGGGGGGATAAATTGCTATAAAACTGCTTACGTAATACTTGAACAGCTCCAGAACAGAAAAATAGAAAGTTCAGATGGAGGCTTTTACCCAAATTAACAGTGTGGAATTAGAGTGGCTTGGAAGTGGAAAAAAATAATTAGTTGTTTTACCAGATAGACTTGTACATGACTGCTCTATTAATTAAGACGTAGGAGGTTTTAAACTATACGAGCCTTTTGACAATGTGTGTGTGTGAGGTCGGAGTCTCTTAGGAGACGTCCTTACGCTAGTCTCGGGAAAACGCCCATTCCGGCCGAGCTACGCTCACCAACACAGCTTGAGCTGAGCTGTAGAGGACCTTATGTCCAACAGCGAAATTCCATTTTAAAAATCGGTTTCTTCATTGGCAAGTGATAAGAACATAGAACTCGTTGTATGAATAATCCAATATAGTAGATATTCGTCAAATAACAGCAAAAACCTGATTAGTACTAAAAAGTTAGTCGCCCTAATCGCACGCGCAGTTTCCTTGTTAGGCATCGCACTAAAGGAAGCTGTCTTATGTTAATGTGATGTGCATTCTTATATAGGCCGCTCAATCTTGTGATAATATTTCACTTTGACACTAATGTATGGAAATGGTAAACGTAGATATGGTATTTAAATGCTCAAGCGCTTACGATACGGCACTGTACTGATTAGGAAAGCGAGTAGAAGAACTAGTACTGTTATATACTTTACGCCCTTATAAAAATACACCGTTTTACCCTGTCTCTTTTTATCTCATCGATAACACAATTTGACAGAAAGAGACGAAAGATTAGTTATCTGTTATAACTGTTCAACAAAACTTAAATATGACTTGGGTTGTAGGATTAGTATGAAAACTACTTATTTTATTTTATTTATTTATTCTATACATGATCCTAAATAGAAAGAAGTTGGCGTGGTGGAAACACAAACTGGACACAGTTTTTTCCGTCCAAATATTCTACGACTAGATATTGACTAAAGCGAGATTTGAGGTAAGTCATCATTTAACACTAAAGGGTACAAAAATACTTATGTAGAAATAGTTCCTAAGCAAAAGTCCCTCTGTGTATATATAAATGAATTTTCTTTAAAATTCCCATTTTTTAAACTGTTGTAAGAACATGGGCGACGTCACCGGGTTAACCGGTGAAATGGACCTGAAAATAAATAGAAGAAGATTAGAAGGCAAGAAGGGCACGTACTGCTTTTGCTGCTATTGGAAATTCAGGTAGGTCATAGGTGCCTCCTATTATGTAAAAAAAACGGAAAAGAAGGCAGATGGTACAAGAGATGGAAAGATGAAAACTGGAAGCAGGCAAGGTTTGGTCCATTGACCAAAACAATCTTATAAGTTAATTACTAAATTTGTTAAAAATATATAAGTTGGAAAACTTACCGTAACTTTGTTTGTCATGCGCTTAATGCTTTTTTAGGTTTCTATTTATTTTTAGTTATTATTATCTACTTTTTATTTTTTTCCCTTGAAAAAGCTTAAAGCTTGCTTATGTTCGAATATATTTGAAGTGTATGTGTGTAAAATTTCTGATGTCATATCTTCTTGTGTAATTTTACATGTTGTTTTAGAATAAATAAAAAATACAAAATACTAATCGTAATTTATACGTATCGTAGTAACATTGCGTACTAAAGATAATATGAAATCTAATTTTGCTTGCAGTCGTTAAGTTTCCGTAGTGTAGCGGTTATCACGTGTGCTTCACACGCACAAGGCCCCCGGTTCGATCCCGGGCGGAAACAGTACATTTTTACAGTAAAATTTTGTATGCTAGTAGTATTTTTATTATTATTATAATATCACTATACGACTTCAAAATATTAACTTTGTATTTTTTACTTTGCTCTGTAACTCCTAATCGCAAAAGCTGTACTGACTTGTGTGTTCAGTTATTCTATACCGCCATCATAAGCTTGCGACACAACCGCAAATTTGAAAATAGCATTCAAAAATGTCGGGATCGATATCGCTATTGTAAGTTAAAGAATTTCATGAGAACTTAATGCTAATATTAATTTTGCAAAACAATCTAGTTAATGAAATTATTAATATTAATCTAAATGATTAATTAGATTAATGTTAAAATATTTAAATTAATTAATGCAGAAATTGCACGGTCATATCGTGCATTTGTTTTATTAAGGTTTTTTGGGTGATCAACCTTTAACCATTTCATAAGCCAGCCGAGAAATGTCATTTGAGATACCTATTCGCCACGTCTTTGTGAATATATCCCAGATGTTAAAGGTCAGCAACGCACTTCTGAACCTTTCCTTCGCTATAGATGTTCAAAATATATATGTTTTTTAATTATTAATTCGATACTATCGGTCTGGCTTAATCTGTGAGGATTTTATGAATAAAAATAAATATAGAACGATCCCGGTACTATTTTTTGTAGAATTCAAAGCAAAATGTAATGACGGATGTTTAACACACAGAAGGTCGATAATAGCGAGCAATTAAACGCCTTTGGGCGATTATATTGATTAATCAATTAGCAACTTAGTTGCATAAAGCATTTCTCTCACTACGATATAAAAATTGTGACGTGAAACAACGAAATTATTTTGTACAAGTATTATCAATAATATAAAGAGAGCCGTGATGGCTTACGTGTCCGACAGTCATCGCTGAGGTCGTAGGTTCGATCCCCGGCTGTGCACCAATTGACTTTATTGCGCATTTAGCATTCGCTCGAACGGAGAATGAAAACATGGTGAGGAAACTGGCTTGCCTTAGACCCAAAAAGTCGACGGCGTGTGTCAGGCACAGGAGGCTGATCACCTACTTGCTTATTAGATTGACAAATGATCATGAAAGAGATACAGAAACATGAGGCCCAGACCTAAAATGGTTGTAGCGCGACAATTTTTTTAATATGAATAAAAGAACAGATCAGCAGCAACTAAATATGGTACAATGAAAAAAAAAATGTATATTACTTTTAATGATTTATTTACATTTAATACCAAAAATTAAAAATTCAATACAATGTTCTACTTATGCTTCAGTCGCGCTCTTCATTTCCATTGTAATGTTTTCTAAACTATTCCGTATCTCTGCGTGTTACAAGTGTTGAAAAACGATTTTTTTACGTGTAACCGTCTTAGTATAGACACGTGTGTTTCCTTACCAATACTATAGAAGAATATATCGATATAAGAAAAAAAATGATTATTGGTTTATAGTAAGTTGTCATTTAGTACAACTTTGAAACAGATTTTATTAATGAGGTATAAGTTTTAATTAAGAACGCTTATTTTTTTTAATTTTAGATAAATAAAGAAATTTTCGAATGCCTCCAAGAATGTAAATAAATTATTGTATAACATGTGAACGGTTACCTTTATCGCGCTGTCTCGAGAAATGTGAAACAAAGTATTTAATATGAAAGTCTGATTGTGTTTTTTGCTAGATGTTTCTAGAAATGTTTTCCAATATACTTTAAAGCTTTATAAATTACATGCGCTGGTTATCTTAATACATATATATAAATCTCGTGTCACAATGTTTGTCCTCAATGGACTCCTAAACTACTGAACCGATATCAATCAAATTTGCACACCATGTGCAGTTCGATCCAACTTGAGAGATAGGATAGTTTAAATCTCAAATTATAGTCGCAATTTTAATTTATTGCTAATTATTTATCTGTTATTATTTGACAGTCACAAATCACAATTCTAACAGATTGCGCCGCGCTGTGTTGAAAGTACCAACGTTTCACATAAGATACTATTTAACATCTGTATCAAAAACCTTAGCCACAGCAACGCTTGGCCGAGTTTACTAGTATCTTTATAAATAAAAATGATGACGGCTGAATTCGAGTTATTATTTTGAAATTTATTCCTTGAACTCTTAAGGAAGGTTTGTATGGAGAGAAAAATTAGAAAAATAGAATAGTTTTTATTTTCTAAGGGCCTCATAGGCGAGGGGTATCAGGTTCGATTCCCGGTCGGAGCTCAAGTATATTTCTTTAAATTTGTGTTTTGAGAGGGTTGTGCGGTACCTGCCGAGTGCTTAACCGTACATGGAATGCTCGGTCGAATTTCTACGACGAGCAGTGACTATGTAAAAGCGAAAACTCTGTATGTGATAGCATAGCTATATGTTTCATATGTTGGTATGTAGTAAAAGTAGGCTAAGTAAAAATCATATTAAAGCGAAACGAAATTCGCGGGGAGAGATTTTTTTTAATTTTATGTAATACCGACTATCGACATTCACATTGCCAGAAGACTCGCAAGTGCGTTGCCGGCCTTTTAAAAAGTGGTACACTCTTTTCTTGAAGGACCCTAAGTTAATTATGAATAATATTCGATGACCAATCACTAATAAATGTGGTACGATTGTGGCTCATAATTTTCTATTAAGACCCATATTGTAGTTTCGCCCTAGTACAGATTAGGTAATATTAATATAACTCTAAGTAATATCTCTCACAAAAGATCTGAGGTTATCGTTTACTTTCGTAAGCCATACGACAGATAAGGACGGCGATATTTTAGTACTCATAAAACCCTAATTGACGTTTCCAAGTGTTGCCATAAAGAACGTTTGTTCACCCACTAATTGAATTTAGATTTCGCGTTATATTTAAGTGCGGAATTAAGATATACCTAGCTCATAATGTAGATACAAATCTATACTATTCTAAAAGTTTATATAATGACCAGCCCCACCTTTGAAGGCCTATGACACTGGTGCCTGACATGTCAAAACCTTCGTAATGAATCAGTCTAGGTATGGGTAAAAAAAAAAAATTCGTGAAGGAGTTTTTGAGTTAACGAGACAATTATTTGATAAGGCAGTGATTGTAAAGTTATTCGACCGTTTTTCCACAAGTAAAAATATTATCATCATCATCAATACAGCTCCTTGTGGGCCTTACCCTCAAGTATTTCGCCATCATACACTTGGCGTCAAAAAAATCGCACCTTTCCTAAAATTCTTGTCAAGCGATTATAACTCCGAAGATCCTTCCTGTACCCTATCATTATTAGTATCATTTGAAAGCTAATGAAATCCCTTATTTGAAAACTGTAGGAAATTGGCTACCACCCCCATAAAAAAAGAAAATTCTGGGAAAATGTGAAACAATGTGTATTCTGATCAAAATTACAAATAAAAGGAACAATACAAAAATTAAAAATAAACAATGACAATCCTTAAAAACTTGTCTTAAAACCTAGTGTTGCCTCCTCTAGCCCTCCGACCAGCTTCCAAGCGGTCAGTCATGGACCTGATGAGCATCACGACGTGTTCCTGGGGAATGGTGTCCCACTCCTCGATGACGGCATTTCGAAGCTCATCGAGAGTGGCAGGAGCTGAATTACGGGCCCGAACTCGCCGTTTCAGCTTGTCCCAGAGGTGCTCGATAGGATTGAGGTCGGGGCTTCTTGCTGGCCAGTCCATAACCTTGATGCCAACTCGACGTAGGTAGTCCTTGACAATCAACGCTGTGTAGCACCGGGCGTAGTCGTGCATGAACTTGAAGTTGGCGCCGACAAAACCTACACATGGGACCACATGCTCCTGCAAAACCTCGGTGATATACCGGTGGGCAGTCAGAGACCCCTGGCCGCGACCATCTCCAGCTCTGGAGACGCACACGAGGTCTATCTTGCCGTCGATAGAAATGCCGCCCTAGAACATGCAGGATCCTCCTCCATACCCGACGGTTTCCACTATGCAGGCTGGTGTGAAACGCTCCCCTGGTCGCCTGTAGACTCTCTTACGCATGATGTTGGTGTACAGGCACACTCGGGTTTCGTCGGAGAACAGGACATTCCTCCACTGGTCGAATGTCCGCGGCACGTGCGTTTCGTAAAATCGCTTCCTTTTCGTCCGGTGGATGCCAGTCAATTGGGGGCCTGTAGCAGCTCTCCGGGGCAGCAAATTCTTCTCTCACAGCCTTCTTCTGATAGTGGAGACGGTGTCAGCTGTCCTTCGAGTAGCTCAAAGCCGCTGCTGTAGCTCCACAGCGTTGGAGAAGCGGTTCCGCAAAGACGTCGACACAATGGAGCGATCACCTCTGACGGTAGTGCAGCGACGTCTCCCGGATCCATGTCTCCTGATGTAACCTCCAGTCTCTTGGAACCGTTGGTATACCCGTTGCACTCGAAATCGGCTGATTTTCAGTTGCCGAGCAACTTCAACCTGCCGTAGGCCGATTTGCTGTAGGGCCACCACTTGAGCTGCTTCTTTGCCATGGTATCCATTTTCACTGGGTTTTTTCTTGTCGAAGCTCTTCACCTGTGACCTCTGTAACGTCTGGATAGCGAATATCCCATAATTGACTTTTACCCCCTCGTTTTATACGCGTCCAGGGTGGTACAATTAGTGAGCCTCCAAACGCGTACATCGCCACTTTTTAATCAAAGTGCTGGCGATTTGTGGTTTTTAATTTTCCGTAAACAAATGATTATTTTTTTGAAAGCTTATTAATTGAGCTTTTAAATGATACTAATAATGATAGGGTAAAGGAAGTATCTTAGAAGTTATAATCGCTTGACACGAATTTTAAGAAAGGTGCGATTTTTTTGACGCCGAGTGTATTTCGTGCTTCGTCCGCCCAACTTCGAACACCTATTGTGTCGAGGTCCTTGACAACTCTTTTTTATGTAATAGGAGGCAAACTGGTTGGAGGCTCATCTGATGTTACGTGATACCGCCGCCCTTATTCACATTGCAAGAAGGCTCGCAAGTGCGTTGCCGGTCTTTTAAGAATTGGTTCGCTCTTATCTTGAAATCTATATATACGTATATAATATATATATATATATATATACTAGCTGACCCGGTAAAAGTATATTTCTAGGAAACATTTTTTAGTTCAATAAAAAATAACTATCTACTAATTATAATAAAAAATACGGGTTGATCGTAGGTAGGGGTGAAAATTAAGGGTTGTATGTATTTTTGTATGTATCATAAAAAAATAAAATTGTCTAAAAAATAAATCCTTATAACTTAGGGGTTTTAAAGATAGATAGTAGCCGATTCTCAGACTTACTGAATATGCAAAAATTTCATAAGAATCGGTCGAGCCGTTCGGAGGACTATGGGAACGAACATAGTGAACAAAGATATATCAGCTTCTATATATATATCCCTACATGCTCTTCATACCAACAGCAATATATTCTAAACTAGTAGACTCGACCAAGCGTTGCTGTGGCTAAGATATTTGTTATATGTATAACATAGTAGTAAACTATTCAAGAGAAAAGGCAGAACACCAATCCACCACTTTTTTTGGTGGTTATGCCATTAAATTGTAGCTTATGTGAAACGTTGGTAATTATTTTGATAAGGATCAATACCTAGGTACGAATAAAGAGCCTTTTCTAGCAGTGGTATTTTAATAAAAAAATAATAATAAAAGGACGCTTATTGTGACAACTATAAAAGATAGACACAAGCTGTCGGGACATTTTTTATAGATAGTGATGTGTCCTGAAAAATTGTAATATATCATTTTCTTCTATCATTAATAGTTTTCGCAGCGCACACGATTGAAGGAAGTTTTTTTTTTATTTTTTTACATCTTGGGTTAGATTATTCAAGTTTTAGTAGATTCCTAATTTTTTGAAAATGAAATAGCCCATGTCACTCGAGAATACTGTAGCTTGCCAACGGTGAAATAATTTTTGAAATCGGTCGGAAGTTTTTTTTTTATTTTTTTACATCTTGGGTTAGATTATTCAAGTTTTAGTAGATTCCTAATTTTTTGAAAATGAAATAGCCCATGTCACTCGAGAATACTGTAGCTTGCCAACGGTGAAATAATTTTTGAAATCGGTCCAGTAGTTTCGGAGCCTATTCATTTCAAACAAACAAAAAATCAAACCTTTCCTCTTTATAATATTGGTATAGAAAAGACTTTTGAACTAAACTACATACGTAAACATAAATTTAATCGTTTTTAGTATTGAATTAGCAAAGCTCAACTTCTATGGACGCCTATTGCATACAAATTTAATACCTTTTACCGAATGTAACGACTGTTTTACGTTTAACGACCTACAATGGGGAAACTATTGACAAATTGAATTTTCTTAGTACCAACAATATGCCCATTTAATGGCGGTAGAAGGGCGAGGGTCATTATGCATTTGTTTATCTTGCCTATGGCCTGGTGGTACTGTCCGACAGCAGCTAATGTTGAACCTTCAAAAAATAGGGTTATTTCACACGCAAGTATCTGCCGCCCGATTTGCGTTACTAAGAATAACTGACCACTATGTGGAACCAGCTGCCCACTGAAGTATTTCCGAACCAATTCGACTTAGGGTCCTTCAAGAAAAGAGCGTACAGATTCTTGAAAGGCCGGCAACGCACTTGCGAGCCTACTGGCAATGTGATAGTCCATGGGCGGCGATATTACATAACATCAGATGAGCGTCCTGCCCGTTTGCCTCCTATTCCATAGAACCAAATAAAAAAATCAAAAAGATTGTCTAGATCTCGTAGTAGACTAGGAGATTCTATTAAAGAAATTATTGAATATGAAGCTCCTTAAGACAAATTTAATTTCCTGAGTAATGGATCAAATGCATTACATAAGTTGTGTAGTACTTACATTTTTCTTAACCTACATAGTAATAATAAAGATAATTAATAAAAATAAATATAAATTGTCAAAGTCTTGAAAAAGTTTGGTTCCTGTGGCAGTGTACCACGATGGCAGCATTTCCTCGCTGTATTGCGATACTTATTTACACACTAAATGCTTTGCTATAGTTATATAATATAGAATTTTATTATAAACCTTTAGCGCTAGACAGATTTATTCGAAAATTAATAATTTATATATTATTGGTATTATTAGATGAGCGTCCTGCCCGTTTGTCTCCTATTACTTAAAAATAATAATAATAATATCTCGTTTAATTTCCAGTCATTATAAAAGTAGAATATACAGCTGAGATTTGTTTTTCTTTCTATGCTAGCTACTCTCAGTACCGTCGATCGGAACCTCTTCACGGGTAAAGACTTATCCAGCTTTTTCCAGCTATCGCTGTCCATGACTTTCTTTTTCCATTCGTTTTCTGCTACCGCTACTATTTCTTCTATTCACCTTTTTATGGGGCGCCCTCTTCTCCTACTTCCCTTTCGTCCTTTCCATATAGTTGTCTTTAAAGTCCATCTTTTAATTGTTCACGATTTGCGTTATACCTATATTTGAAATCTTTTTGAAACAAAAATGTGTGTTTTTTTTTTAGACAATTCAATTGACCTAGACCCATGCTAAGGTGGTGAAACTTGTGTTATGGGTACTAGGCAACGGATATACATACATATTATAGACATACAAATACATATTTAAACATCCAAGACCTAAGCACAAAACCAAATGCTCATCACATCGATGTTGGTCTCAGCCGGGGATCGAATCTGGGATCCATGGATTCGCATTCAGGGGTACTAACCACTAGACCAATGAGTCCTCAAAACTTGAAGTAACTTTATGATTTTTTGATTAAAAAAGGATTTAGTGTGATATTTGACAAAGTCGTTGGTATAGGCAGTTAACACACTGGTTTGAAATTTGACACTTCAGTAACTATGGAATCTTTACTGTGCGTAGGCGCATAACATGTGCCAAAGATATGTGAAGATACTTTTAAAGAGCGCTTATTATTATCAATGTTAATGTTTTTTACGTTACGACATTTTGCTTATTAAAACAAATTTCCGTTGCAGAAATATAAAATATCACTTTAATTAAAAATTCGGTAAAAGTATATATTAATAGAGACATTAAAATACATTTTAGAATAATTGTTAACAACTAAGTGTTTTTATTTAGATGCAATGGCCTGCCATCAAATTATACTCAAACTACTTTTATAAACAAAACACAATAAAGATTTGTGAATACGCAGAAAGATCAACAACAGATCAGCCTTGCGATTCTGTAACTCACTTTTCGAACTATCACAGCGGTTTTCGCAGCGGCGGTCGCGCTCAAATCAGTCGTGAAGCAGTCATTTTACCAATTTCAAGAAGTGTTCACGTCGAAAGTGAATAAAATGACTGATAATGTTCATCCAAATAATTTCGCATTTGGACAAATAATAAATTATGAATTAATTTTCTAAATTGTCTTGCACAAAAGTTTTGTAATAAAAATCTATATTTGTTCTAATACATTTGATCAATTAAATCATTCACAAAGACTGTTGTTACAAATTAAATTGTAATAATGTTGTTTTTAATTAAAAATGCCTTTACCAGAATCTCCCAGTCTAAAATCTTTGGGTGCAATTAGCTGTGAATCCTAGGGTAAGAAACATAGCGAAAGACAACCTCTGTGATATTTTATTTTATAGTATATAAAAAAATCGGGCAGGAGGCTCACCTGTTAAGTGATAAGAGTCCAGAGAGAGAGAGAGAAAATTGGCACGCTTTTTTATTGAAAGACCCTATGTTCCTTCCTAACCAATTCGTGCTTTGGAAATATTCAGTGAGAAGTTTCTACAAAGTAGTAGTACTTGGCAAAACTGCCCTAAAAACTCTCAGTTGTGGAACGATGGGCGTCATGGTGATACTGGTGGAGTTCCATATTCTGCCTCGACGTCCGATGATGAAACTCAGCTGCAGGTATTAATATGAACAACTCTAAACACTCGTGGTAAATGCGGTAGAATATTTATTACACCATCTTGCTATATTCTAAGTAACACGTTGAAACTGTTTAACAGTAACAAATACAGCCTTAATAAGGCAAAGATGTTGCTAAAGACGACCTTAAATGGACCATTAATTCAATTACTGTCTAAATGTATCACACATAAATCTTTCCTATACAATATTATTTAGTTAATCTAATTGGTACAACGCAATGCAAACGCAACTTCAATATCTAATTATTTAGTACAATTTAAAAGAGATGTTTAAATATTATAACAGACTACTGGAGATATTTTATTTTTATCCTGTCATTTGCTGTGCCATTCTAATGTGTGATGATGTATATCGCTGCTTTTATAAAAAACATTTACGTATATTATAGTCTAAAAATAAATCAGTGGCGCTACCTTTTTAGGGTTGGGCCTCAGATTTCTGTATCTCTCTGTAATATTTTGGTCATCCTAAAGGCAAGTTGGTGATTGGCCTCCTGTGCCTTACACGCCGTCGACTTTTTTTTGTCTATGGCAAGCCGGGTTCCTCACGATGTTTTCCTTCACAAAGTCCATTGGTGCACAGCTGGGGATGGAACCTACGACCTCAAGGATGAGAGTCGCACGATAAAGCCATTATGCCAACAATGCTCATATTTTTATTATTATTTTATACCAATGATATAAAATAATTAATGAAAATAACGCCTATGTTGATCTCTGGAAATAAATTAATATGACGGGACGTATTTGTTGTTTATTGCTTTAGAGGTTTGTGTGACCTGAGTAAGTTGGTGGGAAGGATTTGGAGAAAAATTTCGAGATAGAGATAATTGAAGATAGTTGGAGGAGGGATATGTATAAGAGGTCCTTGAATAAAAAATATAATCTATACTAATATTATAAAGAGGAAAGATTTGATTTTTTGTTTGTTTGAAATGAACAGGCTCCGAAACTACTGGATCGATTTCAAAAATTCTTTCACAGTTGGCAAGCTACACTATTCCCGAGTGACATAGGCTATGTTTCATTTACAAAAAAATAAGGATGCTTACTAAAACTTGAATAATCTAACCCAAGGTGTAAAAAAATAAACAAAAAACTTCCTTCAATCGCGTGCGCTGCGAAAACTATTAATGATAGAACAAAATGATGTATACAATTTTTCAGGACACATCACTATCTATAAAAAATGTCGCGACAGCATGTCTCTATCTATTATAGTTACGTCACAATCAGCATAATTTTATTATTTTTTTTGTTTAGTAAAATACCACCGCTAGAAAAGGCTCTTCATTCGTACCTAGGTATTGATCCTTATCAAAATAAATACCAACGTTTCACATAAGCTACAATTTAATGGCATAACCACCAAAAAAGCGTCCAGTTCTCCTGCCGTTTCTCTTGAATAGTCTACTACTATGTAATATAACAAAAATATTAGCCACAGCTTGGCCGAGTCTACTAGTTAACTACTAGTTTTGTCCACATGAATGAATATTTCATGGATAAATGTGGGTTAATTATTATTATTATTATATCTGAGGATACTCAGATCGTGATCGTGATAACGATGTGTTGAACTTAAAATAGCGCATTGCTTAGAAAGCCTCTTAGCATAGGCATAGACAATTTATTAGTTTTTTGTAATACTGTAAATTTTACCTCCCTCAAAGGCCGGCAACGCACCCACTAAAATGTCTATGGGCTGGGCAGTGCCCTTTTTGGTCGTCCCGCAAGCTCGTTTGCCCCCCCTATTATATAAAAAAAATACCTTTGTAATATATGTAAACGCGTAGGAGGCTCACCTCATGTTAAGTGATATGGACACTCAATGCCAAAGGACTCGAGTGTGCGTTGCCGGCCTTTTAATAATCGGTACTCTTTTCTTGAAGGACCCTAAGTCGTATTGGTTCGGAAATACTTCACCCTCTTTTAACTGTAGCGCAGTATAAGCTGGATATTGATATTACCCACAATATATTTACTATATGTATTAGCAAACATAAATCAAACATAGTATATTACCGAGTGAACAAGGTTCAATAGCTGTCTCGTGAAAACTGTTTTATTAATACAATTAAATTTCCCATCCATTTATCTGGCCTTTAATTTATAGATCCAAAGAAGTCCACGAATATTGTAAGGTGAGAAAACGTAATTTTAATTAAGAATTATCATTCGTAATTAACACAACGCGACCATTGAGGTAAATATCGCCCATTAGAAAGAATAATCGATTAAAATAATTAATCGAACATGTCATTGAGCTATCGGCTTGTCTATTCGAATTGAAGGATGTCACCGTTGTCCATAAAGATGGGTAGATTGAAATCCGGCTGGGTTGTTAAATTAACTTTAAAGTAAATTGACAAACTACAAATTATGAATTTGTATTTTTTTTATAGAACGGGGGGCAAACGGGTAGGAGGCTCACCTGTTGTTAAGTAATACCTCCGCCCATGGACACTCTCAATGCCAGAGGGCTCTCGAGTGCGATATCAGCCATTTAAGAATTAGTACGCTGTTTTCTTGAAGGACTCTAAGTCTAATTGGTTCGGAACTTTAATGGGCAGCTGGTTCCATATAGTGTTGGTGCAAACAATTGGTACGCTCTTTTCTTGAAGGACCCTAAGTCGAATTGGTTTGGAAATACATTGTGCAGCTGGTTCCACATAGAGGTGGTGCGCGGCAAAAACTTACATGAAGATAAAACTTTTTAACCGGATTAAAGTTATGTATTATTATAAATTTACAATTATTTAACATAATTTTAAATGTAACCGACGTTTCACGTGCTTTACAGTGTGCATGGTCACCGTGACCGGGACTTTAATGTAGAAGACGTCATCGAAATATTAAAAAAGATTGCTGGAGCCCACGAACACCACAGGCCTAGTGAGAAGATTGTTAAGGACAACATTCGAATAAGTGTGAGTTACTACGTTAATCTAAAGCACACAAGAAGTGTCTTCCCCTTAGTAGATAGTAGGTAGAGTTATTTGACTCTTTCTTATGTTTAATATCCTTTTTAGTAAATTAGGTTTATTTGAAATTACTTATTAGTCTTACATGTCTTTGAGCAGAGACAATTTATAAAAAAAAAATTATTTGCTACTAAAACATAACCATTATCGTTATTTTTGACAGACACTCACATTGCCAGAAGGCTCGCAAGTGCGTTGCCGACCTTTTAAGAATTGGTTAGAATTCGCATTCAGCTAGTTTAAAGTATTATGTATTAATTTGGCAAATATTTTATTCCTCATTAAATTTTCAAGCTTTTGTAACGCAAAGTTAATCGGATGATTACCGCCTGACCTACTTTCTGGATCGTAAATCAGCGATCCGAAAAATCAAAGAACTAATTACCCATAATGAAATATAAATTTTGCTATTAATAACTGGATAAACAATGATTTGCCGAATTCGCCGAACGGGCGGCGACTAGATCATCAATCGTCATGGTTCAATTTGGGACCGAGAAATGGCGTTTTAACGGTTTTTATTTATTAAAAAAAACACAAGGTGGGTAGACACCTGCTTTTTATTCTATTGTATGGTTATTCACAAATTTATTGTAACAGGTGTTCTAATAAACGTAATGATATTTTATTTATACGTAAGGTAGATTAATTATATTTTTGTATTACCATGAAATATTCATGTATACTTGCACAGTGTGAGTTCAAATTCAAAAATAATTGTGTGATAATTACACGGGTCAATCCAAAATTTGATTTTGACTACTAGTCATAACGTTTCGATATATTAGACGAAGAAAATGACATGAAAAAGTTTGATTTTGTATTTAAGAGCAAGAACAAAATTTTCAAAAATCTGTGGTTTAATTTTTTATTGATGAAAACCATTGAATTAATATGTTTATTTTTAAGTTTAACTTACAAAAAGTGGTAAATAAATGAAAACCAAGCTTTTACTTTTTACTTTATGTTCACAAGTACTTTTTCTCAATAAACCCAAATATAGTCATAAATTAGTGTAACTACTGTAACTATCTCAAAAGCAACGAGCAAAAAAAATTGTGCATAATTAACAGGTCATAAAATAAACTTTAAGACGTAGAACGAATTTTTTTGTAGAGTCGTGTTATGTATCTTTAGTCACGCATTTATTACGCCTGCGACAACGACCCGGCGACATACACCGACTTTTTCCGACTTTCTTCGACTTACACCACATAATAGTAACTAAATAGTCACTAGGTGGTCACGAAGGTTTTACTATACTTGGGTACAGCCCTGCGATTCTGTAACTCAGTTTTCGAACTCACAGCGGTTTTCGCATCGGCCGTCGCTCTCAAATCAGTCGTGAAGCAGTCATTTTATGATTTGGCATTCTGAAAAGGTGGAAGCTTGTAGTTTATTATTTATTAGAATGCCAAATCGTAAAATGACTGCTTCGCGACTGATTTCAGAGCGACCGCCGATGCGAAAACCGCTGTGCGAGTTCGAAAACTGAGTTACAGAATCGCAGTGCTGTACTGTATCTGGGTACTGAAAAACGTTACGGCGAGTTATATGGGGGGGGGGAGGGGGTCAATAATCTTCAAAAATTGCGTTACGTAATGCTTGAACGCTCCCATATCAACAAAATTCTAAATTTTAACATTTCGCACTTCGGACGAAGAAGATATGCTATGCTGTGTACCAGCATAGGCCTCCCCAAGTGTTCTCCACAAAGATCTATCTCTTGCTTTCCGCATCCATGTGGCTCCTGCCACCTTTTTAATATCATCTTCCCATCTACGATGTTGTCTACCTTTACTTCTCGGTTTATGTCTAGGGCACCATTCCATGACTTCTTTGGTCCATTTTTCAGAATTACTTCTTATCAAATGCCCAGCCCATTTCCAATTTAGTTGTTTGGTTTGGTATTATATGTCTATAATTTTAGTTTGTTTTATTTTTGTTGTTTATCGAACTTAAATTTTTCTTTCTTTTCAATTTCTTTAAAGCATGACGATCAAGAAACCGCTGTCTAATATGAAATAATATAATAATATTTACATTTACTCTAACTAAATTTCGTTTATAACTAAGTAGAAATAAGTTAAAATATAACTTACAAGATTGTCAAAAAAGGCTATAAGGCCTTTGGGACGCGTAAGGGACGCGTTGAGTTGTAACCCCTATTTGGTGTTTTATTAAAGTTATAAGTTAAAACCTGGACTAAAACTAGTAAATTTCGAGATATGCTTTTCACCACATCGACCGTCGCCCATTCTCTCAAGATGACCCGTCCAACGGAGACTATGTACGAAGGTCAAAGCTCACTTTGGAACGATGCGATATAGTTACCAACTATAATAAATAAAAAAAATAATTAGTGGCGCTACAACATTTTAAGGTCTGGGCCTAATATTTCTGAATCTGTTTCCTGATCATTTCTCCATCTATTAGGCAAGTAGGTGATCACTCATCAGCCTCCTGTGCCTGACACAAGCCGTCGACTTTCGGCTCTAAGGCAGGCCGGTGTCCTCACGATGTTTTCCTTCACCGTTCGAGTGAATGTTGAAAGAAAGTCCATTAGTGCACAGCCGAAAATCGAACCTACGATCTCAGGGATGGGAGTCGCACGCTGAAGCCTCTAGCCTAACACTACTCTAGTTAGTAACTATAAACGTTTTAAAATAAGTTTTTAAGTGTCAGAAATAGAAATGCAGAAAGCTTATCCGTATGTTTATTTATTGCACCACATCAAATTATATAATGCATTTTCTACAGTATATGCTACAAGCTATTCTAAAATATGTGACAATTATGATGAACATAAATTAAAAAAAAATTAGACAATTAAGTTGTAATAGTCCTAGGTTCGGGTTTACTAAAAATAGAAAAGAGAGTAAATTGTCACGTCAGTCACACAATAAATCCAGCATAAATCACCAGCCTGTTGGGTCTTGGGCAGCTCTTTCGACTTCACTCCAGGTCATTCCAGCTTCATTCGCCGGTGATACTGCAAATAAATGGACATTACAATTTATATCACTTCAGATAAATCTGCTTCAGTATTTATTTCCTTTATTTCAGTATATAATTTTATGTTTAATTAAATCAAGAAGTCTAAGTTAATATATTTATGATGCTCTCTGTACAACCGTTGAGAGGACTCACATAGTTTAATTGCAACAGTAAGATTTTTCTCAAAATAGTGATAGGACCATTGCCTCCTTAATCTATTTTTTTGCGCGACAGACAGTCCCTTGTGCAGAGGCTGTTTTAGCGCAGAGGAATCAGTCACCCGCGTAGTCCTGGAGTGCGTGGCTGTGGCTTCCCAAGGAACAGAAGTGCTCAGAATGTGCCGCTCCATGAAGCCTGCGAGGCTCAGGTAACTTCTGAGCTCCTGGAAGGAGCTAGGCTGGCTTATTTAGCCAGGACTTGACGACAGACCAAATGGGCGACTTAGGAACTGAGTGCACACGACATTCATACAGCACTAAATAATAAATTGTTTATCTTTCATTCGTTATATAGAAATCCATTATAACGGCGTGTTTTATGACTGACAATAAATTATAGATTTGTGTGTTGATTTGTGTGTCATTCGTTAAATTACTTCTATTTATTATTCATTGTTGTTTTTTTCTTTGTATTCTTTTTTGTGTTGTAATTTGTAATTGCTGTATTTTTATCTTTTATTATAATATAGAATTAATAAGCATAATGTACTAACATATTTTCTCATGTACGTTTCTATCATCATTTTACGCATCATTCCCTTAGCTTACGAGGTCAAGCCGTAATAATAAAAATGAGTTCAGTAAGTTGAAGTATGAATAGTTACCATGAGGTGGTAACTGTCACAATCACATTTCTGGACACCACTACATAAATGATTTTTTTAAATTAACTTAAAATGACTTAGACTTCTTTTCAAGTGAAGAGCATACCTTAAAGGCCCGCTACGCAAATGCAAACCCAGGCACAGGTGTCTGCTCGTTTATGCCCTAAATAATAAAACATTACATTTTGTTTCAGGCCTTACTTTGATTTCGTTGAACATGAAGCAACTGCTGCATCCATACTGTGTTTATGAACAGGATTCATGTGCTGTCAGGTTCCCTAGAACATAAAGCCTTCCAGCCCAAGCATATGTAATTCCTCACCTTTGGCACCAGTAGCCATAAATACTAGATGGGACAAGGTTCGGACATAACCCGTGATTTGTTATGCGCTAGGTTCGAGTACGAATAATCGAAATTTTACTTGTCTACAAACGTTTACTGACACAGCTATGTTGAACTTATGGGCTTAGTTAATTAACTCCATCGATTCACTGTAAAACAATAATAGTTTTGATGTTAATCTTTGAAGTCATAGACAAAGTCAAAACAATTTATTCATTTAGGTAACGCAATGTACACTTATAAACCTCGATAAAGAAAATACATTTACAGTTTTCAAATCAAGGACGTAGAACGGACCAGAAGAACTGGCAATGAACTCTCCGCCACTCTTTGGCACTCTTTTGTTTCATTGATTATTTTTGTTTACACTCAGTTGCGTGACCCAAGTTATTCTAGGGCTCAAAACATGCCACTCAGAAAGCCCGCTAGATTCTCTAAAAAGCCCGGAGGAACTACAAGAGGAGTTGTAACTTAGTTCAGTAACTTGGAGGAATAAGAGAAGTTCCTCTCTTGTTCTTCCAAGTTACTGAAGAAGAAGAATTTATTTTTACTATAACTGCTTGACCCCTTAAGCTAAGAAACGTATGCGTTTGCATAATCAAGATGATTTTATTCATAATATAATATAATATAATATTATTAGGAAACACAAAAGATTAGAACGTGTAGGTACTTTAGACTTTTAAAATCTACCGAGGTTAGGTTAGTAACAAGACCGTTCGCACGAAGTCTCGAAATAAAAGTGAGTCAACGCCGGTGTTGCCATGCTTTATATAGGTTTCTGCTACAAAATAGCGTTAGTCCGCTAACACGGCCTCTCCTGACACCCTGACGTCCTCGTCAGGATTTGATGTCCCAGCGTCTATACTGTCATCTCATCACTTTCATGTGTAAAGGACTTGTGTAAACAATTACAAGTTTAGTATCACCATAAGAGTAGATATAAGGTATAAAGGTCTACTTATTGTTCAAGAAGATCGTGAGTTTGGGGCTGGTTACCCTGTCCATTGATCTTTTTACCATTCATAAAGGAAGATCGTGAGTTTGGGGCTGGTTACCCTGTCCATTGATCTCTTTACCATTCATACAGGAAGATCATGAGTTTGGGGCTAGTTACCCTGTCCATTGATCTTTTTACCATTAATACAGGAAGATCATGAGTTTGGGGCTGTTTACCCTGTCCATTGATCTTGTTACCATTTATACAGGAAGATCGTGAGTTTGGGGCTGGTTACCCTGTCCATTGATCTTTTTACAATTTATACAGGAAGATCGTGAGTTTGGGGCTGGTTACCCTGTCCATTTATCGTTTTACCATTTATACAGGAAGATCATGAGTTTGGGGCTGGTTACCCTGTCCATTGATCTTTCAAAAAGCAAATATTACAGAATTAGATAGCTTCAGACTTAACACAAATAAAGATAAAACTCAGAATATTTCAATACACCGTCGTATCGACAGTGGCTCCTAGTGCTATCATAACCGACAATTTTTTAAAACAGAGACTCATACATTTTGCATGTTCTCTAAGTGGTCTAAACACATTAGCACCAGAAAAACTTAAAACAGAGACCCATACACTTGTATGTTCTCAAAGTGGTCTAAACACATAACAAAGACCAGATCATCCTTCTGGAATTTACAAGGGGGGTCTACGACCCACATTAACGACATTGTCCTGATTCATTTGACTGTTCTTCAACCGTTCGGCCGTCCTCTGTCAAAGCATCTCTCGTCTACCTTGCCGACTAGACGATCCCGAATTTAATGCGACACTGTTGTACTCTCATGACAAACACAAACAACACTTTAACACAAAGAGCACTTTTAAAATGCTAATCACTCGTGACTTCGTACATTACGGACACAAAGAGAAGGAAAATTTAAACCACAAAGATTACTCAAAACAAAAGAGAAGTGAGCGAAAAGTTCAAATCCCAATTCTGATATTAGGAAACACAAAAGATTAGAACGTGTAGGTACTTTAGACTTTTAAAATCTACCGAGGTTAGGTTAGTAACAAGACCGTTCGCAAGAAGTCTTGAAATAAAAGTGAGTCAACGCCGGTGTTGCCATGCTTTATATAGGTTTCTGCTACAAAATAGCGTTAGTCCGCTAACAATATAATAATAATAAATCTTTATTTATCTACATCTTATTTACATACACATAAAGAAATATATAACCAACTCTGGGAGGTGGGTCGACTCGTGCATACCTGTGTTACTTTCGAGAGCAGAAATTGCGCATAAGCATTTCAATATAAAAAGGGCCGGCCGACGAACACCTACCTCTGGGTAAAAATACCTATTTGACTATTTCAAACAAGTAGTGTTATTAGGAGTAGTCTGTAAAAAAGGCAATTATTCATTATTAAACATATTGATTTTTATACGTCAGTCACTTGACACCACAGATTACTTTAATTGACGATGACGTAGCATTATTGTTTTCATATGTCTGAATGACATTTAACACTTTAAAAACTTGACTTTAGTTGACGTCTGTACAAGCGTGGTACGTCATAACGTCAGTGCGTGGATTGACAAGATGGTGATCTTGCATAACGAAGCCTTTTAGTGGTGTTTGAAAAACCTTTCATTACTTTATAACTGTAGCTGTTCTAACAACAGAACACAAAATCAAATAGCTAAGGATTTCTTCGACTTCTTCGCGATTATAACGGATTAAACAGTACTTATCAGGATAAATTCGGTAGTGGGGTGATCAATTTTAAAAAACCATTTATATGTGCCTATCTCGTACGTAATTCGCTGTTTTGCTGGTATTTTTATTTCTACTGAACAAAAATAGCTGGTCTTTTTTTTTATATTTTGTAACCTTTATGTTTAGCAAAACTGTCATATATTTTAGATAAAAGAGCTTGTACCGTTGTTATTTTATTATGAATGAAACTTGAATAAATAAGTAGCTTCATATTATACATATATAGTTGTATTTAAACTTTCTACGCGGTAATCTGATAGCTTGACTTCTAAACATACAGGTTGTGATTTATGTTACGGCTATTCGAATATATTACGACGATATTATCTTTTTCTGGACTAGGTTTTATGAGCAATAAATAGACGACAATTTTATAGAATTTGTTACATACCGAGACTCTATGACTGTCAATAGCGACCAAAATGTTTTTGTATGCACCTTCGATAGTTATATCTCTGATTAATTGGTATGAAGCTGTATATAAACTTCAATATTAAGTCGGAATTGCTTCCATATGACAAATTAATTAAAACACGTTTTAAATACGAATCAAAATTCCATTAAGGAATGAAATAAATAAAAAATACTACACGATTTAAGATTATTACAATACTTGCCATTACCAATAGAACGAACAGTAATTTCTGATAGCATTCATACTTAAATTACTAGAGGAGCGTATGGCACTTTATGGTTGAGTTCAACAGGTCTGCATCTTTATTGGTATCGAGTAAGTGCTAATTTCAAAACTGTGAATAAATCATATATAATTCCGTCGTGGATTTGGTTTAGAAATCGTATTCATTTAAAAGTAAGAAATGTTTTATTTATTAACACTTCCTTGTATACAGAAATACGGTGGCGATACAAAATTTGACAGAGAGTATGTGTTTGCTTAGAAATTCTCTAAACAAGTGGAAAATAATAGTAATAAAAACATTATTTATATTAAAATGCATATAACCCACACTAGGGAGTCCCTGTGTTGTGGGTAACTAGATAACAATTAGTCAGTGGTACATGTTACATGTATAAAACAGTTAAAAGAAAAGTAATTTTAGTGTTAAAACTATGTCTTATAAGATTAAGGACGAGTGAATGTGTGAGTGTTTGAATGGGTGTAGTATGCACATGTATTTGAGAGTTATTATGATGATGCGCTGGGCCTATGTTAGTTTTTGGAACTTCAAAGTCATGCCAAGATACGTAATAAAAACTCTGTAGATTTGAAGTCTAATTTGGTTAGCGTAATTTTCATGTGATTTGCGAGTTTGTATCTGGATAGTTTGACTATCTTAGAATCCATGGATGAGAGCAGTGTTGGCCTAGTGGCTTCAGCATGCGACTCTCAACCCTAAGGTCGTAGGTTCGATCCCTGGCTGTGCACCAATGGACTTTCTTTCTATGTGCGCATTTAACATTCGCTCGAACGGTGAAAGAAAATATCGTGAGGAAACAGGCTCACCTCAGACCCAAAAAGTCGACGGCGTGTGTCAGAAGACTGATCACCTACTTGCCTATTAGATTGACAAATTATCATGAAACAGATACAGATCTGAGACCTGGAAAGATTGTAGCGCCACTGATTATTTAGATACTGAGCCTTTCGTCCATTATTACGTCTGTTTCATTATTTAACTGTACATGACACAACGCATAGCCGAGATTCATTCGACTCTCAAATCGCGCGACTATTGATTAAAAAGTATTCAAAGGGAAAATAATTTGGAGATTTTTCCGACACAAGCTAATTTATTTGATTTGAGATAGAACAATTCACTTAACGATAAAGTTGCTTTATTTATATTGTGTTGTGTTAATAAATAAATAGAAATATAACTGGAAATGAATTCTAATAAAGGTTAATAACGAAGACCATTAAATCTAAAACTACCCTTCACTCAACAAGGCGAACTTGATAATTTAGTTAATTCACTTTTGACGTTTATTATATCTATAATTACCACACTATTAATTATAACTGGATTTTACCGGATAATTGCAATACTGGCGCCGTTTTAGTGATAATACATAAGGTCTAATATGTGTGTTTGCCTTTTCAGCACATTAACTCAACCTTTTAAAATACATTAGTGCCGCTACAACCTTTTTAGTTCTTGGCTAAATTTCTGTATGTTTGAATATTACAATATTCATGTCAATAGACAGGAAGTCCAACCCGGGGATCGAATCTGTGACCTCAAGGATTAGAGTCGCACGGTAATCCACTAGGCCAACACTTCTCTTAGCCCAAAAATGTCTCTGACCTAATGGGTAACTTTTTATGGGGTTATTTTTGTACCTAATATTCTTCTATCTTTATCCACGATATTTTGTTGATTTATCAAAACTTTAAAAACCATAAAAATAAATAAAAGCCTTCATTTCTGTAATTACTGATACTATAGTACATAAAAATGTGAAATACTAAGAAGTTAACATTAAAAATAAAAAATAATTACTATTAATTAATCGGCAAGCCGGTTCATTTCTGATCTACAGCTTGTCCTTGAACATAGGCCTCCTCTTAGTGCTTTAATAGATTTCTACGATATTATGTTAATAAATATTTTTACTTTATTCATAAATTATTTCCAGAGAATATTGTCAGTAGATCAGTTGAGCGACTACGGAGAGTTGAAGATTACAGTTCCAAAATCGCTTTTTAGAACATGAGGATTGGTGGTAAAAAAATAATAAAAAAGGAAAACAAATCCACTCTTCTCTGTTTCTAGCTTTACGTAGCCACATAGGGCCAGCTACTCTTCGCACATCATCCTCCCATCTCTTTAAACCCATATATATCTATGTCTATCTCTTCTTTTTAATAAAGGATTAGAATCAGTATTGCGTATTAACCACAATATAAATGTCTAATTGTTTAGGTAAATAGCTAATCCCACTTGTCATTCAATGTTCACACTGGTACGCAACTTTCGAAAGTTGATAATAAAACACATCAATAACATACCTTTCACCCATAAAACTGTTTATAGCGGGTCAAAGGTGAAATTATTAGTTAATAATAGCCAACGCCTAATTACAGTTTATTAAGCGTTCAATAGATTTATATCAATTGTAAAGCTTCAAAGGCTATTAATATCAGTATGTGATAGAACAAGGTTGAAGGAGGCATAAAGGGTTTTGTGTAACCGAAGTAAATAAATCGTTTCAAGCGCTTTTTTATGTATATTGTTACTTTTTTTTCATAGAACAGGGGGTGAGCTAGCAACTGCGTGTTTAAGAAATAATATGCTATTTTCGTTAAAGAATTTCTACGATATTGAGTATGTTAATAAATGTTTTTACTTTCACTTTAGAATATTTAATATGTACTAGCTGACCCGGCAAACACTTTTGTATAAATTAATTTCAGAGAATATTTTGGTAGTATATATTTTTGATCAGGTGACTAAGGAGAGTTGAAGATTACAGTACCAAAATCGCTTTTAAAAAATGAGGATTGGTGGTAAAAAAATAATAAAAAAGGAAAACAAACACTTTGTCAAAAATTGTAAGTGTCACCACAACTTGCCAAAACCCTGGCATGGACATGGATGGACGTCGAGACAGAATACGAAATTCCACCCGTATCACCTCGACGTCCGCCGTTCCACAACTGAGCGTTTTTCAAGGCAGTTTCTGCCGCGCACCACCGCTATGTGGAACCAGCTGCCCACTGAAGTATATCCGAACCAATTCAACTTAGGGTCCTTCAAGAAAAGAGCGTACCAATTCCTGAAAGGCCGGCAACGCACTTGCGAGCCTTCTGGCATTGTGAGTGTCCATGGGCGGCGGTATCACTTAACATCAGGTGAGCCTCCTGCCCATTTGCCTCCTATTACATAAAAAAAAAGAAAAAAAAAAAGAAAAATATAAAGAATTGGTAAAGTGGGTTTGGAGAGGTTTGGTTAACAGTGTTTTAAACTAAAAGAGATATATGAAACGAAAGATATCAAACTCAAAAATCATTTATTCACGTAGGCATAACACAGTGTATACTTATGGACGTCAAAAAAAAATTTGAAATGCTTCTAATTTTACATTTACAGCCAGTTCTCAAATCAAGACCGTAGAACGGAAGAGAAGTACTGGCAATAAACTCTCCGCCATTTAATTGCCAAGTTTTTTGTTTTACACAACGTTTGTAAGGAGCTGCAACCATATTACACCATGTTCCACATGTCCACATAGAGATATACGAATTTTAATAATCAATATTAGCAGTAACTCAGGTAATAATTTAAATGTTAAGTCAAACTATTAATTATTGTTAGTCAATTGCCAACGCCTAAAGCATTTGATATATTACATACAATTACAAGTTTGCATCACAACCAACTTCACCATACTCAACCGCTCTAAATGGGAGTGTTTTCATATGTAAAATTTCTTCATCATTATCCAATCGTTTTGAATTGCGTAACTCAAAGATTGACTCTTACTTGGAATGGCACAGTGGAAAGTAAAAAGAAAGGATGCCCTTCAGAAATAAAAGAGATAAGATAGAAAGAGATAGATACAAGTGGAAGAATTTGGAGGTCGGCTTACTCCGTTGGAGATCGTGTGCTAATGTTAAACTGAAACTACATAATCAGGATTACATTTAGTCCATAAATGTAATCCTTATTTAATATGGACTAATTAAATTGAAATTTTAACTAATTAAATGGAATAATTTATGAACTAAATGTAATCCTGATCATGTAGTACTCAAAATAAGGCTAAATGTTACGAAGATAGATTTTTAGAGAACTGATAAATGAAGATAAATTTAAAAGTATTTTTTATAAGTTGCATATTGCTGTCGTTTTGTGTAACTGATGGACCCGTCTTGGTCACAGCCATTCACAGCTACACAAGTCTTCTTAAAAGGAACGCTCTGATTGGCTCCTACATATCTTTTATCCTTGATTTCTTTATTAGGTACCTATCTATAACTGCTGAAGATTATTAGCAACTACGCTTTAATATTAACATCAGTCAGTGATAAAACTTCTTTTTCTGGACCATTGGACTTAAAAACGAAACACAAACCCTACTAGGAAGGTGCTGCAGGATATCATTCTTCTTTTTCTTATAGTGCCATATCCTTGCAAAGTTTAGCGAACATCATGACTAGTTAATTTTGGATTCCACGCTTCTAAACAATGACTTGGTGCTTTGGCCAAACCAAATCATTCCAATAATTCTTATACCAATATCATTCTTACTACGACGTGCTACGCCATGCCCACTGCTGCTAAAGTCTAAAGCTTTGTTTTCTTACATCTTTTAACCATAATGCTTGCGTGCTTACGAGCACCGTATAAAACAAAATAATATGCGAGTAATAGGAGTGGATAAAAATGGTGCGTGTACTTATGTACGCGCGTAAGTTATACTTCTTTGGCTTTCTTTATTTTTTTTGAAATATTAAATAATTAATAATAGATATTTAACGTTAATAATTTAACAATATTTAATATTTAGTATGTTATTCAATTATCAATTAATATTAATAACAATTATTATTTATTATTTTATTATATTATTTATTTAATTAAATAACTAGGTATGTTTCATAACCTTCTAACTAAGTAACAATAGGTCTTTGTGAAAAAGCATTGCTAATTTTCTTTGAAAAAATAATTAAAACTGCTTTATTTGTTTAAAAGGTACTACAAATGTCATTATGGTCATACGTCACGCATATTCTATTTCTTTTTACTTGTCTTATTCCTATCTCACTCGCGCACGCTCGGCGCCCATACTGAATTTTGTGTCACGGTGCGCGCGCATCGTAAAATTTCACTCTCATAAATTTTTCATAACGCGCCTAAAGAAGTATAACTTCAAAAATCCGTTGGCACTTCTTCAGAGCCGTTAGGCTTTACCTTTACTCATCTTCCGCACCAAAAGAAATACACATATGTGGGACTCGGCTCACTTCGGACACTTTGCTTCTCAGACAACCGGATGAGCCACTAAAACAACCTCGGATAGATCAAACATAACCGCATCAAGGGGGTCCATCAGAGTCGCTTCCGCAATCTGTAAACCTCATACACCCTTGAGAACTGGCTATATTGTAAATATAAAAACTATTGACTAAAGCAATGTACAAAGTGACCAGCGTGAAACATAATCTCTGATTTCGATTTCATAAAAATACTTACAAAAATCATGCGACAATTTCGTTGTCACTAAGATACAACCATGGACCAATATATTAAGTGTTTTACGAACCGCTAACACTATAAACTGATAAGAGATATCACAATGGAACAATTTAAAACTTTACAACAACATAAATACTATTAATGTGATTCGGTGTCATAAGGCCATAAGCGCCTACGTTAAAATTTTATGGGCCTATTGTCATGTCCAAATAAATCCTATAATCTCTAATCTAACTGTGGGTGGGAACATTCATTATGGTTTGAAAAAGTTGAACTCTTATAAAATCGTAAAATTTCTATATCAAATTGCCGGCTTAAGCTGTAAAATTTCAATAACAGTCTGTATTTATTTCTAAAATATTCCAATTGGTCAGCCATGGGAAGCCGGCACAGGCTAGTAAATTAAAATCTACTTGTACTTACGTCTGTTTACCTGAGCACTGACATTGACAGGGTTGTCACAACCATGACAATCTTGATCTTGATAAGTTCTTCAGTGAGTTTTCAATCATATGAATAGAGAAGTCAGATAATAATCTCATTATTTCAATTTTCTAAAACTCAGTTTTAAACGCCAATCTATGTCAAAAAGGTAGGAGACCATATCTAATATATAAAATTCTCGTGTCACAGTTTTCGTTGCCATACTCCTCCGAAACGGCTTGACCGATTTTGATGAAATTTTTTGTGCTTATCCGGTATCTATGAGAATCAGCCAACATCTATTTTTCATCCCCCTAAATGTTAGGGGTAGTCCACCCCTAATTTTTTTATTTTATTTTTTAGACAAAGCTTTTAATTTCTATTTTTTTATGATACAACATTAAAAAATACATACAACCCCTATTTTTTATTATAAATGATATGACATAGCAAAACGACGTTTGCCGGATCAGCTAGTAATATCTAAAAAGTAAGATAAAAAACCAAATATAAGGAGATTTTGACGAAGAATAATATAATAAAACTTTTAAAATAATACAGAAAATAACAAAGAACTTTATAACATTCACGACGCCAACATTCAATTCATAAAATGCAACAGGCTCGAGTGATGTGCACAGAGAGACATAGAACTCCACTTCCTTACTGGACCCACAACCTGGTGGCAAGAGAATACCCGGTAGACCGAGGCTGCGTTGTTGGCATGTAGCTGTCAAGGACCTCGAAACAATAGGTGTTCCAAGTTGGACGCAAAAAGCACGAAATAGATCGCAATGGCGCTGTATAGCTATTGATGATGATGAAAAAATATAAAATCACTTGACCGAATTAAACAGAGGCATACGATATTAACAGGAAAAGCTAATAGATATTATTCAATTCCAATTCATTAGTTAGCACATAATACAATGAATAGTTTCAAAGATTTGAAATCGAATTATAAATTTGAGTAAGCATGAATGCGACAAGGTTGACTGCTATTGTCTCAGAGATCAATAGATAACATTCTCTCTTTACGCCTAAGATCTCTATCAGTTTGATATCAAATAGCGAGTCAATTCGACAATTCTGCCACATCAGACGACCAGCGTTTTATCTACGACAGAATTAATATTAAAAGTATATAAAGGTTAGAATTCTTATATATTCATTATGTCTCTACTTATCCTAATATCCTATCTTCCTTCAGTACCGTTGATCAGAACCCCTTCACGGCCTCCTCCAACTTTTTTCCAAATATGGTCCATGGTTGTGTTTCTCCTTTCGCTTCCTGCTAACGCTTTTATTTCTTCTATCCACCTTTTTGTGGGGCGCCCTCTTCTCCATCTTCCCCTTCATCCTTTACAGGTATAGACAATCTAGCGTCTTTAAAGGTCACAGTATAAATGAGATGCTTTGTTTAATCTAAATGTAACATTGTTAAGTGTAAAGAAAGAAAGACATAACCTTATTATACATAATAAAAGGATGTAAATTTCTACTAAACGTCTGAACAGAATTTGATTAAATTTTTTGTCTATTCAAGTGGAGTCGAGGATTATTTATATTATTAGATTTTTTTTTGTATGTAACACGTGTACAGGATAACGTCTAAAGTCAACGAATGGGCAAGAAACTCCGCACTTACTCTTTTAAAATAGGTTTTACAATATTTTGTATAGGTACATTAGTTAAATAATTATGTGAAGACAATGTACTCCTAGAATAAAACTACTATAATGAAATAGGCACAAAGTATTACTTACAAATCAAGCAATGCTAAGGTTAATGATTGTATTGTTAGTATACATGTTCCTCACATATTTACAAATATCGAAGCCGTAGAATATTTTACATTAAAGACGGCTCATTGGTCTAGTGGTTAGTACAGCAGTCAGGGGACTGCGAATCCATGGGTCCCGGGTTCGATCCCCGGCTGAGACAAACATCGATGTGATGAGCATTTGGTGTTGTGCTTAGGTCTTGGGTGTTTAAATATGTATTTATATGTCTAACTATCTATAATATGTATGTATATCCGTTGCCTAGTACCCATAACACAAGCTTCACCAGCTTATCATGGGACCAGGTCAAAAAAAAAAAAAAAAAAGAGTAATAAAAAAACGACCTATCTGCTATATTGAATATATTTTTTAATATCAGAACATGTGTTGAAGCTCTTACTACTAGGTGGGACAAGTCACACTTGTATTGTTTATCATCTCATTGATATCGTTATCAGCGATAACTGGCTTTATTTAAGGCTTTTATTCAGCCATTGTTCCGTAATTGGACAAGCTGCGATTGAATGACTTAATTTATTGAGTTTTTTTGTACGTAAAACGCTTACTACGCATTATCGTGATTGTACTTTAAATTATTTTATTATTATAAATTTGTTTTTGTCTGTTTTATATATTTTATGTAACTGGAGGCTAACTTTTCGCTGATTGCCAATGCGCGCAGAAGAAAAAAAAGTGCGTGCGTACAAAGTACACATGTCAGAAGTGAAACTTCTTTGGCAAACTAATTTTTTAGTCTTGGTCATATTTGTAAAAATCTAAAACGTTAGATTTCCGGGAAGGAAAAAGGAAGATATGTTAGGAATTTTATGAATTTAATTGTCATTAAAATATTCAGAGTCGAAGATTAATTATAATTCGTCATTTGGGATTTCAATAAATTATTTTGCATAAAATAATTAATAAGTAATAAAATACTTATATTTAATAAATTCTCTTTACCAAATTTAAATTTTAAAAATAGAATTTTTATAATTCTCACTCTCAATCGGTATCTATCGCTCTCTCCCTTTTCTTTGACAAAAACGCTGCACATCTTCGTGACGTTCCGTAAAAATATTACCCACATGCGCCTAAAGAAGTTCACTTCAAAAAATTACGAATGTACTAATATTTTTATTCACATGAATTATATTATCTTGTTGAAAATTCTAGGAAGTGCGTACCCGCTGTATTGTATTTCAAACTGTCGGTGTCGGCATGATAAAGGCAACAATGTTGCATGTCCTGAGGTGACACGCAATTGGTCATTCTCACCTCATACAACACCTATCTAGACCTATCCAATATCACTAAAAACAAGTTTAAAGTATAGTTCAACACCTCTGCTGTCATTTGCGAAACCTTACATTTTAGTATAATTTTTCTCGTGAGAAAAATTCCGAACAAGGTTTCATTTTTGCGCACCGCTAATATACTGTTATGCAGAGTTGTGTTTTGTTTTTATAAATTGATTGTCTCGACTCTACAATGACGTGCTTTATACTAGCTTTCACCTGCTTATTTAGTCGTGATATAGCGTCTATAAATGGACTGTAAAAATAAAAACCAGCCTGATATTTGATTTAGAGATTATTTGATTTTTTTTTTAAAAGACTGCTGGAGCCCTCGAACATAGGTTTCACCATCACGTGAATGTTGAGGCTATTCAAATCCTTGATACCACTGGCCTAGTGAGTTTGAAGGACAAAACCATTTGAACTAGTGAATTAATGTTAGTGCACGTCAGTATTAAATGCTACACAGTGAGTGAACACAAGAACAGTGTCTTCCCTTTAATAGAGACTGTAAGTAGTGTTATTGGTCACTTTCTTATGTAAAAATCTCATTAGTAAACTAGGTTAGACCTAAATTACTTATTAGTCTTAAGTTAGGCTAGATTGCAATGTTCTATGATGCCTTGGTAAAGACACAAGTATAAAATTCTAACTAGTGATCTAGGAACCAAGCTATCAAGCAAAATTTCGGACGCTTTATATTAGGATAAATTAAATATTTTAAATTCCATAATACGCTTAAAAAAACACGGTATAAAAACAAAGAAGTTAAACACATTTCATCAGCCTATTAATAAAAGTTAATGTTTTTACGAATGATCTATTGAAAAGTCAACCAGATAGTGTCAGTACGATTTCACACCTTTTTGTTAAATATTTACAAACAAGAGAACGAAGTCCGAATATTATGTTACAAATGACGTTATCTCGATGTCCTTTGAAAAGCTTCGAAACGCTAATTTACAAGAATTTTGTATATACTAAGAGCAATGGTCTCGTGGTTTTAGCAATGCTACCATGAGGTCGTGAGATCAAATCTAGATATTTTTATTTTTTTAAATCAAACTTACGATAGAGCAGTTTTGGCTTAGTGGCTTCAGCAAGCGACTTCCAACCCTGAGGTTGTTGGTTCGATCCCCGGCTGTGCACCAATGTACTTTCTATGTGCGCATCTTACATTCGCTCGAATAGTGAAGAAAACCATGTGAGGAAACCGGCTTGCCTTAGACCCAAAAGTCGGCGTGTGTCTAGCACAGGAGGCTGATCACCTACTTGCCTATTAGATTGACATATCATGAAACAGACACAGAAATTTGAGGCCCAGACCTAAAAAGGTTGTAGCGCCAATGACTTATTTCATTTTATATGCTTTTACTTTTAACTCTTTTTTTAAGAGTTAAATACTTTAACTCTTTCTATTATATTTTAACTGGTTCGTGTTTAAGTGCAGATTAAAAATTATCGGGGTTCAAGTTCCGGGGTAGGAACCTTACCTGTGGTTAAATTAAATACAGCATATTACTCTGCCGGCATTGGATGCCTAATGGATCGGGAATATCGTATATATGTCGTTAACCTATACCTAACCAAAGTATTGACTTAAGACCTAACTTCAAACAGTTCGTATGGAAGAGAGCGCAAATATACTACTGCGCATAGACTTACGCACGTTTTTGGCCAGTCTCAATAGTTATTAGCCGTGTCCGAATCTGAAAAACAATTGAACTTTACTTATAAATTTAAAAGTTCTATTTTCAAATATCTTGGGTCTCTCGTATCCATTACTTGTACGTATTCAAATTTCGAATTCCACTTTCGAAATCCGAGTTTCGTAAAACACAGTTGTTTTAACGTCAAGATAACGGGTCACATCCCGCGATATCTAATAGTCCATCGTATTCAGTTAATCTGTAAGGTACGGAACCGGTACGTGGGAACGATGAACACAACCTGTTGGCACTGTCCACTAAACGATGGCTCCAAGTCATGAGTGACTGTACTGGTGTTCTGTTCATGGGAACGTTCAAGTATTACATAACGAATTTGGGGGGTGGGTCCTTTTGTAAAACGTTATGATGTGGGGCGGGGATTGAATTACGCGTTTTTGTTAATATTATTTTCGACTTTGCAATACTTTACTCCACATAATGGTAACTTTTAGGTATAAAGATCACTAGGTGGTCACAAAACGTTTTACTATACTTGGGTACAGTACTGTACTTGGGGTACAGAAAAACGTTGCGGCACGTTACATGGGGGTCAATAATCTCCAAAAATGCGTGACATAATACTTGAACGCTCCCTATCACGATTATGCTATTTGATATAATAGTTCAGATTTTTACTAGATGGCGCTAGCAACCATCGTGGTTGGCAAAAGCAGTTGGTTTGAAGTTGACAGAAGTCAAAGTCATCGGGATTTAATTCAATTGTTTTACTGTGAGGTTATTGTAAAAAGCTTAAGAAGGTATTGATAATTTTAATAATAGACTTTTAATGTCGTTTCTTTATTTTCAGGTAGAAAAGTGTTATTTATGTTTAATATAATGTAATTAGTATAGTATGTAAGTACTAAAATAAAAATCTTTATTCTCACAGCAATACAATTGTTTATTTGAATTTTCAATTCCAAATAAAAGAAGATATATAATCTTATATTAATTATCATGCCCTAATGTAAATAACAAGTTTATAACTCCACTTTTGGGTTTTTGTAATCGGTAAAAATTAATTATATTTCAACGAAATGTGTCTTTTGAAGTTTCTTGAAAAAGGATTTTATACAACGCCCAATATGACAAACTGCACTGCGTTATGATTATGAAAGTTAACGTTAATCTGGGGTTACTGGGGTTATTGACAAATTATACACCTTTCTCATTTGGTGAAAATGTTTCTGAGTTTATCTCGAACTGACCAACGCGACGTGGCGGGAGTTTGATAATGTGTAGTTTACTCAACATAGTATGAGTTTCAGCAATCGTGGTCAGCGGAATCAGGGTTTCCAACTCTCTAACAATTTTTTTTTTAGACAATTCACACCAATTGACCTAGTCCCATGCTAAGCTGGTGAAGCTTGTGTTATGGGTACTAGGCAACGGATATACATACATATTACAGATAGATAGACATATAAATACATATTTAAACACCCAAGACCTAAGCACAACACCAAATACTCATCACATGTTCGTCTCAGCCGGGGATCGAACCCGGGCCCCATGGTTTCGCAGTCAGGGGTGTACCCAGGGGTGTAACCACTAGACCAATGAGTCGTCAAAAACAAAACTGTAAGAAATCACAGAATAGATGCCCCATTACCAATCCATCAATAGCCCCCGCTAAAGTCCATGCGATACACCACGTCAGTATGTTTGTCCGTCCCGTTGAAGCTCGCGCCAAAGGTCATTGCCCTCTCTTCCGGCTCCGTTCGCAAATATCCACAACAAATATTAACTAACTCTATATTCATACATGTTTGTTTGTCACTAATGATCCTACTTTACCGGATTTCTTTTTTGAATCGCTCATTTCGATAAGTGCTATTGTAGTTTAAAGATTATTTGCTCACCCTGTATTTGCACACTGTACAACATGTCGCTCTACTAATGCTTTGAAGCCAATGAATAGAAATTAAAATAGATTAATTGTATCGATTAAACTAACAGAACTAATACTCATATTAAGAAATGTAAACTAATCAATTGTTGTATTGGTTCATTAATAAAGCTTTAATAATAATAATTGTCTAAAGAACTATTAAAAGTTAGATACAGTATTCGTACGAGAGCTTGTAAATTTTTGATTGGAGATTTCGGAAGTGGAATTTGTGATCCATTTACATGTATAACTTAAGAAAGGCTATTAAAAGAAATTATTAAAAAAATATTAAATTAATTATTATTATTATTTAATGCTTTTTAAAGAAATTTCAAAAAGGTTAGTCGACATCACAGGAGACCGAAGATCTGGCAGTTACCTCGGACAAAGAATTAGTCTAGCAATTCAAAGGGGGAACGCTGCCAGTATCTTCGGAACCTTGCCTAAAGGGACTCCTTTTAATGATATATTTTAGTTTATGTTAAGTTTAGATATTTATTTCAATGTATATTATTTTATTATTACAACTTAATATGTCGTAATTTTACTAATTAGAGCCCAAGTAAAAATAATGTAATTAAACAAGTCAAATGAACCTTAAGATATTTTCGCCAAAACTTTCGACCAAAGTGCTTTACAGTAATTATAAGTTATTTATATAGGTAACGCAATATACAATAAAATAAAAAATACATATACATATGTGAAATGCTTATAATTTCACATATACTGCCAGTTCTCAAATCGAGGGCGTAGAACGGAAGAGAAGAACTGGCAATAAAATCTGTACCATAGTAATTCTGTTATTCATTTGCTTATTCAACGCTTTAAGCTTTCTATTATTTTACCAATGTTACCAGATTTTGCTGAAAACAAAAGTATAAAGCGTGTGTAATAGTCCGGCAAGAAGGTCAACAAGCTTGGTGTTTGGGCGGTTCTCCCAACTTCCTCTGTCCATTTGCCCGCGACATAATCTCAGTACAAATATATGAGCAAAAACACGTGCCCATGCCACTAATTGATATCCATAACTGTGATGATAAATCTATATTAATTGCAGCAATTGAAAATCTATTTTACAAGCTATCAGAATGCAAATTGGTGTTATCTTCATAAATTGCAATAGTACATAAACACAGGGCAATTAAAAACGGTTTAAATGCATTGGAACTAAGTTATGTTGTCTTACAATGGTCGTTAGAGTTTTATCCTAGACATTAAGAAACTTCGGTTGTGTTCTAATACAGGAAGCACGTAGGTTATAAAGTAATTGATTTAATTATACGGGATATTTAAAATTAATTAACATTCGAAAAATTTATATAAAATATTTTTCCAACATACAAATATTCAGTATTTTCAATTTTCTTGACCTAATGTTTCATGATCATTTGTCAATCTAATAGGCAAGTAGGTGATCATCCTCCTGTGCCTGACACACGCCGTCGACTTTTTGGGTCTAAGACATGTCGGTTTCCTCACAATGTTTTCCTTCACCGTTCGAGCGAATGTTAAATGCGCACATAGGAAGAAAAGTCCACTGGTGCACAGCCGGGGATCGAACCTACGAGCTCAAGGATGAGAGTCGCACGCTGAAGCCACTTGGCCAACACCGCTCGGCCAATAGGTACTATAATTATAAAAATATAAGTAATCAGAACCCCTTATATAAGGTATAATTGTATATCTTTAACTACAGGCAATTATTACGTAAAAATCCTTTTAACCATAAATTTCCGGAAATGTATGTTTCTGTTCTGGTGGAAATTTAAAAAAAAATACTCGTAATCTTTTAAAAATCGTCTTCCAAAAAGTCTTCAATTGAAATTTACAAAAGATAATAAATTTTGTTATGTCCTCCGAGTTACTTTATTACACATAAAACGCAATAAAATACTTACAAGGGACATACACGAAAATATATCAGAAACAGGTAATAAAATGTATTATTTATGCGAATATTGTCATACGATCGGGAGAAAAACATCGATGCCTTGACACTTTAGAATATTTTTTGATAAAATCGCTGAATTGCATTAAACAATAAAAAAAATCTTACATTCTTTCCCAGAGAAAGTGAATATTGTGAGAATTTTTTGCTCGACAATTAAAAAAAAATTAAACATTTTTTGCTATCAAAAAATTCTCTTCACTAATTTGGTAGCTGACTTGAAGGATTGTAATTCGAAATACATATGCACTTGATGTTTATTGTAATATGTATCAAGGAATCATTTCTTTTTTAAATGTATAGTGATTCTTTGAAACGTGTTAAGGTATTAAAATGCCGGCAACGCACTCGCGAGCCCTCTGGTATTGAGAGTGTCCATGGGTGATATCACTTAATATCAGGTGAGTCTCCTGCCCGTTTACCCCCTGTTCTAAAAAAAATTTAGCTGTGTTAGCCTATCACCTAGCCTTCCATTATAGATATAGGCGTCAAACATTTGTTAAATTAATGTCATCACTTGCTTTATATAATTTATAACAATTAAAAACTTGTATTGTAAAAATTTAAAACTAAGAATTTTTTCCATGTAACAAACTACAAAGACGCAAGGAACGAAGAACCTATCAAATAGCCACTTCTTCCTTGCGTCTTTATCTTTCTGTGTAACATTAATGTTTAACGTAACAAAAATTGTAAATGTTAGCCAGTAACTAAAATGTAATAATTTATGTAAATTAAAATTTTATAAATATTTTTAATTAAAAAGTGTAAGTACTGCGATGCACATATGTATATAATTATTTAAAAACCACAAAATGTAAGAGTAATAACTGTTTTGAAACAAAATCCCTATATAAATATAGAAACTACTTTGTTATATTTTAAGTAGAAATGGAAAAATAAATATTGATAGCTATTAAACAACCCGGCGATAAACTAGCCGGGGAAGATAGACCCAATAGGAATTATTAAAAACAAACATTATTGTTTAACTTGTAAGCTTATCCAAAACACAAACGCTACCTTAAATCAATAAAAGAAAAACCTAACCTAGTACTATGTGTGATGGAAAATAACTAAAAAAACTGGCAGACTTACCTTACCTTGACTTACCTCAAGTAGGTACAACTACTTGAACAAGGGGGCAATTACAGATATCAGAGTTTTTCTTAATTCACCAAAGTATTTAGTACTTTTTGACTTAAAATCATACAGGCGGATACTGTTTATATTTGATTGATTGCTGGAGCCCACGAATATAGGCTTGACCATCACGTGAATGTCAAGGCTATTCAACTCCTTGAAACCGCGGATCTATTGAGAAGACTGAAAAGGTCAAAACCACTTGAATTAGTGAATTAGTGTCAGTGAACGTTAGTTTTAAGTGTGTTAGTGAAGAGAACAAGAACAGAGTGTCTTCCCTTTAATAGAGGCTGTCAGTACACTGTCATCACTGTCTTATGTTAAATATCCTTATTAGTACATTATGTAAGACTTAAATTACTTATTAGTCTTAAGGCTAGATCGTAATGTTCCATGATGTCTTTGCATTAAAAAAAATCATTTGTTTGATTGAATTGAACTGAAAAATCATTGTTAATGGAAAAAATATTTTTAAAATTAAAAAATCATTTATTCATACAGGTAACAAAATGCACACTTATGAACGTCAAAAAATAAATATATATGAAATGCTTCTAATTTTACATTTACTGCCAGTTCTCAAATCAAGGGCGTAGAACGGAAGGAACAGGCAATAAACTCTCCGTCACTCTTTAATCGCCTAGTTTTTGGTTGTACACAATGTTTGGAAGGAGCTGCAACCATGCACCATGTTCCACATGGCATCTTAAGTAATAAATAATAATAAAATAAATTAAAAACAAAGATTTGTCCTCTATCAGCAGGAGGCATGGTGAAATAGGCACGTACTTAATTTAGACCTTCAAGTAATTTAGTAATCAAAACGAATTATTAAGATTTTATAAGTCAACATCGATTTAACTACATATTCATTTGTTTGTAGGTTGTGTATCAGAATCTACGCTTGGTTTCATCTATCTTTAGTACCAGGTGTAAAGCAAATGGCTTGACAACATAATTACCGTATTTACTGTTACAACCTAAATTTTCACTTCTACAATGTATGATACAAGGGTTGTCAACTTTACGTTTTTAGAGCCGAATTTCCAGATTTGTATGTTTTGGATTTACCTACTTATACGCCATAAGATTAACCAAGAATATGTTTAAAAGTATTAGGAAAATAGCGCTGAACCACCTGCATTATGAGGACACCCTACGTACATAGGCCATTCACACACACATTCACACCATTACACAGCACAGCCGAATTAGGTATTACTTAATTAAAGATTTTTGTTGATTTTTTCGTAAATTTGAACCATTTTGTATTTATTATATTATGTATTCCATCTTTGACTATATGTTTAGTATAAATAATTGGTATTATTGTACATCATTTTGTTAGCTGTAGGATTACGAAATAAATAAATAAAGACGGGTTTCCCTAACAATTAAAAATTCGTTCAATCACTCGTTCGTACGATTCAGGTACGTCCTGCGGCGCCGGGAATGTGTGACAGCAATACTAATAATAAGTTAGTCTTCTCTTCTGATAGAAGAATGATGTCCACTGGTGCAACTCAGATGTGGAATTAAATGCTAGATTATTAACCACTGATTTAATAAAGCATAGTATATTTTCTGATGTATGACAAAGAAGAAAATAATCATAGAATAGTGGAGCAAGAAAGTACTAAGCTCGTACAATAGAAGGTCCAAGACCAAATTAAGGAAATGGCAGGTAGTACATGGCAGAGAGCGGCACAGTGTAGACTGGAATGGCGGGATTTGGAAGTGGCCTTTGCCAAAAACACTGACATCTAAAAATATGATATGGTGATAGAAATTTAAATGTTTTTTAGTGTAAAAGTATCTGAAATGAAAGGCATCCCTATTATATATATATATTGGGTATATATTATGTACCTTTGTTATTTTTATATTGAGTAGGTAGTTTAGTATTTTAGGTTTGGTATTGTATATTTTTAAATAATTTTATTATATTTGAGTTGTCTGGAAGAAACTGCTTTTAGCAGTAAGACCGCCCTATCTAGATCTTCATTTATATAATTTTATTTGTCTTCTGTTTTATGTTATATATATATATTATTCTAGGTTCGGTTTAATGTGATATTTTTATATACTAAGTAATAAATGAAGGACTCTAAAGAGTTTTGTGTTTGATTCTTAGGAACATTTTATCAACCCTATACAAATACCATCGCTGACTTGTAAATCAAAATCTTAACTCTTAGATCAAATAAATCATCACAAATTTTATTTGGAGCACCCATGTCTGTCCCTTTCCTTCATAAACGAGTGAGAGAGACGGAGGTAATTACATTAAAATATTTACAACGTTAATACGTCAAAACGCTTGAAAGTAATGGTTACATTTAATTAATGTAATTCCATCGTGAATTTATGTCTGTATTAAAAATTATGTGTTCTTAGCACGTGAGTTTTTGACAAGTTAAGATGTTGATAACGAAGTATTGTATGGCCTGGCCAGCCTTTTTGATTAACGCCCATGTTCAGATTCTCGACGAATAATTGCTGAGATTACACTTGCGTTGAAGTTACCGTCTGGTTCATTAGAACTAAAGGCGGCCCATTCCTGGCCATTTCTTTTTACTTGGGGAAATGCATAAACCCAAAAATGTACGTATCTAGTACATGTTAATTTATGGTTGTACATTTCTTTTAATATATGAAAACTTTTTAATAAGTCAGATTTTTAAGCCTTAAAAAACCTACTAACTAGGTTGTATATTAAAAGCCTTCTTCTAACAAAATATAAAATGCGGGTAGTTCCAAAAAATTCTAAATAAAAGTAGTGTGGAATTATTATAAACTTCTTGACACCACGGGCACTTAGTGTGAGTACACGTTAGTCTTAAGTGGTAAATAGTGGTAAATGAAGAAAGAAAAGAAAGAAAATTTTATTTACGGCTAGTTTTTTGACGTGATAACGTCTTTTAATGACGTTATCACGTCAAAAAACGTTTTAGTCGTTTTAGTCGGGTGACATGTTCAGAAACTTGTGTCACACCAAAACCTCACGAGCGCGATCGCTTAGTCGGGTGACATGTTCAGAAACTTGTGTCACACCAAAACCTCACGAGCGCGATCGCAGGTATAACGAGAGAGAGACGGACCGATCTCCCGTCTCTCTCACTCTAGCGGACAAACGAATGGAGATTTGTATGAATGTATGTATGAAGAAAAAAATGTATATCATAGTCGAATAAGTAAACTTGTCATTTTACACCCGAAATTTATCATCAAAAGTGTGAATAAAACGATAGATGTAATTTAAAATTTGAAAAATTGTTATCTTCATTAATTCCTTACTTCCCAAAAACTTATATCACCAATAAGACGTTATCACGTAAACATCTCGATCGTAAACCTACTTTACAAACAACCAATATTTTTTTATGGTATTAATAATAATTCTTTATATCTCCCATATAACATTTGAAACAAACAATAGGGTTAAAGTTAAGATGGTATTGGGAGACTGGTTTCCAAGCTAGGTAAGAACCTGTGATATGAATATTCAGGCTTCCATTCTACAACAAAGTCATACTGAGTGATAACAAAAAGTACATATGTGGGTAGGCAAACAAATTTAAAGTTTAAAAAAAACAAAACAAAGCAGTCAATTAGATTACTTATTAATAAGATAGTTTAAATAAAAGTAAGTGGAAAAAATAGTACAAAGAGACTGAAAGTTATTAGACACTTTCTTGAGTAAAATATCCTTTTAAGTAAATTAGATTAGACTTAAATTACATAATATAAGTTAGGCTAAATGTCAAATATATAAAAAAATATCGTGTGGAACAATAGATTCCTCGGTCAATCATATCAAGAATGCTCACAATTAATGGTTTTTCGATTGGAGTAATCGATAAGGAAGATATCGAATTGCCTAATTCTGCTCTTCCAGGCATACGATGGAACATCATATCGTTTCCATTGTTTGAATCTTGTGTAATTTAATACGATTGTAATTTCGAGTTATTTGAAATATTTTTGTACTCACGATTTTATCTGGGTATTAGTAAATTGGATCAACGGATTTAAGTTAAAAAGTATTTCCACTGTGCGCTAACTTTTAACTGATTTGTAAGAGTTAATAATACGGTAAATTTGCCGAATTACTGGTCCACCTAAAACAGCTTTATTTATATCGTTTTTACTTGTATGTAGTACCCCAAGTAATATAAAGGGGCGTATGGCTTTAGACCCCTTAAAAAAATTAGCAATTGGTAATGTTACATGCATGACGTAAATTATATTGTCTCAGTACCGAGAGCCGTGATTCGACTCATTGAATTACATTAGGTTAGGTATTTTTTTAATTCTAAGTGGCGTTTTGAGTATTAATAATGTTACACAGAAGGATAAAGGTTAGGCTAAAGCCAAAAATGTGTAACTTCCATAACTCATTTCACAAATGTTTTAATTAAATTCTATGGGGCAAATGAGCCTGCGCCATAACAATATTGCATGGTACACCATTGCCGAGTGATGAAAATATGTAGAAAATAAATTGGAGTTGTTTACTTCTTGAAATCACCTGTCTTTAATTTAATTTAAGAATCTTCTTCAGCATTTCTCTTCTAACGATGTAATAAGCTACTAATCATATTCGCTGGCTGTCGCTATCCCTGTTACAATAGAGTGTCACCGATGTGCCACGGCGTCGATTTTTTGAGTTGATCGTTCTCCGATATTACGTACTGTACGCGTATTAATTGCAATGAGAAAAATGCATCAGCTGTGTAAGCTGGGATTTGAAACTAACAAACTCTAGTATTTTGCATTTTTATTGTTTGACAGTAAAGTACTTTTTGTAAAGGGGAAGGTAATTAAATTTTTAAAGGCCTACCTTTATAGCGTGGGCTAGAAGCTTCAAAGAAGTCTACGACTCGTAATAGTAACTATCATAACGAACATTAGTAACTTAGCTATCTGTTCGCCACTTTCAAATGCGTTAACCAGTTTTCGAGCTTTTACGATACAAATATATTATTATTTCAATTAAATCTTTAATGCTTTTAATTATATGGAAAACTTATTTTAATACTATTCCCTCTCTTCAGTCGATATCTCATGTCTGATCGTGGTCAGCCAAGAAACACCTGGAGCCGACTATCTGTTTCCATCGTTTCCTGCGCCTCTCTTATAAGTGTATAGTTTAGATGAGTCTTTCACTTGATCGGTCCATCTGGTTGGTGAACGGAACCTGATCTTGTGTCTTCTGTCTTACCAACTATGATCAGTTTCTCCAAGTTAGTAAGACAGGCGAGTCCGGTGGATCAGGATCGACGTATTAGTGCGCTTCTAAATAGTACTATGATAGGACGCGTAATTTAAAATGTATTAATTAATATTTTTAGTGGCACTATAATTTGGTGTCTTACAAAATATATACATAATTCGCAGACGAAATCGTGAGCAACTGCTAATGCCACAACGATAATAGTGACCACGATTTTGTCGTTGATTAGTATGCAAATTTTTATAGCAAAATTTCCGTTATCTTACAGTTATACTTCATTATTCTTAAAACTAATCTTGTCCAACGTGCTATAACAAAAGTGATAAAATATAATTATTGTCTAGTTTCAACACAAGATGGCGCTGTACAAATTGCTAAAGATAACCGAACTATGATTACAACAGGAAATTATTAGACATTAAGCTTTATCAGGACATTTATATAAAAGCCCCAACAAATTAACTAACTAACTATCTTTGTCGTAAAGTTGAAATAATCATTTTGACACAAATTTATGGAGGTATGCACTTTGTGCTTCCGTGCGTTTAAATAATTATTTAAAAGTTAATAATAATTAAAATGTATTCCCTAGCTTGATATCGAACTGAATTTAATATATGTTCGACATGAACGAGTTTTATAAACCAAGTGAAAAATGCAAGGTTTTACCATTCTCGAGATATAGATAGCTGCCATACTTCAGATCAAATATTTATGGCTGCTCTCAAAAACAATTTGTATGACTCAAAACATGGAAATTAAAAAGAGTGGCGGAGAGTTTCTTGTCAGTTCTTCTTACCCGCTCTACGCTCTTGACTTGCGTATCAATAACGAAGATGAGATTGAGTTTGAGTTTATTGTGAATTCAAAATGTAAATATGGTAGGGATATTTACAATGTTGATAAATTATAATCGATGCAAATAGGCAAATGAAGGAGGCCTATGTCCAGAATGGATAAAATAACCTTTTCTTCTAGTTCTTCGACCAAACGTTTTCCTGGGGTCATCACGTAAAGGAGATCAGCCGTAAACTTTACGCCGCTTCTTTTACTCTGAAACGTCTTTCTAATTTCCTTCCTATCCGCACTAAAACTATGTTAGCACAGTCTCTTCTGCTTCCTATTCTCGATTATGCGGACTCATGCTCCTCTGATTTGAACGAAGAGCTACTTGACAAGATCGAACGCCTGCAGAATTTCTGCATACGGTTCATATTTGGTCTTAGGAAATATGACCATGTGTCTAAATTCCGCAGGCAGCTGGGGTGGCTACCTATTCGATTCAGACGTCACGCTCATCTTCTTCAACTTCTATACTCAATTCTTTTCAATCCGAAAACCCCTTCTTATCTCAAAAATCACTTTAAATTCTTAGGTCCTTCTAACTATATGTTACGCTCTTCTAATAGATGTTTATTAGAAATTCCATCTCACACTTCATCCTTCTTAGGCAATTCATTCACAATCTCCGCCATTAAGTTATGGAATACGCTGCCCGACTCCGTACGATTGGCTACCTCTCTGTCATCTTTTAAAACTCTTCTGTATTCTCATTTCTTAACCTTATCCTATCCTGATCAATCGTGACTTGTATAAATCTTATGTTTCCTTTTACATCACTATTTGCTGTCCATGTATTTGTAAGATTAGCTTTTAAGTTTTTAGTCCGTTGTTAATATTTTTTTTTTGTATTACTTTAGATTAAGGTACTATGTATATATATATATTTTTTTATATAACATTTGTTTCTGCACTTCTCGCACGAATCATGTTTCTTTTTTTAGTTTTTTCTTTAACTAGGGTTGCCTGGAAGAGATCGCTTATTAGCGATAAGGCCGCCCGTTGCATCCCTTATAATTTTTTTTTTTTGTATTTTGTATTTTTGCAACGAAGTTTTAATAAATAAATAAATAAATAATGAGGCTGATGATAATATTTATATGATGATGTGCTGATGGTTATATATGGTGATGGAATGAACCTCACCTCCCGATTGGTTGAAACTTATTGAAGCTTTTTTGTAAACTTATGTACAACATTCTCCCTTGCCGCTGCGCCTGTCATAGTGACTCATCTGATATATATATCTATACATATATTATTAAAAATATAATATAAGTTTTTTTTTACTCTGATGAAGGTTTGTATGGAGAGTTTAAAAAAAAAAATAGTTTTATTTAGTACAAGTTACAAAGCCCATAAAAGTTTAAGTTACACATAAACATTAAAACATCAAAATACCATAAAAAGTCAGTGGCTTTACAACCTTTTTAGGTCTGGACTTCAGTTTTCTGTATATATTTCATGATCATATATTGTTAATAGGCATGTGATCAGCCTTTGCCTGATACTCGCCGAGTTCTTGGGTCAGAGGCAAGCTGGTTTCCTCAGGAGTTTCCTTCGTTCGAGCGAATAAAATGCCCATATAGAAAGGAAGTCCATTGGTGCCGGGAATCGAACCTACCTCAGGGATGAGAGTCACACTTTCTAGTAAGACATAAAGGCAACATAATTTGCATGTCACAATTCATTGGTATCGAACGTTTAGCTACTGAATTAGCCGAGTACGTAGCTGGCTGAGCCACGGAGGTTGCTAATGACTAGGAGCCATATAAAATATGGTTATCCTAATAAAGAGAAGCATGCAATCAGCATGTTAATGCTACACGTTGAGGCAAACATTGAATATTGATCGGTACATTATGATAATGTAGAAGCCGATCAGCGGCGTCCGCGCAGAGCGGGTTTTACTATTTATTTTATATAAGTTTTTATTACTTACGGTAATGGCTTTTAAAATACGCTTTGAATTAATCATTTGACCGTTTTATAGTTGATTGGCTTGAAAGGTTTTAGATTCTTAAAAGTATATAAAATATATACGTTGTGTGGCAAACTGGAATTTTGGTTTAAAGAAGTGTATTCTCATTATAAACAAAAACATACTTGCCACTTACATGAAAAAAAATATATGTTTAATAACATGCAAAAATTGAATTTGCAGCACATTAGTCCATCTACCAAAAAACTTTTTTTTTAATTTACTTTTTCGGGATGGGACATGTGCACCGAATGGTGGACGAGAGAACCCCAGGCTCCTAACTGGTGGCAAGAGAAAACCCGGTAGACCGAGGCTGCATTGGTAGATGGAGTTGCAAGGACCTCGAAACAATGGGGGTTCGAAATTGGACACGCGAAGCACTGGATAGACGCGAAGGCAAAATATAGCTACTTAAGGCGGCTAAAGCCTACAAGGGGCTGTATAGTCATTAATAATCATGTAGATATTTCATGGAATGCCGAACCATCTGCCTGCACAACGAATAATAATAATAATCTTTATTCATATTTCTCACAAAAACATAGTACAAGTGACAATTATAAAATATTATAAATAAATAATTGTCTTTCTTCTATTTAGGGATAATGCTAGTTTGTGTGAGACTGATGTCTGCTGTGTTACAGGTCATCAAGCCTCCACCACTTCGGATCGACAGGTCTTAAAAAGTAGAGCAAAAAATTTAGTAAGAATAAACAATCATTATTACATAGTTAACTAAAAAATATTTATTTGGATACACATATAAGGAAACCACATAGGGAATGTGTGTGTGTGCGTAAGTGTGTGGGTGTGTGTCCGTGTGTTAGTGTGTGTACGTGAGTGTGTGTTTGACAACTGTTTCATTTTCATTTCTTTCTTAAAGTTACTGAACTATCCGTTCGCATAGATCCTCGAAGTACATTCTGTGTTCGGGGTGTGTCATTAACCGGGGAAATGAAGCTTTTGTCAGAGCCACGTTTGTTTTCTGCTCTAGTTCATATCTGCCCCATACTCCGGACAGTCCAGCAGCATATGCAGCGATGTTAGTTCAGTGTTCGCAGTTCTTACCTTGGCCCGAAGTTTAAATCGATGTTTTAATATATTAAAAGTTGGCAACTACATCGTTCTCGAAACATTTGTCTCACGTGTAACATTCGTGTTACACTTAGCTTAAGTCTCGACTCTAAGTAGTAAAGTATTTTTAATGGCTACATTCAAAAATTCATAATAATAATCAGTCTTATACTGTGTTAACTATGGCTTTGAACGATTTACAGTGAAAGTGAATAAGGCGAGTTCATAAATGATTTATTTAATTTAAAAAATGCTTTGTGCTCCAGACAAATGGTAATACGCGTAACTGTCATTATGGAAATAATAGCATTATAATTCCGCTTGCATTTGATCATTTTCTGCTCATGTCGAACTACACGTGGATTTAATATGTAACTAATAGGGGTAATCCTGCCACAGAATTATTTTTAAACCCACTTTAATACAATTAGAAATAAGGTTACAACTTCGTAGTATCAATTATATTTCATAAATTAATATTGTATATATAATTTGTGAGATTTTTTTTCTATTCCTTTATAAACGCCTCACTATAAAATACGAATCATCTCTTAATTTCAAAATCTTCATAAAAAAAAATGCTGTCAAAGAAATCTGTAAGTACAAAATTATGAATTGTAAAGTTTTAATATGTCGATAAGAGAGATAGATTTTAAAGTTTTACTGAAGCTGTTCTCATTGTTTTATTTATATTAAAGTTGAATTAAATTTTTACTATTTTACAAAATAATTTATCTATCTATCTCTTTTTTCTTCTAAGATGTCTATCTATCAACTCTATTTTTTTGTATAACAAATATGTTACTAAGGCAACTTCTTGTATGCCAGTATATACATACTTGACACCGAACACATAAAAAATCAACGCATTAAGGTATTAATAAATATATTCTAGGACTTATTTCACATACAATGCACAACCACGGGGCATAGCTAGTCAATTAATAAAGACATTATATTCAACAGTGGTAGCTTGATTGACAGTTCTCTATCGGTTGACGCGTCCGCCATTGTATGGTAATGCATGTGATATTATGACTGACATATAGTCTAGAATATATTATACACGAATTCGTTCAGACTATAAGTAAAATCATATAACATAGAGCTTTCATTTATAAACGTGGCGCTACAATCGTTGGTCCAAAAAAGAGCGTTTAAGCGAAAGATAATCGTGCCTATACTCCGATTTTTAATTCCGCAGAATTCTGACATTTCATAAGTGTTTCTACTAAAAAAGCGGCAAATTTGACCTATTTGAGGGCATAAAACATAAAATGCTATGTATTTTTGTTTTAGCTACAAATTTATCTAAACTTGTGCGTTTTTTACTGTTTGTGATGAAAAGGGACATAGTTATCACTCGCCGTTAAACCTCTTTTAATGTTGAGCATCGCACTTAATAAAATGGATACATTCACTAACAAATAAAATGTATGTATAGACTCAGATGTTTGTCATCTTCCATCATCTGACATGTCAAAAATTGATAGCCGTCAGAATTCTACGGAATAAAAAATCGGAGTATAGTCATTTTTCTGTGCGTGCCGTAAATTTTCCGCTAGAAAAACACCCTTTTTCGCTACTGCTCTTTTCGAAGACAATCTTCAAAAAGCCACAGCCAGCGTTGGAATACTTGGCGTTGACATATCGAACGACGTTCAGTTTCTCGGTCACCTGGAGGGAAAGGCTAAATTAGCCTCCAAGAAGCTTGGTGTGCTCACTTAGTGGCGGTATCACTTAATATCAGGTCAATCCTGCCTGCTCACGTTGAGAAGTTTTCTATAGACTTACAGGTTGTAATAACTTTGTAAGAGCGATACAAAATATGACAACATCGTACTAATTGCACAGACGGGCTTCGAACACATGACCTTAGAGTTAAGTGTACGCCTAGCTAGGTTAACCACTATTAATAGCATAACGCTTTAAATTTAAAATCTTGAAAGGTTGCAATTGCTTTAGTCACACGACTGAAGATACTGGGACTTTGGGGTTGTGGGGCGACGGACGACGAGGTGAAATCTAGTTTTTAATTCGCCCAAAAATATTTATTTATCTATTTCTGAACAATCCTTCTTATTTTTAATTTTATTTTATTTCCTATATATACCTTTACAAGGCTCCATTACTTACACTGCTAACTTGTACTAATATTATTTTTTTTCTACTAAGTATTTAGTTTTATTACATTATTTTTCTTTTTTTTGTGACTGAGGCGCAAACTAGCTGCTGTGGTCTCTGGCGGAATGACCAGCGCTGTGGAACAGTCTGCTCCTCAGCATAATGCTAAACCAGAGCCAATTACAACCACAACTCACGCATTACACTCTTAAAACGTACCCTTTTTCATTAAAAGAAAAAAAAACTCCCATTTTTTTATTATTATTATTTTGTGTTTCTGTATGTGTGTTTTGTTACTAATAAATGTTATGTCTATGATACGGATGGTATTTTGTATTCCGCCTTTGACGTCTGATAAATCGACATAACTCTCTCATTGGATGACCGGGACATAAGCCAGGATACTATCGCTATATATCAGAGTTAAAAATAAAAATGTATGGGTGTAATTTAATTGTTAAGGCTATTATCAGCAGACTGACTCTTGTTGGTACGGCTATATCGTAATAAAACGTAATGCTCTTACATGCACTCAGAAATTTCTTAAAGGTTTCCAACGTTAGGGTGTAACCGCAAACAACCTCAACTAGGAAAAGTGCAGCTATTAACTATTTAGTGCTTCAGAGTCGACAACTATGGTGAGAGTAATAGGTTGAGACATACAGTATACTAGTACTATTTTTAGTTATATTGAGATGTATAATGATATGGGTCCGGATAGCGTCTTGCTTTATCACCAATTAATTAATACAGTTCTTAATAGTTATTCTTATTTTTAGCTTTTATTGTATTTACTATACAACTATACACAAGACTTCATGATGTACACTACTGTCGTATTGTAAATGTAAATTTACAATTAATTTAACTTCTTTCTGACAATTCATAAGTGTACTTGTTAACCTACATGAATAAAGATATTTTGAGTTTGTTTGAGTTTTTATCTTAAAATAAGTATTATTACATTCCTTTTTTTCCTCTTTTGCAACTGAGACGTAAACTAGCTGCTGTGGTCTCTGGCAGAATGACCAGCGCTGTGGAACATTCTGCTCCTCAACATAATGCTGAGCCAGGGCCAATTACAGCCACAGGACACACGTATTACACACTTGAAAGATAAAACACATATTTATATTTTAATAATGATGAATGAATTTCATGTAGGTTTTATATCTGTTTCAACTATCATTATTTATCATCTGACAAATTATGTTGGATTATTTTCTAATTCAGTGGTTTTACATTAAAAATAAATCCAGTGCATCAATGTAACATATTTATCCTGGAAACCTATCATTGGTAAACTCAACGTAGGTATGCTGGTAATTCTCCAGGCTATTAAAACATCACTATATATCATTTAGAAAATAGAATGAAAGTCCTTATCCTCATTGTGTCACGAACGTAAGATGACCAAAAAAACTTGACCTCTGTGATGGAGTCATACACATAATCCCTCAGCTCACAGTTCGCTGGTGCCTGCCACAAATTGTGGACAACGCAACCACTGTCGTTTGTGGTTACCTTCCTGATGGGATTCACATGTCTTTACAAAGTTATGCTAAGAGCAAATTATCCCAACATTTTCCTGAAGATTGCTTTAAAATATGAATTGTAATAATAAATTAGAAATCAATAGCGTAAGTAGTAAATTTTCTCTGTTGAAGATCCTTCCGAGGTTTGCCTTCACTGTTGATATACTAATAATTCTTGTTTAAATCTATTTGTTTTTTTATTAATATAACAAAAAGATAATTAAAATTAACAGGATTTTAATTTTAACTTTTATTTAAACGTTTTTTTTAGAAATAATAAAAACAAAAACTTGCTGTTGTTCAATTCTGTCTTATTTTAGTTCTAATTTAACTGTGTTTTAAGGATCCTATGTAGGGTTAAGGACACATTGAATAGTAAGCTTTTGTTAAAATCATACATTTCAATATAGCTGTATTGACTTTATTTAATTCGTTTTTAAATAAAAATGCATTTTTAAAAAAGTTACTTTATTGCATTAAATAAGTCGTACAAGTCTTATAATTTGCCATCTTTGTAGATAATATACTACAACCCTCAACTGAGTCGGCAGATAAGAGTTAAAATTATTTATAAAATAAAAAATTTAAATGTCTCTTGAGTTATAATTGTCATAGCTGTATTGATTATCAATAATTTCAGAAAATATGGTACCAGATTTTCTAAAATAATTGATAATCACGTATGGTATACGTGATAGAAAGCCTCTCTTAACTCATCTATAAAATACTTCGAACATGTGGAACACCAAACGCAATGAGTGCGTGATAATAATAGTAGAAATGCAATTAGATTCCAATAAAACCAGTGTTAAATAAATTAAATTTAAAATTACCTTTGATTAGTCCTCGTTAGATGCAAGCGACGATACAGATTAAATAAATAGCATGACTAAACTGTATTTTGTATGGTAAGGCCGTTTATTAACGTAGCGACTTTAAATTATACTTTAAACGCCACAATCGAAATAAGGCGTAATTTTATAACATTCATTTTGTCTGAAACCCACTCCAATAGTAATTGGTAATAAGAAGAGTTCTCGGATTGTCTGCAAAAATAAAAGTTATTAATAATCCTACATAAAATATTTGGTGTAAAAAACTAAGGTTTTAATCCCGGTTTTTTCAAAAGCAGTTAGTCCCAATTCTCACAGGAACCAAACACAATAGTAACATTGATTAAACTAAACCTATTAATAAATTTTTTAAACTATCTATTTATCTAATAATTACTAGACAACTTTTTACGTTTTAAACTAACACCAATTGGCCAATCGAATCAAGTTACACCAAATACTCACAATATTTGTCTTAATTAATTTAATCAAAACAGTTTAAGTGATCCAAATCCCCTATAACCTGTTAGATGATATTTACTTTCATTTTTTTACTCAAATTTATATTTATTCACGTCTTCTTCCCGAAGAAAGCCTTTCGTATCTTGTGTCATTATGTTTTTCTGCTCCCGTATGTATGTTAGTCTAGTTCATTATTTGTATTAACAAAAAATCGCCCTGTGCCCCATACGCCTTATCCATAACAAAACGTAGAAACGCAACTGCTATACAAATTAGAAATAAATTAGTTAAAAGCATTGTAACATGTACTTTCGAAGTAGGCTTTATGTCTATTGTGATAGGCTTCAAATTAGCTCCCACTCCAAATGCATTAGAATAATTGCAATGAGCGTGTTATTAAAAAAACATAAGTCAAACTAATTAGTTAAGAGAAACGTTGTGAATGGAATGGTCAATACAAAATTCCTGATAGTTTCGAGTTCTCTTCCAATACGAATTCCGTCGATCATAACGGAATATTATTGCAACTAATATAGAATTTACTAATTTGTTAATTATTGTCTCTATAGAAGAAAAAAACTAACTGTACAGAGTACTTTCATTATCAAACCAACCAAAATGGATTTGTTTTTATTATTAAAGAATCATTTTTAATTAAAAATTCGAGTCAAAACTAACAAAGTTGGGAGCACATTTTATATTAAAGGCAAATAAGAAGAAATTTCTAAAAATGAGTAATCTACTATTATATAAGACTACTACTTAAAATCGAATCGATATTCACCTCAAGTTGGCAATATATAGATCTGTACATCAAGCTCGACATCCTTGGAGCGGGCCTGCGTAAGCGCATTTTCACCTCATTAAAAAAAATCAATACATCATAATTAGTGGCAAATCGGCACGTATTACTTGTTTCTAATATCAATATTTGAATTGATCTATAACATATTATTAATAGTAATATTAATATAAATAATGTTTGTGTGTGTATGTAATTTAACTAAATACCTTTTTATAACGTCTTGAAAGGCAATGCAAAAACTTAAAGCTCTTCACGTGAAATCATGGAAGAAACTGGCCACTAGTTAACACTTAAATATATTTTTACCGATAAAAACTCAAATCTACCAAACAACCGCTAGATTTGCAATAAGTGGTAAATAAAACACTGGTTAAGTGCTAATTATTTCGAAATCTTTAATGCCCATGGTCAATATTAATTATAATTGTAATTATCTGTTAAACGTTATTAATTAAAACTTCGTGACCGGCGTGTGGCGTTGACAAGCGCAGATAAAACATGGCGGCGGTCATATTAATCATGTAGTATTTTTAAAAACACTAGCGAACCACTGTTTTATTTATCTTATTTGGTTTTGCTTCAGATTATTTCTACAGATATAAAATAATCGTAATCGTAAAATAATATTTTCTACTATACAGCTATAACTTTTTGAACACTATTGACGTACTTAGGTATATTACAAGTTACTAACTGTCGCAAAGTATAGGGTCGGAATTAGTCTAGAGGCTTTTGGGGCAACAAAGGAGTGAACGGCCCAAATTATTTTCGAAAAATAATGAAAAAAATATCAGTCGAGTTTTGAATCAATAATTTAATGTGAAACCAACCATTGTTTTATGGTTTCATCTTGCGACTCATTCGATTCCTGGATTCGATCCCTGGCTGTCCAATGGACTTTCTGTCAAACACTCGTACGGTAAAGGAAAACATCGTGAGGAAACCGGCAGGTCTTAGACTCAAAAAGTCGACGGCGTGTCAGGCACGGAAGGTTGATCATCTATGCGTATTAGGAATTTTCACAGAACAGATAGAGAAATCTGAGAACTAGACCTAAAAGGCTGTAGCGGTATTGGTATATATAAAATCATATCCTTGGAAGAGCTGTATTTTAAAGTAAGATATATAAATAAATTCGAGATCCGTAATGATCCAACATGCTTGAAACGGATTTCCTAAAGCCTATTCATAGCATAGAACTCATTTTAAATGACTAACCTGTACCATAGCTTCCATAAATATAGAAAGGTACCTGATACCTTAAATCATTCCTATATAAATGAGGCTAGATCAAATCGATACAGGCTGGTTCGATACTCGATAGCTGAGAATCGATTCTCTGATCGACATTTCCTTATCCATGCAAATCACTCTTTTCTCGAATATGGTTGTAATGTCCCGTAGTCACGGAAATTGCTCCGACCTTATCTTTGCAATTTGTTGCTGATTGTGCTTTCTGTTGTTCAAAGGGAAAATTCTCGTGTAAGGAGAGCAATGTATAGGCTGTTTGAAAAAAAAATCTGTGGCGCTACTGAGCCTCAGATTTCTCTGTTTGTGATAGATCTGTTTCATGATCTTTTGTCTAATAGGCAAGTCGGTGATCAGCCTCCTGTGCCTGACATAAACAGTCGACTTTTGGTCTAAGGCAAGCCGGTTTCCTCACGATGGTTATCTTCACCGTTCGAGCGAATATTAATTGCGCACATAGAAAGTCCATTGGTGCACAGCCGGGGATCGAACCCACGACATCAGAGATGAGAGCACGCTGAAGCCATTAGGTTAAATAATATTTCATCATCAAACAATTCCTATTAGTAATATTTGTGTGGATTTATATACACAACCTGATTCCGTCATCTCCTTTCAAACAACTTCTTGAAGCACGCTGGAGTTTCACCCCTTCGTTGTTGACAACTGCACCTGGGCAGCACTGCAGGACTTTCTGTCATTATCATGACTTCAGGATCTTCGTTTCTTGTAAAAACAGCAATGGAGTGGAACTCCCTGCCTCCAATCTTCCCTAGACAGTTTGAGAACAGTTACGAAAACATAGGCATTTCCTGGACTCCAATGGGCCGCACCATCCGGTGGGATTGTGGCCAAATGTCTGCTCAGTTCTGGAGAAAAAAAAACAACACACCGATTTTGCAAGCTTTTCTTCTACTATTAATTCATTTTATAATGTAAATTGTAGTGGTGTCTAACGAAGGAATAAATACTATTAATATAACAAATAACAATAACTAACCTTAAAATATAATAAGTATAATATATTATTAAAAGGAAGGTTCCGAAGATACTGGCAGCGTTCCCCCTTTGAATAGCTAGACAAAATCCTTGTCCGAGGTAGCTGCCAGCTCTTCGGTCTCCTGTGGTGTCGACTAACCTTTTTGCTATTTCTTTAAAAAACTTCAATATTAATATATGCTACTCAATGACAAAATAGTCGAGAAATAAGAAGTATAGAAAAAGTTAGCAACCCCTTACCAAGTTCAATTAAAATCGTTAAGTTCTCTTCTATCGGAACTTGGGAAGTAACGGTCGCAAGTACGTTTCTTATACATTATTATAATGTAATTAAAATGAATGCACTGGTGCCTTTAAATCACCAATTACAGGCTGTTTTAAAACATCGTCCTCTTATCGACTGTATATCTGAATGTAAGTATATAAAAAAATTATGTCACCCTTTCAACGTTTCCTTTGGAATGATTATATCTTAATGAGACATGTGTTCGTAATTTCAGTTAAAGGACGAAAATGTGAATTAATTTAGCAAACTCGTTTGGAATGTGGAAAGTACAATTTTTTAAGGGTGCTAAACGACCAAGCTGATGTAATATATCGAAGTCGTAAATATTTATTTATTTCTTTACAAAAATATATTATCCGTACAGTAGTAAGCCAATACGTAATATACAAACAAGTCGAACGGGGCACTTTAAATTTAGTCAAATGCTTGCAAGTCCGTTGCCGACCTTTGCACATGACTCTTTTTCGACGCATCGCCGCATTTGATCCGTGAAATAGTTATTTTGGTTGCCAATATTGATGCAAGTTCTTTTCGGCTGATTCTGCGGGCCGTCATGCGGCGGAGGCGGAGACAGCCAAGGAGGACTATCCCGCAGCACATCTGCGTCGCCTCCTGGGTTTTATGCGTCTAAAAGAAGTTCTTTTCGGTTGCCCGAAGAATTCATCATTTTTATTCTATATAGTAATAGTACCACTTAGCTGTGAAACTAAAGGCGTCGCTATTGTTGTTTAAGTTTTTCAATTATTCTTTCTTGACGTAAAGAAAATTGGGGAAATCGGGTAAATCGGAAAAGCCTTAGATTATATAAATGTAGCGTCAATTTTCGTAGACTGGACAATAAGAAGTTTAAAAATATAAGCAAGATTAGACCCAATTCTCTGATCTGTTACATAGTATTATATTATTTCAAATTTGTGTCATAAACTAGTTATTAAACATAAAAATTTATATTTTATTTACATTTTATATTATCAGTTTCAATCTCTCCTACATATTTTGATGTATTAATAAAGAAAGATATTTTATTTATGGACGAAATAATTTCCTAAAATTTTCCGATCCAGCGCAATGCAGCTTTTAACAACCAAGATTCTAAACTGTGCGTTGCGAGTCACCACTAAGCAGTAAAAAGGATATTAATTGCTTCAAGTATCAATCAAAATATGTTATAACAACATCGACTTCTCATATTTGGTCATAAAATCCGATGGTCGTAACAGCCATGACGTTGTTATTAAGTACCTAATACAATAGAATTCAACCGGGACCTTTGATTTTGGTTAATATAACCGGTATGTTGTTCTAAAATCTAAACAATGTCGTCGTAAACGGTTTCGACTGAAATTTGTTGTATTGAAATTGTATTCAATAAGTTCTGATGTTAAAATCCGCGGACGCTGGCACAAGTTAAATTAAAATCGTGATAAAAAATGGAACTAGCATTTTCAATTGTATGTGACCTAATTTAATTGCAACATTGTTACTCCTTCTTAAAACTTGACAAGACCCTTGATTGTATTGAAATAGGGTTGATTTTAGCTTGTATATAAATTGTGATGATTTATTACGCTCGGTTAACTTAATGAATTTTGTGTATAAGTTAAAAATGTTCTATAATTATAGGTGCTGAATAAAGGTGGAGTAGCGAATATGTAACAGGTAATAATTTATATTTTTTACTATACGAAATTATGAGTAATTCGTTTAATTTAAATTTAATAATCGTTTATTTTTTATTTGAATTAAAGTGTTAGTCCAATGGCTAACCGTGTGTTTTAACCGTGGGTTAAATTAAAAAGAAATACGTAGGGTCATGGAAAATAAGTAGACATCCGTCGTTCTACAACTGAGCGTTTTAAAAGCATTTTTTTACCGCGTACCACCACTACGTGGAATCAGCTGCCTTCTGAAGTATTTGCGAACCATTTCGACTTAAGAGACAGCGAACTAATTGGAACAAGGTAAAAGGCCGGCTACGCCCTCGCGAGCCTCCTGACATTGATAGTATCAATGGGCGGCGGTATCACTTAACATCAGGGGAAAAAGAAAAAATACATTTATCAAAATCTCTTCAGATATTTCACCAATACTTGACGTATACGACATTTATTTTACCAATTGGTACAAGGTAAAAGGCCGGCTACGCCCTCGCGAGCCTCCTGATATTGATAGTGTCAATGGGCGGCGGTATCACTTAACATCAGGGGAAAAAGAAAAAATATACATTTATCAAAATCTCTTCAGATATGTCACCAATACTTGTCGTATACGACATTTATTTTGCCAATTGGTACAGGGTAAAAGGCCGGCTACGCCTTCGCGAGCCTCCTGACATTGATAGTGTCAATGGGCGGCGGTATCACTTAACATCAGGGGAAAAAGAAAAAAATACATTTATCAAAATATCTTCAGATATGTCACCAATACTTGACGTATACGACATTTATTTTACCAATTGGTACAGGGTAAAAGGCCAGCTACGCCCTCGCGAGCCTCTTGACATTGATAGTGTCAATGGGCGGCGATATCACTTAACATCAGGGGAAAAAGAAAAAAAATACATTTATCAAAATATCTTCAGATATGTCACCAATACTTGACGTATACGACATTTATTTTACCAATTGGTACAAGGTAAAAGGCCGGCTACGCCCTCGCGAGCCTCTTGACATTGATAGTGTCAATGGGCGGCGATATCACTTAACATCAGGGGAAAAAGAAAAAAAATACATTTATCAAAATATCTTCAGATATGTCACCAATACTTGACGCATACGACATTTATTTTACCAATTGGTACAGGGTAAAAGGCCGGCTAAGCCCTCGCGAGCCTCCTGACATTGATAGTGTCAATGGGCGGCGGTATCACTTAACATCAGGGGAAAAAGAAAAAAAATACATTTATCAAAACTTCTTCAGATATTTCACCAATACTCAGCGTATACAACATTTATTTTCTTACATATTTTTTATTATCGCGAGTCGGTATCTTTTCTTAGATGTGGTAATTTTAAAACTATGCCCGAGATAACCGTATTTAGTTCACGAGAAAATACCAACGTTTTTACAATTAATTTATTGTGTGAACGAATAACAATTTATAAATCATTACAGCTAGTGCAATGAGTTATGCTTTGCTACTTTTGTTATACGTTATACGTACACGTTGTAGCTTAAAGGTGGTAGTTAGTTCGCATGAATACTTGTATAGGAAACTCGAGACTGTCCCACTAAAGTCGACATCTTGGCCTTTACATACATATATCTTGAATCTTCATGTTATGTTCTAATATTTCGGATAAAACAGAATAAACACTAATCATCCAGAGCTTAATATATTCAGTAGTGGGCTAATCTATTAAAAAAAGTGTGTACTTATGTACGCGCGTGAGAAGTTATACTTCTTTGGCATTATTTAAATAGCTTTGATATTAAAAATAGTTTTTGATGCAAATAATTAATTACAATTAAATAATCAGACTGGAAAAGGAGTCATTATAGTCAAAAAAGTTCAGTTTACATTTGAAAAATTAAATATTTATTATTATTCTCTTACATTAAGTGTAACATAAATTCTATTATTATTCGAATGTTGTTTTTAAATTATGTCCAATGCCGTAGCATCTTCCGTGGGCAAATTCATTCCGTTAATTTTGTGTCACGGTGCGCGCGCATCGTAAAATTTCACTCTCATCAATTTTTCATAACGCGCCTAAAGATGTATAACTTCAAAAAGGCATTCTTTTTATCATGTACCGAATTCGCTATTTTACAATTTATTAATATATAAAAAATCTAAAGTTTGATACGTATTATTTTTACTATAATTGTAATGTATTTTATAATAGATATCTTGTAACATATAATGTACATGAACTTTATAAGATAAATATTGTCTTCCGTTTACGTGAGTATTGGAAACTTAGCAATTTTTTTTGTTTAACTATTAAATCACTCGCCACGAAAGAGCAAGAAACCGGAAATGTGTACAATTCATTTATAAAAGAACTTATAAGTTAAGCGTGGCATTGCAGATGCTTTTTACCTCTATGCAAATGACAAATATCATAAACAAGTCAATCTGACAATCACGCGCACGACACTGTCATCTGTCAATAACGGAATACAACAAAAAGTGGAATGATTTGGTTGCTCTAACATTTCTCAAGAGTTATAAAAAGTGCACCATTCTTGGAAGCTAGACTTATGCTAACTGCACGCCGGTAATTTAGCTGTCACACTATTGATATATTACCACATTTACTGTTTTTTTAACTGAGCGTTTTAAAGTATTACTTTTAAACCATTTGAATCCCTGATAAATAACGTTTTTGTATAATATCTATTTATTTTATTATTAGTAATCTTAGAGTAGTGTTGTCCTTGTGGCTTCAGCGTGTGACACTTACCCCTGAGGTCGTAAATTCGATCCCCGGCTGTGCACCAATGGACTTTCTTCCTATGTGCGCATTTAACATTCGCTTGAACGGTGAAGGACAACATCGTGAGGAAACCGACATGTCTTAGACCCAAAAAGTCAACGCCGTGGGTCCGGCACAGGAGGCTGATCACCTACTTGCCTATTAGATTACCAAATGACCATGAAACAGATTCAGAAATCTGAGGACCAGATCTAAAGAGGTTGGAGCGCCACTGATATTATTATTATACAAAAATGATAATAGGTAGTGGAAACACAGGCTATTGTACATGAATTATCCACTTTTCACAATAAATTATTACTACGATCTATTGAAAAGATTGATGTGTGTCGGTTATTTGTAATTCATGGTTGATTTAATGGCGTCATGTGCCATATTTTAGTACATAATTGACTCAACACTATCATTATCTTATATATAGTGAGAAACTCAATCAATTCTGACAAGCCGTTTTTCATCGACAGCAACAGTCATTTTTATATTTGCACATGTCCACGATTCTGGCGACACTTCATTGAATATTGGATAAATGTTTCAGGAGTTTCTTTGAGCATTGATGGCCTAGTGGCTTCAGCGTGCGACTCTCATCCGTGAGGTCGAAGGTTCGAATCCCGGCTGTGCACCAATGGACTTTTTTCTATGTGCACTTTTTATATTCGCTCGAACGGTGAAGGAATACATTCTGAAGAAAACGGGTTGCCTTAGACCGTGTCGACAGCGTGTGTAAGGCATAGGTGGCTGATCACATTCTTGCGTATTAAATTGACAAATTATCAAGAAACAGACTTAGAAATCTAAAAGGTAGCGCCACTTATTTATTTTTGTATGCCAGAGATTAGTTATTATCTTCATTAAAAATCGATTTAATAAATCAAATACAGTACAGCATCCAACATTAACTTTCCAGTTTAACATAATTTCGCATATAACTTGCGCGCTGACTATAAAATCAATGTCCAATTGGTGGTACATATTTTAGACATCTATACTTTGAAGTGTTGTTGCTCATTAAACTTGCAGTATTGTATCATAATTAAAGAATTATATATAAATTTGACTTAGATTAAAATATCATTGGTTCTGGTATGTTATTACTTTCTCTATTTAGCATGTAATCAGGGCGACGCATGTTATGACTCCTCCTGGAGCCTGGATTGGGTCTTTCTTTATCAATTTTTTTTATTAATGTTAGAAACTCCACGATCACCCCATCTCACCAATGGTAATTCTATTAACTTCTGTTGACTGCCACTGTATCTGTATGGGTAATCGCGACACACCATACGCTATCCCATATGAATCAAACCCATTTTGGTCATCCATCCGTTTGCCATAGACATGTAGATGTCGGTGATAGAATCAATGACTGAAAAACTTCCACAGTAGCTGTCAAATATAGTTAATTAAAGAAATTAAGACTCGCGTCTATTTGAACATTGCATTTAGTCTGTGGCCAATTCTCAGATACTGTGACAGATGATTGAAGTTTATTTTTAACTAACATCTCGTTTTGGTATAACACGATCACGCCTGACAGGGTTTTACGCTTGAAGACCAGCTTCGGTTTCACTTGCCGCCAATTACAGTTACTGTTGATTGCAGAAAACTTGATATAATATAGGTATATGTTATATGACTCGCTTATAGATGATATGCCGACAGCGCATCATTTCCTAATCTGGTATATCCTTCGCGCTTGATACTGGCCACGATACTCAGATGACTAACTGACCCAGAGCGTGAGAACATAGACATAACATTTATTACTAACATAAACACACACACATAATAACAATAATCAAAGAAAAAAAATACGAGAGATATCAAAAAAAAATATTTTTCTCTTTATTATTTCATTATGCTGAGGAGCAGACTGTTCCACAGAGCTGGTCATTCTGCCAGAGAGCACAGCAGCTAGTTTGCGCTTTAGACGTAAAAAAATAAAGAAAAGTAATTTAATAATACTTAGTAGAAAATAATAATACATATTAGTAAAAGTTAGCAGTGTAAGAAATGAAGTAAGTGTATATATTTATTTTTATCTTGTGTAAAGGTGTATAGTAAATAAAAATAATAAAAGTTAAAAATAAGAATGTGTGTTACAGATTACCTGAACTTAATTTAAGCACAGAACAAAATAAACATTAAGTTCACTACTTTATTAAGAAATTAACACAAAAAGAAATTACAGTCTGTACGCACGCATCTTACAACCAATATTTATATCAATCCTTTTTCATTAGTGGCATTATTTTACATTTTTAAATTTAAATATTTTGGGTAGGTACTTTTCGATTCGAAACCTTTATTCTGAGTTTACCGTATCGACGGAATGAACATTCAATGTTTGACAGTTACGAAACCAATGAATATTTTCAATTGGATTTTTTTAAATTTAAAAACGAATATCTACCTAGTTCGTCGTACGCTTAGATAAGTTCTCTTTCCAGTATTATACTGGTGAAAGTCATCATTTGTTTTAAAATCGCTTATATTTTGTTTTTGTCATAATATTTAATTCCTTAAACTTACCTATTTATTTATTTCTCAAAAACTCAAAACTCAAAAATATCTTTATTCAAGTGGGTAACTTTTGTTTGTAGTACACTTTTGAATCGTCAAGTTAAATTAATCGTAAATTTACATTTACTACCAGTTCACAAGTCAAGGGCGTAGAGCGGGTAAGAAGAACTGGCAAGAAACTTTCCGCCACTCTTTTTAATCGCCAAGTATTGTCATACAAATTGTTTGAACTGGAGCAATTAAATCCCAAGGATCAGGATCATTTAAGTAGTCCTCAAATTTATAAAAAGCTTTGTTGATTAATTTTCGTTTACATTTAACACTGGTCATCTAAAGTACATACCAAAATCAAACCCCATTTGAAAGTTCGATTACGAACTGAATCATCGTTGAAATAAATAAAGCAAAAATTCACTGCCCTGTAATAATGTTAGTGAAACCCAACACTATAGCCCAGTCTCTTGTTACCCTACAGCCATGGGGCATGTCAATCCCACTATTGGCTTTATTTTATTTGTACAGGAGACTCTTTAAACTTACCTGCCCTGCGATTCTGTAACTCATTTTTCGAACTCACACAGCGGTTTTCGCATCGGCGGTCGCTCTCAAATCAGTCGTGAAGCAGTCATTTTATGATTTGGCATTCTGTTAAACAATAAACTACAAGCTCCCACCTTTTCAGCTCCTATCAACATTGTATGCGTATAATAATAATAAGGATACGCATTTAAGAATTTCAATCGACTTCAAGAAACCCAAAGCCGCTAACATCCCTTAACATTTTTTTTTTCGTATCACCTCGACGTCCGTCGTTCCACAACTGAGCGTGTTCTAAGGCAGATTTTGCCGCGTACCACCACTATGTGGAACCAGCTGCCCACTGAAAAATTTCCAAACCAATTCGACTTAGGATCCGTCAAGAAAAGAGCGTACCAATTCTTGAAAGGGCGGCAACGCGCTTGCGAGCCTTCTGGCAGTGTGAGTGTCCATGGGCGGCGGTATCACTTAACCAGGTGAGTATCCCGCCCGTTTGCCTCCTATAACATAAAAAAGTGCCCCGTTACCCCCTGTTCTATAAGAAAGTTTGAAAAGTCCAATAAATATATGTTAGTCTATCTCACTTCAACAATTGTTATAGATGTTTTCTTTTTGTATCGTTAACATAATATAAAATCCCCAAAATCACTCGTAAATAACAGTGTCTAGAAAAAACATTTAGTTTTATCGTAGGTTTCTTGTCTCTTTTGTCTTCGTAAAGTGTAAGTAGTAAAAAGTATACTAAGGTACAAACCATACAATGCATAAATGAAAATGAAGTTGTCTAAAGGACAAATTAGTGGATGTATATTGTACCCGCACCTTCACAAAGTATTTTGCAAATAAGTAGTTGCGGTCAGGATTTTTTTGCATTTGTGGCCAAGGTGTTATTAAGTTATAAGCTTCACCTGATCTTCATTTACTGTCTTTGATGGATATATGATATGTTTTTTATTCTATAACTCACCATAGTAGCCTATCATTTAAAATCAAACACTACACGCAATACTCATCGAGCGAGTTTGCTTATCTTGCCGAAGCCGCGTACAAATGATTTGAAGAAGTCTATTAAGTATGAGGGTGTGCAATTATATAATCAATTGCCGTCTAAAATTCGTAATATTAGCGCGTTTAACCAATTCAAAAGGGCATTAAAGATACATATCAGAATGAGAGTAGACTAAAATTGGGACGGCTGATGGCGACGTGGATCTATATATTAAGTTTCTCATGTAAATCAAAATACATTTTTTGTAATGAGAAATAAAGTTCTTTAAACATTATTATCTCGCACAGCATCAGTATTCAGCGAGGAAGTCACCTTCTCGGGCATTGGCCTAGTGCCAGCCTGTGTACTGGTATTATTGTGAAAAAGCGTGGGTTGCTCTATAGACGAAAAATATGGCACAGAGCGCCCACTTATTTTTTATTTTTTAGTTAAATTTTTTTTATTTTTTTCGGATTATTGCATTGTCATCGATCTTTGACAGGTGCGCAAAATTTGAATAAAATCTGTCCGTTTAAAGTGGGTCAAAGTCGAGTCCGAAGGAGTCGGTTACATACATACATACATACAGGTGAAGCTAATATAAAGCGTGTAAAAAACAAAACGTTTCTGATGAAAAAACAATACCAAGGCTTGTAGCGCCGGGGTTGATGCTAGATATTTGTATCAAAAACTCATTTGCTGTACATAAACTTTGGTTTTGCTAAATGTATGTTTCTGGATTTGTGTATAAAACCTTCAACAGTGAACTTATCTTTTATTTACTTTTTTCTCCGGTTTGGTGTTATTATGCAGGGTTATATTATGTGATCCGCATTTTATGCTTCACATATGCAGGCATTTAAATGGCCGATCTACACGCTTTCCTTCACAGTAGAAGGGAGTTAACGCATGGAAAGAATATTCTTGCCACTGCACCGACTTTCAAAAACCTTTCCTACTTTTAATTATGAAATACGTTTCTACCACATTTCAAGTAGAACATATAAACATTATAAATATCTTAATGTCATCTTAGGGATTTAAAAACATAGATTGTAATAACTTGGTGTGGATACGAGCGTGAGATTCGGAATGCTGTAGGCTTTGATTGAAAACCGAAAGGTGAGCGCTACTCCCACAGATAGGATTACCTTATTATAGTATAGGCATAACCATCAGATGCGTTTAATCGTTTAAAGTTTCGTCAATCTTAAATAATATCTTCGTGTATTTATAGTAAAAATATATTGAATCCAGCCCTGCCATTCTGTAACTCACTTTTCGAACTCACACAGCGGTTCATTTCGGTCATTTTATGATTTGGCATTCTGAAATGGTGGGAGCTTGTAGTTTATTGTTTATCAGAATGCCAAATCATAAAATGACTGCTTCACGACTGATTTGAGAGCGACTGCTAATGCGAAAACCGCTGTGTGAGTTCGAAAAGTGAGTTACAGAATCGCAGGGCTACACGTGTTTGAATAATATTTTATATTAATGAAATCGATGACGTTTTACGCGATGCTAACAGGTTTTAAAATTCGTGAATAAAGATTTTTAGTAGATATTTTAAGTAATTTTATTTAACCAAACCATATAAATATATTATGAGCAGTGGCTTCAGCGTGCGACTCTCATCCCTGAGGTTGTAGGTTCGATTCCCGGCTGTGCGCCAATGTACTTTTTCTATGTGCGCATTTAACATTCGCTGGAACGATGAAGGAACACATGGTGAGGAAACCAGCTTGCCATAGACCCAAAAAGTCGACGGTGTGTGTCAGGCACAGAAGGCTAAACACCTACTTGTTTATTACAATTACAAATGATCATGAAACAGATACAGAAGTCTGAGGCCCAGACCTGAAAAGGTTGTAACGCAACTGATTTATTATTTTTTATTGAAGTTATACTTCTTTAGGCGCGTTATGAAAAATTCACGAGAGTGAAATTTTACGATGCGCGCGCACCGTGACACAAAATTATCAGTATGGGCGCCGAGCGTGCGCGAGCGAGATGGGAATAAGACCATCTACAAGTAAAAGAAATAGAATATGCGTGACGTTAGCAGCTATGTCAAGAAGTTTGAATGACCATAATGACATTAATTGTACCTTATAAACAAATAAAGGAGTTTTAATTATTTTTTCAAAGAAATTTAGCAATGCTTTTTCACAAAGACCTATTGTTACTTAGTTAAAAGGTGAAACCTAGGTATGAAACCTAGGTAGTTATTAAATTAATAATATAATAAAATAATAAATAATAATAATTATTAATATTAATATACTAAATATTAAATATTGTTAAATTATTAACGCTAAATATTTATTTTTAATTATTAAATATTTAAAAAAAATAAAGAAAGCCAAAGAAGTATAACTTCTTAGGCGCGTACATAAGTACACGCACCATTTTTTTAAATTTAAATATACTAGCAGCATCTGGTCCATTTGAATCTGAATTTATATTATCCATTAGGCCATTATAATGTAAAAATTAAACTATCTGGTTTTCGTTATACTATGCAATTCGACGTAATCCGACGTACAGCGGCACGCCATTACCAGACTCAAGTCTCGCATACACCTAATCGATTTCATTCTGTACTATATTTTGTTTAAACAATTGGTTTCGATATACACTGTAAAAATTATACTACATACTCGTTATATCACTGAAGCTAGTCAATCGTTACGATTTTTTACATAAAAATGTTCATGCATTATGTATTGTTTTAGGAACCTTTTTAAGTAAAAAATACCCATCTCTTCCATAACAAACTTAATAGTTAATTCCATAAAATTTTTTGTTTCGTTTTTTCAATTACAATTTGGATTTTTTTAACAAAAAGCATTACACACGAGAGAGTGTATGTGAGTTTATAAGTAAGTGTAATGTGTAACTACATGTTGTACAAACAATATAATGTTTGTACAATATAATAAATATATTATATTAGTAGTTCTATTAATAAATAGAACTACATCACAATTACGACCATAAACAAAAACGTCGGGGAATCGCTATGCCTTCTGGAGAGTACAGAATTTGGGTTCGGATCGGGGAATTGATGAAATGGTTCATGACCATGATGTTTTTCCATAGGACTTTTAGTTTTGCCGGAAATCGAGATAAACCGTTTTTTACCCTTAAAACTAATCCCCTCTGCCCCTTCCCGACCTCAGATCGCCCATAAATGGTGCACTGGTCTATGTAACTTTTAAGGACATGGCCCAATCAGTGGTTATATTTTACACGGAATTCACGTATCAACTTATATTTTTACCGAGACTGAAACCCTATAGTTGATTAAACACATTTTTAATTCACAAAGTACGATGACCACCGTCATGGCGGATTGGATTTCACTGTCGCCCTTATTCGAAGTAAGCCAGCCGTGATCAAGCTAAGTACGTAATTTGCTATGTTATTTAATCATTATTAAAATGGTTCAAGTAGAACCTTGGATTTTGACATACGGGAGCCATAGATATATATCACAAGTGATCAGCCTCTTGTGACACTCCGTCAACTTTTAGGGTCTATAGTAAACCGGTTTCTTCACGATGTTCACGATGTTTTCCTTCACCGTTTGAGCAATTAAATGCGCACATAGAAAGAAAGTCCATTGGTGCACAGCCGGGGATCGAACCTACAACCTAAGGGATGAGAGCACGCTGAAGCCACTAGGACAACACTGTTCATAGTATATCAATATGGTTTGGTAATATAAAATTAATTAAAATATGTACTAAAAAGCTTTATTCACGAATTTTCACTTCCAAAGGACCAGTTTCCGTGTCCTTAGTGAAATATTTAAACTTCAAAAAGGTACCCGATTTTGATGTGAAACTAATGATAACATTATCAGAAGATACAGTTGCGTTGTAGTTTCAAATCATAGAGGATAGATTCATCCAAAATTAAATTATATTTATTTATTTACACTTCGTTGCAAGAAAAGTTAGTTATAGTTAAATAAAAAGTTGGCCCCCTTAACACTGTAGAGAAAGAAAAAAAAAGAGTTAAGTGCAGGCAAAACTACATAAGAAATAAACATACTTTTCTTGGCCGGCGGCTGAAATTAGTACTACCGTTTTGAAATGTCAGATACAACAATAATTAATTTGACTACCAACATCTAATAAAAAGAAGAATGGAACAAAACAAAGCAATTAAAACGTATGTCGACAATGCAAAGGACAAAGATACATACAAATTACGATAATTTCAGTAGTTACTATAAAAGCTAAAATAATACTGGATAGGTAGTTAAACGATCAAAGAATTTATTACGTTACGCGAGAACAATGACGCATCGCGCGCGTTGGAGGGCGAAGAGCCGCCATTTTGGGGTTATATTGCTGCGTAGCGAGATTTGCAATTTGTATAACATTTGACTCCCAAAGTTACGATGTTCGTTTAAGTTATAACCATCAGCTGTCGTCAAAATCTATCGTTAATTACATTACATAAAGGTATTAACATACAACACACGGTCTTGTTCATGACACAAAAATAAAATTAAAATCAATAGCGCTACAACCTTTTTTTTCAAGTATGGGCCTCAGATTTCTGTATCTGTTTCATGATCAATTGTAAATCTCATAGGCAAGTAGGTGATCAGCCTCCTGTGCCTGACAAACTCCGTCGACTTTGTGGGTTTGCACCGTTTGAGCAAATGTTAAATGCCCACGATACCTGAACATATGAACCTACGATATCAGGGATTAGAGTCGCACGCTGAAGCCACTAGGCCAACACAGCTCTTCACTTCACTTCATGACACAGCCTTTTTTTAATCGTATACTTCGACATTGAAAAATGCATCTTCTCCCACTAAATATCGAAAATTTATCAATCAACGTGGAGTGTCAGACTCTTTCTCACCATCATTGCTGAAAATAAATAAACTTACGTTTAATCACAAAAGGATGCATTAATTACAATGCATTTTATGGTAATAATTTTTGCAAGTAGCAGGTGAATGACCTCTAATATGAATAATAAACCGATGTTTTAACTAAAGTACTCAATTTTCTGTCAAGTAGTGTTTACAGTGTGATGAAGAGAGACAAAACGATGTTAATAAATTGTGAAATTTTTAAAAAATAATATATTGATAATAATTTCGGAAAGTTATGTTATATATTGACAAATTGTGTGACTTCAATTTGCAAGAAGGTTTTTTTTATTTCTACATAGTATATATGAGCCTAACTATAAACAGATCTGCCTTGCGATTCTGTAACTCACTTTTCGAACTCACACAGCGGTTTTCGCAGCGGCGGTCGCGCTAAAATCAGTCGTAAAGCAGTCATTTTACGATTTGGCATCTTATAAACAATAAACTACTAGCTCCTTATCAGAATGCCAAATGTCGATGCGAAAACCGCTGTGATATTTCGAAAAGTGAGTTACAGAATCGCAAGGCTGAGTCTATTTTATCGATGTATTTTGACAAGTCAAGCCTTCAATATGTGACTAACAAATTTTGATCCAAGCACATGTCTGTTTTACAAACAAGTGTTATTTCCGCATATAGAAATCTATCATTACAGCTGTCACAAAGATAACAACAAAGCCACGTCGATATAAAGTTCATTGACCTTAAAAACATTTCTGGTATAAATGTTTAACAAAAATATGAATACCAGTAATATTTCAAGCTTATTTCTTATGCGTACATTGTTTACCTTTTGCAGTAATGTATTTAAAGCATAAAAAATAATTACACATTAACAAAGTAACAATTATAATTAATTCCCTTATAGCTCCTCAACCCGGCTTTACGTTTTATTTAAAATAAATAAGATTCAATGAATGGAGACTGGTATAGTATGCGTTAAAGAAATAATTTCTTTTTTTTACTTACGAACGAAGCATGTTCGTCCAGTTCCAAATACGTCCACCAACTTGCCTTTAAACATCAATATGTATCGTTATTATTATATTAAAATACTTATTGTCACAGACAATTTGATTTGCTTGACTACAAGTTGCCAAATTGAAAGATCAAAGTTTCCTTTGTTGTGTTTTTTTTATGTAATAGGAGGCTCACCTGATGTTAAGTGATACCGCCGCCCATGGACACTCACAATGCCAGAAGGCTCGCAAGTGCGTTGCCGGCCTTTCAAGAATTGGTACGCTCTTTTCTTGACGGATCCTAAGTCGAATTGGTTTGGAAATTTTTCAGTGGGCAGCTGGTTCCACATAGTGGTGGTACGCGGCAAAACCTGCCTTAGAACACGCTCAGTTGTGGAACGACGGACGTCGAGGTGATACGGATGGTATTTTGTATTTTGCCTTGACATCCGATGATGAGAAAAGATGATGAGATGATCAAAGTTTCCTTTGTTGTGTACAGTAATATCGTTTTATTATTGCTTAACCGCTTGTGTTCTATACAGGAGATACTTTAGTTAAAACGTGTTAAAGTTTAGTATAGTTGCAATCAAGAACGATTCACAAAAAGCAAGTAAGGTTTTCAAGTTTTATTTTAAATTAAAATAAGGCTTTACTTTTTCATATTTGTTGTTGACAAATTTTTGTTGTGTTTCACTATTAAAACTGGTCGCTTGTTGCTCATTAAGGATAAAACACATTGTATTTAGTGTCTTTGTAAATGAACTTTTGTTAATTAAATAAATGCAAGCTATCAAAACACCTGCATTGGTAGTGCAGCCCTGCGATTCTGTAACTCACTTTTCGAACTCACACAGCGGTTTTCGCATCGGCGGTCGCTCTCAAATCAGTCGTGAAGCAGTCATTTTATAATTTGCGAAAACCGCTGTGTGAGTTCGAAAAGTGAGTTACAGAATCGCAAGGCAGTTTTGCACCTCGCGAAGTTACAAAGCTGCTCAAATAGTTCCGATGTTAGGTCTCAAAACAAAATATAACCTTAAATAATTTTGATCAATCTAAAAACATTGTTACAGGAAGCATAAACGCGCCAATTGAGCGAATTAACTCCACACTTTGTTTGTTGTTTTACCTTGTATGAGACTAGTTCGCAATATGTAGTAGACATGAGCCTTTTTGAAGCCCCATTTATCACGAAACTTTTGACTCTTCTAGCTAAATAAGGGGACTAGTGTTACTTTCCATTAACCCAATTTAAACGGATTTACCCCTCTTGAAACTACAGGCCCCCGGTGTATTTTAAACCCAAAACTCGATGATATGTGTTAAGCATAGAAAACTGTTGGCTAAATATATAAATGTCAAACAATGCTTTCAAGAATTTTGTTATGACGTATAGTCACCATTTGTTTTTGGACAGGAATAAGAATATATCAATAACTTTATCAACCACTTTGTCAATTTTCGCTAACGATTCAATATATTATAATTATTTTTTTAACTTTATATCTTTAACTTAGAATCTCTAACAACATCTTCTCAACCTGTCCTATGCTGAAACGGAAAATATTTATACTGTGAACAATCATTTAATTATAAAATGTAAGTGCTATGTAGAAGTTATTGTCAAGTTAACTTGTCAAATGGACGACACTAGTCCACAACATCCTAGTGTGGGCGCTTTCTTAGTGCACTTTCTTTTTTACTATATATCCTTTTTTATTATGTATAGTAAAGTTTTTTCTTTTCTTAATACACACAAAGGACCTCCTTCACACAACAACACTTCTTTTGTTTTTTTATACAACACTTGTGTAAACAGACGAAAATCTTCAGCTCTTCCTATATTATACATAATCCGTGGTTATCTATATGTTAGTCTTCGTTCCCTTAGCCTAAGTACGATCAAATTAAGTAATAAACTTAAAACAAAGACATTTATTTAAAGACGTTTAATGATACGGGCCCAATTCGGACCCCTATAATAAAAGTTGACCCCCGCAACTGAGAGTTACTTAACCTTGGCATCATAAGTAATTTACTTATTTACAAATTAAGGACCCTTGAGAAGTCAAGACATCTGACCAGTGTTGGTTGGTGAATAAGTTTTATTGCATTGTTATCTTTGAAAGATTTCTTCCAGTTGAAGACTTGTGTCGTCGACCTGGCTGATCATCATCAGGTTATTAGCAAGTTAAATGCCGCCATATATAAATTTTTTTTTTTAAGACAATTCACACCGATCGACCTAGTCCCATGCTAAGCTGGTGAAGCTTGTGTTATGGGTACTAGGCAACGGATATACATACATATTATAGATAGATAGACATATAAATACATATTTAAACACCCAAGACCTAAGCACAACACCAAATGCTCATCACATCGATGGTCTCAGCCGGGGATCGAAGGGGTACAAACCACTAGACCAATGAGTCGTCTATATGACCTGGAGGACATAGGTTCGACTTCCAAATTATTAAATCAATAAATTATAATTGCATGTCCCATTGGAGAGTACACGGACTTTTGTAAAATTATATATAAAACAATTTGGCAGTGTTGGTCTAGTGGGTTCAGCGTTCGACTCTCATCCCTATGGTCGTGGGTACGATCCATTTATGACGATATATTTATGAAAATATTATGTATGTATACAAAAATAGTTATAAGTTTACTAGAATAGAACATACGCACAATGTTAATACTCGGAACAAACGCAGGCTGCAATTTCCCCGTAATAGACTATCTAAAGTTATTAATTCTTTTTTGGGAAAAGGCATACTCTTGTTTAAAAAATCCCAGTCTTTTATCTCTGCCTTTTAATTAATTTAAGAAATGTATTAAAAAAAACGCTGTGTAAAAAGGCTTACTATAAAATTAATTATCTAGTATGTGTAGGGATGTCTACCGATTCAAATTTAATGACGTGGAATAAGTGATACCAGTATCTTATGTTCCATAATAAACGTATTTTATTTATCTATTTTATTTTTATCCCCAGCTGTGCACTTTCTGGAAAGGACGTGAAGGAAAACATCGTGAGGAAACCTTAGACCAAAAAGTCGACGGCGTGTGTGGCACAGGCTGATCACCTACTTGCCTATTAGATTGATCATGAAACAGATATAGAAATCCGAGGTCCAGACCTAAAAAGTAGTAGCGCTACTGATTTTTTTTAAATGACAATTTGGCAGGTTTTTTCTTAAAAATGCCTGTACAACAAAAATGTGTATTATAAATCCCATTAAACAGTTGAAAACATTTAAACTGTGTCGAGTTCTGCAATTTGCCAAGGGGTCGTCAACATCGTAACATTATTTCAATTTAGTTCTGAGAAGTTAAGGGTAGACTCTCACTAAAGTAGTATTACATACAACTAGCGGATCTGACCGACGTACTGTACCGTGTGTACATCCATACCGTCTTACATACAAACAAAATATCTAATAATGTAAATCATTCTCGCCTCCACTTGGACACACAAATAATTGCATCAAAATCTGTCCAGCCATTTAGGAGTTTAATTAACACATGCACAGGAGATTTATGTATAAACCAGCTGTTTAATTGCTGTATAGATAAATAACCTAGATACAGAGTGCAGCGCCATCTACCGGGTTGATTTGTGAAAAGCACCAAAACGCATACATAAAATTCATTCAAATCGGTCCAGCCGTTTAAGAGGAGTTCAGTGATATAAACACGTACAGTAGTTTGGTATATATAAAGATTATGAAACTGCACACACAAATCATCAATTTGAATAAAAATTTCGTCGTTTTTGCATCAGCTACATGTAATGTATAAAAGTTCCGTCTCGGTACAATTTAAATACAATGTAAACAAGTTGTTAAAACGTTCGACGTCCTTCATTTCAGCCTGTCGTACTCTACTGCTGGAGATAGGCCTCTCCTATCTCCAGGTCATCTATACCTAGTGGAAGGCCGGAGAACATAATGCTGTGGTGGAAACATATACCAGTAGTAGAACTTCTTTTTTAAACTATGTAAATTAATTTAATAATTTTCTAATAAATGAGATGTTTTAAAAATTATTGGCCTGAATATCAGTGACTAAGTCAAACTCAGTCTTTCATAAACCGCTGTCAGCCACTGCTAAAGCTAGCACATCTTACTTCTGAATTGTCAAAGAAACTTCTACGAGGTGGTATAGTGGTCAAGATAAACGATGTAAAAGAAAAATCTAAAGTGCGCCGAGTTCTTGATCTGTACCTTTAGTAGTGTGGGAGATAAGTAGCTACATATCACAAAGAGTCCTTTGAAAAGACCGCCACCTACCACTCAGCAAATATTTATATTAAAAAAAAGATTGCTTGCCCAGTGTTACCGTACCCTAACAATTAATCCGAGGCGGCTGATGGCATAATTACACTGAACAATGACACCCGCCGGCGCCTGCGCATCGCCTGACCTTACGTTATTCTAATCATAATCTAATTCGTTGCAATTCACATTCATTAGACAGAAATAGATCTCTTTATTGCCCTTGTTTCGGTACATGGATATTATGTAATACATAAATCGCGAAAAAAATATGAAAACTGAGTTTTTTTAAAGTGGAAATAGATAGGCCATACACACTGAAGAGATTATGATTATATCCCCAAGCAGGTGGATTGGAACCCACCGAAAGTGGAAAACCTGGCATATATTTGCAGATGAGGCAAAAGAGCCAGAAAGATTTGGAGCGAGGTGTAATACGAGTCTCTATATATTTACAACTGTATCGTTTTTGTGCGTAGTAATATTAGTTCTCTTTTTAAGAACAGCGACATTCACAATAGGAATACAAGAAATAAGGGAAAACAGCCGTCCTACAGGTTGCAGAAAATAAATACTTCATTTATGGGCCTAAGTATACGCTGCTATAACATGATTCCTAGTGAAATATTGGAACTGCCTTTAAACAGATTCAAAACACATATCAAAAAAACCTTAATGTGTAAAGGTTACTACACAGTCAATGACTACCTGGAAGATAAAAACGCTTGGCAATAGTTCTAATTATATTCTTATAATTTAGTTATCTTTGAAGTGTTATGAATATGTGTGTAATGGTGAATGTGGTAAATCACAGAACAGATTTTTATTTTTTTACTTATGTAACTTTAATGACGTTGTGGTTTATGACATTTTCCTTTGAATAATTGTAATGTAAAGGGAGGGCAAAACTTGCTGAGTTTCTTGCCCGTTCTTTTCAGAACAAGGCCTCCTGGTAGTTTTGCGAACGGATGGCGTAGTCTTGCTCTTTCGTGAATTTTGTAAACGTTGTTGACATTCATAAGCATGCTCTAAGAAGCATCTAAATTGAATAAACGTATTTTGATTTCAATTTTTTTTTATTTTGCTCAAGACGGAATGAGATGGAGACTGACCGTGAACGTCTTCAGTCCCATTTAGGGGTTGACATTAAGTAAAGTAAGTAAAAACATTCTTTAAAAGATAATTTTCTTCATGATACGATTACAGACTATTACAGGGTTTTACTATCTATTTAAAAATTAACTATAGATTTATTTTCATAAATGATTGCAGAAAAGATTAAAATTTCTTATTAATTATACTTTTATGTTACATTATATTGGTGGAAAAAATCAATTATAATCTTTACAACGACCAGGAATCGAACCTGATACCCCACGCGTTACAGGCTTTTTTTGTAACTGATTAGATATGGGTCTATTTTTAACAAGTTTATTAGTGAATAAATAAATAAATCATTTATTTGCAAAAAAGTGGTACATTTAGATCGATTAATTATAAAAATCCGCACTTGCAAATGTCATTTTATTTTTATAATGTCATACTAATAAGGTAAGTTATTTATAATTGTTGTCAAAGTTATGGTCTATTACTCGGCTACTAACAAACATATTACGAAAATTCACCTTAGAATAATTTGGTATAAGTTATTAAGTTACGCGCGGTTAAAATAAACGGCAAAATGCGACTCAGTTAATTACAGCGTTAATTGCACTTCGTTAGCTGTAAATGATTCGAGACATTTTCATGAAATGTAATCGATCGTTCTCATTACCGGCCAATTCATTGTTCATATTATGAAGCGTAGGGTGGGCCTGCGTTTATTTTCGAACATTATTTTCATTTGGTTTTTGTGTGGCAATATATTAAAGAAAAACTTAAAACAATAAAAAAGGATGTATTGTTATAGATGATGACTCGCATAAGTAACATAATATATAAGTAATATAAGAAGACAGACAGAAGAAGAGAGGAACAGAAGAACAGAAATTTAATTAATTTTAATTTGCCATTCTCAAATCTAGGGCGTAGAACAGATGACAAGAATTGCCAATAAACCCGCCGTTACTCTTTAAAATCGCCAAGTATTTTTACAAAATGTTTGTAACTGCTAATAATAATAATAATTTTTATTAATCAGACAAATACAGTCCATTGATTGATTAGTGAGTTAGTAACAATAGTTTCTTAACATCTATGTTAGTAGAATTAGCAAAAATAAGGAAAAAGTAGTTAAATAAAAACTATCAGGTACAAAGCTCTGCGGAGATGTCGTAGCAGTGTCGTAAATAGGGGCACTCCATTCTCTCGTCTATCATCCGTAAGATACAGCGATGTGATTATCATGCTCCTCATCCCTGGATTTTACCCATTAATTAAAGGAGGTGGTAGAGGTCATGGCTCAACACGTGGCCCAGGTACGCAACTTTCCGTACTTACTCTTTTAAAATAGTTTTTGCATTATTTTATATAATGGATTTGATAATTATATGTGAATACCATGTACCTAGAACAAAAAAAACTACTATACTCAAACAAAATGGCGCATGGTTTTATAACAAACAATGCAGCAGATAACTTAATTATTATGTAGATACATGGTGGTCAGATATTCGAATTATATATTGCATATTATTCTACTTTTAAAATTAAATGTTCTGCATAAGTTTTCTCGAAAAATAATATAATATTGTAATTTAAATTATCCTATAAATTCATGAATTGTAGTATCCCTATTAAAATCTCAATATTTGGTATAATTACTTAAGAAGAAACAATATAAATTAGTCATTTATGAATTTATCTCAAGAACTTAATGTTCAATAAAAAGTGGAAACACTCAATTTTATTTCCTTTAATTGTTGTACTTGTCTTGCTAACTGCTTTATTCTGGGTTGGAATTTAAGTAGAAACTAATTATTACAATCCAAATGGAGTTTGTTATTATTTTTATAGTATATAATTGATCACGTCACAATCACACGGGTCTTTCTATCAAATCAAAATTCTAATCTACCAATTATTTAAAGGTCGGCAACGCTCTCGCGAGCCCAGTCGTATTTAGAGTGTCCATGGGTATCACTTAACATCAGGTTAGCTTCCTGCCCGTTTGACCCCTATTCTATAAAAAACGTGCGTGCGTACAAAGTACACATGTCAGAAATGAGACTTCTTTGGCAAACTAATATTTAACTCTTGTTCATTTTTATACAAATCTAAAACTTTTGATTTCCGAGACTTAGAGGGAGGAAAAAAGGAAAATATTATGCTAGGAATTTAATTCTTAAAACTTATTTCTTCGATAATAAAAACACGTGGCTTTTTAATTTACAATTCGTCTTAAGATTTCAATAAATTATTTTGCATAAAATATAAAGTACCACTATTTTATAAATTATCCTTACGAAATTTTAATTTTAAAACTAGAATTTGTATAAGGGTATTCACCCTTCTCACTTTCACTCAATCGCATTCTCCCTTTCGACAAAAACGCTGCACATCTTTGTGACGTTCCATAAAAATTTACCCTCATGCGCCTAAAGAAGTTTCACTTCAAAAAACTTCTTAAATGATAATAATAATTGTGTTGTGCCAGAACCATCTCCTACAATTACTTCAATAAAGTAGCTACAATTACTCATCTAGTAGAAGCCAGGTCTTTAACATAATTTCACTGAGAAAGATTACAGTAACTGAATATATAAGTATATGTATATGAAATAAACAGCTCAGTAAAAATATGTTCATAATTCAATCGTTTATGGAGGTTAGCAAAATATCCATACAGACCGGATGTAATTACTGGTAACCCGCGGTGTGAAGATGCGGCGGTAGATTCGGAATCATTTGTCAAACTTGCTACTGCACACGTTATCGCTAATGTGAATTTATTTCAAAATGCATTTATTATACGTACAGCGCGATTGTTAGCGGGTCTTATAACGTATTACGTTACTTATTTAGAGCAGTGTTGGACTAGTGGTAGTGACAGTAAGATCCTCATAGCCTAGCGGTCTTCTTAAGTGGCAGCTAGGTGAGGGGTACCGGGTTCGATTCCCGGTTCGAGGGTTTAAGTTTTAATTTAAATTTAAATTTGTTCTCGGCCTCTGGTAGCGTTGTACGGTTACCAGGCGAGTGCTTAAAGCGTACTTGGAGGGTACGGTCAAATTTATAAGGCAAGTAGTGAGGTATGCTACCTATAGATAGACTGTAAAGTTAAGGATATATGTAACAGTATATCCTGAGCCGAGAATGGTAATTCACAGCTTAATGACTTACGGCTCATTATTATGGGGTCATGCTGCTGATGTCGAAACTATTTTCATTATGCAGAAGAGGGCTATTCGTGCAATCTATAATTTAAACTGTAGGGAATCGCTGAGAGATGAATTCAATGTTATTAATATACTTCCCTTTCCCTCGCAATATATATATGAAAATTACAAAAATAATTACTAGAATAGAACATACGCACAATGTTAATACTCGGAACAAACGCAGGCTGCAATTTCCCCGTACTAGACTATCTAAAGTTAGTAATTCTTGTTGGGGAAAAGGGATACACTTCTTTAATCAAATCCCAGAGGCATGGTTTAAATAAAATTCATATAAGAGAGATTCGTGATATTTTGATATGAAAAATCTTCAAAATCGCCATTAATCAGACCACAACGGAATCTCAACACAGGACGCGGGTTCATTCATCATTATTATCGGACACTCGCGAACAATGACCTGATTTTTTTGACACGATTTCAATGCACACGATAATTGCCATATAAAAATCAGCTTTATTAAATCGAAATAAAAGTCATATTACTTTGGCAAGGCGATCGTAATTTTAACCATGATTATACAATGAGGTTAAATTAAATTTGAGAAAAATTCCTGAATTTAATTTTATTATTAAATTTTTAATTAGAATAAAATTGCAGTATGCATTTTATTACTTTGTAGATTAAAATCTTTTTATAATTATATTACTGATAAGTCTCTTATCCCGACCATTTATCATGACAATAAGTTGTATTTTTTTTATAAAGCAGATATTTGATACCGTCGCCCAGTGATACTCGCAGGTGCGTTGCCGGCCTTTTAAGAATTGGTACGCTCTTTTCTTGAAGGACCTTAAGTGAAATTGTTATAGTCATATAATTAGCTCATTTAAAAAAATACAAAAACACTACGTAATAAAATAAAAAAAAATAATTTTTTAAATGATTTCCAGCAAAAAAAATTCTCTAATTAGATTACCGGTAAAATAAGTGTTTAAGATTAGACTTAAACCTAGATTGAGAGATGCAGAGTAAGGAATAATAATAATTTATTTGCAAGAATATGGTACTAAATTGTTTCGGTGATACAAGCTAAACTTCGCATATTCTGTCAAACAATGGCGTGAAAATTGGTGTCACATAATTAAAAGGTAGAATTTTACATAGTATGTAGTTATATATTTATATATCACAGAGGCACCAAACTTTTATAATGTTTTAATTTTCTATTTATGAATTATTAAGTATAAATAGGTTGTAGGTTCATGTAGGTAAAATAATGTATTTATTTTATTTTTTTATGTATTTATTTATAAGTTCTAAAACAATTTATTTATTTACACTTCATTGCCATAATACACATAATTATATCTACATATAGAAAAAAACAAAAAGTAAGTAGGTTACATATTTAAAGTTATTAGGCACAACAATGTGTATGCTAAAAATTTTATACACATACACATCAATTATATTAGAACATAAGCAAGCTAGCAAGGGAAAAAGTTAAACAAGCAACCCCAAAATGTAATAAGATCTAAAACTAAATAGACACTCATTAAAAGCATTATAAACAAATTTTGTTAGGAAGATTGTTGTAAAATATATCATCATAGTAAATTCTTGCATTAGTCTGTGGTTTATAATAATCATGGGATAATTATATATTTTTTACTTTGCGGCAATAGACTGCGGCAGTTTAGCAATTCCTACATAATATACAAACAGATAACAAGACACAGCAACAGACAAGAAACATCTTACTAGGGACAAAATTTTCGTCAGTTGTGAGCCGCTAACGTCAAACGAGTCTGAAACTGGTCACTTGACAAAGCTATGGTACAAATTTATTTATACGAAATTGTGTATCGAACCGTTCTTTATTCCCATATTTGCCCCTTATGTTGTGGACACAACTATTTATCCGATAAACAATCACTTATGTGTTCAATACTAGGGGATTACAGCGTCAACGCCAGCTTTGTGGTCCAGAGACTTTGATACTTAATACCACTGATTGATATTGATTGATTGACTTAATTCGCATAAGTGATTACTTAAGTAGATTACAAATAGCGAATAGCTAATAAAAGCTTTAGGAAAACTTAAAAAGCGCTCCATCAACGAACTTGCCGATTAATTTCGATATAATACATGAATTTTGAAACTCGATGAAATTATCGTAAAGTGCTTGAGGTAGGTGGCAGGTCAATAATAAGCGCGAAGCAGGACTCCCGTATTTTAAAACGTCTAAATTCAAAATCATAAATTATATGCTATTCATATAGGTAACACAATGTACACTTATTACGTCTATCACATACAAAAGTCAGACTTAAGTTTTGATTCTAAATCAAAGGGAAGGGTGGTTGGATCCGGACATGCCCCGCGATTGTCGTTTTGATGTTTGTTACTGTGTGAAGAAGGGTTTTATTTCAGACGCGAAACTGGTCTTAGATTGAACATTTGACATGTGAATATAATAAATACAGAAGATTTATCTTTCAGGTTAATTAATAATTAAAAACAACTGTTAATGTCCTAATCCTAGTATCTTTCTTCTTTATTGCTATAATAGTGGTATGTTTGTCGTTGTCCGAATTTATAAATATTGTGCTGTAATGTTTTGTTCTGTATAAATAAAAAAGTCATTTATATTCCTTCTGTTTAAACATGTACTTACAATATCATCCTCACGATGTCCTTACCCTAATAACATTTTGTTACCCGTAAATCATAAAGGTATTTTTGTTTTTTTTTGCTCTAGTTCATAGTGCAAAGTACTTATGCCTTGAAAATCAGTTTAAAAGTATGAAAAGAATATTTTAAGTAGTATAAGTGCCTCGTAAAGCACCTTGGTACATAGCACTTAAACCATATTTTAAATGTTGTTCTGATTTACATTAAATGAAGCTATAAATACGGCCAATGCTGTGTAATAACGAATTAAGGAACTAACAAGAACAGTGCATAAAGCATGGCCATAACGGACATCATATAGTACAAGTTTATAGGGTAGGTTAGCGGTTAAACGAAAACTATTTTTAAATTTTTTAAAAAAACGTTCGTTAGTATCTTGAAAGACCCTAAGTCGTATTGGGTCCGAAATACTTCAGTGGGCAGCTGGTTCCACATAGCGGTGGTACGCGGCAAATACTGCCTTAAAAACGCTCGGTTGTGGAACAAATGAGTGATAGATAGATTAGAGATCTATTTGATACATTATTTAATTCACTATGTAAAACCATCAACAAATTATCTAAGACTGATCTTTGTATTATTTTCATTCTTAATAGTCAAGAAGATTGTGCCTGACTCAAACCGTGAATATTTGTGTCTTAGGTACCTACTTTTCTCTCATTCACAACAACAAGTAAAATGTCTGTTAATGCACAGAGTTTTAACGGATGACATTCAGAGTTAACATTGGTTCAAAATGTAGACTACTCTATTGCAAAATCCCTTTCAATTATATTGATTTTTTTTTAATGTAAAAGGAGGCAAACGGGGAGAAGGCTTATCAGATGTTTAGTGACACTTATAATGCCAGAAGGCTCGCAAGTGCGATGTCGACCTTTTAAGAGTTGGTACGTTCTTTTCTTGAAGAACCCTAAGTTGAAATGGTTCGGGAATACTTCAGAAGGCAGCTGGTATCATATAGTGGTGGTACGCGGCAAAAACTGCCTTAAAAAAACTCTCAGTTGTGGAACGATGGACTTCGAGGTGATACGAATTATTTTATAAATTAGTTTCAATAATGTAACATTATTTTAAAATGTTGAACAAAAATTTAACAGACACTTTCCTTGCAAACATAATGACGCAAGTCGTCAACAAAAATAAGTAGTACAGTACTTAACTAGTTACAAACAATGGCTGACGACATTACAGTCGGGGAATAAACCAAAAAAATCGACATAAATCTTTAAAGGCAACATTTTAAAGTTGTCTTTCCAAACAGCTATTGCATTGTATTAATACCATATAACACTGGAGCATGGCCACCTCATTACGCACAGAATTAATTAATACCCCTTTTTACAAAGCAGCCGTAAACGAGAAAATCGCCATGCATACGTTTTTGTTTTCCATATTACCTTTCGAATACAACTTTACAAATATGTACCGTAGCCCTGCCATAGGCTAAACAAACCATTTAGCAACTTTTTCATAATAAGAAGTGACAGAGTGTATAGAAAATTTCTCATCAAACCGTGCATGAAATGCCAGTTCGGAGCACGGCCAACCATTAATTACCTACGCCCATACAAGGTACCTAGTGCTTGTCTACGAGAAATGAACACAGTGAAAACTCACGCCATCCAAACTAATTTCATTCTTGTTGCAATATATATAAAACAGCTAATTGGTTGTATGTTACAACAAGAAATATACTCAGATGACCGCCGTGGGAAAAGGCTTTGTAACCCGTTGAAAATGTGGAATGGACATTAAAAGATATTCGATATTATGTACGGGGAATAAGGTTCGATTTCGAATGGAGGTTTCGGGGCCCTTTGGACAATTAAATGGAAAGTGTTTACTAGTCGCAATTTCGAGAGCCTCGCCCTAAAATTCTTTTGACGTAAACCAATAGTAATTATTGAATCTTGCGTTTGTAACGGTATTGTGCAATTGTTTTAAAATTGTGAGCCGAAAAGAAGATACAGTCAAAACCGTTTACGACGACATCGTTTAGAACAATATACCGGTTATATAGACTAAAATCAAAGACTGAATTCTATTGTATTAGGTAGTTAATAACAACGTCATCGGCTGTTACCACTATCGGTTACGACTACGACTACGACTTGACCGTCAAAGTCAAAGTCAAATCATTTATTTCAATTAGACCATCTAAAATGGCACTTTTGAACGTCAAAAAAAATATATATATAAAGAAGATTCTAGTTGCCCCTTCCAAAAGGTAGTTTCGTGTGGAGAAGAATGTGCAAGAAACTCCAAACTTACTCTTTTAAAATAGGTTTACAATATTTTGTTATATTTGTTAAATAATTATATGTGAAGACAATGTACTCTTAGAATAAACTACTATACTAAAAAAGTTAGTATAAATGTTCCTCACATATTTACAAATATCGAAACCGTAGAATATTAACATTAAAGAGTAATAAAAATATTAAAAAATACAACAAAACAGTGTGTGAGATAAAAAAAAATTACATTTGTAGCATTTATAAATAAAAAATAAAAAATAATAACAAAAATATGTTAAAGCAAAAATATGTTAAAGCTTGCGTCTTCTGGCAATGTGAGTATCACTTAACATCAGGTGAGCCTGCTGTTCTATAAAAAATACGAAAAATGCGTACCAAATTTCATTACATTATTACATTAAAACGTTGGAAAAAAATTACCATTAAATCCCCGTTAATTGCAATAATCGTTATTTCATCGTTTCGTTTCGTCTAGCTGACGTCTAGTGACAGTTTGGAATATCTATGGAAAAAAAACAAATTCGTTTTTTTTTTCATTTTGTCTGCTTTCAAGCCAGGATAAGATGACAGCAGTGTTGGCCTAGTGGCTTCAGCGTGCGACTCTTATCCCTGAGGTCGTAGGTTCAGCTCCGACCTGTGCACCTATGGACTTTCTTTCTATCTGCGCATTTAACATTCACTCGAACGGAGAAGGAAAACATCGTGAGGAAACCGCCTTTCCCAAAAAGTCGACGGCGTGTGTCAGGCACAGGAGGCTGTTCACCTACTTGCCTATTAGATTGACAAATGATCATGAAACTGATTCAGAAATCTGAGGCCCAGACCTAAAAATGTTGTAGCGCCACTGATTTATTTAAAGTCTAGATTTAGAATGACAGTGATGTAAACGACTGTCATAATTTAATTTTAAATTTGTAAAACAATAATCACCAGCGCCATATACTGTTAGGAATTCCAAATCTTCTTTTCATTGGAATTAAGGCCCTTATACTTGACATATAATTTTCTAATGCTTGAATGAATCGTTAGCTGCAAAGGTATGTTATCTCTTACTATATCTACACAGAGCATAACAAAAGACCATTTCATGCTACTTTTTGTAAAGACAAAGCATGACAAACAATTCTCGGTAAACATACCTCGAAAAAATTAATTCGAATCTAGGAATCTTGAGCCGGCCGCTACTTGGAAACAATCAGGCGTTATTACGATCTTATACAGGATGCTTTTTACTATTTTCGTACTACAAAATAGGGATTTTAAACCATACGAACTGAGTTTAATACAAAAACAGTTTTAGTTCTCATTACTTTTAATTTATATATAAATGGTAGTCTCTTAAAATGGCTTGAGTCATTTTGCGTCTTTCATTGATAATTTTCAGAGCAAGTCGATGTACAGTCTATCTCAGATCTGTTCTGTATTAACTAGATCGAGTTGCTTACCAATCACAATACGGCTCGTGAAAAATTGTTTTACTGCTTTTTATATACAAATCTACTATAACTCCATAACCTAAATCGCGCTGAAGAATTTTCGACTGCTATATATGCCGATTCAGCTCAGCCACTAGGCCTTCATATCGATCCAGAAACCTCTCGTTCTCCATCAGAAGGACTGTAGTTTGATTCGCATTCTACTGTTTTGCGAATTCAGCCAAGCCACTCGTTCTTCGTGGTTTGACTGATCCAGAAACCTCTTTTTCTGCAATAGGACTGTAGATTTATTCGCATAAAACTGATTTGCCATTTCAGCCACGGGGCCCGAAGGAAGGAGGTTTCTGGATCAGATCAGAAACTGGATTCAACTGGTTATCCGTAAAATAAACTGAACGTTTTAGTTCATAGTCATTCCAGATAAAATTGTTATGCCATAACTTTTTACTTTAGATACAAATTATGAAAATATATCCCCATGAAATATAGCTATGATTATCGAAACGGATGTTGGAGCAAATCTGTCATTTCACTGCAAAAACGCATTCTTATATTCATACTATGGACGCGAGGGAACTTGGAGTGATTTTTTGTATAATCGGCGTAACATAGGAACAGAAGCGATGCTTTTGTTTATTTTAAAAGCCGAATAATAAGGCATAATATATCGGAGACTAAAAATAGATAAAAAAGGGGATTCCCACCAGACACCTGGGAAGATGGAATAAAAGAGATAGAAGATAAGAGAGATAGATAGAGACAAATGGAAGAATTTGAAAGAGGTTTTTACTCCGTTGGAGGTCGTGTACTAATGTTAATGTTAAACATGGACTTAATGTAATCCTGATTATGTAGTTCTCGAATAAAAGCTACTATTCATTTTTAAATAACTTAGACTATAGAGATAGTAGAGATAGTTGTTTCTAAGGTTTCCATTTTTACATAATATTTTCATATTTATATCGTGTTATAATATATCTAAAATTTGCATGAAATCTCCGACACAAATAAAATATTACCAATTATTTTACATTACTCGAATACCATCAAAATTCTACCTATTCATATATGTCTCGTACGCCTGCCCATAGCATTAAGAAAGTCCTAATTACTACAAATATAATTCTCATTTTGGAATATACTCGTAATAATTAGTAGATATGGTTTAAGTCTTCAATTGTAATAGGTACATTCTAAAACAACATAAAAACTAATTTTTAAATATCTTTTTTTTATTGGAGAAATATCTGTAAAACCTACATAATGATAATAAAATATTTATTAATAAAAAGAAAATTAAAACAAATTTCAAAAGTTTGGTCCCTGCTAGTACCTTTAACGGTGGCAGCAGCTGTATTGCGATACTTATTCGTTGAGCGAGGAAAGGACCAGCTCTAGGGTCACGGGTATCACCAGGCGCCAACTTAAATCTTTAAATAGCGCCTGTGCACTTGAACCCCACGGCCCACGATCTCTACTCCAAAAGGAACAAAATCGAAGTGTTATTAATTTTATAATAGCATACAAAAATATGACAAAAGGATAGCTTAATCCCGCCTATCCCTTACGCCACACCCGAGTGATCCAAGATTAATTATTTATATCCTTTTTGTATCACCTCTGTCACACGTTTTCATCCGTCGGTGTCGCTCAAAGCCAACGACGATATATTGTATCGGATTTACATAATGATTAGGCTTTTGACACAGCTTCCTTTAACCGTGATAAATGTGCAGAATACACCACCATTTCAAGCTACGACAGATTATATGAAATTAGTTGTAGCCTGTCGCTATGGTGACGTGGATAGACAAATGCGTTTTATAAGGGCGTGACCCGTCAAATAAACGAAACGAGGCGTGAGGATCTTACATTAAGGTTTACGTAAGGTAAGGTGATCGGCCTTCTCTGACACACGCCGTCGACTTTATATCTAAGCTAAGCCGATTTCCTAACGATGTTTTTCTTCACCGTTCGAGCAAATGTTAAATGGGTAGACTAAGTCCACTGGTGCACAGCCGGGAAACGAACCTACGACCTCAGGGATATCACTCGCTGAAGCCACTAGGCCAACACTGCTCCGTATAAACTTTAAATATTCTACGCAGTTATTCTTAGAATTGATGGAGGTGTAACATTATAGTTTACTCTAAGTATTATTCAAAACTGTATATAAAAGCCAAAATGGAAAGGATGAAATTTTGGAGGTTGTCACAGTTATAGTGAATTAGCTTGAGAATGAATTATATATTTTATTAATATAGATGGATTATTTATACAGTCAAAACCGTTTACGACGAAATCGTTTAGAACAACAAACCGGTTATATTGACCAAAATCAAAGGCTGAATTCTATTGTATTAGGTACTTCATAACAACATCATCGGCTGTTACGACTATCGGTTTTTACGACCAAATATGAGTAGTCCCTTCGATGTCGTTATAACAGATTTTGACAGTATTATTTTAATTGCTTTACTTTGTTCTATAAGTTTTATTCTAGTAACTATATTTTATGCAGTTTTGCACGCTGACCTATTTTTTTTTCTCACAGTGGTTGCCTGGAAGAGATCGCTCGAAAGCGATATTAGGCCTGTTGCCTTTTATTTTTATGTAAATATTTTAATTGTACTGCAACAATGAAAAGTGTGAATAAATAAAAAGACGTGAGATTCATAAATTTACCATACAGTATCTCGATACGGGAAAATGCAGCATAATAACATATTTGGAAAGTTTTACAAAGAATTCTTGATGTCCATGCAAAAATATTTTTTCCAGACAACGCAATAGCAAACAAAAAGTCTTTTGTCACACAAGTACGCGCCGAGCATGTGACTATTTGCCAAAAGCAAGCTGAATCCTTTGAAAACGGTTAAGTGTCGCAGGCTATATTAATATCAAGGTTCTGTATGATTAAAAAAAAGTGTGCGTAACTTATTTACACACGTTAGCTAAGTTATACTTCTTTGGCGTAACAAGATAAAAATCTTTTCAAAAATTATCTTTCGCCTTATTGGAGAAAAATTTTACTGTCATAATTTTTCCCTAACGCTCAAAAAGAAGTATAACTTCAAAAAACTAAAATGTTGACTATAGCTAACTTCAGGGTGTGAGTTTCTTGTGACGGTGTGCGAGGGTTGTTTTTTTGTGACGGTGTGCGGGTGTCGGTTTTTTGTGACAGTGTTCGCGCGCATCGTAAAAATGTCGCACGCTGAAGCTACTAGCCCAACACTGCTCTGTATCTTTAAACTTCTGTCAAATGTTGTATGATGATGAAATGTGTATAATTTTTTTGTATATTTTTCTAATAAGTAAATAAATCTAAAGCATATCTTATTTGATAGAATAAAGAATAGTGAATCTTATTTGATAGAATTAACGCTTTCTGTTGAGTCAGAACTTTACTTCTCCCTATTCTTAATATTTATATCACGAGGTGATTGCCGACGGATCCCCAAAAGCGTTGATTAGGGAAATGGTGGAATAATGTACGGGCGAAAAAAATTAAAACGACCCCTCTGTCAAAGGAGGCTTCTTGTTCGAGTCTGGAGTACCTCATTTTTTGTGATTTATTTGTACTGGTGAAGTATGAGTTGGATTCAGTGGTTTTAAAGCGTTTAGTAGGTGGTAAGATCTTTAGGAGGGGATTTTATAAGATAATAATTACTAGCATTTAAAAAATATTAATAAATTTTACGCTTGTTGTTTATACTGAACATGCAATATTTTTGTTGTTTTTTGATCGTTACAAAATAGAACTAGAAGGTTTCCTTGCCAGCACTAAATTTAATAGACAATAAGATGTTTTACATGTGACAAATGACAATAATGTCTAGTGTCTATGTCTCTACGCCAAAATGGGCATTGTACAAACTTTTAGTTAACATGAAATAGGTTGTAGTGCCACTGATTTTAATATTTTTTTATTATTAACAATTCTAAGAATTATACCAAATTTATGGGTTCATCGAAGCAAGCAATTCTACACCATATTCACAAGTTATATGGATCATTTTCTTTTATACATTTTCCCGAATTTTCCAATCTTTTGTCAATGTAAAGAAGCCTTCACAATTTGTCTGGATCGTCGCACGAGTACTTCGCTTTTGTGCTGACGTGCTAAGAGCATTTTTGAGAGTTAGCGCTTTTAAAATAGCCGAAATATATGCAAGCTTTAAGCTTAACTCCCCGAGAGCCTTTCCCCATACTATGATTTGAATATTTACAAATTTTATTTCTATATAAAAGAAATTCTTTTGCATAACCTCACTTAAAGCTTTTCTGGAATCGTGACCTCTCTCTCAGACCATGATACGTAATTAGAGAAATTGAAAAGATATAGAAATAAATCTATGTATAATTTTGTATTACTAAAATATGTTTTTGAAGTGAAACTTCTTTATCGGGGTTGGAAAAAAATGTTGTGTAACATTTTTTCGTTACGCGTCACATTTTTCGGTTACGCGTCACATGATTCGGTTACGCGTCACATCTGACCGTTACGCGCGTCTTTTTCTTGTCCCTACCAGGGTTGATTCAAAAAGATTCTAAACCATTAATAACTAAAATGTATAATAACGATAACAACGATACTAAAAATTCTATAACAATTTATGAAATTCTATAATAATCTTAGTGGTAATAAGGTAAAATGAAATAATTGTATTATTTGTATTCAAGTCTGTGATATTAAAAGCCTTTTGTTAAACTTTATCTAATTTAACTTTATTTAACTAATTTCTGTAAAGTTGCATATAGATAATTTTTCGAAAAATAAGGTCATAAAGAAGTTTCACTTCTAACGTGTGTAAACTAGTACACGCACATTTTTTTTGTGTATAATAACTTAAATTTCAGGCAAATTCAATACATTAAATTAGAGCCAGTAACTTAGTGGACGCACGTTTTTATTAACTTTTCGGTCTATGTTATCCCAGAGTCCAGGTTTCGATTCCCTCTGAATATTTTTCGAGTACCACAAACAGTTGACAGTTTTTCGACCGTTTTATTCATAACTAGCTGGTGCCCGCGACATCCGCTGCGCAGGGTAAAAATAATACTTGTCCAAATGATGTAGCGTGAAAGCCATATATAAAAATATATATTTACATTTAGGAATCAATTTATTACTACCAAATGCATAGTTAAGCAAAGCATAGTTGGTGTTGATATGAGAAACCTGAAACAAAGCGATTACGAGTCTGGTTTTTCTTTATTTTTTCAACATTTATTCATTCCAAAATTGTCATATATTTTAGATAAGATCACTTGTAACCGTAGATATAGTATTATGTATGACGTGGTAAAATTCAAAACTCGACAATATAAGTTAAATATAACTATGAAGGTTGCCTCTTACGCTTAACTTATAACCGTTAGAAATATACTGAATGCTATTTTAATAATAGCTCTAACTGTAACTCTATCCAGAACATATAATTATGCTGCAAAAAGCATTGTATTGCAAATAGCTAATGCAATTCATATGTTTGCACTTTGCGTTTAGAAGCAAAACCAATTAGTGTCAACTGTTAAAACAATCGCGAATCGTTTGCACCTGCGCCCGCGCATCTGTTTAGGGTTGTCAAATGTCATTGAAAAACTTTTGATATGAATTGTTGGTTATACACACTTTTTCTAATGTCAGATGTTTACAAATGTTATAGCAACTTTTCTACTTGACTTTTTGTACTCAGTTAGGACTCGGGACGGTCACAAACCATCGTCTTAACGGATTTAAGAAATCGTATTTATTAATATAAATAGAAGAAGAGATGAAGCGAGGGAATCTGTCTGTCATGTCTGTATGTCAGTGTCATCAAGGGAGATCCTTGGTCTATGCTCTCTTCTAAAAAAATCAATATAAGGGGGCCGCAGTTGATAGTTTGAGAGTTACGGAGGAAATACAACTCATTGAATTTGCATCATCTAATCAAAGTCTGCTTAATGCCAAGAAGAATTAAATGGCAAGGAGCTGATCGTAGATGGGAATGTAGGAGTCAAAAAGTTGCGCTGGAACCTTTTTTTATTATTATTTACTTATTAATAGTATAAGTATGTATTTTCTGTGTAGACATGTTTGCGTCTATTTCATCGAACTTATTATCTTGTATGACAAAATCTTTCGGGCCTAACAAAACGCAACAATTCAACTCACGATCGTACTGGTGAATTTGCGATAACTACTAAGTCACGGTTGCTTAATAAAAGATAATAGATTTTCTTCTTTAAAAAAATATAGTAAAATCTAAAACTGGAAGTGTAATATTTTTATTTTTTGTCACATTTATTGTTTCCACAATTGTCATATATTTGAGAATAAATAGTTTGATGTGGTGAACTTTAATGAATACATAAAAACATATTAAGGTCACAAATAAAAACAAACGTATGGAAATATATATTTATTCAATATTGTAACATAGTGTTGAAAGTCTTACATTAAGTCTCTTAGAAAATTATTAATGCTAAAACTTTTGTATGTTATATTACACTTTATAACATTGTACATAAATATATACATCGCTAGGTTTCCTAACAATCTAGGATGCTACTATCACGTGTTCTTGTATACTATTCATTAGTGATCACATGTATATGGGATTTTCATTGTAATTTCTATGGAGAAAACATTTTATTACGATTTTACATAAAAATTGCTTTGTGGCGGTTTATATAAAACAAAAAAGCCTTAAATGCTGTTTAACTTACATACTAAATAAATATGGCTAAAGTTATATAATATATAATCCCTATTATAATTACATTTTTAAAGGCAAGGTGCTGTCTTTGTTTTGACAATTATAACTTAACTTATTATTATGACATTATAATAATTATGCCATGTGCATATTTTATATGACTGATTGTGCGGTTTTCTTATAATTATTAAATCTAAATGTACTACTTTCTTGGCATTGATTTATTATTATTATTTAAAGGTTTATTTATTTACGGCTCGTCCCTTGAGAAAGGCCTCCTCTATTTTTTCCAATCTTGACGTTCTGATTTATATATCTATATATAAAAGAGTAATAATATTTATAAAATATTATATATTCGTTTCGTGTGTCTAGCTTTCATAGTAAATCTAAAAACATTATATAATATGCAACATTGATAATTGATGCGTCATTAAATTTGAGAATTGCCCCAAAGTTGGTTGCTAAAAGCATTAAAAAAAGCCAGCGACTTATTCCAAAAGTAAAGGCTTAGTAGCCCTTACGCGGAATTAATAGTAATTCAATTAATTAATATAGAATTATTGCTGACCATTTAAACACAGAGATAGCATTGAATTGCGGAATATTGCAATAATTTCAGCTTTCGTATAATTTATTTATTGCCTTATTTTCTATTTTTACAGTAACTTAATAATGCAATAGAAAGCTTATTAAATTAAAAATAAACTATTAACATAAAACCACGCAAAAATTATAAAACTTAAACTTTTTTATACCTAATTATAAATAATGCAATTAATTATTATTAAAATCTAAAAGAATCAGCTAAAAGAAGTGATGTTCCGAAAATAGTTCATATTTCACAGTTACAAAAATTATGAAAAAAATATTCTGATTTTGTATTCAAAAAAATCATGTTTTATTTTGTTATTTAAAAGATCAATAGATTTTCAATTAAGTATTTTAAAATAAATTTGTTTAATTCAAAATTTCCAAAATATCTTCAAAGAATCTTTAGAAGCTTTAACTTAATATAATGTTGGTCCAAAATATAAACAAATTTCAGAATGTACCTTTTCCCGCTGTCCAATTTATGTGAATTGCCCCAGATAATAAAACATTGTACAATAATCAAAATGTATTTCAAAAATCCTCTCATCCCAGTAAATGCGACTAGTTATACAAAAATTATGAAAAGAGTTAGCACAGCGCTGCAATTACGCCTACAAAGATATAAAAACATACGCATGCTTACATTTCCTCATTAAATATTCTTATTTTCTTTTTCACTGCATTAATTTCTCTTTTTAAGTTTTTTCGCTCGCTCTTCACAGGACCATTATATTGTGAGCCCTCTTCCGATGTTATGCTCGTAAGTCTGCCGCGTTGGTTATGAGAGACGAAGGGTCAGGTAACGCTGGCCGTTACGCTAGTAGGTAAAAACAAAGGCCGGTGAGGTACTCCCTCATTTGCGCCTCTTTAAAAATGCAAGTAGCACCAAAGACTGCAAACATCGCGGTTTAATGTTTATCCTTTTGAATATTTGGTAAGTGAATTAAATATCTCGTTAATATTTAAATCTCATTGAATTTTCCAAATTTGTATGCCATTTTAATACGCTTTCACTGAACACTTTGTTCGTATTAATTTAGTAGCTTTTGAATTGGCTTTTTGGTTTATTATAATAATGTTTACAATTATGTTTTTATATTCAATGCTGTAAACAGTACTAAAAGGTAGTTGTGTTACTTTGTAAGGGTCTATGAAAGCCTATTTTTCAATGTATTTAAAATTACATTTATTTTCAAGCGCAACCCTAGTAAGGAAAACAACATTTTATATATTTGTATGGTTAAGATATTTTCGTTAACCGCAAGTCCAAATTTCAAAATTGATCTGTAGTACAGTCAAAACCGTTTACGACAACATCGTTTAACAACATACCGGTCATATTGACCAAAATCAAAGGCTGAATCCTGTCATATTAAGTTCTTAATAACAACGTCATCGGCTGTTACGACTATCGGTTTTTACGACCAAATATGATATGGATGTCGTTATAACAGATTTAGACTGTATTTGAATTTCTATCTTTTTTCAATTCACTATAGGAAAATACTTTTCAGATATATTTAATTTAATACAAAAACAATAATTGATATTAAATTTTTCGGTAAAAACCATTAAACTTAAGATTCTATTGTTCAAGAATTGAGTTCTTAGAATAAAAATAATTCAAGTACAATAACATGACAAATAGCGATCTGTGAAAAGCCCAAATTGCGTGTCAGACAGATTATGAGTTCTCGCCGGGGGAGACGCGGGATAACGGGAACAAAGGACCACCCTAACCCATTCGCACCCACCTGCTGGGATCTAAGGAGAATCTTACCCCATACTTGCTAATGGAAGGATTTTTAAAACTTCGATTCCGTGATTTTGTCTACGTAATGTAAATTACGCAACGAATTATACCTGGTTGTGTATTTTTTTATTTTTGTGACTTTAAATTTAAAGGGTTTTATTTATTCTTTTTATGTCGAATTCACTAGACCATTATTAGGAATATTACTGTTTGTTGTTGTACATTGCAAAAACTCCTTTCATCGTTACGCATTGCGGAAGGCGGTGACTATAACCAATCGTTATCACGTGACTGAAATAGAAATTTGAAACAAATAAATGAATATATTAAAAAGAACACCTATATTGCATATTGACGATTGGAACAATTTAAGAGACAATTTTAAAAAAAATTACGTGACAGAAATATAAATTTGAAACAATTAAAATAAATGTATGGTAAATGTATTAAAAAGAACACCTATATGGCCTGGACTGTAATTACTTACTTACTGTAATGTTTCTTTAAAACAATCTACCAGTGAGTATCAGTAGGCATCTTGAAAAGTGGTGTGGGTAACCCCCTCCGCCCCTACATTTTTCACAATGAGTGCGGAGTCAGGCGCCGCCGTGATCTCGCATCAGGAAATGACCAATCCCATGTTTGCTGCTGCATGCTATGTGGAATATTCAGATTTTCACAAGATACTTATAATATATACTACAGCAAGGAGAGATTTTTCTATCGGATTTTATTTCATAATGACTGAAAATGATTACGACTTATAAATTGTCTCTGCAAACTCAAACTCAAAATTTCTTTATTCATATATGTAAACAAGAACATCAAGAAAGAAGTTAAATTAATTGAAAATTTACATTTACTACCAGTCTAACAGTAGGTAATCATTATTAATAAGAATAAAGTAAATTAAGTCTTGGATATTTAATATAAGAAAGTGTTGCACTACGGGGAACTACACTCCGTTCTTGTGTTCTATGTTTTAACACAGTTTAGCACTAAGACTAACGTGCACTTACACTAATTCAAATAGTTTTGTCCATTTCAATGTTCTTACTAGGCCCGGCCCGTGGTGTCAAGAATTTTATTAAATCGCTTAAAATATCTATTCATACATAGAATTCTACATTAATGGGCTATTTATTATCCAAGGCTTTAAAAATAGAAACAAAAAACAAGTGCCCACTCAGACTGAGTGAAAGCTTTAGACGGAGGCTGTATCTTCACACCCTCACTGATTTGAGATAGCGCATGCCCCTAATTTCGAGACCCTCTTTACTCCATGGACGTTGATAGGTTTCGTTTGAAGTGAAAGAACTTATGACGTAATATTTCTGCCTTGTAAAAGTATAAAAAAACGACGGGTTGCACTCCGGGAGTGCCGGAAGAAGTGAAAACTTGAATAGTAACGTTGTGCATTTTTGATATTTTGGAATGGTTAGGGAATAATTTTGCACGAATTGCTTTAATTATCAGTATAAAAGTACTATCATTTATATGGTAGAATACAATATATATTTATTGCGCTATCGTACACAAACATGACAATTTATTACATTAAATACGCCGCGCGAGCCTACTCTCCATCCGTCTTACGAATTTTCGATCAGGTCACGAGTCCTGACGCGAGTTTAAATTTTTTTACCCATTCCAAAACAGTGTACAACGCCGCTAAAGAAGTTTTCACTTCAAAAATCTATAGAGTCTAAAAATTACATATCGTAATCGGAACGTACCTTTTTTACCATCACACATGATGAGGACAATCAAATACTTATGAAAATATGTTACAAAATGTATTTATACGTGTGAAAATGACATAGAAACTAAAGAAGGAACAGCGCTAATCAGACCTATGCAACTTCATCACAATCGAATGGCCCGCAATATCGCAGCACACAACTCAAGAGAGGACTGCCCTGCGATTCTGTAACTCACTTTTCGAACTCACACAGCGGTTTTCGACATTCTGATAAACGATAAACTACAAGCTCCACCTTTTCAGAATGCCAAATCATAAAATGACTGCTTCACGACTGATTTGAGAGCCATCGCCGATGCGAAAACCGCTGTGTGAGTTCGAAAAGTGTGTAACAGAATCGCAGGGCTGTATTGAAGAACTTGCTTTGGTCCGCCAGGCATCCGTGAATATACGTATACACTGTAAATCCATAATTATGTAGGAGTTATGAAAATAATAATAATAGCAAATAATTCACACATCAAGGTTTCTCAAACGACTCGGGAACAGGTCTCTATGGAGTAGTTGAAAATGTCCTCGTAGCTAAGCAGTGAGCGTAGTTGTGACCGCGGTTGCATTGAGTTCGATTCCCAGTCGAAGCATAGGTTATACCATCAAACATCAAATTTGACGTCTCCAGCAACTATAAATATATATAATATAATATGACAAAACCTTAAAAAAAATATTCTTATATATAATACAAATATTTAATAATAGATAATAATAATTCGTGTATTGACTATGATTATATGATTCATAATGTAATGTAACTACTATGTAAAATTCTACCATTAAAGACCAATTTGCACGCTATTATGTGTGGTATAAGTAGCGGCACGAAACTCTAGCGCTGACCGTTATTGTGCAGAAGTAAAAAATAAGGTACCTGAAGGGGGCTAGCGGAATGAAGAGCGTCGATTGGCTCTCCAGTCGCATTTTGTCCCCCGCGCGACAGTACACATGCGCAGCAATCCCCTCCACGTATCGGCCAGCGCTAGACTTACGTGCCGCTGGTTATATGAACTTTAGATTGTACCACTATAGCATTTTTATAACATATTCTTGAATTAAACTATTATTAATAAAAAAATAGTCCAAGACATTTTATATGTATCATGTCCTTTATCTAGAGAATTTAGGCCGTCTATCAACAATCAATGATATTGTCTTTGCTATTGAGAGTGGGAGCTACCTACTTACACAAAATACTAAGTTGCTTGCCAAATAGTAACTGACGTGGGCAGTAACTGTTATGATAATAACCGAATTAACATGATTAATTTATATTATGGAACTAACTTTAACACATTCCTCGCCCACTCAGGTGTAGGGTTTAATTTGTATGTTAGAATGTATGTCTTTGAAACGTAACCTCAAGTGTAAAGAAATATGTCTATTATTTAAACATTTCATACATCCTTTCGATCCGTTGTTATTAAAAAGTGGATGATTTTATTTTAATAAAGAATTGCGTGGCTTAAAATAGAGATTGTTTCAGTAGGTTACGTTCATACAAACAAATTATCTAAATCTATAACTAGTTAATATCTCATATACATAAACCTGAATCGCAAATATGTTGCTAAGCTCAAAACACAAAGACGACTGGCCCAATTGGAGTATTTTGTTTTATTTATACCTTGAACTGAGTAAAGGTTTTGTGGAGAAAAAAATTGTATTTACTTAATAAAAACACACAAAATCGACGCTTATTTATTTAAAATAAATACATACATGATTACAGTTTATAAATATTCAATTTCGTTATTGATGTGTCTTTTTTAATTTTATGATTTAATATACTTTAAAGCTAACCTACAAATAAAATTAGGACAATATTGTAACTAAATAAATTATTATTACTTAAATTCAAACAAAACACATTCGAATTCTCCAAATAATATAACCGCTATCAGTCTTGTCTAAAATGACAAACACAGACTATGCAGACTAAATAAACACTTTCATTTCATGAACCCAGGGAGACTAATATTATAAGTGAGGCAGCCAGCTCAGATTGTAGCAGCTAAACTCTTCTTGCCAGTACTGAACTATCCTGGTTCCGCCTTCGAAATTTTGTTGTCTAAAAATAAGAAACAGAGCCTGCGAAAGTTAATAATAATAATTATTTTATTCATATAATAAAGTATTCACAATATTACCTCTTATTCAAATGATGTTAAATGTAGCACCAGCTCTTCATCCGCTTGCCAAGTTGCAAAGGCCTCCCCCACTGTTCTCCATTCGCTTCCATTGCCGCCATATATTGCCCTTCATGCTTGTAAATATGTCATCCCATCGCTTGTGTTATACCACGCTTTTTGTAACGTGCACACCATTCTGTAATAAGCATTTCTTATTTCTACCTATTATAACTTGCCACTTTAAACTCACGTTTCTTAATTTTCGCTCCAATATCCCTTAGTCTAGTATACCGTCTATTATCCTGGTTTCTCCATCTATCAGCTTATTCTCATCAAGCTACTTTGCATTGCGTTTTGGCATGTTATAAGTTTGTCTTCTGTCTGCGAAAGTTAACAATAAAAATTTAATTGTGTTGTACTAGCCAAGGCTGTACATTTTGCTCACTCGGGATTTCTTAAGTTTTATTATTTCTAATGTATGTAGAAGCATTTAATGTATATTTCTTTTTTTGACGTTTATAAGTGCACATTGTGTTACCTACATGAATAAATGATTTTTGACTTTTATAAGCGTGGCGATTTCCTAAATAGTCGGAGTTACGCTCCGAGATTATAGCCAGACGCAGGCACTATCCTTAACAGTTCATTTTGGATTTTTTCATAGCAATTAAAATTTAGTTATTTCATTTCTCCGTTGCGCATTTCTTCGTTGCATGCAAGTGATAAAGATAAGAAAATCAAACCCCGATGATCCAAGAACCGTACAAGTGTATTAATAAAACTCATCAGAATCCAACAAAAACCGGAGTAAATGGCACATATACTTGCACGTGTGTATAAACTCTTTATGGTTAATAAATATAATAAAATAATGACTTATTATAGAACTTAGGTTTCCATACATCATTATTTGATTTTACATTAATAATCGAATTACGACTTTAATGTTAGTCTTATTTTGTAATCTAAAACCTTCTGGTGGTACGTTTACTCAGCCTCGGGGTAATTGTTTGCAAAACTTCGTACACCTTAAGAATTATTTCTCTACTTATTAAAATCTAATTGCGTAAATTCCCTTTAGGTGCGAGAATGTGACGTTTTCTTGTTTCGAAATTTTGACAGCTTTGATAAGCTCGTTATATTATGTTAATTGAAACGAAATAACTACTTTATGTAATTACAACTGTCAAATGTAAATTAATATATTTCTATGTATTGTCTAAGTGAAATAACTGGTTATATTACCGTGTCGATAGAAATATGGATTGATAAGCATATATAAGGTTTATATGGTGCTTTATAAGGTTCCTTTTATACATTACTTAGCTTAACATGGCTCATGCAGCTTCCATTCAAAACTCTAACGGTTTTTCGTAACTTTTGGAGTACTTCTACCTTCTTTGTGTGCTTTCATCATAGAATGTTATTGTAATTCCTGCTCTGCCTTGCGATTCTGTAACTCACTTTTCGAACTCACACACAATTTTCGCATCGGCGGTCGCTCTCAAATCAGTCGTGATGCAGTCATTTTATGATTTGGCATTCTGATAAACAATAAACTACAAGATCCCACCTTTTCAGAATGCCAAATTATAAAATGACTGCATCACGACAGATTTGAGAGCGACCGCCGATGCGAAAACCGCTGTGTGAGTTCGAAAAGTGAGTTACAGAATCGCAGGGCTGGAGGCTCTACGTTAATAAACAGTTTATTCTTACATAGGAACCGATATGTGGCCGAGAAGCTAACTAGCAGGGGGAGTGCCCAATCTCCCCTTTTGCAAAAAGGGACTTTATTTATTTAAACTAGTTTTTCATTATAGCACAGGTGGCAAACAGGTGGCAAAGGCTGTTAAGCGATAAACCCATGGACACTCTCAATACCAGAGGGCTTGCGAGTGTGTTGCCGGCCTTTTAAGAATTGGTAGGCTCTTTTCTTGAAGAACCCTTAGTTTTTTTTTCAACTGATTTCAACACGACTGAGTGTAAGCTATGTAAAAACAAACTGAGTGTAAGTGAGTGTGTGCGTGCATGTGAGTGAGTGAATGAAATGTGTAACTACATACAAAAGGGTGTAGAAGTATCTCCAACACTGCGTAAGGTGTGTTCATAAGCCAGTTTAATCGTATTTTTAGATTGTAGACGGTGAGCGGGTAGATATGAAGCCTATTTAATCTATTATAGATATAGTCTGCCTGCATATTGCGTCTATTCTTCCACATACAGATAGAGCTAATCCATATGAAATAAATTTATCGAATTAACCTTTTCAAAGGCTAATTATCCTAACTAGTGTTGGCTTCTCACGGTGCGTGATTTATCGATAGTGTTGTACCGTGGGCGGCAAACGGAATGTCTACGTAATTGTGTTTTGTATGTTTGTCTTACTCGATTTATTGCCGGGCCTATCATTGGCATTTATCTGTTGATTGTACTTGAGTTATGTGAACGATTGTATTAAACACTTAACAACATGCCTAAATGGATTTATCGATTTCAATTGTCTGATTTTAATGCTTTCCCTTTATAAATGAGGTTCTTTAGATGTGATTCAACTAGTGGCGATACAACCTTTCCAGGTGTGGGGCCCTCTGTATCTCTTATATGATCATCGGCCAATCTAATAGGCAAGTAGATCAGCCTCCTGTGCCTGACACACGCTATCGACTTTTTGAGTCTAAGGTCCTCTTTCCTCACGATGTTTTCCTTCACCGCTCGAGCGAATATTAAATGCATAGAAAGAATGTCCATTGGTGCACAGCCGGGGATCGCTCCCTTTGAAGTATTTTGTCTTCCTTCATCAGATTGTCTTTACACAAGAATAATAATTATGTATATGAATAAAGGGTAAGATTACTGGCATTTAAGAATTAATGTAAATTCAAAAACGTGACCATTTCAAAGTGTATTTTTTTCCCTTCATTTGTGAACTAGAAATACGTTATACTCGTGCAGTCTGTGTAGTCGTTGTTCTTTGTATGTATTGTTGTATATGTAACATAAAATAGTAGCCGCATTGAAGTGATATGAAACTTACTGAAAACGCGCATACTGGTCATAACTCTAAATTCTCGATTTAAATAAAATATTTCTTACATTTCGCGATAAGATTGCACAAGTATTTGAGTATAAATGAAACGATCCATACAAGTATCACTTCCGTCAGTCAAAAACGAAACAGAACCTCACCCTATATGCTCACGAAATCGTAAATGTCGCGTGAGATTCGGCGGAACATTCACA